>JAWNPI010000035.1:7035909-7647272 GCA_035047625.1 Drosophila mettleri
CATCATTCATCAACATTGCTGACCAACAGCAAGAGATTTGTCAAGCAGGCAGACAGGCAGGCAGGCGCATAATTAAATACTTTCACCTGTAAATACGCACACACGCACACACACACATATATATATATGTGTACATGCACTTAGTGCATATGCAGATATAAATACATATGTGTACCTATATTATATACATGGATTCATGGCCAAGCAGACCCAAAGCTGGCAAGTGCCAATGCACTAAAAATAGGCGCATTGCCTTTGCCAGAGACAAACATTTTTAATAGCCGCTTTTCACGCACGGTCGTTGAGCTGCCGCTGGCAGCCCCCTTCGGTGGTCTACTCCCCTATCCTAGTTTTAACACCCGCCAGAGGACATTAAGACATCAAAGCAACAGCTACAGCAGCAGCAGCAGCTGGCATGGGGTAAATGCGTGAAAATAGCGATTTATGCGCCTCAGGCCTTGTCGCCATTTCGGGTCGGTCAAGTAAATCGGCAAAGTTTACACTTTCTCAAATTTCAGCAACTACGCAGTGAGAAACTTTAGCTGTCGAGTGTCTGAATGTCTTCCGAATACATATCTATGCATATATTATATGTATATATTTTTCCTATCAAATACACAATTGAATATTTAGCCTAAATTTTGAAGTTATTCCTTGTAGCTCATGCATATACAGATACAGATACATTTGTATCTCTTTCTCTCTTCTTAACATGCATTTGCCATATTCCTGGTATTTTTAAAACAATATAAGAACCTTTTTGTCTGGCATTGCTCTTGTTATGCATATGTTCGGCATTTCTGGCTGTGTTTATGCTCTTGCATTTGTTTGTTTGAGTTGCAATGTGTATCTAATACATACCCGACACAAGACAGGGCCAACTAAGTTTGAGTGCGTTGAGTCCGTTGAGACGGCAATAAACTGTTCTTGCGATGATTTAACTTTTGACATGACATGGTATTAGGGCGTTGCCAGCCCAAACCATTAACTGCGCATCTCTAGCTGTGGGCCGACAATGAACCCACCAATGAAAGTGCAATCAAGGCGAGGTGGCTGGCGCTGTGACTCTGGCTATGGCTGGGGCTGGGTCTGGGACACAGCGTCAATGACTGCTGGCAGCGCTAATTGCATTTATCGTTGCTTAGATGTTAATTATGACAGCGCAGAGTGCACTTTGTATAATAAACGTCGAAAACACACGCCCTCACATACACTCACACACGCACACACACACATATATATATATATATATATTTATAGTTACATGCCTAGCCGTATCTGAGCTGAAATGTTGTTGATGCTGCTGATTAAGCAGGAGTCGCTCACAGCGAGGTCAATGCTATTGTAGCTCGCTTGATATAATAGATATTTAACAGTCGCGCAACCCGCACGTTTAAAAACACATTTGCAGATAAGGCGCGAGCTTACAAGACAACTTAAATAGGCCTCAAGCTGAAAAAGTTTTTGTTTTTTAAGCAAAATTTTTCAACAATTATTACTTCCTGTTTGGCTATTTATGTAACTTGAAATAATATATAAATTCATGTAAATATGCTAACTCTACTCCACCACATTTATTTTAAAATGTTTACTTTATTATTTCCTTTGTGTTCTTTTTTTCATTCTAAAGCGCTGGTCACTTACGCTAAAATTAATTAACCTCAAAAATACTGATTTATCAAACTAGTCCGATTTTATTTAGAGTAAGTAGAACATAGGATAACATAAAAGATCTTGAAAAACGTTCATATTCGAGTTCCTGAAAATTCATTCAATTTAATATTTGATATTTTACCAATTTGATTAGTAAATTTTATGCTTATGCTAAGTGAAAACTGACAAATATTTTTGTTCAAATTAAAAAAAACAAATTATTCAATTTGATTACTTATTGTAGATCAGAAAACACAATATACAAATTCAGCTGGCGACAATTTCGTTGACATTAGAAGATCATGCAATTTCTCTCTAACACGCATGTACTGCAATTATATAGTCATAGCAAAACTCAATATCTTTTCGAGTAACCCTCTGTATCTCTTGCTATCTTCTACCCTTTAACCTAAAAAAGCTCATGACGTAGCGCCGTATCTGTAAGAATATAATTTCCAGTAAATATCTCTCTTGCACTGTATAGTTTTCTGCTTATCTCTCTCTCGCTTTGTTCTGTCTGCAGCTTTCCTTGTGCATCATTCATTGTCTATTTCTCTACTTATAATTTTTTGTCATCATCGCACTTTTTCTGTCTCTCGCCCTCTCTCCCGCTCTCTCTCTCTCTCTCCTTATTCTTCTGTTTTTCCTTCCTTATACGTATATATCTCAACCTTTTTCTTTCTTCTTCTGTCTCTTGCTTTCTTCTGTCTCTCTAACTCTCTCTCTCTAAATCTCTCTCTCTCTCTTTCTCTTTCTTACATAACTCAGTAAATTGATACCGTCAACTACTTGCGAACATCTTACTGCTTTTGGCTATATTCCGCTTGTTGCTTTGACCACTTTTTCGTATCTGCATCTCAATCTGTATCTGTATCATCAAATGGTGTCTAAGGTCACACTTGCCATTGCCCCTGGCTAAGGTCTTAGGTTATGACAGCGGCCTTAAGTGGTTGCTAGCCACAATTTGTGTGCGTCTTTAGCGTTTCCATTGATATATCTCGCTTGTTTACTTGCTTGAGCTAGCTTGAGAGCATGCCCATACTGAGCAGCATTTAGCAAGACAAGAGCTCGATCATGGTATTATCTTAATTTTCAAGCCATCTGTGTAAGTTGTTTCTTTGAGCTTGAAGACTAGTAAACAAGCATTAAATTAGGGCTCGGCTGGCTTATAAATCTCACAAACAAATGGCAAAGCTTCTCAAATATGAACAAGTATTAGTCATATAGATATCAAATTCTTATTCATATGTGATAAGCCAAAGATAGCACACATTTGTAGAAGACTACATAGAGTCATAGAGAAATAAATAAAAAAAAAAATCTCAGCGGACAATATTTCAATTTAGACATTTGGCACCTTCTCTTGAACAACAAATAAACATTCAGCTCCAACAAGTATTATATCATCACAAGGCATAATTATTTATATAAATATTTGCATAAGTATACAAAAATGTTGCCTTTCGATTTGACATTAATAAATTAAGCACATAAACACAAATATATTGTCGAAAAGAAAGAAATGTAAATTGTTGCTTTGCATAGATACAATAATGTTACCTGACTTGGCTTGGTTTGGTTTTGGTGCTTTTTTGGGTGTGGCCAGGTCAGTATACGTTTAATGTATAGAATTCAATTTGTCGCTGTTGCTGTTTATTGGGACAAAATAATAGCAACAACAGCAACATCAACATCAACAGCAGCAGCAGCACCAGCAACAGCTGCAAGCAATAATAACAATAAGTAAGGCGCAAGCTCAAAGAGCAAAGCAAACACGTTTCGCTATGCTGGAAAAGTCGCCGGCGCAAGTGAAAGCGCCGACGTCGCTGTCGCTGTCGCCGTCACCGTCACTGGCAACTGCGCTGCCGACGTCGCCCGTTGTCCCGTTGTCCAACAATGGGGAGGCAGTTACTCGCCAGCTTCAAGTTTTCCTTAAGGCGTCCCAGTCCCAATCTCCGCCTGCTTTGCCGCGCACGCAGTTCGCCATCATATTTTACTGGCTGCACTTGTCGTGTTTGTTGTTATTGTTGTTGTTGTCGCAGTGGCTATAACAACAAATGAACACTTGCACATTGCACACTTGGCCAACTTTGGCAACTTGACGCGGCAACAAACGAGTTATTGTCGTCGTTGTGTTGCTGGCTCCACTGCCCAAAAGACAGCCCGGCTTTGCTTTGCATTGGACCAAGCTTTGTCTCTCTGTGTGTGTGTCTCCTCGTTGTCTCTGGCCCGCAGGGGCAAAACATTTAATTTCATTCATTGGCAACAGCAGCCAAAAACTGCCAAAAATGGATAAGAAAAAAAATACACACAGACTCATGTTAATTCCATTGTTATTATTATTGTCTACACTATTAGCTTAGGATGCTGTTGGTCTGCTAAAAACTTTGTGACAAGCTCAGCTGCATCATTTCAAAATGGAATCAGAGTCTGAAAATTTTGAAATGAAATAATGCTTAAAAGTTACTCTAAACTAATCTCATTGGCTCTCATGCATTGGCTCAAATATATTTTTATTAAAGATTTGCAAATGTTAATTTTGCAAATACCTTTGCTTTGTCATAGCTTTCAAAATAGAATAAAATTTTTAGAAAGTATCAATTAATGATGCTGTCCACGAATGTGATGTATGAATTTGCTTTGATTTTTTTGACATATTAAATTGGCTTTGAATCTGAAAAAAAAAAAAATTTTAATACATCAATGTCAAGTGAAGATCTCTAAAAAGTTGAGTAGCATCATTCAGATACTTTTTGAGTACAATATATCTGCCAGAAATATGATGATTCAGTTAAGTCTGATTTTTGTTTACTTCAATTTCAATCAATTTCACTGGGCTTAGAAAATATATTATTCCCTGAACATATGCGTATAATATTATCTGCCAGAAATATGATGATTCAGTTAAGTCTGATTTTTGTTTACTTCAATTTCAATCAATTTCACTGGGCTTAGAAAATATATTATTCCCTGAACATATGCGTATAATATTTCTGTTCAAATATATATAACAGATAGAAGTAGTCGGCCGTGACATATCAAAAATCGAGTTGATCTGGGAAACAATATATATATATATAATATATTGAATCTTTGCTGGCAACTTATTGGTCAAAGCTCGAGCCACGAATCAATATTGTGCCTATATATTATTCATTTTTTTTTATGTATATACACGATTATTTTTGTCATTCTTATATAGAGTATTTAATCATCGAATTTCTATTTATACACATTTTTTACTTACGGTAGTTTTCATTGTTTTGTTGTTGGTTGTTTGGCCACGTGAATTTGCGCCTAGGCCTGAATTATTTTACGGGCCAAGTTGCTACGTTATGCACCTTTTTGAACGCCAGTTGTTGTTGTTGCGGCTGCTGCTGCTGCTGCTGTCGATGGCTGTTGACTAGTCTTATCCATCGCCTTACGTATGCGCGTCGTCTTAGCTGACTTTAATGCCATATTCGTGCCGGCAATGGCTTGGAAAAATCTCTTTCGCTGTATTGTTTTGTTGTGGTAGGTACAATGCGCTTTATGTTCGATGCCTGCGTTTTAGCTTTTTATACAGGCTCAACAAATGAAGAGAGTATATTGGTTTTTTTGCAATGTCAAGATAATTGAAATTTGATATTTTATAACTAAACTTCGACTTACAAATTATTAGTAATTGGATCCAAAGCCTAAGAGGTGGAAGTGTTCTGCAGAGCACCCTGATAAATCAACTGTGAGCGAGTATCATGAAACCAATTACAAAAAATTGGTTTTTTGCCTCCCAGTCGTTTGAAAAAGGAGCAGAAAACTTGAAAAACAAAGAGTGAACCGAAATGACAATAGGCAATACCTGGCAGTTGCAGATGTGTATGAAGATTTTGCTCTAATCGAATTCCAATTGGCATCCTACACAATCACATTCTCTGTCCATGAATGTTTTTCACACCTGCCTTGCTGTGTGATGAAATGTACCAAATGTACCTCTAATGCCGTAGCGTGTAAATGTTGGTTTTTTTTCTTCGGATTTCGTATTTTTATATGAATTAAAAATAAAACGATTAGCTATAGTTGATATGAACGCGAAACCTCTCAATCAACAGCCCACATAAACAATTATTTTCTTGTACAGAGTCGTTGGAAGTCAAGATTTGCATTATTCTCCGTCTGGCGACCCACGCAACGCTCCCAAGACCTGAATCGAATGAAAGCCCAAAAAAAATTGAATTTTTCTTCTCGCTTTGTGACTGGGCCAGGTCCGATAATGGATACTGTCATGTATATGTATCTTTGATTGGCCTTCACATTGAAATGTCAATAATAATTTTGAGCTAAGATTTATAAGCACTATTTATATATACTTGTCTAATTTGCGCTTGAACACTTTGTATCTATTACAGTTAATGCTGCATGTACTTATGAGAAATCTACAAGATAACGCCTTCGACTGAGAGACTGAGAGATGTAAGTACAATTTATGGCCCACGTACGCATTCATGTCTTGTAAATTTATGCAAATTGTTATTAAGTTAGCTAAAAACAAACCCCCTTTGCCTGACCCCAATCGTAGCTGGCAAATGGAACAGGCTTTGTCTGTGCGGGCGGCATAAATTGTATTCAGCTGCAGCAGTTGCATATATAATCATATCATCATGTTAGCCAACAGGCGGAAATTGAAGCGAAAGATACTTTTATAGAGCACTCGACACACGCTGTGCAAATGATGTCAGCAATTTAGCCAGGACCTATATACAGTGTAAATGTGACAGGGACTCGGTTCGAAAGGATGCTGCAAATTGAATGAGTAGGGCAACGCAAGCTCATGATGTCACTGTACGAGCAGCCCAGTAGCCCAGCAAAAAGAGTAATTTGATTTTAGCATTTAATTCGATTTTTCTGCCAATAGACTCAGAATCAATTAAAATGCCATTTGGAAAAAAATGTATGATACACTTATAAAAATCTCTGTGTGTTTATAAATACATCAGAGTTCACTCGTCCACAGATATTCTGTCTCTACTTCACTCTCTTTTATGCTCGGCCTGCCAAATGTTTGACCCAATTTTCCATCTGTCTAAGAATAGCAAATTTTCAAATACAACTTTTATGTGTTTTTTTTAAATTTCGCTTGACTTTTTAACAATATAAAATATATTTGCATTTTTAAAGTTTATTTTATGAATATTCTTATAAAAAGTTGCTAGAACCATTTTTGACAAAAAAAAAGTTTATATTTATATATATATATATATATTTGCATTTTGAATAGTCTCTAATTATCTGTGATTTATTTGTTAATGTCTGTTGCTGTCAACCGAGATTCGTCAAGAAATTTATAACAATGGGCAAATTTTTTTGGCTAGTGATCAAAATAGGCGCAAAGTTTCATGTAATCAAACTTTTGTGCATATTTAAATTTGCATTTTCTCTTATTTTTGCCTGTCATCAACGTGCAAAAGTGTTCCGTCAAAAGTCGTTTTTTTTTTTTTTTTTTTTTTTTCTGTTCTCTGTCGTGAATACCCCGCATGCACATATTTTTATATATACATTTATATACGCTAACGTCCAAGCCCTCGGTCATCGGCTGCGTATCCGCATTGTTGTTCGTATCTGATGTTTTTCGTCATAAATCAATTTGTTGCAATACGAAAATATTTGCGAAGCGTTTGCCGCCCAATTGGCGCAATTGGCTGCCAAAATTAGAAAAAACATTTGGCGCAAACAAATGCGAGCCAACATCAACATGCGAACAAATCAATCAAGCGTTCTAAATCTCGTTCTTGCTCAGCAGGAGCCACAACTATTTATAGAAGTGCGAATATAATTGTAATAAACTACCAATTGACAGTAGATCATATTGCTACAAATTATATCTATAGAACTTATGCACATATAAGTGGAATTTGTTTAGATGAGAAATCTACTTTTAGCACGCGTGGTCATTAGCTTCATTATATTATATATATTATTTTTTAATTTGAAATACGGTTTAAGGGGCTTAAAAGTTTTCCGTAAATTTATGAAATAGGCAGAATAATTTGTAGGCAACTCCATTTGCATAGTTGATCAGAATGGCTTAATGAGTTTATCTAGTATTCTTCTATAATTTATAATATATATATTTGCGAAATATATATATTGCGTATTCAGGGAGTTAGTCGGACACTTTTGGTTACAGCACAGTTGCTTGTTTGATTTTTTTTTAAAGTTGTTTTGATAAATAATTAATTAACTTAATTCATGTCCTATAAAAAGATTCCGGTCTAGATTAAACTGTGTCCAGAATAAACGCAGCACTTCTCTACTCTAGACGGAACTTTTTATTCTTTTTACTACAGAAAGTCCAAATCAATTGCAACTAGCGTTCCCAGAGAGCAGGCATTTGGAGAACAAGCATATGCAAAACGTTCTTAGGCAGATGAACACTCCCGCTCACACAACTCCAACTCCCTCTGCTTCCCGCTCTTCACTTTGTTAATCTCTTAGACTAATTTACAATTTCATTTTATTATTTCTAATGGATTTCTTTTTAGTATTATTCCAATTCTATTAATTTTTAGGTGATAAATATATTTTAAATTTTTCTTTTCTTGAGAATTCTTTTCGTTGAATTTCACCTCCCTTTGCACTTATTTGTATTGATTTAAGCTTGATTTCTAACTTGACGAAAATGACAATTATGTATGTTAATAACGTGACTCACATGCACAATTGCAGTTGATTTATGGTTTTCTGGATAATGTTAGAAAGTGTTGCGAGAGTTGTTTGTGTATTGTTGTTCCGTCACTGTCTTATCGACGTGCGTTGAGCGTTCATAAATCAACTTATCTCTAGGTGCAGTGCAGTGCGTGCGAGTGTGTGTCTGAGTTGATTATGAAAACATTTGTATTACGCGCTGTTTTTTGTTACAAAGATACATTATCTATAAACCTATAATTAGAGTTCACTTTTCGCCTTATATGTCATTTCAATTACCTTGTTGTTGTGGATGGATTCCCATCGCTTTTGTTTACCTACTCAGGAAGTGACTCTCTGTGTGTGGTATATTCATTGTGTGAATATCTCTATATTCTGTATCGATACAAATATAATTTTATTTAAATTCCCATCGGCCACGGAGATGTTTCAGTTGTGAGCGGGCGGGTTTTGAATGCGCAACGAAACGAGATAATTTGTGAAAAAAAAAAAATAGTGAAAACGAAATTGTAAAAAAAAATAAATAAATAAATAAAAGACAAGAAATTTAACAAACGTCAAAAAGCAAAGAAAACACGAAATTCGCACAGGTAATCAGACAACTTGAGAAATTGACAAAAAAAAAAAGAAACATGCTTATAAACAATATGAAAAATTATTGTTGCGCGCAAAATGTTGTATTTTTAATAATTATGAAATTTGCTGGCAATTGGCCAATTCGATTTCGCTTCGTGTTTCTCTCTCTCTTGCGCTCTTCCTTTCTCTGTCTCAGCTCTCTTGAGAAATGGCTCGTATCATTAATGAAACCTTGATCTTGTCCGACAGCCATGTGCAATACTTCATTTATAATTATTTTTTCAAATTTTGATATAAATATGCAACCCCTAAAAGAAATCGCAATTTCTTCTATAGACTCTATGAGTCATGCGGGTTGTATGCAAATAACTAGACGAGCATCCCTCTTCATTATTTTCGGCCTGAGAGTCCGCCACGTGTTTTGGCAATTCCTCATTCTTCCTGCCTCAACAAACAAAACATTACGGCGGGTTAACGCGATGAGTAAAATCGATAAGCATTTAACTTTCCCGTTACTTTCGACTTTAATTTCCATGCTGAGCTTTTCGTCTGCCCAGCCCCACTTTCTGCCTGCCCGCCAGTGACATAATATGCTCAGTGCCCAATGTGTCACACGCCAACTCGACAAACTCAGAATGAGGAAGCGAGAGTGTGAGAGAGCGAGATAGCAAGCAGCAATCAGCAGAGTGAAGGAAAGGGACAGTAAACGACAGAACGTCGCCAGCCTTGTAGGAGGTGGATGACATATTTTGTATACAAAATATGTCAAGTGGGTATATCCAGCTTGAGTTCAAATAGAATATAACATTAAGTAGAAATTAATATAATATGCACAGGATATAAAAGGTTTACTAAATATATTAATTTCGCTTAAGAAAAAGCCTCAAAATTTGTGAAGTGAAGAAGTGAAGTGAAGAAATAGAAGAAAAGTCTTAGGAAATAGAACTTCTTTTATATATAATAAATTAGACATTTTTGGTTTAATTTCGACTCCTTAAACTTCTAATTAGTATTTGTTGTCATTTTTAATTATTAAATTAAATTTTTAATTAATCTTAATTGCTTGTAATAATCACTGTAACAGCAGCAAGTGGAGTTGGAGCTGTTTGAGCGCGAGTGTCCATCTTGCTACACGACATGACTTGCTCTCCTGTGCTCGCTCTCTGGGCATGCTAGCTACGCTAATGTTGAGTTTGTATAATTAAAGTATTACAAAAGCAAATCTGTGGAATGGACTTTTCATAGGACAGCATTTTTATACTGTTTCGTACAAAGGGTATTTTATCGTCGATTTTATTACTTGTTTTTTTCCTTGACAAGCTTTTCCATGGACACTTGACTCCGAGCATGATGCGTGCGCTTTTTATGGCTTTCATGGCGCCAATCGAATTTTTTTTTGTTTTTTTTTTTTGGCCAAAAGCAACTCAAATAGACGATGAGCAGGATAGAAATTGGAAGTGTAATGGAGTTGGTTAAATAAGGCACATTTAGTTTGTCTAGGTTAAGGCTAATAGTATTGTGTGACTGAGAAAAAAATGCTGAAACAGCTTTAGTTTTGCGAGCCGAGTGAATAGCACAGAAATACAAAGGATGAAGTATGTTTTGTATGGAAATTGAAGGAGAGGAATTCCTGTTTCTATTCGAGTTCCTGTTTACCCTTGTTTTTTGTGCTTTTGTAGAGCTGACAAGGATTGTGTTCAGTGTTTGCTTGAGTTGTCAAATATTTCAGTTGATTTTATTAGACTGATTTTAATAGTTCAGATTGTTATACAGTTTACAACTAGCGACAGCATACAAATAATTTTATAAAAATATTTCGATTTCCTTTTGATCGCTGGCCAAAGCATCGCAAAGCGTAAATTTCTTGTACATATTTAGAAGTTAATTACAAAAAAAACAAACACTTTAATTCGCTATGAATCCATCAAACTTGGGCAAACAGAATGGAGCGTTAGTATTAGAGGTACTACAGGTGCTTGGTCGCCCGGCCACCATTGAGGAGGTGTCTCAGCGTGTGGCCAATATATATAAAGTGGCCCGTAAACGCATTCAGCCCGTTGTTGGAGATATTCTGACGGCTGGTGTGCATCAAGGCTTCTTTAGTTGCCGCAATTACGAATATTCAATCATACAGCCAACCATTGATCAGCTGCGCCAAGATATTGACAAGTATGTGGATGAAATGTTATCGCTGGACTGCACAGATGAGAAATTGCTACCGCAGCCATCTCCGTTGATGATCAAGCTGGAGCAATTGGACGGTTCGCCGCCATTAACGCCGCCATTCGTTCTATCGCTTTCGCCATCAACCGGGGAGCTGCGTGAGCGAACGCCCCCTGGAGATGCATCATCGGCAGTTGCCACGTATTGATTGACACTCTGATTGACACTGCTGCCCTTTTGACTAGTTTTTTCTATGTATTACTCAAGATATATATCTGTTTTTAAGTGTAAATTTGACAGCACATCGGGAAACCTACACAACAAGTGCAGTAGAGTTCAGCTCAGTGCAATAAACCTGCGTCCAGGGCAGTCCAGTACACGCAGTTAACAATGCGATTATTTTTCCGGGTCATTCAATACGTAAAACAGGAGGACATCCCAGCCAGAGCTGGCCCCGGTGGCAGTTGCTTGCGGCTCTTCCAGCTATGGCTCCTTTGTTCATCTTATTGTTGTTGGTGGTTTTAATAGCTAGTGGGATTTCAACGTTCTCTAGATTCCACATTCCTTGCAAACAAAGGCCATGCTTTGCCCTGTCTCGTGGCTTACTTTTCATTTTTTATTTGCAAACTTTCAACGCTTTGAAGTTCATTTTCATAAGCTAACAGCCATGCACACACACACACATATATATATATATATATATATATATATATAAATTCTTTGTGGGACCATTCGGCATTCGGTACTTGCTTCGTTCCTTGGACCCATTGTCAGGTTGTTGCCTGTCTAGCGCCCGCGCCCACGCTCCGGGTTCAAGTCTGTGTGCCACAAAAAAAGTTTAGCTTTTCAACGGCTCATTTCCCCATTGGATTTTGTGTTTTGTCTGTTCTCGCTGTCAATGCTAGCCGCCGTCTCATCTCGCTGGCAACTGGCAAATTTTCCTTTCACTCCTTTGTTGTCCCAATCCACAATCCATACACACTCTTGTCATTTAGATGAGTAATCGTCGCCTGACTGCCCGCTTTGTGCTCTTCTTTAATTCTGATTTATATTTGCTTTCAATTTAATTAATTGTAGCGCGAGGCTACAAGAAGCTTTTCCTTGTCCCACTTATAAGGAAGTCAAAGGCACTAGGCTGTCGCTGGGAAATCTTAAAAGTGTGTCTGCTTTAGGCGACGCTCTTCGTTAATTAGGCATGCAAAACAATCTCTTTATTCTTTGTGGCAGAGTCTAAAATTTTTTTGAAATCCCCGTCGGGTACTCACTTCCTAAGCAATTCATAAAATGTTCTTAATTTGTAAGCTATATGCCGTTTTAAATTTACTAAAACGTTGACAGCAAGATTGCGCACGTTGTCAGAGGTTGTTATGCTCGACTATAAGTTACTCTGCAAAGATATGACATTAATTTTGCATATATGATTGCAGCGTCAGCTTTTGGAATCCTTTTTAATTTATATGTAAACCAGCAAGCCTTGACAAACAGTTGTAAAATAATTCCTTAAATATATATTTCAATAAGGTATAACAGAAAAAAAGAAGACACTCATACGACAACAGATAACATAACAATATATAAGCTTCACTTCACGAGTAGCTCCCTTAATGAAGACAATAAATCGGACAGTCTTAACTGGCATATATAATATACATATATATGTGTGTATTTTATATATATATATATATATATATATAGAAAAGTGGTATATAGGAAGTGAATCAGACGCACTCTCACTCTCGGTTCAAGCTCAACCTGCTGAACTGGCGTGGCGCGAAAAGCTTTTCTTGGTTCGTTGACATTAGCTCATGGGCGGAGGAGACGTTCGTAAACATGATTATAATTTTTGTTATTGTTTTTTTTTTGCCTTTTTTTCTTTTTGTCATTAATTAATTAAGTTGTGACTGCGCGAAGGGGGAAAAATAAAATAAAATGCGAAAAGACACAGACAAAGCGATTAGGGTGGAGTCAACTGAAGGTAGAACGTTAAATGAGCTGCAGAGTGCAGAGTATAAAGAGAAAAATTTAATAACTGAATTAGTCTTAATTATTTTTAAATTATTCGGGGCTAATGAGCGTCTAATTAAGTATTTAATTCAGCAGAAAATGTCACTCAATTTTGTCTAATAAATATATGAATATATTTTTTCTCTAATTGTAGCATGAGCCGCCAGCATCAGCGGCACCACCAGCAGCAGCTGCAGCAGCAGCAGCAACAACAGCAACAGCTGCTGACAGCCCAACAACAGCAACAACAGGCGCTGTTGATGGCAGAGCATGCCGCTGCCGCGGAGGCCGCCGAGCTGTTCGATCTGCTCTGTGTGGCAACAACAATGCGTCAGATATTGGCACTGCATCGGGCTATGTGCGAGGCGGTGGGGCTGCGCTCATCGCCGCTGAACGAGTTCTATCCGAAGCTGAAGGCCAAGGTGCGCTCGTGGAAGGCACAGGCGCTGTGGAAGAAGTTCGATGCGCGCGCCGCTCATCGCGTCTATGGCAAGGGCAATGCCTGCAGCGGTACTCGCGTTCTGGTCATTGGCGCCGGTCCCTGCGGCCTGCGCACGGCCATTGAGGCGCAGCTGCTGGGCGCCAAGGTGGTGGTGCTGGAGAAGCGTGATCGCATCACGCGCAACAATGTGCTGCATCTGTGGCCGTTTGTCATCACGGATCTAAGGAATCTGGGCGCGAAGAAATTCTACGGCAAGTTCTGTGCGGGCTCAATCGATCACATTTCCATCAGACAGCTACAGTGCATGCTCCTCAAAGTGGCTCTGCTGCTGGGTGTCGAGATACACGAGGGAGTCAGCTTCGATCATGCGCTCGAGCCCACGGGCGATGGCACTGGTTGGCATGCGGCGGTCACCCCAGCGGATCATGCTGTCTCCAATTATGAGTTCGATGTGCTCATTGGCGCCGACGGCAAGCGTAATATGCTGGACTTTAGGCGCAAGGAATTTCGCGGCAAGCTGGCCATAGCCATTACGGCCAATTTCATCAACAAGAAGACCGAGGCCGAGGCCAAGGTGGAGGAGATCAGCGGCGTGGCCTTTATATTCAATCAAGCCTTCTTCAAAGAGCTGTATAGTCGCACGGGCATCGATCTCGAGAACATTGTCTACTACAAGGATGAGACACACTACTTCGTGATGACCGCCAAGAAGCACAGTCTGATCGATAAGGGTGTCATCATTGAGGACATGGCGGATCCCGCCGAGTTGCTGGCCTCCGCCAACGTAGACACACAGAAGCTGCACGACTATGCACGCGAGGCCGCCGAGTTCTCCACACAATATCAAATGCCCAATTTGGAGTTTGCCGTCAATCATTATGGCAAACCCGATGTGGCCATGTTTGATTTTACCTCCATGTTTGCTGCCGAGATGTCGTGCCGCGTTACGGTGCGCAAGGGCTGTCGGCTGCTACAGTGCCTTGTGGGCGACAGTCTGCTGGAGCCGTTCTGGCCCACTGGATCGGGCTGTGCCCGCGGCTTTCTGTCCAGCATGGATGCTGCCTATGCCATCAAGCTATGGTCCAATCCACAAAACAGTACGTTGGGCGTTCTAGCGCAGCGTGAGAGCATCTATCGCTTGCTCAATCAGACCACGCCGGATACCCTGCAACGTGATATCAGCGCCTATACCGTAGATCCGGCCACACGTTATCCAAACCTAAATCGCGAGTCCGTCAACAGCTGGCAAGTGAAGCATCTGATTGACACCGATGATCCGTCAATACTGGAGCAAACATTTATGGATCCGCACACGCTGCAGTTGCCGCATGTCGAGACTCCGGGCAGACGCAAACGTCGCAGTGGAGGTCAGTAGATATACCCGCTAATAATTATATATAAATATCTAAAGTATTTGCTACTTTACAGATGTCCTGCCGCAAGGTGCCATTTTATTACGCTGGATCAGCACACAGCTGTGTGCCTTTCCATTTGTCTCCGATCTCAAAGAACCATCGGATATCTTTCGCAATGGTCGCGTGCTGGTCGCCCTTATCAATCGGTGAGTGGACTCTAGAGCCAATTAAACATAATTTATTTATGCTTTGTTTTGCTGTTTAGCTATCGACCTGATCTGATTGATTATGCCGCCACCAAGGATATGAGTCCGCTGGAGTGCAATGAGCTGGCTTTTGCGGTGCTGGAGCGTGAGCTGCACATCGATCGTGTAATGAGCGCCAAACAGTCGCTGGAACTGAGCGACATTGAGTCACGCGTTTGGCTAAACTACATGGACCACATATGTGATCTATTCCGTGGCGAGATACCCCATATCAAGCATCCCAAGATGGACTTCAGTGATCTGCGTCAAAAGTATCGCATCAACCACACGCATGCGCCGCCAGATTTCTCGAAGCTGCTGCAAACAAAGGCCAAAGCCAAGTCGCCCATGCACGATGCCGTCGATGTGCCGACGACAGTACAGCGGCGATCTGTGCTGGAGGAGGAGCGCGCCAAGCGACAGCGTCGCCACGAGCAGCTGTTGAACAGCGGCGCTGTGGCTGCTGGTTCAGCTGCAGCCAGCAGCACAGGCAGCAACAATGCACAACAACAGGGTGTGTTAAAGATAACCATAATCCATAAAAAATCCAAACCCAGAACAACAAATGTGACAAAGCTACCGCTCTAAATTGTATAGCCCGAATAAAAATTAAGTTCTGTGCCATGATCCAAAATGTTTGGAGATCATTGAGCTTTGTCTAACTGCCATAGCTGCTATGGATATTATATATCTTGTAGCTTTGTCAATGTAGATTTACTATATATATATTATTCAATGCTGAGAAATAAGAATTCAAATAGTTTTACTATTCGTTCTATAATATATAGTTCGCATCTGTAGCTAGGCTTTGTATAGAAGATCTAAGTTTCTGTTATAGTATAAAGATAGAACTGTTGTTTCTGGTATATTATAGACTCCCAATTATAATTAATAAGAGTTAGTCGGCTCTTAAGTTTCCTCTTGACTATTTCGATTTTAACTTTGGATCTTTGCTTTCTTTTGCAGCTCAAAGTGATACACCGCGGCGCTCGAAGAAACGTCGTCAGGCTGACAAAACGGCGAACATTGTGAGTAGATGTTTCGACTATATCATGGATTGGTTCACTGGCGCATTAAATGTTGCTTGAAAAGTGATGCCAGATCAAAATTTCTATTATATAATCCATATGTATATATATGTATATATATATATATGTAAATCAAGATTCATTCAATTGGCAAATTATGTGCATATGCTTAGGAGAGGCCATCACTTTTCAATTGTGTCAACAAACTTCTCTTTCTCTCTCTCTCTCTCTTTCATACAATTCTCCTTTAAAAATTTATGCTCATACAAAAAATATTTGATTGTAATTTATTGTTGAACGCTTGTCATACAAATCATAAAAAAAAAAACCGAAAAAAAACCATAAACCGTTTACGATAAACCAAGGTTAAACTCATACTGAAAACAGCTCTCTTTCATGAACTCAGTAACGTCATAAGCGCATACGAATCCATCAACGAGGTCAGTTCGATCAGCGTCCAAACTGTTGCCATTTGTCATCCGTTTACCGCGTGCTCTAAGTCCATTTGTAAATTGTAACAGTCGATATAGCTCTACTAATCCCACTCGATTCCATTCCAAGCGTTAGTCATGTAGTTCTTTAGTATGTTTCTCTACGTTTTATGTCTATTTCATATAAAAATACACAAAATGATTCCTTGCCATACACACACCTACAAACACACACACCTACACACACACACTCTTGTGCCCTGTGCATACTGTGAAATTGTCAATTCTTGACTTTCCACTCTGCTGCGCAGGAGGAGCGCCAGCAGCGTCTGAAAGAGATCGAGGAGAATCGCCAGGATCGCATGAGCAGGCGACGCCAGCAGCGTTTCCATCAGACGCAGAATTTCTACAAAAGCTTGCAGCTGCTGCAGGCGGGCAAGTTGCTCCGCGAGGGCGACGGCTTGGCTGAGGGCGTGGCCGAGGATGGCACACCCTTCGAGGACTATTCGATATTTATGTACCGGCAGCAGGCGCCCGTGTTTATCGATCGCGTCAAGGAGCTCGAACGCAAGCTGCTGTTTCCCGTAAGCAATAAGGATACGATTCAGCGATCCTTCTATTGCCTGATTCTGCCTGCTGGTTGTCTCTATGTTCGCTGACACACTTTGCTGCACGCCGTGTCTTTGTTCCTTACGTTTTGATTGATTCAGCTCTGCGCTCTGTTCAGTCCTTGCTCTTAACACAACGAAACTAACTGAATTGCAGGTTCTGTTTGCTTTTGACTAACAAGAAAGGCAGCTGAAGTGTTTCGGCATGAAATGGAAAATAATTCCCAGAATGCCCTTTGGCCCCGAATCACATATCGCAACAACTTTTGCTAAACTGACAAAAAAATAAAAAAAAGGCTAAATAATAATAAAGATGTTGTCCCAACTAAAATGTATCTTTAAGTTAGTTACTACGTTTTGTTAGCGTGCTCTCTGCCAGCTACTAAAGAAACTTTCGCTAAGTTCGTTCATCTAACTTTGTTGCTATAAAATCTAAGTTATATAAATTTTTATATTGTTTGCGTTTTGGTTTTGATTGTTTTTATGTATTACGAAGATATATCTATTCAAATATAAATTTATTCAAATTTTGATTTCTCCACTCCCGACTAAAATGTTATCCATGCCCAATCTACAATTAATGCAATCTGACACCCACACACAAAACACACACACTTGACTCCAACTGCTGTGCCACCGAAAATACTACCTTCACTTCCCGACAAAAAATAAAAATAAAAAAACCACAAACATAGGATCGAGAACGCAGTGATATACCCTCGGCGATGCCACGGAGTGCTGCCGATGAGCAGTTCAGCGATCGCATCAAGAACATGGAGCAGCGCATGACGGGACGCGCCGGCTATGGTAGTGATAAGAAACCCAAAGATCTGATGCGTGCCATTGGCAAGATCGATTCGAGCGATTGGAATGTGCGCGAAATCGAAAAGAAAATCGAGCTGTCCAAGAAGACCGAAATCCATGGGCCCAAGGGACGCGAAAAGGTGCCCAAATGGAGCAAAGAGCAGTTCCAGGCGCGTCAGCACAAAATGTCCAAGCCGCAGCGCCAGGATTCGCGTGAGGCGGAAAAGTTCAAGGAGATCGATACGACGCTCAAGAATCTTGACAAACAGCTGAAGGAGGGCCACAATCTGGATGTGGGCGAGCGTGGACGCAACAAGGTAGCCTCCATCGCTGGCCAATTTGTGAAAAAGGATGAGACCAATTCGGACGAGAAGAATGCCAGCAGCAATGCCACCACCAACACCAATAACACTGTCATACCAAAATCTGTGAGTAGTCTTGCGTTCGAACCGTATCATTATCCTGGCTTTTTCGTTTATGTGTTCCATATATCCCGTATATATGTATATTTATTTGGTTATTATTACGCTTATGGCTTGGCTTAAGTTAGTCGCCGCGTGTCCTTATGGTATAAGGTTGCTCGTGTATAGTTGCTGTTGGCTCTTGTTGTCTTAGCTAGCGTGCTTTTAACTTAGGCACACACACACACACACACACACGCTCACACACACTCCCACTCACACACAACAACATTCATGTGTACATGAGAATCAACTTTTATTAAGACGCACTTCAATGTTGTTCGCTGTGTTAGCCCATATGCGCGCATAACCATATCATTTCTAATCGAATTCACATTCGCAGAGCTCGAAGGTGGCGCTCGCCTTCAAGAAGCAGGCCGCCTCGGAGAAATGCCGGTTCTGCAAGCAAACCGTTTATCTTATGGAGAAGACCACCGTGGAGGGTCTGGTGCTGCATCGCAATTGCCTTAAGTGTCATCACTGCCACACCAATTTGCGCCTCGGTGGCTATGCCTTCGATCGTGACGATCCCCAGGGTCGTTTCTACTGCACTCAACACTTCCGACTGCCGCCGAAGCCCATGCCGCAGCGTGTCTCCAAATCGAGAGTAAGTCAAGCTACAAAAAATTGTCAGAATATTCCCATTAATATTTGTACTCCTAATTCCGCAGAGATCCGCTGCAGCACAGTCGCCTGCTCAGCAACCAAGTGCTGCTGCTGGTGCTATTGCAACTGCTGAGGCGGTGCAGGCCATGGATACGACACCCGCCGCAGGAGAACATGTGGACTTGCTGGAAACCTCAAGAGCCGCTGCCTCGGCTGATGCCATGTCGGATGACGAAGCCAACGTCATTGATGAGCACGAGTGGTCCGGACGCAATTTTCTGCCCGAGTCCAACAATGATTCACAATCGGAGCTCTCAAGTTCGGATGAGTCAGACACGGAATCGGACTCGGAGCTATTTGAGGAGGCAGACGATTCGCCATTTGGTGCTCAAACTCTACAACTGGCATCCGATTGGATTGGCAAACAGTATTGTGAGGATAGCGATGACTCGGATGACTTCTACGATTCCAGCGAGGGCATCGCGGGTTCGTACACTACCATAATTATCTCTAAAACTTACTTAGTTCGTCTTTATTGCTTTGCAGATGATGGCAAGGACGATACCGAGGGTGAGGAGTTCAAGAAAGCCCGTGAGTTGCGTCGCGAGGAAGTCCGCCTACAGCCTTTGCCCGTCAATTTGCCCACGGACACGGAAACGGAGGTGAGTCTCTTTGATCTACTATCTCTTGGTTACGGGAAACTAATATTATTTATTATCATAATTTTGTTTTTAATTTTCTGTTGTATACTCTGATGATATCTTATATACAATTACTATATAAACATTGTCTCTAAACATGGTGTTGGTTTCCGTAAATATATTTATATAAATTCCCATGTAGAAGCCCCAGTTGAATATAGAAAATAAGGAAAATGTGGAGCGAACTTCGCTCAAGTCGGCCAACTCGTTCGAGTCGGCCAAAAGTCAGCCAAGCACGCCCGTTGCAGCGCCCACACGTGCTCAATTGGAGCAGCTGGAGCGCAATGCGCCGCGAAAATTTAGCAGCGAGATCGAAGCAATTAGCGAAAAATTATATCATCTAAATAACATGGTCAAAATGAACAAGGATCTGGAAGTGCTGGCTAAGGAGAATCTGGTCAAGAGCGATATATTGAACAAGCTCACTCTGAAGGAGAAATGGTTGGCCGAGAATGCTGCTATAGCTGCTGGCATGGCCAATCCCAAAGCTATCAGCATCACAAGCTCTGCCGCACCGCCCAAGTCCAAGTTTGATGAGAAATATGAGAAGATTGTAAGTGCGCCAGAACAGGTGGTTGAGGCGAAGCCAAAGCCCGTCATCGACTTTAATCTGGATGAGTTAAAGCCACGCAAACCCAATTTTGAGGAGCGGCCGAAGGAGCTGCTGAAGAAGCCAGAGAGTCTAAAGAAGCCAACTCAGCTGAGTCCGAAGCCTGAGCGTAAAAGCAGTGCAAATGTAAGTCGCTCCAGTAGCATAAAAAGCAACAACAGCTCCAAGTCAAGTCCGCGTCTAAGAAAGGCTCCGCTGCCCGATGACAGCAAAATGCAAATCGAGAAAATTCTGGGTGCAATTAAAAAACCACAGCGCACTGAACACGAAGAGGATATGGACATTGATGACGACGATGACGCCGATGTCGATTCACAAAGCAATACCCAATTGAGTACTAAACTCAAGGAGATCGGTGCCAGTAGCTTTGCGGGCACAATGGATCATATTAAATCTCAACTGATAACGCCCACGGTGCATACAGCTAATGTGGATCTATCCAAGTACTTTCCCAATCAAAAAGAGGAGAAGAGCTCCTCCGGCAACACTAATAAGAATCAGAAAACATTGAAGGATGTAGATCTGGCCAAGTATTTTCCCAGTAGCCCGGCGCCGCAGCGACGAGCCGTTGAAACCGTTGCAGAGCGACTAAAGAAATCGCAAACTGAGGCGGCCATACCACAGGCCAAGGAGATACAAGAGCCTCAAACTGTTCAATCCACAACGGATACCAAAACGAAGCCTGTGCCGCCCAAACGGCAGGCATCTCTAAATGCCTTCAGCCTACGCGATCATCAGCTGGATGGCGCACTGGACTTGAGCAAGAAGAAAGCACCTGTTAAGGTGGTAACTGCCACAAAAACTCCAGTTAAGACCAGCAACTCAACCACTGCGGTCAAGTCGCCAACCACGCCAAAGGGTAAAATAAAAATTATAAAGAAAATTGTGCCGAAAGGCACCAAGGCCAAAAAGGCAGCGGCTGCTGCTGCAGCTGCCGCAGTGGCCGAAAGCCCACCACCACCTCGCGATGAAGCTGAACGTATTCTAGATGAGATTCTAGCAGATGGTGCGACCCGATCGCCCAGCTCTGAGTATCAGCAGCTCTTTAACGACGAAAAGTCACCCAGTGATCTCTCCGATAAGATCGAGCGCATACTCGAAGAAACGGGCCTCGATCTCGAGCTTGGCCTTCCTCGGCGCAGTAGCAAGATACTTTTGAAAACGAAGTCACTGGGCGAAGGTGACTTTGATCTTGAGCCCAAACGACTGAGTGGCGTCCAAAACATACTGAAACGATTCGAGTCTATGAGCTCTGTGACCTCTCAGCAAAGCGATGAGCAGTCCTCGTTCAAGCTGCGTCGCATGGAGTCCAGTACTAGCAACATGAGTAGCCTGAATCGTTCTCGCGACTCGCTGGTCTCTGCCAGCGACTCGATGAGTGACTTAGAGAAGACTATGGACTATTTGCGGAATGAATGGCGAAATGAGGCGACTAATTTTCTGCAAAAGAAACGCGATAAGTTCTATGCTCAGAAAGAGGAAGAGCAAAAGGAGAAGGAGGCAAAAGTGGAGACCAGTGGGGGACGCGATCTGCCCATACAGTATCGAGACTCCAAACTGGCCAAGTTCTTTGGCTTAGCGTCCCGTAAATCGCCCGAGAAACGCAAGTCGCCGATCAAGAAGCAAAAGTCACCAACTAAAAAGCAAAGTTCCCCTAGCAAAATTCAAAAATCTGCTAAGACGAATAATTCTCTAGAGGAGCTGGCCAGTATCAGCAACGCGCGGCAGGCGAAGCAGGCGCAAAAGAAACCAACAAAAGCCGCGCCAAAAATAAAAAAAGTCGAACCCAAGAAACCAGCAAGTCCAGCGCCTCCCGTGCCAGATGATTTGGAGATTTTACATTTACTTGATAAGGCCACTGAGGCCAAGGAGCTGGAGCGCTCCAAGACAAAGAGTCCGCTGGTAGAGGAAGTTTTGCTGCCAACGGCTAGCGAAATGGTTGAAATTGAAACGGAGACTGTTGCGGCACGTCCGATTGTTGAGGATATTAAGAACCTGCCCAAAACTGGTTGCGATAAATCGTTAAACAGTTCCCGACGTGGCTCCCAGTGCAGCCTGGTGCTGTCGCGACGACAATCAGATATTTCTCTAACTGAAAAACTCCATCAAGATGCTTTGGAGGCGCTTCAAAATATTGAAATGGAACGCAATGTAGATCACATCGATGAGGTCTTCCAAAGCATGGTTGAGGGAATTGACCAAATACCTGACCCAATTGCAGATGATGACTTGGATGTGGATTCATTATGCACAACCATCAGCAAGAGTCCCAGTGCCCAGCCCATTACGGTTGTCAAGCGAGGCAGCTCCGAGGAGGAAAGCATCGAGAAACTATTTAGCAAATTTTCCGATGAAATGCTCGTTAACGTGGAGTTCGATTCGAATGATGAATTGATTGGAATTAGCGCCAGAAGTAGCCTGATTCCAGGTAGCTCCGCGGAGCGTGATTTTATCGATAAACTGGACTCCTTGGAACGCGATGACGTTCCTTTGAATAGGGTGGAGGAGCTGAATCGTTTTACAAGCGGAACAAGCGTTGAAATTGATGGGCTTACGGAAAATCATTTTCCATCACGTCCACAACGCAGACAAAAAAGCAGCTCCTCGTCCAGTGAGCCGACTCTGCCAGTGGCGCCACAGCGGTTGAAAAAGAAATTGTCTAAATTGGATCCAGAAAATATGCCGCCTTCCGTACAGGATTTACTGCATAAACTCCACGTTGACAGAGCTCTGCCGAAGCAGGGACAGACGGAAAATGTGGCTTCTAGGGAAAACCTTAAGTTTCCAACGCTTCTACTTGATGAAGATTCTGTTGACCATATGCAAAAAGGAGATGATGTGGTTGATCATGTGGAGAAGGGAGAAGACGTGGTTGATAATGTGGAGAAAGAATTGCCAAAGCCCAATAGTAATGGCCTTGATAAGGAAAAGCCTGTGGTAGATCTAATACCAGAAATAATCGTTGAACAGCCTAGGCATCCGCTGGCAAAATCCGCGCAAGTGCAAAATAATTCAATCAAAAGCGACAGCTCCTCGCACAGTAGCTTCAATGAGTCCTCGAAACTTGTGACTCCGCCCAAGGTGCGCAGCAAGGAGAACTCGCTCGACTGGGATATGGAGAAGCTGCCTGCGTCACCCATGCCGCGGCGCAAGCAACCGCTAATCCCTGCCAGCAAAGAAGGTTCCTTGGAGTGGGATATGGAGAAGCTGCCCAATAGTCCAATGCCATTGCGTCGTCGCCCACCAGTAATCAAATCATCTGACATCTCTCCCAGCGATTCTATTCAGTTGCTAAATAATCTACCCAGTGCTGATGACGATGAGGCTATGGCGCAAGCACGGCTCATTCAGGAATTCGAGTTGGAGCGTAGACAAGCGTTGATCAAACGCGATGAAAGCTTCGAAGCAGCAGCTGCCGAACAGCGTCGACGTGACTCACTGCAGAGCAGCAGCAACTCCAGTGGCAATTCCAACGGTAAGCGTAGTCTGCCGCCTCCCACACCTCCACAAACGAACGCTCGACGTGGCACCACCCAAACCAGCAGCAGCCGGCGCGAGTCCACAAGGCGCGAGGGCACGCCTCCCATGTTCAAGAAATTGGATTTGGGCGACGACAGCAACTCGACGCTGGACTCCACGGTTGACTCCACGCGACGCAGTTCATTTGCATTTATAGAATTACAAGACAACAAGCCGGTAATTGTGCCTATGCCCAAGAAGCTGCATCTGCCCAAGCTGGAGGCGCCCAAATACGTGCCCGAAGCAAGGCAAGAGGACGAACCTGTACCGGAAGTCTTTAAGGATCGGGCTTGGCCCAAGCCGCACCTTGAAGATCTGCCACCGGACAGCGAAGACGAAGACAATGCAGAGCAAGAGCTAAAGAAGCAATTGCCAGAATATGCACGCTCTGACTCTCCGCCCTGCGCTGCCTTCCAGAATCGCCAGTGGCCGGATGGCAAAACGATTTTCGAGCAGAGCAAGCGGTGCGACTCGCTGGAGGTAGATGATGTGCTCGGCTTTCTGGAGACTAAGCGTCGCAGAAATAGGAGATTCAATAATAAGCCACGTTCGCAGTCACCTCAACCCTTTAAGCCACTTGGAGCCAGCGCTCGACTCAGCTCAAAGTCCTTCGGAGATCTCAAATCCGGCCCTTCTGTATCTGCGTCACAGCAGTCACTCTCTGCTCTGTCCAGTCAGGATGCAGACACACGATCGACCACAATGACAGTGGCTGCTTCTCGTCCAGTAAGCAATGTTAATTTTGACGATCCGGTGGATGCCAACACACGAGCTCTGCTCGATCGCAGCAAGCGACTGCACAATCGGAAACGCGACTTTGTCAACGAACGCGTCGTGGAGCGAAATCCCTACATGCGTGATGTCATACGCAGCACGGATCGCAGCGACTACATGCCGGATGAGCAGCTATCGAGCTATAGGCCTCGCCACTACAGCAGCAACTTACCGGCAAAGGCAACAACAATCACGACGACAACAAGTCGATTTCCCAGCTCCAGCTCCGCCTACACGCGCAGCCCTGCAACACGCAGCAACTACGATTACCTCAGCAGCGATCACCTCAGCCGAAGGCCCTACGCGACATCCAATTATTATCCAAGTACAACAGGAGCAAGTACCACGCATCTCAGTGATCTATTTAGGCGACGCAGTCCCGCCTCCGTGTCCAGCTATAGCCGCAGCGATTACGGCCTGCCCGCCGCCAGCAAAGAGTCGTGCGTTATCTCTTAGTAGTTAGCTTGAATATTTATCAAAAACAGCAATTTCTCTTTTATATATATTTAAACAAAATAACAACGACAACGCATATAGAAGACGTCTCAACTATTTTCTCTACTGAGGCCAAACCGATATTTATACCACACCAAAAACACGACCCTCTTCAAACAGAAACGAACAAACAATTCCCCTAAACTAACACCTAAACAAAAAGATAAAAACACACACTCCAGGATATATATAATGTGGGCCAAAATCTGGTTCGCACTATGTTCCCCATCAAGCGAAAGAACCCAACGCTACAGCCTGTCCGCCCGCCTGCCTGTCTGCCACGCCTACAACTTAGTCAAGTCGGTCCTGATCTCGAGATAAAGAAAGAAAGAGAGAGAAAGAGAGTTATACCTTTGTTAGCTATAGCGTTTAAAAAGCGTCTGGGTACGATCTATGAAGGTAAATTCAATCAAAACTCTATACGAAATGTTGCGCTAACCCCTGAGCAGCTCGATCAATAAACCAAAATAAAAAGTTTGTAGTCTCTAAAACTCTATATATATGACAAAAATTGTTGTACCGTTCGCTATCGTTCTATGTGCCCTCCCATAAACTGTCTAAAACCTACACACGACACTTGAAACTTGCAGATCTAACCCATGTAAACAAAGTTCGCGTTGTGTTTCGTTCGATTTTGTATTCGTATGTACCTTTCTGGATCGTACCTAAAGGCATGTTGTTGCCTCCGCTGCTGCTGCTGCTGTCGCTGCTGCTGTCGCTGATTAACCCAACAACAATGAGCAAAAAAAAAAAAACAATCCAAGCTATGACTAATTAAGCATGTTTAATAATCCAAGACACAAAAGTAAATCGAAAAAACTACTATCGAGCTTGGGATCTTGCTGATCTCTTTAGCACCCGCCTTACTCTTGATGCTTTTTGTTAATATGTTTTGCGTTTTTGTGCACTGCTTTATTGACTTATGTTTCAAGGTATTAAACACTATTTGTCCATGGCTACAATTGCAGGTACAAACCGAATCAGAGAGCACATCGCCCGACGAGGTTGAGCTTAACTCTGCCACAGAAATATCCACCGATTCGGAGTTCGACAATGACGAGATCATACGGCAGGCGCCAAAAATATTTATTGACGACACGCACCTCAGAAAGCCCACAAAAGTTCAGGTGAGTCACATAAGTCTACATTCTATATATTATTTTATTGCTCATCCATTTACTTGTATTCCAGATTAAGTCGAGCATGATCAATGCCTCCGGTATGCATCAGAAGCAGATGGCGTCGCGCGAAAAGGGCGGCAGCTATTTGCAGAAGTATCAACCGCAGCCGGTACAGCCACAGTTTAAGCCGCTGGTGCAGGTGGATCCAACGCTGTTGATTGGCAGCCAGCGAGTGCCGCTGCAAAATCCAAGGCCTGGCGATTATCTTCTGAACAAGACGGCCAGCACTGAAGGCATTGCCTCCAAGAAAAGTCTGGAGCTGAAGAAACGCTATTTGCTCGGCGAACCGGCCAATGGGAACAAGATACAAAAGTCTGGCTCCACCTCGGTGCTGGACTCGCGAATACGCAGCTTCCAGTCAAACATTTCTGAGTGCCAGAAGCTTCTGAATCCCAGCAGCGACATCAGTGCAGCTATGCGCAGTTTCCTTGATCGCACCAAACTAGGGGATAACGCCCAGAATACGCAGAACGAACTGATGCGTTCTGCTACCACCAATGTGATCAATGATCTGCGCGTGGAGCTGAAGATTCAGAAAGCGCCGTCGAGCAACTCCACAGACAACGAGAAGGAGAACGTATATGTCAATAGCAAGAATGAGCTGAACAAGGGCATGGAGTATACGGATGCGGTGAATGCTACGTTGATGGAGCAGCAGAACAAAAAACTATCACCAACGACGCCCACCAATAACAAGACTGTCATTGAGATAATCGATCTGGTCACGCCGGAAATGACAGTGCCGTTCATTGATCTCACAGTGTTGGAGACTCCGAAGAAACCAAGTGAAGACAGCACTGAGCTGGTCGATTCACCAACCAAAATCTCGGACAGCAATAAGTTGAATGATCTGAATCAGGAGGCTGTGAAGCCAGATGTTTCCAAAGATGTGAAGGAGTGCATACCAGATATATTGGGTGATATTAAAGCAAAGAAGGAGGCATCCAGCGCCGCCGACACTGAGGATCAGCAGTCGCTGCTCTGTCAATCCGATGAGGAAAAGCGCGATTCGCCCGAGAAGGCAGCCGATCTGGAGCAGGAGCCGTATGAGCAGGATACGCTGCAAATCCAAGTGCCCAACATACCGTGGACCAAGCCGAAGTCAGAGATTATGTCCACCACAGCCAGCAGCGCCACCAGCTGCTCCAGCTCGGGCAGCTCGAGTATCGAGGATATACAGCATTACATCCTTGAGTCCACAACGAGTCCCGACACACAGACGGCAGGAAGCAAGCACAATGTGCCGCGCGTCGAGGTGCACGACAGCAGCGGTGCCCTCATGCAAGTGGACAGCCTGATGATTGTCAATGGCAAGTATATTGGTGATCCGGAAGATGTCAAGTATCTGGATATGCCAGCAGGTGTCATTGTGCCCTCTCCATCAGCGCCAGCTATAAAAACCAGCGAACTGGACGATGAACACGAGGCGGACGTGGAACCAGTCACGGCGACTCCAGAACCGGTCGAGTGCACAGTTATCGAAACGGAGCGTCAGCCAGAACCACCGCCACCACCACTGCCGGAGATGGGACCACCCAAGCTTAAGTTCGACAGCAAGAACGAAAACAAAATCGAGAGCTTAAAGAATCTGCCGTTGATCGTGGAACAAAATTTGGAGCACAGCCAGGCGGTGAAGCCCATTACTCTCAATCTGAGTAGCATGGCGAAGACGCCAGATACGCCGACCACGCCCACACAACATGATAGCGACAAAACGCCCACTGGTGATATAAATTCGCGCGGCTCCGATTCGGAAACGGAGCCCACTGGCACCGGCCAGGTGCTCACTGAAACAGAGCTCTCCGATTGGACAGCCGATGATTGCATTTCGGAGAACTTTGTGGACATGGAGTTCGTGATCAATTCGAATAAGGGCACAATGAAGCGACGCAAGGAGCGGCGTCGTAGCGCGGCAGTCAAACTGCCCAGCAGCAGTGAGGTGCTCCACGAGCTGGCCAAACAAGCGCCCGTCGCTCAAATAGAGGGCATACTGCATGCCATTGACTTTGACGATATTGAGTTCATGGACACTGGATCCGAGGGCTCCTGTGCCGAGGCTTATTCAGCGACCAACACGGCATTGCTGCACAATCGTGGCTACATGGAGTACATTGAGACAGTGCCTAAGCAGGCGACAGGCACGGACAGCGCGCGCACAATGGCCGCGGGGCAAACAAAGCTGCAGTCACAGCCGCTGCTGACCAAGCGGGATGAGAAACTGGGCATCGACTACATTGAGCAGGGCGCCTACATAATGCACGACGATGCCAAGACGCCCGTAAATGAGGCGCCCCGTTTGCCCATCAGCTCGCAGATGACTCAATCTCTGACTGATTCGAGCACACTGAACGATCTGGACGAGGACAGTCTTGGCGCCATGGCTCAGTCGCAGACGCAGCCAACGTTAACCACCACCGAGGAAAGCGACGCGCTCACAGTGGTCACCAGTCCATTGGATACCTCATCGCCGCGCGTGCTCGATCAGTTCGCGTCAATGCTGGCCGCAAGCAAGCCAGACGCATCCACGCCAAGCAGCTCAGAGCAGCAGCCAAAGACCACACAGTCGACGGTGACTACGAACAGCAGCGGCAGCTGCTCCACACCTGCACCAGGGCCGTCTAAGGAAACGGACGAGGATATGCAGATTCAGTTCGAGTATGTGCGTGCGCTGCAGCAGCGTATTTCGCAGATCAGCACACAGCGGCGCAAGAGCTCAAAGGGAGAGGCGCCCAATCTGCAGCAGTCAACTGTGATAGAAGCTACCAATGTGCTGCAGGCGCCAGCTGCGGAGGCACAGAGAGCAGGCGGAGAGAACGGCACGACTGCAGGCATGCGACCCAGGAGCAGCAGCTCGGCAAGCAAAGTACCTGAGATACCAACGCTCAACAGCAAGCTGGAGGAGATCAGCAAAGAGCGTACCAAGCAAAAGGATCTCATACACGATCTGGTCATGGACAAGCTGCAGTCCAAGAAACAGCTAAATGCCGAGAAGCGTCTGCATCGCAGCCGACAGCGCAGCCTCTTGACCAGCGGCTATGCCAGCGGTGCTAGTCTGAGTCCGACGCCTAAATTGGCCGCAGCCAGCAGCTCCAGTGATGCCAATTGCAGCAGCCAGGCCCACTATCATGTGTCGACGGCTACCGAGCCTAGCGGCTCCAGCCGGCCCATCCAGCAAACCAACGATATTTTCGTGCAGCCGACTCCACTACAGAAGTCCGCAACTGCAACCTACGTGTCGCCGTATCGCACAAAGCAACCAGCGCTGCGCACAGCAGATCTTTACAAGTCGCGACCCTTTAGCGAGCACATCGACGCTGAGCAATTGAATCTGCTGGAGCGTCATAAGCTCAATAAGACAGCCTCGTTCAGCTACGGCAAGGTGGATGAATTGACGACGACAACACCCAACAACGCGCCAGTGCGACCGCATCGCAACGGCAACCATGGTCAGAGTCAGCGACATATCGAACGTGCTGTCGATGTGGGCATCCCATCAACGTCGACAGAGAATCTGCGCAGTGAGGCGCGCGCACGTGCTCGTCTAAAGTCCAACACAGAGCTGGGTCTGAGCCCCGAGGAGAAGATGCAATTGCTGCGCAAGCGTCTGCATTATGATCAGAGCAGCGCCATTAAAGCGAAGCAGCAGGACGCAGTCACCAGCGACCTAACAGCACGTGCTCGAAAAATGAGCGCCTCCAAGAGCGTCAATGATCTGGCCTACATGGTCACCCATGGCCAACCGCAACAACTGAGCGTGGACAACGATGTGGTGAGCCAAGCCAAGGCTGCGGACTTCACCTCTGATCCCAATTTGGCGGCCAGTGCGCAGGAGAAGCTGCTGCAGAGCAAGACTAGCAGCAAGAGGCATAAGGATCCAGAACGTCGCAAAAGTCTTATACAGTCCTTGTCCAGTTTCTTTCATAAGAGCAGCAACAACTCAACAACAGCCTCGGCGTCCAGCAGTCCCAAGGAATTGGGCGCCACTGTAGCTGCCTGTCACTCTGAGCATGCAGAGCGTCCGGGCACTAGCAGCAGCGGCACGCCCACAATCTCCGACGCCGGCAGTGGTGGGGGCGGCGGCGTCTTCAGCCGCTTCCGCATCTCACCCAAATCGAAGGAGAAATCTAAGGTAAGTCTTCGCCATAAAACTAACCTCTTTCAGCTTAATGTGATAAGTTTTGTCCGGTTTCACGAGTAAATCATTAACCAATCGTGCATCTCAAACTGGGGCTTGGCTGATTTACATTTGTGTGCGCCATACTGTGTGTGTCTCGTCTCAAACAAACAAAAATTTAACTTTTATTCACATTTTACAGTCTTGCTTTGATCTGCGGAGTTTCGGTTTTGGTGTAAGAATATTTTCACTTATCTACTCACTACTACATACTGTCAATAATCTCGAAAATTGCATTGATTTGGCTTTCATTTTTGGCATGCGTTTTTTATATGTTTCATAAAATATACAAATTTAAGATAAAAACAATTAAAAAAATTGAATAAAAACGTTGATATTTATTAATTCAATTTACTAAGGTTGTACAACTTTGGTATGTTAAATATAATTTTATCATACAATTAAAATAATTTCATATTATTTGTTTTAAATTAAACGCTAAATTTTATATCGCATTTCAATGTTTTTGTTTTTAACTTTTCATTTCTTTTGTTTTCTCACCATGCTTAAAAGCATTTTTTATTTATATGATTTTTATTTTCTTTTCGCACTTGCAGCTGAAAATATTTAAGTCATAAATTGCCTGATACCATATGACAACATATTTTTTAATTATTATTATTTTCTTTATATAAGCGCAAACATTTCTGGTTTTGTGGGGCCTTATTATATGTTTTGATATGCGCAAAAAGATATTATTTTCTGACATAGGCCTATCTTTATTATTTTATATATTTAATTTTGTTTAAGTTTTTGATTAATTAAATAAATTTTTATTATTCTCTATTATTAATTTTGTTTATAGAAACATGAAATTTATTTGGGTTTGTTTTATAGTATTTTATTTATATATAAGTAAATGTTGCATGAATTGGTTCTTGGATTTTTGGTGTGGTACAAATCCAATTGCGCTCCTCTTGATAGTGAAGCACGTTTGTGTTTATTTTATATATAAGTTGTTAATAACATTTTGTTTTATAACTGATTGAAACTGAAAATTGAAGATTGTTTAAATTTTGAATGTTTCTTTTATGCCATTGCTGCCGAACCCTAAACAATACACACAACATACACTCAATATTTAACTAAATATATTTCAATGAAACACAAAATTAGGACAAGGATATGTTCACAAACAATGCAACATTGCCAATAAGCACAGCAACAGCAGCAAACACAAAACAAACGAAACACGCCCAAGATTACCTCAACACAACGAACAACAGTCGCTATCGAAAGCAAGCGAACACCGAATCGTTCTCATCGTCCAGCCCGCAGCTCTATATACATAATCCCCATCATTTGGCCGCAGCGATTGCCATGGACGACCAGATCCCGCCACCCATACCGCCTTTGCCACTGAATTATCAAAGATCCGATGGTTTGTTAAACTCATTTTATGTAATCATTTCCCAAATCGTTGTCTATATATTCCATTCAACAGCCAATACATGTTAATAACACCATATTTATTTGTGTGTGATATATAGATGAGAGCAACGCTAACGAGACACGAGAGCATAAGAAGCAACGTGCCATATCGAAGGCTTCGCGACAGGCTGAACTCAAGCGATTACGAATTGCTCAAGAAATACAGCGTGAACAGGAGGAGCTCGAGGTGCAATTGAAGGAACTGGAAGCTCGGGGCGTTCTAATTGAGAAAGCCCTGCGAGGAGAGGCGCAAAACTATGATAAGTAAATATAAAGTAGCTTAAACTTAATTATAAATACGTGAAGTAACGCCTCTTTTTGCAGCCTGGATGCAAATAAGGACAATGACGATAAGCTATTAAAGGAACTTTTGGAAATCTGGCGCAATATCACAGCACTGAAGTGAGTATGGCATCAGGGAAATCTAATATAATAATAATTTATAACACATTGTTTATTTTGTAGAAAACGTGATGAGGAACTTACTATAAGACAACAGGAACTACAACTGGAATATCGACATGCACAGCTTAAAGAAGAGCTTAATTTGCGTTTGTCTTGCAATAGTAAGTGTCTGGAAATATTTTTCCAGCTGCTTTCAGCTCTGTAATATGTGTTATGACTTTGTAGAACTAGACAAGAGCTCCGCCGATGTGGCCGCGGAGGGTGCAATACTCAACGAGATGCTGGAAATCGTGGCAAAACGTGCCTCTTTACGACCAACCGCTTCACAGATGGATCTTACTGCAGCCGGCACTGCCTCAAGCTCAACGGACGCGGGCATCACTCTGACCGGACATTCTCATGAACAGGAAGAATCGAATGTGAGTGCCAGTACGCCTCTCTCCTTTCAACTACAATAAAATTAACGTATTTTTAATGCCCTTTCAGATTTGAATTTTAAACTTGCCTTGGGGCTTACTGGCTAAAGAGATTTGGCATGAAATATTACGCCTAAATACTTAAGCAGAAATGTACCAAAAAGAAATACACAAAAAACAATTACAAAAACAATAACGATACAAAAAACAGAGAGCTGTAAGATAAACGAGCAAAATATACGCCGAGCATTATTCTGGCGGAATAGTTTATAATAGTCGCTTAAGATTTTTTCAAGAAACGCGCAACATTACTGTATAAAAGGAAAAACTATAGAAAAAACTGCATAAACAAAGTTTGCCAATTTTAAAGTTAAAGTTCAGTTAGTTTTGTGCTAATATATTATACACAAAAAGTTGTAGTCATTTAATTTGTATCAGCCCTTCATATATTTTTATGATTTGTATGATCAATGTATGTTGTATTATGTTGTGTAATAAGTTATGTGTGAAATGTGAAAATGTATGTGCAAATTGTTTGTCCCTTTTTAATCATTTTATATGTATTTTTTGATTAGCATGATTTTACTTGTGTGTCAATTTTTAATTTTTTTATTCGCTGTACGTCACTCATTCATGCATGTAATTTGCTGCCCAACTAAAATCAAAGTGAACACAAAGATTTACACACAAATATTTTCTATACCTATATATAAATATACAAAGATAAACATGTATATGTATAATACAAACTTATATAAAGATATATTAAGGAGCAAGACAATTTGCTTTAATGTATACTAAAAAAGTTATTTAAAATTATGTACTATTATTTATTTTCTTTAATCAACATATTTATCGAATTTATTATGTAATTTTTGATTTGTTTAAAATTGAATAAAAATTTATGAATTGTGAATAATGGGCAAGTTTAATTTAATCATCAACCAGATGGCAACGCTAGAGTCACGAAAACTTATCGATTATTCTTTGAGATATCGTGATTCAACTGTAGCTCATGGAAAGTCCATCCCTATTAAGAAGCATAACAAGAAGGCGGTATCCAAACATCATATATTTGCGAAGAGCATTGTGTCTAAGAAATCTATTTTGTAAATAGACTAGATTGGACAATGCCTGAAGGAAAGAAAGCTAAGAATACAAAAAAAACCGAAGGCTCAAAAACGGCAAGCAACACACGTTCGCAGGATAAAGAAAAGACGCAATCTGCGTCGGCGCAGCTATCAGCCGATGCAGAAATTCAGGAGGATACTGCTGGCCAGCCTGCGGCTTACAGCATGCGGCCAGCATTTGGTGAATCATTCCCATTACCAATAGTAAAAACCATTATAAGCAACACAATGGCAGAGAAACTGAAAGGTAAGTTGAATTGCTCCCAAACAAACATACGTTGCTAAGCAACTGAGAAAATTGCAGACAAAATATATGACAAGGACGTTGCCAAGATATGGACGAGTGAAATTGCGGATGAAGTGAACCAGCAAATTGCGGCCAATCCAAAAGTAAAGCGCTACAAACATGTGGTTCAAGTGATGCTGGGCCAAGAGCTGGGTGCCGGTTCCACTTACTTATCACGCTGCTGCTGGGACTGCGATTGCGATACATACGTCACAGATGTGTTCAGCAATACAAGCCTCTTCTGCGTGTGCACCGTGTTCGCAACATATCAGTACTGAGGAGGGGGCAAACAGCTGAGTGCAGCTGAAATGCTTCGCTTCACACCAAATGGAGTTATTAACATACTTCAGTTATTTGGGGTTTGCTTATCTCCGATAACTTTTAATAGTTATAGTAATTGTATTTATTTAATTCTATATGTAAGCACAACGTTTTGTACATATTAACTGCACATACTAGATACTTTTAGACTTTAATTAAGCTAAATGGACAAATATTTTTACACAATATAGGAACACTACACCGATCGCTATCTAAAATGAATTTCATTACGACTCATAAAGTGGATCTTTAAATGTTAACTAACAACAGTACACGCTGAATGTTGTGGCTTGTTAAGATATGTATAGGCATAAGTATGCGTTAGCAAATACAAATATTATGCGAACGGTAATCAGAGGGAAAGAAAGAGAGAGAAGCTATTAATCTTACTGGGGTTATGCCTGTCATGTGCTGAGCTCGTTGAGAGACGAATAGAATAAAAACATTAAATATTTTTTATTCGCAGAGAAGCTCACAATAACTTAATTACGGACACCTAAATATTTATTTATAATTATAATGAAATTTGATTCTTCATGTAAATTAGGAAGTTCTAATTATTTTCAATTAAGTATTTCTCTCTCGTACATAAGCAATGTATATAAAAATAGAAGAAAACATTGCAACTTAATCAATTTTTATCAAATTTCAAGTACTTGAAAAGCTCAAGATAGTAAAAGTCATATAAATACGGGATGAGACTCGAATTTCGTTTAGTTTGTTGATAACTGAGCGCCTTACGAAACGTCGCGACATCTCCACAGTTTACAATGTCGTCGAATACCGATGCCTACAATTCGGATGAATTGGAAGCGCCCGCCTGGCTGAACAGTGAATTCTTGCAGGAGGTGTTAGTGAAGCATTTCAAAGAGCCGAGTTTGGCAGTGAGTGATGTGAAGATATCGCCAGCAAGTGCCAAGGGCGATCACTATGCGAGTGTTATGTTTCGCGCCAATGTCGGGTATTCGACACAAAAGGGCAACTTTTCAAATTCGTTTATCATTAAGATAATGCCAGAAATAGAGGGTCACAAAAGAGAGCTTATTAGCGATTCCAAAATATTCCAAACTGAGATTGAAATGTATACGAAAGTGGTGCCCAGGTTCGAGGAGATACTTCGAGCAGCAGGCGATGACACCAAGTTCTGTGGGGTCTGCGTCTATCACAGCCTGGAGCCACGACAGGTCATGATCTTCGAGGATCTATTGCCCCAGGGCTATCAAGTGATTCGCAATCGAAATGCCACACTAGACGAGCTGCGATCCGTGCTGGCGAAACTGGCCAAATGGCATGCCGTTAGCTTTAAGCTGTTAAAGGAGCAGCCTGAACTATTTAACAAGCTGCAATATGATGTAACGACTATGTCAAATTTATTAGAGCAGGATGTCATGACCACCGCGCTGCCCAATTTTATAAATATGATCAGTCAGGTGGATAGCCTAAAGCCGTATCGCAAATACTTTGAGCCTATGCGTGAAAATATTCTTAAGCGCTGGCAAGCCGTCATCCGAGAATACCGCGAGAGCCGACAAGCGAATGCCTATTATGTGATATGCCATGGGGACTTTCATATCCGCAATATGATGTTCAAGGGCAACGACTGTCTGCTGCTCGACTTCCAGATGTCCTACGTCGGGTCCATTGCTAACGATCTGCAGTATGCCAACTACATGTTGTTCAGCGCGGACGAACGAAAGGACAAATTTGATGAGCTTCTTTACCACTACTTTGATAGCTTTACGAGAACATTATCTAAAATTGGATTCCAAGGAGAGATGCCCAGCCTGATTGAGCTTCGTAAGCAGATTTTTGACAGGAGATGCAGTGGTAAGTCCACAAATGACAGCATTATTACCATTATAAATTTGAATATGTGTGCCTTCTTCCATAGATTACTTGCTGCTCACCACCCTTTTGCCCGTCTCCTATAGCATGCGTCAGGGCAAAGATCCCGGCGAGTTCATGGAGGACGAAAATCGGCGCTTGGAGTTGTATCAGAACAAAGATTACAAGCAAGAACTGGAATATCTGCTGCCACGAATGCTGCATTTAGGCTACTTCGAACTACCAAAATAAGAAATCAACAGCAAATAATCTATGCTTTGCTTTCAAGAGGCTTATCTATTATGACTGTGCATTGACAGGTTCGATGATTTATTAAAAAAATATATAAACATTAAGTCTTTAATAAATTGCTTGCAAGGAAAGATTAAGAAAAATATTATACAAATTAGTTTTCAATCGGTTATTATGTATCTACATTATCCATGCTTCATCTACAGGTACTTTCATTCAATTCCATTACTTGCGTAAATATTCTTATCGCTGTCTACTAAGACAACTGCTGTAGTCATGCCTGTTCACCATGACAGTCAAGTTATTTTAGCCCTGTTCACAGTGAATTTTGGCCAGACTATCTTAACGTATACAATGAGTTCAGTAATATACCAAAAAAAAAAAAATGAAATATACATAAAAAGTCCCATTCGAAGGTGATCCACCAAGTCCGATTGATCCAACTGTTTGATCTGAAGTGAACCATTTCTTTCGTCCTCCATTAGGCATTATTATTGAATATCTAGGATAGCAAGCTGGTATGCAGGTTGGTATAGCGATATCACATTAATCCAGCCTAATCCACACGACATGCATAAGCCGTAATATAGTTAAAAAAATAACAAATTCGAAATTATTTTCGTTCATTAAACATAATCATATTTATATACACTATATATATATATATATTTATATATAAGTATATATATTTATACATAAAGCGTATCCATTTACCACAATCTTATATAACTAAATAGAAATATACATACATATTGCACGCATGAAAAATTTTCTTTGTAACTACAAGAAAATCTTTCAAAATTTCTAAAGTCAATTTAATTTCAAACACGATTCTAAGTTTAGCGTCATTTCACTGTCTTCTCTTTGCTGTCTGGAGCCTTATCTGCATCCGAGTCAGTGCTATTTCCCGTTTTCTCATCCGTTTCCTGTTGTCCGTTGCTGATCAGCTGCTGGAGCTCCTCTGCCCAGCCCAGTGCCTCGGCCAGTGCCAAGACACCAGCATCACAGTCGCCGAGGTAAGCCACATCGCGTGTATTCTTCGATTTGCCATAGAGCAAAGCTTTTCCATTGGAATTCATCCAAGGTGCAAAGCTAGAGCGTCCAACGGCATCGCGATTAATCAGGAGTCGAACACAGCGAGGTCCAGCTCGATGGATCAGTGAGGCAAAGGGCTGCACCTCCAGAGATGTGCCCATAATGATGAGCAAATCGCAATTCTCGAAATCTTCATCGGGGCTGCTGTAAAATTTATCAGGCAGGTTCTCACCAAAGAACACAATGTCCGGCTTCACAAGTCCCTTACAGTGGTCACATCTTGGCAATTCGTCTGCAAAGATTTTCGCCTTCATCCATGCCATATCGTATTCCGCTTTGCAATTGAGACAGTGGTTCGTGAAGAAGCTGCCATGTGCCTCAATAATTTTGTTCTCGGGCAGACCGGCTAAACGATCCAGCGTGTCGATGTTTTGTGTATAATGGCGCTGTAACAGGCCCTTCTCGTGCAGCAGTCGAACAAAGTAATGGGCCGGCGTCGGCTCAAAGCTGCCCGGATATAATTCTTTGGCCAGTGCAAAGAATGGCGCAGGATTCTTTTGGAAGTAGTCGACATCAAATATAGCCGTCGGATGCGGCAACTTATACTTTTTCAAATTGTTGTACAGACCAGAACCAGGTGATCGAAAATCAGGAATACCCGCAGCTACATGTAGATTTGTTTAATTAACAATTAGCACATTCCAAATTAAACTTTGAGAAATGTCAAACTCACACGTGGAGATGCCAGCACCCACCATTGTCACAATTTTTTTAAAGCCATGTTCGCGCCAGTGAGACGATAGACCTTCAAAGGTCAGCTCCGGAATTACCTAAAGCAAATATGTATACATATATACATAAGTGCTTCAATAATCTGCATGAAATTAAGTAAAGCCCACCTTATCCACAATTGCGCCTTCGTTGTTTGGAGTTGTGCCCGATGCCAAATTGAATGTCTGTGAAAAGTATCGACGTATCAAATCCATAGTGTCATCTGAAAAGGAAATATTTGACAACAAATTCAACTTTACTTGATTCTCTATTATATTAAACCTTCATCGCTGTGGCTGTCGGAATCGGTTTCTGATGTTGCTGCTGCAGTCGACGTTGACGTCGACGACGGCTTTATGGGCAACCCATCTTTGGCATTCTCGCTTATGCTGCCATTCTCTTCCCTGTCACTCATTATGCGTTTGTTAGCACTCAAAGTCAAGAATGGAAATTTATGTAAAAAAAACAATGTTAGTATTTTATTTTTAATTGATATTTGTATGAATATTTTTGTTGCACTGATGTAAAAGCAACGATAGCTAACTGATGGCGTTGCCACAATGCGCAAATAACTCACAGCGTAAAGCTGAATGCTATATAACGGAAATAAACAAATTTCGTTAGCCAATCCACCACGGCGGGATTTTAAAACCCAAATATTTTAGTTTAATCATTAAAAAATAAGTAAATGCAGACTTTTCTCAAAATTGAAGTATCATTTTTATTTTATTATATCATAGAATTTTCATTTCGTTTGGTTTGCTTATTTTTAGTATTTGTTTTCAAATAGCTTTTATTTCTCTCATCCAAATTCTTCATAATTTTTTTTTTTTTTTTGTATTTTTCTTTCTTTTTTGTATATTTTGGTTTATTGTTTAGAATTAACATATACATTTAACATTTAAATGATTTCGAAGAAGTTGAATATATATTTTCATGTATTTTCTCTATTTCATCTGTTTAGATTACGTTAGTCTGCATTGTGATGATGATCGATGCAAATGGAGTGAAAGTGATTTTTCATTTGTTGTGTTTGTTTTGTTTATACTTAGTGTGTGTGTGTGTGAATATGGATTGATACATTTATACACTTATGTAGACACAATTACATTTAGTTTTATGAGAAAAGTAGCTGAATCCTCAATGTCTAGTACACTCAACTTGATCGAACTTAGCATAAAACTGATTTCTATTGAAGCAAAAAAGCAAACCGAGACTCAGTAGATGTAAATTTGTTACTGTTGTAGACAGGTAAACAGTGTTCCAGCATTTAAAGTGTATGTGTGTGTGCGTGTATGTGTGTAAATATATAAATACGCAAAATATATGTATGTATATATATTTATATGTATATATATATATATATATATATGTATGTATATGTACATATAAAAGATTTTACTCGTATATGCAAATATTTTGTAGTTCAAGAGTTTTCCTTTCCTTTTCTGTTCTCAATTAAAAAACTGTTTTTATAGTCTGCATTCTTTGTTCATTTGTTTTTAAATATCTGTATTCATATGCTGGATTTTCTAGTTAGTTTCATTTTTTTTTTTACAAGTTTGCTTTGCAAAAAATATAGAATGTATATAATTTTCTTTACTCTTTTCTTTTTAGCTTCTGTTCACTTTGTTTTGTTTCCTTTGTGTAGGTACTCGATTCTCACGTAAAATGTTTAATTTTTATTTTATTTTTAGATCTGTTAAACATTCTTACATTACTTTACTTTACTTTACTTTGACTCGTTTTGTTTTGTTTGCTTAAAAATTTGCTGTAGTTTTGAATTCTGCTTGTTCCACTTGTTATGTAAATACTATGTAGGTGTATATCTATGTATGTGTGTGTGTGTGGGGGTTCTGTTGTGTGTGCGTGTATATATATATCTGCAGTTATCGGCATATGTATATTTATATAGAAATATGTTAATGCATGTCACATTCAATCACTAGTACATCGAGTGTTAATAATTAGATTCCATAATATTTAAATTGCGGTAATTCGGTCTGAAACTGTATCAAGCTTTACTCTATTCCAAAAATGCTTCAGTTTTTACATTTCATTAAGTATGTATTTATGTCGTATATATCGTATATAATCGTATGTAATTATTAACTGCATATTACCGTTTAGTTAAATGTTTATGTTATTATATATGTATGTGAGTATTCAACTATTTTAACATGAATTTTACACGACACTTAAGTTTTTTTTTTTTTTTGGGTTAATCTGTTTTTGAAAACTTATTTATGCTAAATTCAACTTTATAAGTATGCTTGTATGTGTGTTGGAATGTGTGTGTATGGTTGGGTTGGTTGTAACTTTTTTCTGATTTGCTTTTCACCTGTTCCTAGCGAACACCTGGTCAAGGCATTCTACCTATTATTTTGTACCTTGTTATGGGGTATTCATATTCATATTTTCAAGCAATGTTCAATCTTATAATTAGTATTAACTGATGCATGATGATGCATGATTATTATGACAACCAGTTCAACTAGTTTTGTTGTTTATCAAATTAGAGTAAAGTTTCATTAACATAATGCATAGTTATATAGTAGAGTACACTCTTCTTCTTATGTTTAAAGATATAGAACCTAAACAACATGTGGTATGAGCCATAAAAAACATAACAAAACATGTTCTCTCAGTGATTGTGTGTATGTGTGTGTGGGTGCATGTGTGTGTGTGCTGCTTAAAAATATTATATTTTATGATAATCCTTAAGGATTTCGAATGAAGACACAACAACAATTATGCATATAGAACATATACTACTTTCGAGATATATATATATATTCACATAATGCAAACTACAAGTGTTTATTTTATTAGTATGTCTGCTAAATGGCAAATGAATGATGGATGTGCACTCGAATCGGGTAGAAAGTTTTAGATTGTGAATATTCAATATATTTATACGAGATGTATACATAAATCATGTAAGTAGCTTAAGTTGTCGAGCATGTGATTGTAGTAAAGCTCTTAAGTGTTGCTTATAGGTCTTACAGCTCTTAAGTGGCTTCAGTGATAACAAAGTTTTAATAGATTAATCGATTTTTACGTACGTCTAAATCTTAAAAAACATTTTCATCTCGCTTCACATTGTAAACTTAGTTAAATGATCATTGTAAATGTTATTTAATAATAATTTAAATATACGATTTTTTGACGCACGCTCAGTACAATGTTGTTTTTTTTTTTTGTCAGTTATTTACCAATATGCAAATTATAATATATATTTATATATATATATATATATATATATAATATATATATTAATATTTTTTTTTTCATTTTCATTTTTGTTTTGCTGGGCGTTTTTCAGATCAAATTAACGACCCGAGCGAAAAGTCTTTTGAAAGTAAGTTTATTTATTTATTTTTTTAATTTGCCAATTTTTTTTTGAAGACATCTTGTGGTTTTTTTTCTCACGTAACTTAGTTTTTAGTGCAATATATATATATATATATGGTATACATATATATACCAAAGCTTTCTATTTATATATAGATTAATCGCTCACATAAGGAAATAAAAAACGCGTTTTGCCAATTATTGTAAAAATTTAAATCGTAAAAAAGTTACAACTTTCGGGGGTAGAAAAACTTATTTAAAACTATTATTGAAATTAATATTAATTATTTAGCTTTTATCTTTTAATGTCACTTAATTTTAAGCACTTTGTAAAATGATGTAGCTTATATTCATTATTTTAAAATTTCTTTTCTCATTTTGTATTTTGTTTTTTGAAGTTTCAGTCAGTTTATATAAGAGAGTGTGTGTGTGTGTGTTAGTAGCAAGGCTATGCGATGTTCTGTGTATGTATGTATGCACATGCAATACCCTGTGTTTTCATTATCATCAGCATTTGCTGCTTCTTCTTCTATATTTCTTCTCATGCATGCAGCACACACATAGCATACGTGTGATTGTATAAACAGCTTATTGCTTCTTCAATATAAGTACGAGTCAAATGTGAATTTGAAGAGTTCTCAGAGTCAGGAAATGAGCGTAATGACTAATGACTAATGACTGATAACTGATGCTGGGCATGTGGAAATGTTGTTTGTGCGGCTGCTGTTGTTGTTGTTATTATTGTTGGCAGTGTTGAGCAGTTGTCTAGCTCACAGACCCCTCTCCCCTTACTTCTTCTTAAAGGGGCTTTCTCATCTGCACTGCATATCACACCTCTCATGCCCTTATATATAGTATGCATGTATATATGATCTGATGAATACGCAAGTCTTTTCGCTTGATACACTTAACTTATTTAAATGGGCAAGCTTTGTTTTGTTTTTGTTTTCTCTTCTTTGTAAAAATTTTACTTAATCTTAAATGGAATTTCTAAATCTTTTAAGTTCTCTGGTTTTGGCTCGCCATTGTTGATATGACACACTTGAATTGCGTGTGTGTGTGTGTGCGTATGCGCTGGTGGTGTGTGTGCGTGTGCGTGCCTCACTATAATAATTTTATATACGAGTAAAAAAACGAACAAGTCAAATAAATCAGCCTTATTTTGAATGCAATTTTTGTTTTGTTTTTCTTTTAAAACTAAGTTGCTCTCCAATTAGAAAAGTTCACACATACACACATCACACACACTCACACAGGCAGACACATGTGGGGGCAGAGACCAGAGAATTATTGAAGATATATAATATATATTATATAATCATCAGTATGCCGCAAGTACTTAAGTATAACAATACCAATTAATTTGAATTCAAGTCGCAAAAAACAGATCGCTCTTAGGGCCCGATCGACACATACTATATATGTATCTGTAATATAATATAATATAATATAATGTACTGTATTGTATATTTATGCTTGCTATATGTTATATGTATATATATGCTATATTCATATGTGTATATATATATATATGTATTTACTTGTTAGCTATCGTAATCGTAATCGTTAATCGTTATCGTTTAGTGGATGCAACATACCGCGCTGTACCAGCAGGTTCTGTGTGGGGGAACCGAATCCCGACTTTCAGCCTGCCAGATTGAGATATCTATTTGTATACTTGACCTCTTGAACTCTTGATCTATCGATCTATCGACCTTTCGATCGGAATTCTTGGTTTGATCGCTTAATGTTAATATTAACGTTAAACACATCAATTGAACGACTGAATACACTGTAAGTATCTGAAGGAAATATCATACTATTTTGTATCTATAGATATTCATATATGGCTTTGCTGTCCTTAATAAGTACACATACACATACATACATATATTGGCAAATATATTTGACCGATTACAACTACATATTAATTATGCTTATCTGATTTAGATCGGAAATTAAAATAAAAAAAAAACAATAACACAAATTTAAAAAATTAAAAGTTTATTTAAAATATAGCTGAATATCTATTTGATTTCTATATAGACTTTCCACACACATATCATATCTACGATATTAAAAAGTTTTGATTTGATATAGTTTCTTTTTGTCAATATCTGAGACCCTTTTGGAGAAACCGTGTCAGTTAGTGAAGTATTTTAAAACAGATCTACTTGATGTGTTTTTGCTCTAGGCTATTTTTGGATATATTTCTTTTGTATAGATTTACAATGCGGAAACCGTTATACGATACGAGAAAGTCTGGTCAAAAAATTATATGAAAACAAAATCGAAACTGAAAAAAAAATTATAAATGAAATAAAAACAAAGTCGATTGTTGTTTGCTTTTTAATTATAAATAACAATTTGTATATTTTTAATAAAACGGGTGTTTGCTTGTTTTTCTTCTTTCTTTCTTGTTTTGTTTGTTTGTTGTTGTAATTGTGGTCGACTGACATTGAAATGACAATTTGCAGAATAAGTTGATTTCTGTTTCTTTCTTCATCCTGTTCTTGTTCTTCTCGGTCTTATGGATCATATTGACAATGATATCGAGCCCTCGATTAAGATTATTTTTTACAGTTATTTGCACAATTTGATGTTTGTTTTTGTTTTCTGTTCTTGTGCCATATCTTTAATTTTTGTTTGTTTTTTTTTTTTTTTTTTTTTTTTTGTTTTTGTTTTGCTTGATCAGCGCTCTGAGGATCCTTTTGTTAGAATTTGCATTCGTTTGCGTTCCATTTCGTAATTGATAATTAATATTAATAAAAATTATATAATTATTAACATAAAAAATAGTGTGATTCATGTTTGTTTTTGTATGCATGTTACACGTAATTATACAATAATGGATAAATTTTTGTTTTTTCTTTTTTTCATTTAATAATATCACTTAAATTTAAATAATTTCCAGAACGCAACAAAAAAGATCGAGGGGTGTTTCTGTGTGTGTGTGTGTGTGTTGGTGTGCGAGAATTAGAAAAGAGAAAAAAAAAACAAATTTGAATATTGACAACGTAACGTAAACTCAATATTAATTGTATTCAAATATTTATTCAACTTTTGTTTCGTCTACTTTTCTCTCTTCGTCATTTTCTTCTTTTGTATGTTGTAAATTATGTAAATATACGATTTTTGTTGTGTTATGTAAATATACGATTTTGTTATCATTTAAAACTTATGTGTAATAAAAAACGAAATACAATTGTAAAAATGTTTTGTTTGCTTAAAGAAAATTGTTTTTTTTTTTTGTGTATTTTATAATGTTAAACGTTTGTCGCATTCCAAAACATAAAAAACAATGGCCACCATTATGAATTTCATTCAAATCACGGCAAAAACAATTTCAAAGAAATTTTCCACGCCTTCTTCTTATTCACTTTTCATTTTTAATGTGTTTTTCCATATCAATTTTTGCTGCATTCTTTTTCATCTTTTAACGCTGCTGCTGCTGCTGCTGCTGCGCTTCAGCTTAATTTATTGCCGTTTCCTCCATTGCATCTGCTTTATCATTGTCTCTCTTTAAACGAGCCTATTAGCTGCTGCGCTTAGTTCGAAAAAAATATGTATTCATATATCAATGATATTTTGATATCAATTACTTTCTTTTTGTTTTTCTCTTTTTTTTTTTTTTTTTTTTTTTTTTTATATAGTTTATACGTATTCTAGATTGTAGTTTGTACTTCCAATTTGGTTAAGAATTCCTTGTGTATTTTCTTTTTCTCGATTTCCACTCTTTATCTCTCTCACTAACGTTTGCTCTTTCCAGTTGCTTCTCTTTGCAATTTCACATATCCCCGTTCTTGGGGTCATTTGTGACTTCATTGTTGGTACCGTAATTTGAACAATTCACAATAGTCGCAGTTCTAAATGTTAGTCCTTTTCTTGTTAAGTTTTAATTTTTTAAATTAATAACTAAGCCGAAATGAAAATTTGATATAAAATTTTGAATTCTTCTTGGCTCCAAAAATCATTTTTGTTTCAACTATTTTATCAACTTATCTTATTCGTGTCTGATCTGCTCAACTGTTCATCTCTATCTCTCTCTCTCTCTCTTTATCTCTCTGTCTGTTTAACTGTTTTCTTTCGTTTATTGCATTTCGTTCTGCTTGCCTTTTTAAAATTTTACTACATTTTAAATTAAAGTTGTTTTTATATTTATATGGTATATGTTACAGTAGCATGGATAGCTTTTGTGTTTTCTTTCTTTTCTTCGTTTGTCTTGGGCTGGGTTTTGGATAATTGTTCTATAGATGATGCGTGTGTGTGTACTTAAGTTTTATCTATAATAATTGTTGTTTTTTTTTCTTTTACCAGCAATTTTGCATTCGCCTTTCAGTTTGACGGAATTTTACAGATTTCCATTCGATTTTACTTGGCGCTTATGCATGTGTATGTATATTTATATGAGTAAGTGTTTATGTAGTTTGCAGTTGCTTAATTACTTAATACTCTTAGCTATTAACACACACATACAATAGGTTGTTAAACTGTTATTTTTGAATTTTAATTATACACATTAATTTCACTATTTATACACATATATATATTGGTATATATGTATGTATTTGTGTATTTTAAATCTGTATTTTAATAAGTTTTGGATGTAAAACGCTTTGAATAATTATTTTTTTTATATTTGTTGGTTATTTGTTATTCAATATTTTGATTTGCAATTTCTGTTTTCTGTTACATTTTTATCTTGTTTTGTATTTGCTTTCATTTTGTTTTTCGTAGGAGCAAGAAGAACAAAAAAATATACTTAATACTAAGAAAAAATTTACTAATCTTAAAAACTAAAAAAAATCAGATTGTATATTTGTTTAAGACTTGCTTTCACTTTTCTTCCTTTTTTTTTTTTAATTTTTGCTTTTTTTGTATACATATTTATATATATATATTTAATTATATATATATTCTTTTTGTATATAAAAATTGCTGGGTCAAACGAATTCGTTTGATTTTCTTCATTTTTTTTAAATAAGAATTAACAAAGTCAGGTTTTTAAAATAAATATGTATGTATGTCAGTATGTATATATATATATATTTATGCATAATAAAAATAATTAATTATTATTTATTTATTGTTATTGCAAATATTGCAAATGTCGCCGAGGGCGCAAATGTTAGCAACAACAATTGCTGTTGGGCAGTTGGAAACACCAGGCAGCAACAACAACAATTAAATAATAATAATAATTATAATAAAAAGAGATACCGTTACGTTTAAGGTTGCATAATTTCAATGCAGAGTAAATAAGAAGAGACCATTCATGTATATATTCATATATATATATATATATATATATATATATATATATATATATCTATATACACATACATATATACATATATATATACATATTATTTTTCATTAAATTGTTGTTGTATTTTGTTTGTTAAACGGCGGACACTTTTTAGCAATAACTACAGCTGGCCCGCAGCAGCAGCTCGACTCCAGGCTAACAATCCGTTGGCAGCAGCTGCAACGTCTTCCATTTGTACATCATCATCGTCAACATCATTATCATCATCGTCAGCGTCTTCATCATCATCATCATCAACATCTTCGTTAACAACTGCGTCATTCTTATTGCTGCTGTTGCTGGCGGTGGGTGGCGTGGTCGGCGGCATTGGCCTGGTCACAATTGCAGCGGGTGATACAATCACCGAAGTAGCAACACTCTTAACACGTGGCAATCTATTGATATTGTTGTTGCTGCTGCAGTTGGAGCTGTTGCTGATGTTGTATGGATGTATGTGATGGATGCCGTAGCGTTTGTGTGTTTTTATAGTCAGCGATGCTGGCAACTGCTTGCCAGCTGCCACTTCGGCGGCCAGGCGCACCACAGTTGTCAATTTAGCAGCAGCAGCTGCTGCTGTTACTGTGGTTGTGGATGTTGGTGTTGCTGATGATGTTGCCGTTGTTGTCGCCGTTGCTCCTGCTTTAAATATTTCGCCTTGCCGCAGTATCGCCGACGCCTGGGCCTGAGCCGCTTCCGTCGACGCTTTCTGTCGCTTTCAGTCGCCAAAGCGACTGCAAGCCTTCTTCCATCGGCATTGAGTGCACCATTGATCGCGGCGCTCCATGCCATAGACTTTGCGGCATTTCTTGTTCTCGCCACGTGTGCGTCGGTTCGGTGAGTTGGACGTGTTCCTGGCTGCGCTCACGACTTGCTGCACGGCCACATGTTGGAGTTGCATGTGCTGGCCGGAATTGGCAACCAAATTGTTGCTGGCAGTTGTCTGTTGCTGGCCGCGCAAATGCTGCTGTGGGTGCTGCTGCTGTTGCTGTTGTTGCTGCTGCTGCTGTGGGTGCTGCTGCTGTTGCTGCGGCGGATGGTAGTTGGGCGTGATTGTCACGCTAGACAGGTGGTGTTGTTGCTGGTGCTGCTGCCCACTGCTATTGTTGTGGTTGTGATGCGCCGTCACCGTGACATTCTGCTGCGACAATTGTTGCAACATATTGTTGGCACTGCTGTTGCTGTGTATGACCGGACTGCTGTTGCTACTGCTGCTGTTGCTGCTAGCGCTGCTGCTGTTGCTGGCGGCGCTGCCAATGCTGCTGTTGCTGTAATTGTGATGGTGATGATGGACGTAGGTCTGCGGTGGATATGGCGCTGTCGAGTGGGACGGACGCGACGACGATGGGCGTGCATGTTTGCTGAGTGTCGCCGAGTTGCTGTTGCTGTTGCTGCTGCTAACGCTGTTGATGCTGCTGTTGCTGCTGCTGTGGTGGTGGTTCGTCGACGATGCGCTCACTGTGATCGCACCAGTGGATGGCCAATTGTAATTGTGATGCGCCAATGGCGATGTCGGTATGCAGCTGGTGTTGTTGCTCTGCAGCTGCTGATGCTGGGTGTTTGTGATGTGGCCATTGCTGTTGTTGCTGCTGCTGTGATGTTGCTGATGTGCCTGCTGCTGTGTGAGGTGGGGATAGCTATTCATAGCGCGTCCTTGTCTGTATTGATAGAGATGGAAAATACATATAGTGAAAGTAGTTAATCGCAGACGTTTACTTACTTGAAGTTGCCAACGATCTGTCTTTGGTATTCTGGATCCTCGTGCGGTGGACGTGCCATGTCCCGGTGGCTGAGCGTGGGTGGCGATGCAGGACTAGGCGTTTTGACCAATTCGTCATCGTCGTCTTCTGTGTAATAGAATTCCTCTTCGTGCTCATTTTCACTGCAGGAGTCGTTCTCGCCGGAGCGTCTGGCTTTTTTGCTGCAATTGCACAAACGTATTCATTGATTAATTACTTATGTATATTCACAATTCAGTATTGTTGATGCTTTAATTGTCCATCACATTAGAGATGAGCACTCGAATCGGCAAGTAGTTGCATAGCTTGCAGTAATAATTTTTTATCAATTTATAAAAAAATGTATAAAAATTAATAAGCACCAAATTTAAATTAATTTTATAAATTGATTGTAAATATCAATTTTTTATAATTTATCTGCAGTTAATGGTCAGCCGTTACATTAAGTCGTATTTACGATTGTCATTGTGCTCACAATTCACCATGGCTCATCTCTATATCATTTAGCAAGCGAATGGCTGCAACGTTGCCATTCGCTGATAGCGAAAATGGCAACACTACCGCAAAAAGTTGGCAACGCCGCGGCCATTCACTTGCCAACGCTAAACACACAGCTGCAGGGTTGTAGCAACGTTTGCAAAAAAAAAAAACACGCACGTTCTGTGTCAAATCAATACGAAATCAACAAAAGTCGATCGATTTTTGCAATATTAGCGAGACAGAACGCGCCACAAATTAATATTAATTTGCCCGAAAAGAATACAAGTGTAAAGCACACGGATTGCTCACGCTTGATGCTCATAAATTGCTGTGGAAAATTTTTAGATTTTTGTCGTCGGCGACAGAAAAAAATTTGCGCGTCGCAAGAGTCTCGCGTGCGTCTGAGTCTGTCTCCCTTTGTGTGCGTGTTGTGTGAGTGAGTGTATGTGTGTGCGTGCCTGTCTACTTGTATATGTAGTGTAATTTGCATCCGCGTGCGTCTCCCAGCCTACATTGTCAATTATTTCGAAAAGAATTGTGATTATCCACCCAATTCCTAATCCTATACTCAGTAGTCAGATCACAGACAACAGATCACAACAAAATGTCCACCAGCAGCAGCAGCCGAATCGCCGCCGATCAGAATAATAAATGCGTCAACAGTGTCGCAGCGGCGGTGTGTCCTCTCAGCAACTGCAAGTTTTCAGGCGTTGTAATAAGCGCTATTGCTGACGAGCAGAAGCTCGAGTTTAGCAACATATATAAGAGTAGTTGTACATTAACTTGTAGTTACGACTCCCAAGGCGTCCTGCTGCGCATTATGCTGGGTGAGGAGCATCTGGATTGCTTGTATCTGTAGAATTACATTGACTTTTTCTTCGCTCATATACTTTGCAGACAATGATCAGGGGCAGGTGCTGAAGGAGTATATGATATCTGCGGATACGGATGCGGCACAGTTAGGCAGGCGGTGCTATGCAGTTTCCTTGGAATCGGATAATCTGGTGCTACGCTTTGTTAGCGATAAGGATCAGCAGCTCTTCCGTAAGGTTGTGGAGAATGTGAAGCACCTCCGGCCGAAATCTGTGTTCTCGCAGCGCACCGAAGAATCGTCCGCATCGCAGTACTTCCAATTCTATGGCTACCTTAGTCAGCAGCAGAACATGATGCAGGATTATGTTAGGACCAGCACCTATCAGCGTGCCATTTTGGGCAATTCCATTGACTTTCAGGTAAAAATTGAACTAAATTTGCAGTTTTATTGATTTTGCTATAAGAACTTATAATTCTTGCAGGATAAAGTTGTGCTGGATGTAGGCGCCGGTTCTGGCATATTATCTTTCTTTGCCGTACAAGCTGGCGCTGCCAAGGTGTACGCCATTGAGGCTTCCAATATGGCACAATATGCACAGCAGTTGGTCGAGTCGAATAACGTTCAGCACAAGATCTCAGTGATACCAGGCAAGATTGAGGAAATTGAGCTGCCCGAAAAGGTAGATGTTATTATATCTGAGCCCATGGGATATATGCTTTACAACGAACGCATGCTGGAGACATATCTGCATGCGCGTAAATGGCTGAAGCCACATGGTAAAATGTATCCCACGCACGGCGATCTCCACATTGCTCCGTTCTCAGATGAGTCGCTCTATTCGGAGCAATATAACAAGGCAAATTTCTGGTACCAATCAGCCTTTCATGGCGTCGATCTAACAACCCTGCACAAGGAGGGCATGAAAGAGTACTTCCGTCAACCGATCGTCGATACATTTGATATTCGCATTTGCATGGCCAAGTCGGTGCGGCATGTGTGCGACTTCCTGAACGACAAGGAGGATGATTTGCATGTCATTGGTAAGATCATTTACCTAATCCTATATCTATTCCTAATTAATTTTGAATTGTTTCATTTAGACATTCCACTCGAGTTCCACATTTTGCAGACGGGAATCTGTCATGGACTGGCTTTCTGGTTTGATGTGGAGTTCAGTGGTAGCAGCCAGAACGTGTGGCTGTCCACTTCGCCCACAGCGCCACTGACTCACTGGTATCAGGTGCGCTGTTTGTTGCCCATGCCAATCTTTATCAAACAGGGGCAGACGTTGACAGGTCGGGTGCTGCTGGAAGCCAATCGGCGGCAGTCGTATGATGTGACCATTGATCTGCATATCGAGGGCACCTTGATATCATCGAGCAATACTCTCGATCTTAAGAATCCGTATTTTCGGTACACGGGGGCGCCGGTTCAGGCGCCGCCGGGGACTAATACACAGAGCCCATCTGAACAATATTGGACCCAGATGGATACGCAAGGCAACCGAAATTGTAGGTTGCCTAATGCAAATTTTCCCAAATTATGTTTTTCTAATCCCCACTGCACTCTCTTGCAGCTAATAGCATGCTAAATGGCACTCTGTCTGTGAATGGAATGGGTGATGGTGGCATGGACATCACCCATGGACTTTTGCACCCGCACTAGGAATGGAAAAGAAATGAAGTTTGTTCAAGGTGGCGAATACTACAACTGGCTGGCGCAATCTACTTGGCTAATAACTGGATTGGTACTAAATTAGGAAAATTATGATTTAGTGTTTTTGTTTTACGAATCTTTTGTTATTTAATTCTGTCGAAGGTTTATCTATTATTTTTCCTCTTTTTTTATAATTTTTAATTTTATTTATTTTGAATGAGATTGTGAATTGTTTTTTATACACCGAAAGTTAAGTTGCTAGCTTTAAGTACCCGAAAACTATTCACTCGTCGCCTAGGCATATGTTGTGGATATTTTGTATATCAAAAGATAAACGATAATAAGAATAAGCATAGTGAGAATCGAAGAGAAATTAAAATATCGCATAGATACACAATCAAGGCAGACTAACTAATGTATGTATGTAGTTGTTTAGAACAGCAGCATATAATCAATAAGGATAATTTTAGCCACCCATAGCATTTAGAGTTTTTAACGTATGTATGTTATGTAATACAAGTATCATATATTTATATATATATATATATACACACACACTATAATAATCAACGTAGATCAACTGCTGCTTCATAAAGTTTCTTAGTTAATGCCAATTGCAGTTTTCAAATATAAAAGCAAGAAAGCAAGAGAGATGAGAGAGAAAAGCTTTGAACAAAACACAAACTCAATAAATAAACCTGTATCTATGTATGTTATATTAAATTATGTTAAGTATATATCATTGTATTGTATTTCAATTATTTCATGTACCTCAACGAAAATGAAGAACCTAGTTTCAATTCTGAACATAATGTATGTAAAACGCAAATGTAATGTTGTGTTCAGTTTTCTTTTAAATATATAGCATAACAAGTTGCTCATAGATTATAGCCATTAAGTTACACTTAATTATATATGTATTTATGAATTAGTCGCGATTAGAGATTATAACTTCAATTTTATTTCCTTGTGTTCCTTCCGTTTTACGACTTCCTTTTTCATTTCACGTTTACTACGTTCTCCTCACTTATATAGAAACTACAATAGCTCCTACGTCGCTACCAGCCTCTGCCAAGCGCATAGTTGATATTTCGAGCATTATATATATATATATATATATATATATAGAAATACGCATATATATATAGTATATAAAAGCATATATTATACAACTATACACACATTTATATATATATATATATATATACATATACTGTCAAGTATTTGCATTGTACTTTTTAGTGTAGCTCTAGAGCTGTTCGTTTGCCAACAACAAAAACAATAAAATCAACCAGAACAAACAACAACAACCACACCACCAACACTTACAATATACAATATATGCAACTGAATGCAAGTATAAACTATAATTCTATATAAGTACATACATAACCCCATCTCTATGCAGAAAAAAGAACAATTTGAAAGCAAAAACAAAAAAAAAAGAGAAAACCTAGAAACAATGGCTTTTTATTATTTATTTGTTCTTTTCTTATCTTTTCTCTCTCTCTCTCTCTCTCTCTCTCTCTTTATTGCAGCGGCCGCGGTGCAAGGCAAAAAGCATTTATATAGGAAATAACATTTAGCATTCGCAAATGTCAACGCTTAAGCGGACCCCAGCTTTGAACCTTGGCCTCAAAACTCGCAGCGCAGTCGCCCAGAACAGGGCCGTAATAAATGCCACGCCCCCCTCGTTTGTCTATGCCACTTGCGGCTCTTGGAATGCAGGTGCGCTAAGTCAACTCAACGAGTGTGTGTGACCTGGTTACACATACATACGCACGCGCGGACACACACACACACAGACATACACTCATGCATGCATGCGTGTGTATACAAGTGCTCCAGTTTTAAACAGATTCAAGCCGCTTGCACAGTGGTTCGTTGGATGTACTTAATTTGCATGCAAATAGCGACTGTCAGTGGCTTAGCTCGGTAAGCAAGTTTTTATAAAATTCAAATTACATAATTCTAAAACTGATTTGAGCAGTTCAAGTGCTTACGAAACTTTACAAAATTTCCATTATATGAATTTTTATATTTAAAATATTTAAGATTTCTCTGCTGACCGCATTTTGTCTGCTGTGTTGGTGCCACTGTGCAGTACCCTGTGACGCGCACTGCTTTGCTGCTATTGTTCTTGTTGTTGCTGCTGTTCTCATTGTAGTTGTTTTTGTTGTTGGCTGCACTAAGTCAAGGCCCAGCCAGCCACTTGCTGCTCTTGATTGCGCCCTGCGCGTTGCTTTTGTCCACTTGGAGCACCCTTTGTGAACAAACCGAGCCCAAACGAACCCCGAGCCAACCACCGTCCTTGCCTTTTTGGCTAACGCACTTACCCCAAATGTTTGTCCCGCACGTGTCGCTCGATTCTCACAAGTGTGGGCTCCACAGTGCCGCATCCCTTCCAGGTGCAACGGAATTTCTTCGACTGCAAATACAAGAGGCAGATCAAAATTTGATTAGATATTATCCAGCTGCAGTGTATGTTAAGCAATGTGATGTGAAAATAGTAATGGACGCTAGTTAAGCTATGCCTACTTGATGCTGAAACTGATGGAGACTGTGGCTGAGACTGTGCTTATGGTGGCTGGTGGCGGCTGGCGTGCCGGCGCGTGATGAGGCGGTGGAGGCGACAGAGGAGGGGCAGCCCGGGCTGGCTTCACTTTCGCCACACGATTCGTAGTCGCTGCGCTCCACGTAGTAGTTGAGAGCCGTTGCCTGCATGACGCGCGACTTTTGGCTAAAGGAGCTAGCAGCAGCAGCAGCAGCCAGTGAACCGGTGCCGGGCCGGTGCCAAATGCGACTGTGTTGGTGCGGACAATGCAACTGGCTGCGTGGTGGCCTAGCTTGCTGCCAGGCTCGCGGGCTGACTTGCTGCCTAGTTCAGTCGTACGAGCATCGCACGAGGCTGCCGACTAGGGCGCTCCGGTTCCGGCTGCACACTGCACACTCGGCGCTGGCTCTGCACTGATAACACGGAGACCGCCATGTCCTTGCCCGAGCGCGCCTGTCCCCATTTCGCAAGGCGCGCGCGCCCATTTACTGGGTCAGTTCGCCGCTCGCCTTGACACGCTTCTCACTTTCGCTTTAACAGACAGAGGGAGAGAGGGAGACAGAGAGTGACAACAGCGAGCGAGCGAGAGAGAGGAGAGCTCAGCATTATTTAACGGATCTGCGTCTGCAATTATGCTGTGTTTTATGCTGAAGGTTAGGACGCTGGCAGCGCTGTTGACCCAGTTAACTTTTTCTTTCCCTTTCTTTTTCTGTTGTTTTGTATTTTTGATTGCGTCCTTGTTACTATGTTGCGGCCGAGGTCTGTCCTTGTGCGGCCTGCGCACTGCTGCACAAATTGAAAATTAAATTTCACTTTTCAAGTGATTAATTATTTGCCCACAGACTGGCCAGCGACTGGGGCTTGAAGTGCCCACATGAGCAGAGCTAATTCCCAATTAATATTTATTGTTTACTCCACGAGCTCATTTCATTAAGAGCTCGCTTTCAATAATTTAATTAGGCGAGCGATTTGGACTTGCTTTTCTCAGAGACAACAACAACAGCCATAACTCACAGCATCCAATGACGTCTGCTGGGACGTGGGGGGAGTCTGGAGCCCTGTAACGGTTGTCGAAGCATTGGCACTTAAAGCTGCTTCTTCCTGGTCGAGAAAGTGAAACCGAAAGCCAAGTGAAAGCAGCTAACCGCAACGTAATCATAAACATAAATAACTTGGGCTACATAAGCGACGTAAATTGTTAGAGCACACACACACACGCACGCACACATACACACACATGAACATAGGTTACATTAACTGCCTGCTGCTTGACTGTGGGTCTACACATTTTTCGTTTTAACTCAGCGCAATTAGTGGGCGCCATAATTCGTTTGTGGCCAGCGAACAGAGCGCAGGATATGGCGCATATCCTGCTCATAAATATTAACACACGTATGCCTGTGTGTGTGTGTGTGAGTGCGTTCAACAATTGTTGCCATTTGTGGCAGCTGTGCATGCAGTGGCCACGCTTCAGTTGCCGACTTTTTGTGCCTGCCTTATGAATATGTGCAAGCGTGGCTTTAATATATTATTGTGTGTGTGTGTGTGTGTTTGTGTGTGTATACTTGAATATTAACATCATCAACAACAACAACTAGAATTTCTTCCCAAAACTTTGATTAAATCCATTAACAGACAATGTGGCGTATACGTAATTTATAGCAGGCAACATCGACAGCCGCCGCTGCTGCTGCTGCTACTGCTGCCGCCCCCACTGCTGCTGCCTTTAATTATTTTTAATTAATGTGCCTACAAAGTCGAAAATCACTTTTAGCTTATCAATAGCCAAGGCAACGCTCGCAATTGCCACCTGCCGTGATATATAAGCTCAGCAAATGAGCACAGTACAGACAGAAGTCCATCTTCGTCTCTTCCTTTTCTCTCTCTCCCTCTCTTTCTCTCTCACTGGGTCTCCCCCACTCTCTGCTTTAATTATGTTGCGCTGTCTAATGACTTGCAGGGGCGTATAGCAGTCGTGCGTCTAGTAATAAGGCAAAAAATTGCTGAAACTTCACTTATTCATTTCGTTTGCCCCGCCCGCCGTTCTGGAGCAGCAGCATCCCCTAAGCGGCCACGACGGCAGCACACAATGGCCGCTGAGTGCCGCATGCCGCTTGCCGCATCCCGCCTACCGCACTGTGTCCTGATTTGGCGCATAAATAGGTAACGTGAGTGTGCGAGAATGTCAGGAATAACACAAATCTTGTTTAAGGCAGTCTAAAAAGGAAGTTCGAGTCAGTGAGAGAGCGCGAGCGCGCCAGGAAATTGATGCGGCATTCCTGTTCCGCCAGAGGCAAACTATAGCTACGCTTACTTTATACCACTCGACCCTCCCACTCTCTCTCTCTCTCTGTCTCTTTCTTTTTCTGTGTGTGTGTGTGTGCTGTGGAGCTGGAGCTGCCTGAGTGGTATCGTTATCCTGGTTGTTTGCCATTTGCCTGGCGCCAGTAAGAGTCGTGTACACAAAATAAGGTTACCTATACCTATATATAAATCTCTCTCTTTCTCTCTCTCTCTCTCTCTCTCTAAATATATATAGTTATTTGTGTATACATATATATAGTGTGTAGTATGAGTTTGCATGATATTTACTGGCAGTTCACGTGTCTTGTATGCATTGCCTGAACTGGGCTTAATCTGCTTTAATCGCCAAGTTGCCTGCTGCAACAAATATGCCCGCAGAGTTATGTTTAAGTTTTGGGGCGAGAGCTTAGCGATTTGCTGTGCCAGCTGCTCAGCCAGTGAATAGACCCGATGGTAAGCCGTGTGATTATTGATGTGGACAGCTTATTGAAATACGCGGATTGCGATGAATTTCATTAAAATTCTTCGTACAAAGAAGTGAAATGCGTTAAGCTTGCTCTATCAGCGGCGTTTTGGTTGTTGCTTCATATCTAATTTCCCATAGCTTTTCACAATCAATGAACATTCGCTTGACAGCATAATGTAACCATCCCCACGCACACACTCACACGCACACAGACACATCGATAGACTGCCATTTACGTGCCTTGTATAAATAACAAGTTTTTTTTTTTCTTTTTCGTTGTTTCGCTTTCCATTTTCGGCCGCAAACATAAACAAGCCCATACCCCGAATAACGAGGGCAAAGGCAAACAGCGAGCCGAAAACAGAAAACGGAAAACAGAACAGCTGTGGGAAGGACAAACACGAAATTGGGTCAACTGTATATAGCCATGCGAGCGCATGAACACAATTCTCAAGCAAACATCAATGTGTGCGTTTGTGTGCGTGCATTAACTGGGGTTGGCCCTGCCCCTGCCCCTGTCACATGAAAAGCGCCAGCGTCTGTTAATGTGCAAAAAAAAAAAAAAGGCGAACAAAACTGGGCCAAAAAGAGCGGCCGGGCCAATAACAGTGCCAGAGAGTTGGCAAAGCGAATGCGCGCGCAGGCAACAAAGAGCAGCTGGAAATGGTTAAGAGAGGCGCAGAGTGTGGGCTGAGATAGGGAGACAGAAATCAGAGAGAGAGAGCAGGCCTGGAAGTCTGTTTGTTTTGATTTGCAGCTCACGAATTGGGTCAATGGAAGCGCATTAACTACCGATGCTGCTGTTGCTGTTACTGCCGCTGCTTCTGGGAGCTTTTTGCGCCATGTGGAGCACTAGAGCAATGTGGAAGCGGAAGCATAAATTATTGACTTTTATAAAGAGGCGGCCGAAATGTGGACTATAAATAGCACAATGTGTGTGCGCGTGGGTGTGCGTGTGTTCGGGAAGTCAGCATCAGCTTTGCTGCTCCTGCTGCTTTTGATGATCATCTTGCTATTGAGAGTGTGTGCGTGTGTATGGGTGTGTATGGGTCTGCGTGTGCAATGCCTTCCAAAAGGCATTCATATTTCGTTTCCCTCCATTCCAATTTAATGGCTTTAACTGGCGTCTACCCCATGCGCTCGCATTGCTCTCTAACAAGGCTCGAGTTTTGTATTGCACTCACGACGGGACTATTTGGACTGTCAGTAGGCAAAGGAAAGCGTAGTCCTTATTATCCTCGGGCCAGCTGGCAAATTTTATGCGCACCATTAAAGCTGCTTAAGCGCCCTGATGGCAATTTCCGCTGGTTTAGGTATATAATTTGCATTGCCTGGGTAACCACTGCCAGGGGCAACATATCTCTAAATTTATATCTGTATATATGTATCTGTGTACATAGATATATATAGATATATATAGATATATATATATATATATATATATATATATAGTATGTAGTATTTGGCATTGCAATTGATTACGCTACACACTTTGACAGTTGTCGAGCTGCGTAATTTGCATGTGGCTTGTGGTTTGCTCTTAAAGTCTTATCGCAGTTCTACCAGGCAACAACAACAACAACAACAACAAATTGGGTCATCTGAGAATGATAAGAGGCAAACAGCATCGCGTTGTGGCAGCTGGGAGTGTTGGCTTCAGGTTGCTCCATTCCTATATAGGTAAAATAATTGCCGCAGGCTCAAGCACTTTGGGCTACGAATTTTGCGGTTACACTTTGCTGTCTAAATAGTTAACTTCACTATGCAGATGGGCGTGTGTGTGTGTGTGAGTGGGTGTATGTGGTTATTTGATTTTGGGCTCAGCTCACACATGGAAAACATGATTACCTCAATTTGTCGCCCTCGTCTGAAAACTCGCTTCAAACTTAATTTGATTGCGTATAAATAAACACGTGACGCTGGGCCAACGACAGTGACAAACTGACAGAAATGTGTACACAATATGCACACACATACACTCATACACACTCAGAAACACACACACACACACAGATGCCTACTTATATACACGTATGTAGATATCATATGCATACATAACTGATGTGACAATCGCACGCGAAATTGTCATTTCAGCTAAAGGGCTGGGGTGGGCTTAAGGGGCCGCGGCGGCGAGTGGGCGGGCAACATGATTGAGCATGTCGCGAAAACGACATGGAAGCTGAGTTGAGTGTTCATTCATGTTGTTGATTTCACATGAGTGCGCGAGTGTAAGTGTGTCTGTGTGTGCATGTGAAAACAAGACAATGAAAATGGCGTCAATTTGCGAACACAAACACATGCAAACTGAAATATAAGCATATGTGAGAGACAAACAAACGCTGGACAGACAAAAGCACAAAACCCACTGACTTGTCATGCCAAAAGTTGTTCGAAATCAGGCTTAAGGGCTGCCACACACACATACTTGGGGGCATGTTTTGCATTCATATTTACAAAATTTATGCGACAACTTCGTCTGAGTGCCACAAAAGAAAGAGACAGAGAAAAAAGGAAATACATTTGAAATGCTACTGCAAATTTTTTAGATACATTTTAAATGTTCAATTTGCGCGAAAATATAAAAACGAAAATTGTTTAGGGCGCCAGCGGCAGCCGACACATCACAAGAGTGAGGAATTGCGGCCGTCGCCTAAAAGTAGGCAACATTTCGCAAAGCTCTTTGAATGTCATAAAACGCAGCTGCCTTGAGCCTCGCTGTGAATGAATATTCACAATTGCGAGCGCTAGCAAGGCAACAATGAAGTTTATTTAAATGTTTTGATTTATATTTATGCATATTGGCTAATATTTTTGATGGCTGCTCTTGTGCAGCACGCCCAATATATACATACTTATATAAATGTGGAGTTATGTTTGTATGTGTGTCTGGCTGGGTGGCTGGTCAAATATGTAAAAGGTTTGCGCTGCCTGTGGCCGACAAATTAAATATTGAAAAGTACACCACCTGTGTCCAGTGCACAGTGGCAGTCAAATGTCTTCGGCTCTCTCTCTCTCTCTCACTCTCTGTTTCTCTGTGTGTGTGCCTCAACAATATCCGGCAGGACTCAATTCACCACAATATGAAGCAGAGACCCACCGGCTCTGCGACATTTTCCAGCCCAAGCCACATGCACATAAAATGGCTTATCAGTGGAAAAGGCTCGAATTACAAGCAGCCAGAAACGTGGCAAGCCAAGGGTAGAGTCCCGCCCTCCCCTGCACACTGCCCCGACAAGTTAATGGAGCAGCTACGGGCTCAGGCACAGGCAGAGACACAGGCAAAGTGCCTCGAACCAAAAACTGCTCTGATTATCAACGCCATTGTCACATCTCAGCCCGACGAGGAGTAGCTGCCAACAATGGCCGAAATCCAATTATGACATAAAAATTTGCGTAAATTGTAAATGTAAATTTTTGTCAACACTTCCAACTAAAAAGGGTTTACGAGATAAGCAAGACGAAATTATTATTTGACACACGTAAATTTTGTGGCTTGACGATAATAAAATTTGTTCTTGTGCATGTGTCTGGCTGTGTGACAGTGTGTGTGTGTGTGTGTGTGCATCCGCCATTGACTTTTATTGCTGCGGTAATTGCTAAATGGAGCTTGAATTGGGTCCTGTGCCCCGTCAACTGTAGCCAGTATATAGAATACAAGTTGCCTGTCGTCCTGGGTTAATCAATGCGCACAGTGGGCAGCTGGGCGGCAGTTCGCTTGTGGTTTGTGGATAGCACTTTAAAGACCCCACTGGGTGGGTGGCCATGCCTCACTCACTCGCTCGCTCTCTGTCCGGGCGGCAAGTAATTGGCTTATAATAAATATGAAATTGTGACAGCAGCAAGACCCAAGCGACAGCGACATTTATGAGGATTCAGAGAGAACAGATAGGGCCACGGTCAACAACTGTCGTGCATAACTGTACCAAAGTAACTAAACTATCGTGGGCGGGTGGGCTGCCAGCGCGACGACAGCTCATCTATTTCAATTAAGCTCTGACTGCGGGTCACTCTTATAGGGGCATAGATGGCTGCGCTCGCTGTTGACCCGCATACTGACCCAGAATGCAACCGAACGAGCGGCCAAGCGACTTAACTAGGTCATTTTTGTCAGACGATTGACGAAATATACACGTACGACGAGTGAGACGAGTTCTCATTTTATTTGCCAGTTGCTAGTTGCCAGTTGCCAGTTGCCAGTTGCCAGTTGCTCTGCTGCACATATCTGATATGGCACAAGGCTTCGCGGCTGCCTTCGACCTTGCCACAGACTGTACCCAAAAAGTCAGCATCAAGGCCTAGCTCAGCTGGGTGAGCGCGCATACATATTGCAGTAACTGTACGTGAAAGCAAGATATGTTTACTTATCACAGAGAGCAGCAGTAGCAGCAGCACAAGGTCTTTCCGTTTTTGCACAGTGTATGCTATCGCAAAAGTAAACCAGGTCAAGCGTCAAGCAAAACTATATATCCGTATATAAGGGGCACATACACATACGCATGCATACATAAACTTGTGCAGCGCCTCATAAGCTTATGTATGCGTTTAAGTTGTTGACTCTCGGCGCTGTCCAATTTTAAAGCACACTTTTTGGGGCAAAGCTAGATGAACCACTTTAAGCCTCGAAATTTAATTCTTAACCCTTGAATGTGGCTAAAAAGTGTTCGCAAACTGTCCAACAAAATGTAGAGAGTGTTCTCCGTACTCCCAGCCCGACCCATGGGACACATTTCAATTTAGCTCCGATGAAGGCAACACATAAACTGACAGAAAAGCCACTTGATGTACGAGTCGCTGCAGACCTGGGGACAGGCGACACGTGTCGAGACGTAACCTAACGCTCAAATGGCCAAATAATAATTCCCCAAACTGAGCAAAGTAAAAAGGAATAACAAAATGTTGGAAAAAAGAAAGACGAAAACTAAACTAAACGAAAACCTGCACAACAACAACAACAAAATGTCAGCCGCAGAGTTGAAAAAAAAGCGGAAGAAGAGGAAAATCATTTACCGAGCCACATGGCAAATGGAATATTTTGGGCACAAAAAAAAAAAAAAAACAAGAGAAAAGATGATCAACTTTTGGACATTTATAGATGAACTCGATAGGTACGGCGAGGCAAATATTGGTAGAGCTCGATGCCATTTTGCGGGGATTACGAGCGGGCGCCAAAAGCGGTTTATAAAACACCCACTGGACCCACTCAACCCACTGAGCGCAGCTCGCTGTGACTTTAAAACTGCACCTGTGCGTGGGTGTGCGTGGGTGCCCGCGTATGTGTTTGTGTTCAAAATGCTATTTGATGTGCGCCCAAAGGCAGCAGCGTCTGTAAGCCGCTTATGGCCTGCAAATTAGTGGTTTTTGAAAGCTCCTGGCCTGGCTGTGTCGCAGTTCGATTGAAGGTTATTAAGCGCATATTAACAAAGTTGAGAGAGTCGCAGAGACAGGGAGTGAGTGAGAGAGAGAGAGAGAGAGAGAGAGAGAGAGAGAGAGAGAGAGAGCGACTTGTGCAAACATACAAAATCATAATTAATGCACAGTTTGGATATTCAAAACTAATATTGAAGCAATTTCCTGGAAGTTGGCAAAGTGAAAACTTGTGTCAGTTGCATAAACAAAAAGCCATGTGAAAGCCACAAGGTTATGGAATTGAAGAACTTCACAAACGCAGCCAGACGCATGAATTGAATTTCAAATTCAAAGAAAACAATATTTGTAGCGAAATTTGATTGGAATTTCAGCAAAAATGTTTGCCGCCAGCTAGATCTTTGCGCGAGTTTGAACATCATTTTCATTCCAATGTGTTTTCCTCTTTTCTTTTTGTTGCATATTTCATGGGGCTGCGTGGGTTACCGAAACCCTTTTCAATTTGGCGCTAGTCTGGATTTAGACTGGGATTTAAATATTCAATTTTATAAAATTCTACGGCGCGTTCGCAACTCCATTCCCATAAGCCAGCGGCCCCCATCGCAGCAAAAGCAGCTGCTGCTGCTGCTAGCCAAACAATTTGTTGGCTGCTGAGTATTAAGATATTTTTTGGCTGCTTTGCTAAAAACTTTGCACTCTACATTGGGGCTTTTTGTTGCTGCTCCTCGCAACTTTTTGGCCAACCAAGTGTCGACGCGCTTAATTGCAAATGATAACAGGCCATGTTAAAAGTTCTCATCGTTTTTTTTTCCTTGTCTGCCTTTTTAATTTCTTCTCCGCTGACCCAATTTGCAGCTTTTTTCATTACTTTTTTGTTTCATGCAGACTTGGCTCCAGCGAAAGTGTCGCCAGCCCAGTTTTTTTTTCTCCCCATTTTCCTGCTGGCTTTTCATTATTTCTTTCTGCTCCCGTTCCCCTCTTACGGCTTACGCTTGGCTTGGCTTCATTTGGAGTCTATGACTCTGGCTCTTCCTGTTTAGATAAAATGCCAAATACCGGATGATTTTTAATTAGAATTTTTTCCCCCTCATTGTTGTTGTGGTTGTTTTTGCTGTTGTTGTTGCTTTTGCTCCCTCTCAGCTCAGTTATTGACTCTAAACAATACGACCGAGTCAGGCAGCACGGCAGTTAGCTTGAAAAGGAGTTCAAGTGAAAAGCAAACAATGCTCGAAATTGTCGTTTGTTTAGAGTTTTGCGCTCTGCAAATAACTTTTAATAATATTTTTGCATTTAAGCAGCTTAAATCATTTTAATAAACTCTTCCACTGCTCGGGGAGGGGCGGGACGGGTCCTTCGACTGGGAGCTTTAATAGTTTCGTCCCTTCGCCAGGTCCATTGTTTCTTTGGCCACCCACTGCTTTTTCTGTTGTTTGTTTCATTTGTAATTTAACACGCCGCGTTTCTTAATTAATTCCCTTTACTTGCGGTTCTCGTCATAAATCGTAATACGATACCGAATGATAATGTCGTGACTCTGCAGAGCGAGCCAAGCGCAATTACTTGCGAGATACGTTGCCCGGGGTGCATATTACAATTAAATCGTTTTTATATTTGGCCACGAATAAGGCGAGAGAGTTTTCTGCTGATCGAACGGCGCAATAAGGCTTTAAATTGACAGACGAAAGAACATTTAATATCACATTAAAGCTTGAAGATTTCTATTTGATTAACTTGAAGACTTTCGAAAGAAATAAAGGTTTTTTTTTTTTTTCTTAACTTAAGCAATTCGGCCAAAAGGGAATTGAAGCGAATTAAAACGGCAAACTGACAACATTTGCATTGATGAAATGACAATTGTTATTTGAAAGACACAAAACAGACAAAATGCAAATAAGTTAAGCAAAAACACGCTGTCATAGTAGCCAAGTAGAAAGGACGGCCAACAGTAATAATACAACTTGGCCGGACTCAAATGACCGTGAGCTAGCCAGCTGCTTTCGGCTTCGGGCTAAATCGTTTTCGACAACATTTTCGACTATTGACAAGCGAAAGTGAATTGGGGGAGCAAAGCGAGAGCCGCAATAATTTTCATAAATTTTCCAGTTTTCGGCAAAAGAAATTTCCACATTTTTTTCATTTTCATTTTCATTTTCTTCTTCGTTTTGTTGTTTCTGCACAATCAAGAAAAGCAAATGCAGTAGTCCGGCTTGATGATGTAATGGGCCAGCGCACATATTTCATTTGAATAACTTCGTAATCACAGACCATGGTCCGTATGGCCCGGCATACGGATAGACACACAACCTGCTGCCCAAAAACTAACTAAAACTCCCGAAAGAAGAAAAAAAAAATGAAGTCGAGGAAAAACAAGAGAAAAAAGCATTGAAATCAAATTGGCTTTGTGCTCAATGGACGATTTGAGTTAGTCGAGCTACGGATTTTTATGGCTAACTTTGTTATGGCAAGGTGGGCGTTGATGCCACGCCCGCTCGCCAAACTGAAGTGTAGACACCGAAAAGGCATTTGGACATGTTGTTGTTTGTGTTGTTTGCTGCGTTAGCCTTTGGCGTTAAATGTTTGCTCTCAGTTGTTGTTGTTGCTGTCGCTATCATTTGTTGCTGTTGCTGTTGCTATTGCTGCTTCTTGGGGTGGCTTTAAAATGTTATTTGCAATTTTGATTTGGCTTCAATTGCGACGCAAAAAAACATAGAGAGTCGGTGTATATAAATGGAGGCCAGCTATACTTACGGCATTAGGCATTTGGTAGTGCCGGGATGTCGAGCAGTGTGGCAATGTGTTGTGGCAAGCACTCACCTGTAAAGGCAAACAAGTTAAGGAAATTGGTTAACAACAATTTGCATAAACTTTAAGCGATTTCCGCGTAAAGCGAACGAAACACTACAGAGCACTTTGATTGTCTTAAGGCAATCAAATCGATTTCGGCTTTCGATTCGCCATGAATTCGATTTGCCATTGGCAATTTGGCTTGACACATTCCCGCCGCGATGTCATAAACTGGCACAAACTGTGGCACCTCATCCGTCCGTAGAAGCAAAAAACACTCAGACCTAGGCCCAGTCTCTAGTGCCTGTGTATGTGTGTGTTGCATGTCGCATGTGGCATAGAGATAGCCTCGTTCCCAAGTTTACCATGTCGGGGTCAAATAGTTTGCCGACTTTCGTGCGCAAACCAATTGGAATATTGTGGCTATAAATATGCATAGCGCACAGTGATTCGTATCGCTTGAGCTGCGGCTCTACGTGGCAACTGTGAAAGAGTGTGCTTTAAACATCAATTATTTTGCGAGGGTAGCTGCTAGTCGAATTGTCACAGACGGCATATGGGCTTTCTTCAGCCCATGTGTAGATGTTCAAATACTTCTTTGACATTTCATGTCGACGCTCATTTACAGCAAATGCCAGACATTGACATGATTTCGCAGCGAGTTGTTTTGCATTTCGGCTAATTGCCATGTTAATTGTGCACAGTTACAGACACCCTGTAAAGCCACCAACAGCCTTGCATGTCGCAAGTGCAGAGCACATTGGTTTTTCCCTTTATTTATTTTTTTTTTTTATTTCTTAGTTTTTGGTATTTTACGTTTCGTGGAAAACCCTTTTTAATTGACTCTATTCATAATATTAATGAATGACTTAAATCCAGCCAGAGTGAGGGATAGAGATAGCGAAACCCTGCGAGAGAGGGCGAGAGCGGATTGCCTCAAAGTCATGAGTCGACAATAAATTTTGGTTAATTAGCAAAAACGTCGCTTGGGACAAATTAAAAATTCCCCCGCTTCTCGCTAGCGGGCAGTGGGGCGCGTGCAACAGCAGCCAGCAATTTGTCATGCATGCGCAATTAATCAAAAGGTGAATGACTTGACAGTGCAAAGGCTTCGACTTTTGATTAAAGCGTAGGTCTTGCCCCGATTCGCGCCTCCTCCTCTACCTCCTTACCTTCATTCTGTTTGCTTATTTTTAATTGTTATTAAAGACATTTCGCGCCGATTGCACTGTGCGAAATTAGTCATCATTAGCAGACTGTTGCATATTTGTGGGCGTCACAGCGTGCGGCTGTCAGACTTGATGGATGAATGGCTGACTGGCTGGCTGGCTGGCTCGACTAAGCGAGCGCTGAGATAATTGACCTTTAAACACACTTTGCCCACGCTCATACACACACACGCACACTCTCGCACTCGCACACAGATGCACGCAATTGAAAAGTCGAAACCCATTCAGGCGGCATCCTGCGCCGCAAAGTAGGCTAAAAATATGGCACAGCAGAGGCCGCAGCAGCAGCAGCTACAATGATGACGATGATAATGATGTTGATGCTGATGATGATGGTCCAATAACCTTTTACACGGCTCTTGTGCCTTGTGCCTGGGCTCTCGGCACAGCTTGAATGCCATTGACACTGGCCATTTGGAGGCTGCTGATTCGGGTGGTTCGCCGGTAAGAGATACTTATTTGCCATGAGTGGAAAGCAGGAGGCAGAGGTAAGAGCCAAGAGGCAGCTGCGTATAAGGAGTCATTGCTCGAGAGCCTCACGCACTTATTGCTGGCCATTCCCCCTGGCCAACCTCTGCTGCTGCTGCCTCTGCGAACTGCTTTTGGCTACGTTTTTGTTTTTCTTTCGCTTTACCATGTTGCCGTTGCTGCCGTAGTTGTTGTTGTTGTCGTTGGTATTGTCGTGGGGATTTTATGGCTTTGAGGCAGGCAAGAGGTGCGTTGGCGTCGCCGTCGTCGTTTGTGTTTTTGGCAGCCAAAGTTGCGTCGCGCCGCGTCGCATCGCATCCCATCGTGTGCGTGCGAATGCCCCGTTTCAAGGATATTTTGCGCTTTGGACTTGTTTGGCTGCCTTTTGGCATTTTATTGTGTCGTTGGCACGCATCGAGCGCAAAAAGTTAAATGTTTAATCATAAAGAATTGAGATACCGAAAAGACTAGGTGGATAGGTGGATAGACATTAGCCAAGTGCTCTAATGTCTCCCAATTGGAACGGATTGCCGCTCTGTCTGCAGATGAAAAAGTTCTATGCGTCAAGCACTGCTTAATTGAATAGCATTAGGAAATGGGATTGGATTAGCTGGGCAGACGCAGACGCGGAGTTCGAGCAAGCGAGTGTTGCTTAAGGCCAGACAAGGGCGCCTAAACTCTTCGGCTGATATGAGTTAAAGCATTTTCGCATTCTAGAGTAAGTTGGCCCCCATCTGTCGAGTGAGGCCATATCTTTTAATTCATTTAAACATAGTGCTCTTTTAGCGCCCTAGTTTCCTTTTTTATGGCTCATTCGCTTATCTGGCGAACACTAATTGCCGCTTAGCCATAAAAATGGAATCCTTGGGAAAGTTTTCTGCTTTTTTTTTTACACACTTTTCGGCTGCTGGAAAAGCGTGAGGCAGTAAATTTCATTAAGGGCATTTCCCTCGCACACACACACACACATACAGAGGGTGCCCTCTCGCTCGCTCGCTCGCTCGCGCCAGCCTCTTGACTGTGCCAATGCGCCGGCTATTGGGCCAGGGCTTGGGGTATCAGAGTTCGCAGCTCGCCGCGTTCTAAGTTGAATAAACTCAATAAGCTCGACTCGTTTCGTTTCGTTTCGTTTTGCCTCGCTCTCTCTTATTTTTTTTTTTTTTTACAATATTTATGTCTATGTATCTGTGTGAGTGTGTGTGTGTTGTTTGATGTTTGTATTTCGGTATGTAAAATTGTCAAATACGTCTAGACTTTGAAGGTCATTGTGGCTAACGGCTTAGGGCATTCAATTGTGCATAACTAGGCACTCACATAATGCGACGACTATCCGAGCTGCACTCTATTTGCGAAATTGCCTTAGTTCTGCTTTAATTCCATGCCATGCGTCATTTGCCTTGGTAATTGACATTTGATTCTGATTTGTATATTGATTGCAGCGACTCGCATGCGTCTCAAAAACGTGACTAAGCAACGAGTTGCAAATGATCTTAGCACGGGGAATCTGAAAGCTGAAAACTCAAAAAACTTAAGCTCAAGCACCAATTCAGAGACTTTTATCTATATATGCGATTGCTCATGGAGCGCAGGGCGGCCTAGCTACGACGTTGGCTTATGCTGAACATTGAACGCTCTGGTTGTTGTTGATGTCGTTGTTGTTGTGGTTTCTGTATTTTGGTTCAATTGTAGCGACATTCGCTCAGCCGCTCAGCCGCTCAGCCACTCACTCGCTGCTCTGACTCGCTGCTGCGAATTCATTTCCTCGGCTCTCAGTGCATTGACATTTGACAATAACAACAACGACGACAACAGAACGTATACGGTTTATATGCGTTTTAATGAAACTAAATTTAATTAACATATTAACGCACTTAACTGCAATATAATGCAATCTGCAATTTGCCGGCGGGTTCAATGAACTCGGAAATAAATGTAATTCATTTCGTTAGGCTACATTTTGAGTGGTTGTCTTATCAGTCAGCACGCGCTTCTATCTCAAGGCCGAGCGTAATGCAGTGCCAAATATCAATCTATAATCTGCAGTCTATATATATATATATATATATATATATGTATATTTATATACTTACATAGACTATATGTATATATATTTATTTTTTAACACTTAACTGACAAGTCGCCGTCGCATTCACACGACCTTGATGACAATGAACTCACTTGCAGTCGCACAACGGAGCATGACTATATAACTCGTATATAAGTATATATATGTATATATGTGAATGTATATAGAAGTATATCAAGTGCGCGTTTTGCTTTTGAAAAGTGGCTCTGCGGCTATAAAGTAAAAACATCTATTTTACGGCATATCGCTGCGATAAGATAGCCGCACATATTCAATTTGCATCATAAAATGTGAGCAACGACAACAACAACAACAGAAAGACAAACAATCAGAAAACTCAGCGACCAAAGTGTAAAGAAACTGTTTACAGTTTACTGTTTACCAACTTCAGTTGACTGTTGCTGCTGCCAAGAAGTCTGGCCATGCACCCCATTTTTTTTAGGGCTTATGCGTCAGCTCTTGGCCTTAAAGTTCTTTCAACTAATTTACTGTCGATAGGTATTTATATAAACAAATATATATTTATTTCTAAATACGCCATATTGTCAAAGAGTGTCAATATCTGATAAGCCAGCGAATGTGCTCGATCTTTCTCGCTTTCAGTTCACAGCTTTTGTTCGCCGACTCAGCCAGGTGCACGAGGTGCATTAGAATTGAATGTTTTGTAATATGTGATTAAAACAACAAGTTGAAACAACTGTTGAAATGCGAGTGCACAAATAGTGGAAACGAGGCGAGCTCGATGGCGTATGGATAAATTGTCTAGTGTCATACGGTGCTGTGTGTGTCATGCCATTAAAATTTGAAAAGCCGTATCGAGCGATGTCGGTTAATAACAGCCTACAAATTGTAGCAGATGACAGCCGAGGCCGTGGGGAGAGCTCGCTAGGGCGATTGCAGTTTGAAATGATTGCTGCAATGGGGAATATACATATAAATATCATGTAGGCGACTCGGCGCACTGGCACCTGGCTCCTATTACATGCGCACGGCATTATTACAAAGCCGAGGCACAGTACAGCAACAATTGCAAATAAGAGCTAATATTAAAAGCGGCAATTTTCCATGGCACCGACAGCCGACAACTACCCGCACCACCTCGAGGCACCCATTCAACTTTTGCGTGCCATATGCGAGTTGGAAAGGATTTCCGGTTTATGCTGTTGCTTGCCAACGGCCTACCCGGTGCCCCCTCACCCGTCACCCGTCACCCGTCACCTGTTCCCTGTTCCCTGTTCGACCTCTAGCTCCTCCGGTGTACTTCTTTAACCTTTTGTAATTGTTTTGTTAGGCAAATTTCAAAGCGCATAGCAAATGCCATGTCTTCCAAGCTAATGGCCGCCCCACAACATATTTATTATTTAGCAGCCTTCCATTGCGGCCACCACTTCATATTGCTTTTCCCTTATCGATTGTGTTTGTGAAATGCATTTTCATGCAGTGTCTTTCGTTGTCTAAATTCCATTAGAAAATCTCACCTGCGATTTCTCATCAAAAAAAAAGGAGCTCCACTTTCGGCAAGCTGTGCACTGCCTTCATAATTAGGCGAGCTAGTGCATCAAAGCGCACCTGAAACAGCAAATGAATAGACCCAACTCTAGAGTGAGTGAGCGGAGAGTGGCAGAGGGAGGGGCAGCTACCGTGGTGGAATCTATGCACTTGAGTTCAGCAACTCAGCAACATATGCACTGAAAACGTGAGGCAGAGGCCGGCAAACAGGATACAGCGCAGAGCACAGTAAATATGAGGGGCGGACCGATCGACGGGGGGTGCTAGGGGGTTAAATGCCAGAGATGGGGCACAGCTCGTGCTTTTTTCACGTGTGAGGCGAACACCACAGAAAAGAGAGAGGGAAAAACGAAAAAAGGAAAAAGAAAATGCCCTTGCCTCAACACAGGTTTTGGGGCTTGCGTTGTTGTTCTTCGTCTGTGCTCTGGCTGTTGCTGTTGCTGTTGCTGTTCCTATTGCTGCTGCTGCTGTTGTAGGCAGTCGTACGTGCTGCAAGGCAGCGACAGCCCCGGTCTGCGTGCCCCTTCGACCAGCAGCAAATCCCACTTCCATTTGCAATGCTTCTGCTTGCCGTTGTCGTGCCTTTGTTTTCGATTTGAGCTTAGTTTTGCCTTTTGCTTAAAGCCTTTTTGCAACGTTTACGCTTCGTGTTGTTGCTGGCAGTGTTTGCACCGGTTGTTGTTGTTGCTGTTGCTGTTGCTGTTGTTGTGGTAGGCCTGGATGTTGTTGCTTATCCTGTGTGTCGTTGAACTCGCAACCGGTGCAAAGGAATAGAAGCAATGCCTGCACCTATGCTGCTGCCATTGCATGCAACGCAGAGCGAGAGAGGCAGAGAGATGGCGAGCGAGAGGGAGAGAGACGGCGAGCGAGGGCCTCTGTGTGCACTTGACTTTGGCAGGAGCGGGAAGCAACGTGGGTCAGGACAGAGCTATGACAACTTTTGCGACAACACGCCTGCAGAAGCCTGAAAAGGCGCCGGCCCTAAGCCCAAGCCCAAGCACAAGCACGAGCACAAGCGCAGGCCCCAGCATAAAAGCCGAATCAGCACAAAACACTGCTGAACGGCCAAGCGAACGAACGGGGGCTTAAGAAATGTAAACAAGCTAAAACAAACTGCAGTTCAGGCCAGGCGCCATGGCAACCCTATTGGCAACACTCTAGCTCTGCCTCTGTATGCATGGGGTGGACATTTTATGCATAAAAACTCTATTGAATTTTGTTTTGCATCCATGTTTGGGGAGCCGAAGCCCAGGCAGGCTTTGGGGCTTCTTCTCGTTTGCTTTCTTATTTTTTTTTTTTTGGCCATAAACTGTGAGCATGTGTAAATATTTTAGCCGATATGAGAGAACGGGTTATGCAGCGACCACAAGGGGGCGTGCCAGTTGCATTGACAACACACAATATGCTCCATGAATTCATTTGGCCGCATAAATTAAGCCATAGAAAAAACTTCAATTGGCAATCGGAAAGGACACTTTGAATAACAAGGCACAGACCTCGCCTCGTTATATAACCGAAATTAAATCAACATAAATGCGAAATAGTCGAAACGAAATTCCAATATAATATAAATGGAAATTTATATTGAATAACTTTGATATCAACTGCATTTACAATTGAAACAGTTCAGCTGTGATTTCTCTTGTATTCTAGGCACTCACACACACACACACACACACAGGCACACACACACGTGTAGCCTGGATAATTCGTGCTTTAATGCACACATCACGATAAAGTTGACTCAGGGTACGGCCCTCTCATAATTTCATAGTTTGCCAGCTCTGACGATGTGCCCCACGGTCTAAAGATACACTCATAGCTGTGCGTGTGTGTGTGTGTGCGTGTGTGTGTGTGTGTGCCCGGTCAGTCAATAGCTCAGCTAGCGAAGCAGCTGCCGCAGGGTGCTGCGCTCCTCGTTTGCCGACATGTAAAATGATGCGTAAACAATATTCTGACGCATCATTAAAACGCCTGAACAAGGCGCATCGATCAGCTTTGCTTACAGTGGGGAATCAAGTGCTCATGTGTGTGCGTGTGTGTGTGTGTGTGTGATGTTGTGTTCTTTTTTTTTTTTTGCGCAGAACGAACATGATTATGATGACGCATCGCGATGCATGAAAGGCAGCCCAGTTCCCAGTTGAAACTTTCAGGCACTGCCCTGCCTCAACAGCCACCACAGCAACAACTAATTCAATTTTGCTCGCTTGGACACGGCCCGAGATTGGAACTGGGACCGGGACCATCGGGTTAGCGTCCGAGTTCGTCATGTCCACCTTCACGCGCTGCAAGCAGAGTTCAACTGCCTCGCAGCGTACGCAGAGATGCCACGCGTTGCCTCTGTCTCCATTGCACTCAATTGGCCTCTATACCTCTCTCTCTCTCACTCTCGCTCGCTCTCTGCCCGCCTGTCTTCTCTGTCTCTGCAGCTCTTTGGGGCAATGCATGTTGTCCAAATGTATCGCTTGATCGTTGCTCGCCCCATTGTTGTTGCTGTTATTGCTGCAGCATGCTCACTGCTTGTTTATGCTGATCCCTGTAATGAGATATAATGCCGGCCGGCCGGCCGGCCCCAAGACAACCAAAATAACAACAGCAACAATGAGTCGTCGCTGCTGCTGCTGCTGCTGCTCGCAGCTTCTTTACGGCACCGGCACCTGACCTGGCGTAGAATGCCAGCTTTGTACTCCGGAGGGACGTCGATGGCTTTGCCACAACACAGGCGAAATTGTGCATAAATTGCAGCGAGGGTTACTCAAGCCGATTGTAAATAAATATACAAATTTTTGTAAAAAAAAATTTGAATAAGCAGTAAAAATCTTTAGAGAGTTGTAGACAAACACAAGACAAACTTCTCAAGCTACCCACGCGTGTTTATAAAGAATATATTCTCTATTTTATATGTGCATATATTTATAAGCGCGACTGTGGGCTACTCCGACTGTGTGTGTGTGTGTGATCAACAGCAAACATCATTATCAGCAGTTTGGGCCACATCATTATCATGCTGCATTCATGATTGTTGTCGCATCGCAGCGACAACGACAACGACAACAACATTGATAACTCATGAAGCAACAGCCGAGCCGATGCAGCCAGCCTCTGACTAAGCCAGCGCTTGGCAAATCAGCGCACGTATGACTGATAGAGCGGGAGCGAGCGAGGAGTGGGAGTGGCAGAGCGGCAGAGAAAGCGTAGCACAGCACTGACCTGGACAAGTGACGAAGTGACGCAGCGGATCCTCAGCAGCATTTGCGTTGACTGAATCAGCACACATTATGCATACAGCTGATTCTGATTGGAAGCGCTGAGCGTGGGCGTGTGTGCGAGTGGGAGTGGGGGAGGGACCCATAGGGGCAGCAACAGGGGTCGATGCGCTGAACTGCATGCGTGGATATTAATGACCGGCCTCGACCCCAAGTGAGCGAACGGCAAACGGCAAACGGCAGCGTCAACGAACGTGCCCAAGTAATAAAGAAATCTTCAATGTTGGCGGGGGCAGCTATGCGGATGCCGGGATTAAGATTGCCGGCGGAGACGAGGGCCGGCCGGCTTCTCGGAATGAGACACAACAAAAACAAAAACAAAAGCAAATGCAAACAAGAACAAGAAATTGGCAAGAGCGTTCAAGAGGCGCATAAATTACAGCGCCCCGTCTGGTGCTCGGCTCTCGGCTGTTGGTGTACGGCAGGAAATGCATTGGCATCGCCATCGCCATCGCTTCGTTGACATTGCCATTTGCAGCATTTGCATTGACTCTAAAAACTGAAACGAGGCATGCCACACCCACAGCAGCCTCCGCGATTGCTGCTGCTGCTGCAGTTGCAAATTTGTGCTTAATTTTGTAATTGCCGCAAAAGCCGCTCTCCCCTGCTGTTGCTGTTTCCTTGCATTGTCTTGCTGCCGCCATCAAAGACGCTAATTAAAAATGCGTAACGCGCCTTTATTCTTGTTGAACATTAAGTGGAGGTTGCTGTTGCTGCTGCTGCTGCTGCTAATGTGTCGGTCGCCTGCTGCTTTGATCGTGCCACCAACAGCTATGGGCTGTCTGCGGCTAAGTCCTAGCTTCCTGTCAGACTAACCAGGTAAGCCAGGTAAGCCAGGTAAGCCAGGCAGCCAGCCAGCCAGCCAGCTCTAGTAAGACTTACCCAAACCCAAACAAACTTTGGCTATATCATTAGCAAGCTTACCTGAAATATGAAAAGAGAAGAGAGACGTTAGTTGTCGGCATATGATCGCGGGTTCTTAGAGCTTAAAATGGGATCTTAGTATATATTCTACATCTGGTTGCAAAAAGTCTCGAAATGCATACAAAGGCGATTGAAAGGTAGAAATTGTGCAGAGCTGAGCCGAGCCAAGCCAAAAGCCGATGATAATAATGATGCCCGTTCAGGTTATGCGGCGGAGCCGACCTAGCCCAACATTGTTTTTGTTTTACCCAGAGCCAACTCCTGCTAACTGCGGCTCTTGCTGTTGTTTTTCAGTTTTAATATCTGCGCCTCAGTATCATGTCGCGGAGCCAGTGAGCAACATGTTTGTAAGGCTGCAACAACAACAACAACAACAACAACAACAACGACAACAACAACTTGCGAGTGCTACGGCACTCGGCGGCAGCAACGACGACGGCCAAGCCTCTTGCCAGCTGCTTTTTGTGCCACTTCCACACACATAAAGAGGGAAGACAGCGATGTTGTAGTTGATAATGCCAGCAATATTGCTGCCGCTGCCGTTGCCGTTGCTGCTGCCACTTGCCGTGGACTGGCTCATCAACTGGATTTAGTGGCACATGCGAGCGCTGACTGCAAGTCCAAAGTCGCTGCTTGTTGCATTTAGTCATCGTTCACTCCAGCTCCAACATCATCATCATCAACTTCATCATCATCATCATCGTTGCCGTTCACTGTAGCCTGCCCTGCTCTGCGTTCCACTTCAACACCCGGCGCATTGCCTTTCCCACAGTGGCTGCTGCAACAGCAGTTGCTCTTGTGCACAGAGTGCAGCAGAGTTCGTTCCACTCGCCGTTTTTTTTTTTATGTTTTTCCCTCATGCATGTTGTTTGTTTTGTTTTTGCTTCTTCCTTTTTTTTTTTTTTGCATTGCCTTTGCTGCGCGTTCGCTTTGTTTTGATTTCATGCATTTTGTTTTGCTATTCATATTTCTTCTGGATTTTGTATTTTGCTCGCCATTCCCGACTCTCTCGCACTGCCTGATAATTGCAGCGAGGCGAGAAACTGGAATTGCGCGCATGACGTCACGGAGGGCATTCACTTTATGCTGCTGCTGCGGCTGCTGCTGCAACATGTTGCTGACATTTGCCTGGCGAATGGGCAATCAATTATTATCGTGTACCGACTTTGGCCTCATTTACAATTGGTACGAGCTGCCGCTGCTGCCGCTGCTGCCATTGTCCAGCTTTATGAGACACGAAATTTAAATTTTACACATCGATACGAAAGTTCGTAAAAGCAGCCATTGTCACGATAAATCAATTGCACTCTTGGCCTGCACTTCGGGCAACTCGTTTGCTCGCCACATGCGACAATGTTGCTGCCGTGCCAACTTCTTTGTCTGCCTCGGCTGCCTCGTCTGCTTCGTCTTGATCAACGGCCGCTCACGGTAGCAACATGCGGCTGACACTGACACTTACGTATGTTAATGTTGACAAAAGAGTCGAAGCCCAAACAAACCCAGTTGCTGCTGCTGACACAGCAGCAATAGTTGCTCCCACTGACTGCATGTGATTTGTAGCAGACCCCAGAGCTAAGCCGGCAAACATCGCATGCACTTGATATCGTTAGCATGTTACAATATGTGAGCTATATGATAGCTGTAACTACTCGTCACAATATTTAGAGACTTAAATTTGGCTCAGACGAAGCTCACATTGAACAGGCGCCAAAAGTTAATATTTTATTTAACTTTAATTAAATTTAATATTTAACTCGATCATTAGCCTGATATGCAGCAAATCTTTAATTTATGTTTTAGTCTAACGGAATCTGATGAATATATTTTTATTAATTAATATATTTAATTTAATTTAATTTTAATTTAATATTTAAATCATTACTTTTTTTTAACAAAACTCGAGCATTGGCCTCATATGCAGCTAAGCTTTAATTTATTTTTTCGTCCAACGAAATTTGTTGAAGCTCATATTGAACAGGAAACAAAATATAATATTTTATTTGATTTTATTTTAATTCAATATTTAATATATATATTATTTTGGGCAAAACTCAAGCATTAGCTGCATCTGCAGCTAAACTTTAATTTGTTTTTTAGTCTAACAAATTCTGCGTTTATTTTTTATGAGGCAACTTCTTAGCTGCCGAGCATAAGAAGCTGCATAAATCTATCTAAATATTTTTTTATCTTCGAGCTTTTCTTGCTCTGGTTCGTGTTCTATTGCGCTTTGATAAATCTATTTTATTTGAGTTGTATTTGAGTTTGTTATCTAGATGGAACTATATATTTTATGCATATGCGAGCAAACACATGAATGTTTTTCGTGCTTGTATCGAATGAAGTCGCTGTCGGGCTGCTTGTGTATCTTGCCGCCCGCTCGTGCAAACTTGCCCCTGTTAAACAAAATAGTAGACAATTATTTAGCTACTGTTAACAATTTCGAAACATGTTCAACGCTTGACCTTTTTCTGCAGCGCTCAATTTATGAGCTCAACACATGAGCATACAACATGCAAAGCGCCGTGTCAACAGCAACGGCAACGGCAATGGAAGCGGCAATGGCAGCGGCAACAGCAACAACAGCAACACATTTGGGCCACTTGGTGCCCCTGCCCCGCTGGGCCGTTGGGCTGGCGTGTCAGCAATGCAATTATTGTGATTTTTTGTTGGCCAGAGAGCTTGCATCCATGGCATGGTATGGCATGGCATGGCATGGTTAGGGCAAATAAAAGCCGCCAGAGCTCACATTTTCATTTGAAGTCAACGTTGGGGCTTCAACTGGATCATTAGGCGCGCCCTGGAGCCATTAATTTCTGCAGCCCGAAAAGTGTTTGCCAATAGACGAGACGAGCAGTGAGCGGTGAGCGGGGAGCGGTGAGAGAGCGCAAAGAAAAACACAAACTAAACGCAGCATTTAAGATAAATTTGCGACGATAGCATAGAGCCAGACAGACAAACAGACACAGAGCGAGAGGGAGACAGTGAGAGAGAGAGAGAGAGAGATGGAGAGCGAGACAGATGCATGGGAGCTGAGTGTATAAGGGCATGGACAGCGGCAGCAAATGGCAATCAAGTTCAATGCACAGCAACAAGTCAACGGAATAGGAACCTGGCTGAAAGGATGGCGCAGAGCATGTCTGCACTCCAAGTCGAGCAACTTATTGGCCATTTCGCTTTGTGGCTAAAACTTTGTCTTACCGTTCAAATCTGCTGCAGGCCAAAGGCAAAATGAGCACAAAAAGCAACTGCAACTGCAACTGCAACAGAAACTGTGCAACAGTTGAATGTAATTTGAAAATCTATACGAGTTAGCCAGCCAGCCACTGATATGAGTTGGTTCATTATTTAATAAGCTGCAGTTCAATGCTCCATTTGCTTAGTGAAATACAGATTGAAGCAAGGGCTCCGGTCCAAGCCCCGGCCCTGGCTGGGGCAATGGGCTACTGGGCTGTAAATCAGAAAAATCAACACATAAAAACCTAAACAATCGCCTCATTAATTACAATTAGAAGTGTTTATTGCCGAAGCGCAGCCATAAAGTCGCTGGCCAGCCACTGAGGCTTGCGTCATCATCAAAGAACGGACTTTAGTTAACGATCACAGCGAGCCACATTTTCGCCTCATCTTGTGCAGCGCGCAAAACAAAAAACGACAGAAAAGCAAAGATGAACAAGAAGAAGCAGAAGAAGGAGCAGCAGCCGCAGCAGCAGACCCAGTTGATGGCTTTGACAGCGTACCCCAAGTCGCCCCAGGCCACTCGTTCGGGGGCCTTAACTGTAGGATTCATCAATCAACAGCTGTCACTGCAGCAGCCAGCAGCCAGCAGCCAGCAGCCCCTCAACCGGTTATGCTTGGTCCACTCTGTCCACACGGGTCCACTCTAAATCAGCGCCGCTGTCCCTTTGTGCGTCTGTCGTGTCATTTGCAGCGCAGGCGCAGCGTTTGGCCAGTGCCACTGGCTCAGCTTCCTGTTGGCTTCAAACAAGCTGTCTCTCTCCCGCTCGCTCTCACTCACTCTCTCTGTCTCTCTCCCACTCTCTCTCTCTCGCTATCTGCTTTGTTTGTTTGCTAACTTCCTTCGACTGTCTGTTTATTTTGCTTGCCTGTTGCATTTCATGGCATTTTGCACACTGCTCGCCTTTCGGCCGCAAGATTGCGATTCAGTGAGCTGTCGTTGCCGTCTATTTATGCAAATGCCGGCGATAATTGTGCCACGAATGTTGCATAATCATGGCACATAACAAATGATATGCTGATTCCAATGGCAGTCGCACATTGCCATTTCCAATCCCATTTCCATTTCCATTCCTATTCCTATTCCCATTCCCATTCCCATTCGCATTCAGCGTCAATGTCACGGCTCGTTAGAAATGATGGAATGCTATATTGAAAAAACTGTCAAATGAACCATTTGAGAATTACAATATGTCGAGTGCACCATATATATACATATATATATATATTTATACGAGTTATATTATATATACAGATATTCTATATATATTTCTGGTTTTTGTTTTAAATAAAAAAAAAAAAAGGAAGTGAGCTGAGAGCTTCGACAGTTTCCGACTGGATTGCTCAAATCAAACGCTTATGCATCACACTGATGCCCACATTTCCAGGTCATTTGCTTTGCCACGCCTACATTGCTGATTATTTATAGCCGCTCGATCCGCTGGACATTCACTACAAAAAGCTATTTTTCTCTTTAACGCTGATATTTATAACGCAGCACCTGCCGGGCCACAGAAAAAGCGGACGTCCCTACGCTCTAGGCAACACATTTGGCTTTCGGCTTAAAGCCAGATTGCGGTAAAAGCCGTATCCATGGAAATAAATAATGCCTGAAGAGCGACGAGCGACGAGCAGCAACAGCAGCGAAAGGATAAAATATAAGCTTGCGCCTTTGACAACCTCTTTACACTTAATCTACAAACGCACAAAAGGAGTGGGAGAGAATGGGAGAGGGGAAGAGCGGAGAGGAGGGGAGATGGGAGGTGAATGAGGCACTCGCTCGAAATCCATTTTAAGGCTTTGCCATTCGGCATAATTGCATAACAGGCAACGGCTAAGTCAACTCCAGCAGCCGCCGTCACCTGCCCTCCTTCCACTCACCTTTGACCAGCGGCTGTTGCAGCGACATCTCAGCTCTGTGCACCACATCATTTGGCCCACAATTGTGCTTTGCTTCGGCCAACAGCTGCTTCAAATGTTGGTCAAGAGCGTACTGGCTCTTTCAGTACGTCTTTTAATGTTGGCATTCGTTTTGATTTGCGACTCGACTCGACTCTCGAGTGACGCGAGCGCCTTCGGGCCATGCGATAAGCAGTTGCAATCAACACACCAAGTGGGAGTCAGGCGTTGGGCGGTGTGTGGCGACGATGCATATTTTGCTCCATATTACTCAGCGATGTTGTGAAATTGCCGGCGACTATGTGCTTTTCCCCCTCTTTCTTGCACCATAAAAGCCAAAAGCAGATTGTGAGTCGGAAATTGGGTTCGTTATAGATGAAGGCATTAAAAATTCACACGTGAGTGTGTGTGTGTGTGTGTGTGTGTGTGTGTGGCTGCTCGTGTGTCATATCCTGTTGAAAACGGCACCTATGATGAGGCCATCAAATGGACAGCATAGTTGGCGCGCTTGATTCCAGCTGATTTGCAAGCCTAACGAGCGCCAGGCGCAGCTCAGCCCAGCTCAGCTGCAACTTTCCCAGCTCTTTCTTGTTCGTTTAATTAAACACAAAATGCAATTACTACCAACAGCAACAACAAAGGCGGCCGAGAACTCTCGGGGTAACATTTAAAATATGTCTACCTGCCGTTCACTGGCTCGCAACGACTGGCCGATGCTCTGCACGACGAGCACAGCCCGAAAATATGCAATTGAAATGTGACGAGATAAAAGATAAAAACAAAGATAAAAATTTGAAATTAAATCAAAGTGAAGAAAGGTATGGAGGCAGCCTGCTAGAAGAGCTTTTGCATATATAAAATAATAAATATAAATAAATTAAAAAATAAATATTGATAAATAATAAATATAAAATATATAAGTAGCAAATAATATATATTTTTCTATTTATTTTTTTATATATTTATATTCATATTATTTTAAATATTTTAATATTTATTTTTATATTAATATAATTATTTAAAAAAAATTAATAGAAAAATATAAAAATTTCTTCTTTAATGAGCATTATTTATGCATTATTTATAAATGTATTTAGCTGTTTATTAAAAGAAAAAACTTGTCTTTAGTTGAAGCCGCCAAAACAGTAATTTTCACCTTTGAAGTGCCCGATGCACGCAATGTGACACATGTGCAACACTCATACACACACTCACACACATACAGACATGGAAAAGCCACTTTTAAATGTCACTTGGTAATTATTTGTGTTTATTTATTAAAGTGATTTATGAGCGCAACATGATACGAGCTTTAATTGAAGGGAATGCGACTTTGAGAGTTTGTCTCTAGTCAGAGCGCGCAGCAGCAACACCTCCAAGTCACAGCAGCAATCGCAATTGTAATTATGGCTTACGAATGCTGTATGTGTGTGGGTTTTTGCTATTGTTGCTCGCTCAACAGCAAAATGCAAGTGCGCAAATATGAAAATGTGAAACATGATACATGTGAGTGGAAAAGCCACTCAGCGCTCGACTCAGACAGCTTGACGCCAGTGCCAGTGCCAGTGCCAGAGCCAAAGCCGGAGCCAGAGTCAAAGCAAACTCTAAAAAGTTCCGTGTAACGATGATAAAGCTAGCCACCATATTGTTGTTGATTATTGTTGTTGTTTGTGCTGCCATAAAATAGCAGTCAGTTAGTCAGTGAGCCAGGCCAGGCCAGGCCAGCCAGCGGGCTATAACAATGTCTATAATAGCAATTATCAAGCACAGGAAATTCCCGTTGTATTTGTGCAGTTTATGAAACGCTGGCCAAATGCAGTGCAAAGTTTGTTAAATGTAGAGTGAAAGAGAGAGAGAGAGAGGGAGGGAGGGAGAGAGAGAAGGTGCCAAGCAACAGCCGAGTCTTTGCTTCATTATTTCTTGTGATCCATGAGAGTGAGAGAGTTAGAGAGGGAGCATAGAATGACGCATGCATATAGGAATCAAATATATATAACATATGTAGCCAGATAAGCCTTGGCAACTGCTGCAGGCCGTGCGGGCAATCGTCAAAGTGCAACTGTCAAATGGAATCGCGGCGACACGCCATCTAGCGTGCAGCAGCGGAGCTAACAAGCAGATACTAAATACCTTGCATGTAATGCCCATTAACCTCTTGAACTGCCATTAGGCAATCGGCCAAACAAGTTTTCCACAAAAGCGCACACAAATAATCTGTGATAAATTGCGATTTTGTGCACACACAAAAAGTTGTTAACAAATTCATTTGGCTGCTGTTTATTTAAAGTTGAATTTGATTCCTATCTTTTGCACACTGTTTTGACTCTGTCCCAATGCAAATTGCCAGCTAATCATTTCAGCTGTTTCTACAAAAAAAAAAAAAACAAAAAAAAAAGACCCCAATAACTTTTCGCGCTCTTTATGCAAGCTCATTTCTCTATTATATATTTGTGTTTTTATGATTTTTATTTTTTATTTTTTATTTTGGCAAATTAGTTTCATTATTATTATTTTTATTTTTTTATTATTTTTTACTGCGGTGAAATCTTCAAGGCCATGCATATTGACTGACTCGACTTTTTGTTGATGTTTTTTATTTTCATTTTTGCTTTGTGCTTTTATATAATTTTGAACAATTTGTTGTTGCTTGCGTTGTTATTATTATTATTTGTTACTTTGTTTGCTGCTGCAACCTGTCGCAAATATTTCGACGCATTTGTTATGCTCAGCTTATTTCATGATGATGATTGCTCTAAGTGTGTGTGTGCGTGCGTGTGTGCGACTATATTTATAGCCGCTGCAGTCATTCGTCATGTGAGAGAGAGACAAAAAAAGAAGAAGAAACAAATTAATAAGCCCAAGCACAACACAAGTTGCGCCCACATGCAGAGCAGGAAGTGGCCAAGAGAACAGGTTGCGACTCGAGCTCAGGCTGCGACTCGAGCGCTGTCTAAGTGCCTGGCCAACACTTTTGGCTACTTCAATGTGCTACATTTGAAATGTATTTATTTAGCTGAAAGTCATGCAACATGGCAACCTGCAAGGTCAACGTTGCCAGCGAAGGTGTTTCAAGTACAATTTTTTGTTTGATTTGACCGATTGTTCACGGCGTCAAGGCTAGAACGCAGTCGGCAACCGAAACATTTTTTGTTTATCGGTTACAGAAGTGGGAACAATAAATGATATGACATGGCAAACGCAGCGCTATAAATCAATGCGATTTCAATCAAATGCGGCCAGAGAAACGAAAAATCATTTGATATGAAATCAGCTTAACAAACCATTATGAAGCATCAACTAAGTACCTAAAGGGGAGCGAAGAGCGAAGAGCGGGGAGCGGGGAGCGGGGAGATGGGCGTTGAAACGATGACGTGATCGTGGGGACGCGCTTTACCAAGACGAATCCAGCAATTTGCTAGAGCTGAGTCACATTTGGGTATAAACGACTTAAGCGCTGCGGCTAAGTGGTTTCAATGGCAAGTTATCAAGCTGGATTGCTAATCCATTAGATGCTTATATGTTAAGCGATTCTCAAAATATGCTGATGACGCTCGTTTAGCAGCTCTTGATGAGCGCACAGCAAAAAAGAAAGAAAAAAACAGGAAATATAAACAATGCATAGAGCTAAATAAATAATATGAGCGAATGCAGCAGGCAGAGCATAAAGAAGGTAGCGCAAAATAAATGATATTGTCGACTAAAGAAGCAAGTCGTCATGTGATCTAGTCGGGTGTGCTCGACGTGGCCATACCCCTTAACTCTTGCTGCAGCCCAACAGAATCCCCAGCTTGAGTCAACTTGATCTCGTGTGCTCAGATCTGATCAGATCTGCATTGCTTGGCTTGTGCTGTTACCAACCCAAGCAGTAAGCCAAACGACCCCCGCTTGGCTGCTTGGCCATCGATTAAATTTACGCATATAATAAAAATAAGGATGCGAAAAATAATACAGTGACTTAAGAAAACAGATATTTATCTAAATAAATAAATAAGCAATCAAACAAATTTGTATGCGAAGAGCGGAGGCACTTGAAAATTACGGTTAATAATACCTGAGCGTAGTTATTTCAGAATGCAAATATTTGCCAAATGCGAACGAACGCTGAGAAGCGAATGAACCGAATCAACCGTTCGGATCGGTTGAATGCACTGCGGCCCGGCTGGCAGCGAGGCCTTCCGAAAAAATAAAGCCATAGACGAAACCGAACAAAACAAAAGCAGAGCAAAATTTAATTATTTATGTGTGGGCGCGCCGGCAGAAGGTCGGAAAGGATTTAAGTTAAGGAAGGTCTGTCCAGAGATCTTGGCTCAGCCGGCTGGACACACTTGCTATGCAAATGCGATTCAAATTTGAGCAGCGCAGCGAATGAGCCGAGCCGAACCGAGGAGAGGCGCACCAAAAGATACTTCGTATAGGGCAAGAGCAACTGTCGTCATATTGGCAGCGAGCGTCACAAAGTTATACGACAATTCGTAGTTGTTGTTGTTGTTGTTGTTATTGCTTTCCGGCATTGCAAGTCGCGCACGGGCAATGACAAGCACAGAGACAGCTACAGCAACAGCAACGGCTACAGATACACGGCTACAGCACACGAAACAGATACAGATACAGATACAGATACAGATACAGATACAGATACATTTGGCGCGGTAGCTGAAAGCGCATTTTATAAATAGTTGCTGCTGCTGTGGCTTTTAAAATGTATGAGTATCAGCGACAACAACAAATAAGTTGTTTGTTGGCTTTTTTTGATTTTGCCATTGCAAAAACAAACAATAAATAAAATACAAAGCTTTGCGAGTTTTATGATAGCCGCAGACACGGACACAAACACAGACACAGATACAGATACAGATACAGATACAGCTAAATATATTGTTAATACCAATGCACATTTATACTAATAGAAACACAATTACGTGCGCGTTTATGAGAATTTGACAGTTTTTGCAGCACAACGGGATCTCAAGACTGGGAGAGAGAGAGAGAGAGAGGGAGAGAGTGATAGTGAGAGAAGGCGAGTGAGAGTGTGTGCTAGCTGCTAAAGGTGTGAGCGAGAGATCGCGGCGATCGTTTTCAATTTTCGTCGCTGTTGTTGGCAACGTCGCCACCTTCGTCAGCAGCGACGCTGACGCTGACGCCGACGGCGACGCTGGCGACGGCATTGACCGCTAGAATGCAATCAACCTATTCCAAGGCCAAGTGGCCAGCGGTTTTTGCCGTAGGTGTGCCTCTGCGTTTGTGTGTGTGCGCGCATATAAACACGTAGCCGTAGACGTAGTCACAGTCGTAGCTATATTTGTATCTTATTAGCGAGACGCAGCGACTGAATCAAAATAATGAAAATGTCAGAGAAAATAGCTAATGAAATGCCGCAGCAAAACAATCAAACAAATGCGTGTCTTGTGTGGGTCTTGTGTTGGTGGCAGCCTTCAGGTGTGGGTCAGAGGGCAACAAATTGTGAATTCATTTTCTCATTCACATGACTAATTGCCTGACGCATTGGTGTTCCAGAAACTCTTTCGCATTGGCTTGGTCTGGCGCAAGGCAGTTGCAACGATGCGCGAATGACGCACACTGATAAGCCGATTACTGAAGACATTTAAAGCATTTCATTTGGCATTTCGCTTTGCTCGGCTGCCAGCCAAAATGTTGCCAACTAACCGAAATGTGATTTATGCTCGCAATTAATTGGCCAAAAAGCTTCTGTCAATGCGTAAAGGTCCGGCAGCGAAATAAATTCAAATACGGCGCATGCGGCAAACCGGAATCGGAACACAGCGCGTCATCAATTTGTTTCTTTTCCGTTCGCCTGCCGCCTGCCGCTTGCCGTTCACTTTTGTATTTTGCAATATTTTCACATTGATTTATGCAATTGCACTGTATTTTAGCCTTTGCAATTGTAATTTGTGAATTGAATAAAACTAAATCGCAGCGTTGGCAGAAATAAATCACAATTGTGCTGCGACGGCAAAAAACGACATCGCGCATACGCCAAGTTGTACAAGCTGTTGTTTATGTTTAATTGCTGCAAATGGACCGATGGCTCTTTAAAAAACTCAAATTGGCAAAGCGAAAAGAGTAAAAGGCGCGGGCACGGGCACGGGCACGGGCACGGGCACGGGCAAAGGCAACACAAATAATTGCCGTCTAGACATAATTGAAGTGTCATTATGTTAATGAAACACGAGTATCTGGCTTGTGTCAGTTTGCCGCCGCGTCTCGACTGCGTTTTGTAATAAAGTTAAGAAATGAATACTGGGATTTGGGTTGCCACGAAACAGGCTTTCTAAACAAGTGCAGCCACGGGAGCGACTCGAGACCTGGCGAACTTCAAGCTCAGCTGCATTCGCTTGGCTACACATGTTTAGCATAAAGGCATGTAGCAGTACCTGGCTTGTACCTGTACCTGTCAAGGTGTTCGAGCCCACACGGAAATGCCGCTGCTAACACGGAGTACCAATCGCACGAAACTGCGTCACAGACACAGAAAATAATACAATATGATAAACGCAATACTCACACATGCGAGCGCCCCTGAGCCGGGCGGCGGCCGTAATTAAACGCAATATGTCAAACTCGACTCACCTGCAAAGATAAATATGAAAAGGCGAATTTTAAATGAATGTCAGCTTGGACAGCGCATTAAAAGCGGGCAATTAACGTTTCAATTATGCATGGGGCCAAAGCCAATCGCAGCGCCGATAATGCTGCATACGCAATGAATAAATAACGCATACGCCGCATTGTACGCGCTTGCTGGGCCCCCATTAGCCCATTGTTGGCGACGCTGGCAGAAACTCCTGAAATCTCGCCGCAACTTACTTTGGGTAAAAGTTTTCGCATTTCGCATTTCGCATTGCATTGACAGCTGTCAATTTTGGGGGTTTTCCGACGTTGGCCGCAGGCGGCGAAGATTTCCAAAGAAAATGGCAACTTGAAAGCTAACCTTGAAGCAATATCGATTACTTTTCGCCAAAGGAAATGTTCAGCTGTGCGTGTGCAAGTGACGGCGCCGTGATTGAGAGGCGGACGCAACACCCCAAGCCCAGCAACCACAGGAAAAATAACTAAAAGCCCAACTTAAATTCAAGTCTTAATCCAAGTTCAGCAGCAGCAATAATTAGGAGCTGGCTCCATTAATGAACGTGCTCTGTGCTGGGGGCAATGGTAGCTACTGAGGGGCATGCGCAGCTCGGGCAGAGAGCGAAAATTGCGCGGGAAAACCGAACAAACAAAGTTGCAGTTGTTCTGGTTGTTGCATGCGACCCACTGAACCACTAAAAGCGCCGCTGACGTCGCTGCCCATGGCAAAGGCAGCAGTCAGCAGGCAGCGGGCAGCGGGCAGGGGGCGGATAGCATAAGGTTTGCCATTTTGCTTGGGCAAATTCGCCGCAACCCTTAAAAGTGTTGCCATATCGATTTTCGCTGGTGACGCGTGGTATGTGGGCGATGGCAACGCCAACAGCAATGGCAACGGCGATGGCAACGGCAGCGTTGACGTCGACGCCAGCGCTGACTTTGCTGCCTGACCTTGAATACATCTGCAGAACTTTTCTCTATGCATTGCCAACAAATGTGTGAGTGTGTATGTGTGTGTGTGTTGAGTGTGTGTGTGCTTTACTTTGCTGCTGTTGCTTTTGGCTGCGATTTTAATCGTTCGCTTTGTTTTATGCAAAACTTTGTTCCGGCCAAACCCTTGGCAAGAGCTCGCAGTAATGTGTATATATATATATAATACATATATGTATAGCATTTATTTTAATTTGTTGCTGCTGACGTCATGTGCAGCAGTCGCACTATTGTTGTTGCTGCCTGTTTGCTGCTGCTTTGACATGGCTGCTGACATTTCATAATTTCCTCTGTTTGCTCTGGTCAAAAGCAAAAAAAAAAATTATGTTCAATTTTCTTGTCATGTTTTCATTTTTTTTTTTTTTTTTTTTTTTGCTTTACTTTTCGCTTAGGTGGAAAATTAATTGGTTTCGGCATAGACAAAAGCATCGAAAATTTTCTTCATTTTTTTTTTCTCATGCCAGGCAACTGAATGAAACAAAATTAATTTTTAAAACTCAATTTTTTGTGGCGCATGAACAGCATAATAAATCAACAAAAATGCGATTTGATATGCCCTGGTATATATATAAAGATATATTTATTAAATTGAAATTTAATTTGCAAATTTAACTAAGATTTACGAAAAGTTTTTATTTAGCTGTAAAGCTTAACTAAAATGTGGCTAAGATACTGATATTTTCAAATTCTATGTCTATTTCTCTCTGTCCCGCTCTCCTTCCTTCTCTGCCTTTCTGCATTTCATGTATTTATATGCTGAAGCTATCTTTAGTCATATTCAGCTTGCAGCTGCTGCTTTAAGTGTTCATTAATTTTTTTTTATGGACTGAAGCCGTTTACGACCAAGATGGACATCTGGGGCAGCACCTGCTCTGCATTTGGGTCCCTGGCACGCCCTCGCGCCAGCTGCCTTGACTTTGGCGGCATTTGAATGCTTAATGCATTTTTGCTGCTTCCCGCCCACAGCGCAGTCAGCGACTGTCGCACATTTGTCAACATTTGTTGGGCTGCGAAGACTGCAAACAGCCGCAGCTGCTGACATTAGAGCGAATGCCCCTGCGCTCAACTGATGCCACCATTAGGCATGCAGCTACGAGGCGTGCCGATGCGCTTTAATTAAGCCGCGACGCCCACACTGCCAGTCCAGCCAAGCCAGGCCAAGCCAAGCCAACCGGCCCAGCCCCTGCTCAGCGCTTAGAATGCAAATGTCAACGAGTCGCCGTCGCCGTCGCCGTCGCTGTCGCTGTCATGGCCTACGCTGCGCTTGTTGCGCATTTAGAGACAAAACAATAAAAAAAAGGAAAAAGTTTTCCATGACACGTGTCGGCCATGTCGTTCCCTTCTGGCCACTTCATTTGTTTATCTGTGGCTGCTTAAATAATCATTGCAAAACAACAGCCAAAGCAAAAACATTTGTTTGTCAAACCCAATTGCATAGAGTGATGTAACAGCTCTGTTCATGTGTGTGTGTGTGTGTGTGTGATGTTACGAATATTTATTTCATTGTTTTAAAGCAGAACGCCGTTTGCTTATCGCGCATACGACCCATGGGCCGATCGCCAAGCTCAATTTGTGCCTCACTTGGAAATCAAATATATGTATTGTAGTATATAATTAACAGACAAGTCGATGCCGCTTCCGAAAGCCAAAAGCAAAAGCTGCTAATGAAATCACCTGGTTGCTGCTGCCGCAGCTTGTTTGGCTTTTAATTATGGCGCGGTGCGCCGACGCCAACAATAAATTTTGATGTGCATAAAGCTACTTATAAATAATACATATAAGCGCACACATACACACACACACACACACACACACACACACAGGCACAAACGCTTGCATGTATGTATGTGCAATTAAATGTTTGCTTTGCATATTCATGGCATTCGCATTAGCATTAGTATTAATTAATTTTGCGCAATACGAAAATTAATTAGCCATGAAAAGTGAATCGAGCGCAAAACATTTCCAAGTTTCGCCACGGCGACGCATTGCAAATTGTTCACTCTGTTCACAATTAAGCGGCAAATACCTAGACACACATACACACTCACACACAGACATGGGCTGCATCTAGAGATCGCTTTATTTATGAGAAATGAGAAATGTCTTCGAGCGCTTGTCAGCGCAGATATATGGAAATTTAAGCATGTGTCAAAGGCATACATATGTCGCTATTAGCATTGATTTATCAACAAGAGATTGTTTATAAGAGAAATAAGAGATAAAGACAGAGAATAAATAATTTGCATGGCTGACAACAATTCAAACTGAATTTAGATACGAATCTATCGGTTTGTAGAATATTTCTCTTTTTTTGCATAAAATTGTTTATGAAATCTTTTACTTTCGCTGCGAACCGGTTGGCGGAGCTAATGCTCCGGCGTAGCGGTTCAGTGCTTGAAAATAAAATGATTCCATAACAATGCAAGCAGATTGAAGCACTCAAATGTTCCCTTGACGACGTCAGCGACGCCAGCGTTGCGGTCGGTGTCGGCGTCGGCGTCGGCGTCGACGGCGCCGCTGGCAGCAACAAATTGCACACAGTTTTGCATCTGTGTGCGAACACGTGCCGTCATTCCCCACACGTCGCACACCGCCTCGCGCTGCGGCAACGTGTGAAAAATACGGCGAGTTGAACGGAAGTGAGCTTTTGCGCATGGCCGCAATGATGGCAGCGTCAGCGACAGGCTGTTGAAGGGAATACGAACGAGAGATAGAGAGAAAGAGAGACCCAGAACAAGAACGAAAGAGGAGAGAGAGAGAGAGCGAGAGAGAGAGCGAGAGAGAGAGCGAGCAAAGTAGATTGCAGATGTGATGTAGAGCGAGAGCGAGCGAGCGAGCATGCCCTGTGGCTGAGTGCATATGTGCGAGTGCGAGCGAGTCGGCATGAGGGAAATGCATTTCATTGCGCAACGTTCGTTTGCCGGCCGGCCGGCGCAACTTGAGGCTGCAACAGCGTGTTGCTGAGCACAGCCATATGTGTGTGCATATGTGTGTGTGTGTGTGTGCATGGAAGGGGACTGTGGGGAGGAGGGGGGCATAACCTACAAAAACTGTGACACAGTTGCATTGGCAGTGCGCCCGCAAACACTGGCGAAAAAGTACAGCCACGACAACAGTTGCACTGGCCGCCATTTTGTTTGTGAAAAAGTGAAACTGGGCCAATTCGCCGGGTACAGTTGTGTGTACTCTCCCTCTGTCTCGGCCACAGCGAGCGTATGTCTCTTCGCACATAGATCTAATTGAGGCCTCATCATTTTGGCAGCTTGTAAAGTTTTCGCCTGCTCGCAAAAACTTTTCACTTCAATGCAAATGAAATCGAAATGTAGCACTGACAAATTTGCCGCACTTGCCACATTTGCAACTTTGCAACTTTGCAACTTTGCAGCGCTGGGGTTTGTGTTTCTTTTCCTCTATTTTATTTTGTTTTTCATTTTTGGCAAAAGTATGTCAGAGCCGGCTCGTGGCATAGTTGGCAGCAGCGGCAAACATTTGACCAAAAACAACACAAAAGCGAAAAGTCTTACACAAATTTCGCAAACATTTTCAATTTACCGCAAAACGACATTGGACTCGCCTGTGGCAGCCGCTGCCGCTGCCGCAGGCGCATTCAAATTCGTTGCAATCAGAGTGACATTTGTAATTTGCATTTGCATTCGCATTTGCATTCACATTTGACGCTGCTACAGACAACGCCAAGTGCTTGCATTGTAAAATGCCCAAAAAAAAAAAAATAAATAAAACGGGAGAAATACGATAAAGATTCAGATAAGGAAAGCTGGCCCGGCCAGGGGCTCGGCCAAGTGTGTCCAACTGGGCCAATTGCCAAAGGCAACAATGACTGGCAGCGTTGCCAGACTACGCAACAAGCAGCTTTTATCGATAAATGTAGCACATAACAAAACTAAGCAAACTGAATGAGATTACTATTTCCTTATCGATAAGTCCCACGAGAAAGCCAATTTCAATGCAATGTATGTATATCTAAGGCCAGACTACGCAACAAGCAACATTTATCGATACATTTATCGAGCTGTAAATTAAGCTAACTGAAAGAGCTAACAATTTGCTTTTCGATAAATCCCACGAGAAAGCCAATTTCAATGCAATGAATATCTAAGGCATAAGCCGACCAAACCGCATTGAGCCAGAAAAGCCAGCAAAATAAGATGAAGAAGAGAAACTAAAAAAGAAGCAGTAGAAGAGAGGCAGAAGCAAATAAAACATTACCGCAAAAATTGAGCGAAAAACGAGGCCAAATGATGCGGCATTTGGCTCAAGTGTCCGCCGGCACGGCCCGGCCCGGCCCGGCCCGGTCCGGTTCGCTTCGTTTCGGTCGCATCGCGTCGCGTCGCGTCGCGTCGCTACACAACATTTTTGTCACCTTGAACATGAAAAAGTGCGCGCTGCTCGCGTTTGCACTTGGCACAGATTTTCTTTCTATTTCTTTTTGTTTTTCTAGCAAATCATTTTCCAATACAGCGAGCAAAAAATAAATGCTGAATGAATGATTCAGCTGTAGTTGTTGCTGCTGCTGCCGCTGCCGCTGCCGCAAATGGAAATTGTAATTTATAAATTATGCACAGCGGCAGTTAAGCTATGTTTACAGTTATGATGGGAAAACCAAGCGTCTAGTTTGAATGCTCATACTAGAGAATAGTGTATATATAAATATAATATATATATATATATATATATATATATATATATAGCCTCTGCTGTTGCTGCTGCTGCTGCTGCTGCTCGACTGTTATGGCAAATTATTTTTATTGCATTTTTGCTTTACGACTTTTTCATATGCATTTACAGTTAATGTTGTTGTTGTTGTTGTTGCACATTTCAGTCACATTTTTCTGCCTTTTGCAATTATGATAAATTTATGAGTTCGTTTCTCCCAAAACACCCACACACACTTATATAAATACTGCGCTTCACTGACTTTTGTTTTCTTATTGCTGTTGCTGCTGCTGCCACTCCTGCTAGTGACGCAGACGAATTGTTGCGCACTGCTGCAAGTAGCAAGCTTTTCCGCTGCTACTTGAGTCTGTGCGCTTTTCGGTTTCTTCTTGTCAGCCATTTGACAGCTTTAGGCTCAATTTTGAAAAAAAAACATAAATTGTTGGCTGAGCAAACGAAAACTCTAAGCTTCGCGGCACACACATACACACCCGTATACACACACTCGTGGTCAACGAGCAAAAAGGTTTTGTTCCCTGGGTGAGCGACACATATTAAATATTTGATATATCTCTGGACAAATTCTTTGGAATTGTCCATTTGGCAATTGTTACGGCGCACGCGGCGTGGGCAGACAGTCGCTCAGCTGTTGCGCAGACGTTGCTCATACGCCCCGTGTTGCCCAATAATGACTTGCAAATGATGAACGCCGTTCAGGAGAAGTTGCGCCCGCTTAGGTTTCTTAATAATGCCAGCACCCAATAACTCAATAAAGTCAACGACAGCGGCAAGCAAATGACGGATAGATAAATTTAAATTGCTTCCTAATCAGAATTCAAGGTTATTTCGCCATATGAGTGAAATTAATACGACGTTGGCTTATGAATCAAGTGCCAAAGGCATTGCCGAAGCTGTTTGCCAATCTCTGTTTCTCGCCGTCTCTATGTAGTCGTGTGTGTATGTGCTTGCCAAGTGAATGTTGTTTCAAGGTTGCTGCACACACACACACGCACACACACGCACACACACACATACAGAGACGACGCCACTTGAATTGTACAATTTTTAATTAAGTTTTTGCTATATTTTTGCCCGTTCCGGTTAAAAATAAATGCACATAGTAAAGCCAGAGCCAAAAATTGAGGTATATGCGGCAAGCAGTAAGAGATACGTACAGTGCCACCTACTGAGTGCAAGAGAGAGAGAGAGAGAGAGAGAGGGAGGCAGAGACGAAGAGTGGGAGAGAGAGATGTGACAATGCCTGTGCACAGCGAAAAATCATAAATATAAATTTAAGCTTATTTAGAAATGCAATAAAAAGAAAAACAAACAAAATATGTGCATAGACCAGCTGTTTGTCTAGTCTGCCAGGCAGCTAGATACCCTGCACAAATTATAATTATTTTTACATTGGATCTGCTCAGTTGGGAACTTGTAAAATCAATCGCATTGAGGCATTGCGGTTATCGAGTCGAGCACTCTTCACATACACATAGACATTGCTAATGCGACACGTGTGCCGCGCCATGTTGGCTGGCAGCGTCGAGTGCATTTTGCCATTTCACAGTCGCTGCCGCTGCCGCTGCCGTTGCTGTTCGAAACTGTCAGCATTGCAAAAGCTAAACTGCAATAGCTCTGCTCTGCCCTGCCCTGCCCAGCAATTCTATTCGTCTGCCATTAGGCTTAGCCCCAGCTCTGCGCCCACGCCCCTCGCCCCACGGCCCCCATCGCCTCGCGGAACTGCTGCAATGTCAGTGAATTGCACACGCCGCGCTGTCTGCCTGGTTTTGCACTATAATTTGCGCTTGCTTTTGTTAGCATTAGTTGCCGCCGACGTCGCTGCCACTGTCGCTGCTGTTGATGTTATAAAACAAATTAGTTAGAAAACAAAAACAAAACAACAACAACAACAACAACAACGACAGCAGAAAATAAAAGAGCCGCAAAAACGTAAAACAAATTTCGCACAGCTTATACATAGAACATGCAATTAGCCGGGTCTATATACCGCACAAAAAGGCAACGGGCCAATTTTAATGCATTGGCGGCAGGAAATTCGCAACAAAGTTTGCGCTGCTTTAGAAATTGTTCGTCGGAAATTTGTCAATTTAGGTGAAAAAGAGTCTATGCATTTTGAGAGCCGGACTAATTGATAATTCCACTTTGAGCATGGCCGAGTGCAAAAAGTTAGCCAGCCTTTGAAGCAGCCACTTGACGGCTTTATTTAGACCTCAATGAGCCGCATTGCTCAGCCACAAGCCGCAACATCCCAGCAGCGGCAGGGCAATTTACGACTCTGATTGCCTCGCAGTTGGCAGTTGCCTTGTAATCGCAGCCTTGATTAAAAGGCAAAAGTCCGTGAGTGTGTGGCTACAGTTGTCACTGCCGTCGCTGCTGTTGTTGTTAAATGCACATAAATCTGCATTTAAAATCATTTTTATTTATTTATTTTTTTTTTTTACCACGAATGCACACGAAACAAAAGCCATCGTGGCGTATGAGTAATTTACAAACGGTTGCCGCTCGGTTGAGTAATGAAGGTTAATCATGCGCCATGTTGTGCCAAACACTTTGTGGCTACTCAACTGCAGGCAGACAAAGCGTTTAACACACACGCACGCACACGCTCTCATGTGGTGCGTATGAGTAATGCGCGTTACGTATACGACACGTGGCCATGGCTGCCAAGCACTTGCAGCAACCACTGCTCTTCCCTTGCCCAACAGCGGCAATAATTGCGCACAATTACCCATTAATTGCATTCATTGCAGTTTAAACAAATAAAAAAAAAAAGAAGCAAAACTGACACTCAATGCCAGCGCTGAGATCATTTTGCGTAGTGGCAGCCCCAGCCGTAGCCATAGCCGTAGCCGCAGCCGCAGCCCAAGCTATCTATCTAACCACTTATCTATTCACATGGATAGCTCTGTGGCAGCTTGTCTGCTTTGTGTTTGCTCGAGATTATGCGGAAATCTTGCAAATGTTTTTTCAAAGAGGCCGCCGAGCAATTGGGCGCAAATCAATTTGGGCGTGGCTGACACACATCAGCGCCGCTCGACCACTGACAACCGACCGGAAGCGTGACAGTTTCGGCAGCGCTCGCTATTCCCCGGTTGCTTGTGCAACAGGTAATCAGCCGGACATGGTGCAAAGTGAAAGTCTAGCCAAAGGCACAGAAGACCGAGCGTTGCGATTACTTTAATAACAATCGAAGCAGCCGAAAGTAAACGAAATTGTTAATAATATTAACTGCAATCATTAGCTTTTTGCTGACTGCGGTGCAGTTAATGCAGCTCTGTTAAGCTCTCCGTGAGTCATCAAGGCGCGCCCCATAACTGGATGCCAGAAGCCCTGCAGCGCAGTGCAAATAAAATCTAATCACATATTCAAGGTTAACAAATGCTCGACAAAATGTTGCCCATGTGTGTGTGTGTGTGTGTGTGTGTAGAGAGAGCCCTTAAAAGCAATACACACAAGCCGAGAGACGAGCTGACAAAGCACACAAAAAGTGTAATGTATATATATGTGAGTGTATATATATAAATATATATATATATATATATATATATATATATATAACTGACTAGTTGGACATGGAGCGAATATTTCCAAAACTCAAACCTGAAACGAAGGAGCCGCTCGTAGCAGCTCAAAGTTGCGTAAGCTTCTTAAATGCTCTTTGTGTAGCACATTTTCGACTCTTAAAGCATAATTTATAAAGTTTCTAACTACAACTTTAACAGAGAAAGAGAGAGATAGAGAATAAGAAGAGAGAGCGAGAGAGTGTGGAGGCTTCAGTGTTTTCTCATTGATTTTTTATCATTATTATGTGCGTGTGGACGGATATATATATATATATATATATATAAATTATTATATATATATATATATATATATATATATATATATATATATATATATAATAATTTATATATTTATATATATATATATATATATATATTATATAATACATAATACATATATATACACTTATATTTATTTATATATATATTTCTGCCTCTTGGCTGTGCAGTTAACGAGCTGCTGACGTTGCCCTTTGATTGATGTGCTGCCATGATGGGCTCGCTTTTGGTATTTATTTAATTTCTTGACTTTTCGCAGTAGCCCGAATCAAGCATACGCCGCATGCTTTTGCTTGCCAAAAAATAAAATAAAATAAAAAGCCAGATGATGAGCAGACGGACCGACAGACAGACAGATTTACATAAATATAATTATAGCAATTAAAATCGGTACACAAAGTTGCAATTAAATTGCAACATATTTTTTGTGTCGCCGCGCTCTGTTTGGCCGAAAGTCTGGCCGCATTCCTTTGATCTAATCGGCGCTGTGTGTAGAGGGGGCGGGTAGGAGGGGCGGCGTGACCTACCTTTTTCTTGCGCTCCTCCTTGAAGTCGATGACAATGCCCTCGTCCGACGTGGACACCGAGGTTGTGCGTATGCGTGCGTTGGCCGATGCCGTGGCCGCGTCGTGCGGCGACAGTATGATGTGGCCGTGCAGCACATTTCCATCATCGCTAAGCGGCGGCGAGGCCGAGCCGGAGCTCCAGGATGCCGACGAGCTGCTGCCCGGACTGGAGCCCAGCCACTTATCTGGAACTGGAACACAGAACAGAGAACTTAGAGTGGAACAGCTCCCGACAGCCTGCCACCCGTGCTACTCACCTGTGTTCGGCGAGTTGTGTAGATTCATCAAAATCAATGCTGCGTTGCATTCGTTCATCTCGTCGCCTTTGCATTGATCGCCGTTGCAATCGTAAGTGTCGCTGGGCGGACGCTTCCGTGAGCTGCAATTTAACAGAAATAGAGAGATGCATTTAGTTAAAAGACTTCAAAAGAAACAAAAAATTAAATTAATTATAATTTTATTATTTATTATTTACTTATTTTCTATATATAAATAATTATTTAAAGTATTTTCTAAATAGAAGAAATTTATATTTAAATTTATTATAATATAATTATTTATTATTTATTTATGTTGTATATTGTTTTCTTTTATGTATAGAAATAATTATTTAAAAAAAAATTGAAAATTAAATTAAATATAATTTAATTATATATTTATTTTATAAAATATTTTTTATGTATAGAAATAATTATTTAAAGATTTTGTTATATATAAGAAAATTGAAAATTAAATTAATTATAATTTATTTATTTATTATTTATTTATTTTATAAAATATTTGTATTTATGTGCAATTTTAATTATTTAAAGATTTTTCTAAATATAAGAAATTCAAAATTAAATTAATAATTTAAGTATTTAATTTTTTATTTTGAAATTATTCTTCTAATTATTGCTAAGCTCTGCACTCTATTTTTATCCGAGTAGCTCTCTCTCAATGCTCGTTTTGAAGTTAATTACAGTCTTAAATAATATTAGTTTTTTGCTCATGAAGCCATTTACTACAAGAGCTATTTCAAAGTAATTTTCATACCACAAACACTCTAAATTTCCAATGTAAAAACACTTAATTGAAACAGATTTTATTGACAGCTCGGCAACATTTGGCAAGTTAATTGCTCACGCCAGTGGCCGGCCAGAGCCATTGAGCGTTTATAATAATTATAAATATTTGAAATTTGTGCCGTGATACAAGAATTAACTAATTTCGATTGATTAAACCAATTTCGCAGTAATTTGACTGCTGATTGCTTGTGGGATAAAAAAAAAGGCTGCATTTATGTGTTGGCAATTCAAAGAATTTATTTTAGAAGGTCAGCGTTGGCCCAGTTGTTCTGAGCTGCGAGGCTCGGCTCGGCTCGGCTCGGCTCGACTCTCATTAGACGCCCTCGCATAAGCCTAAACTCTAAGCACATCAAAAGCAGTTGCCGCAGTTCATGTTGTTGTTGTTGTTGTTGTTGTCAATGTAATTTGCAACAACAATGTGACGAGGTTTTTTTACGATAATCGCGCCGTGAGGCATTTCAATGCGGCGCAAAACTATTTTTCCATTTAACTAATTTGTGGCCAACGATTTTGAATGCCCCTGCATTGTTATTGTTATTTATGCTGTTGTTGCTGTTGCTTATTCATCATTAATTGGCAGCTAGCTGTACAATATTCACAAATATTTTATCGCCACATTTTTGTTGCTGTGCAAATTTAACTGACCTTGCGCAAATCAAATGTTTCTTTTTTCTTTCGGTTTTTTTTGGGGAACTTTGTTTGTTTTTTTAAGCGGCGCTGACGTCAGCTGAGAGTTAGTTTTATTTGGCTTTAAGTTCACCTTGCGTCAACCTTGGCGCGATTCAGTTATCCTTTGAACAGTTTCGAAAGAAAAAAAAAAACGGCGTTGGACAAAGGCAACTGCGTCAATGAATGCAAGCCAAATGAGATGCAGGCGACGGGCGGGCCAAGAGGATGCTGGATACTGGATGGTGGATCATAAAGACGCGACAGTCGGCGGCGTGTCATAAATTCAAAACATTTCAAATGCCAGCAACTGATTTGAAATACTCGTAATGAAGTCGAGTGGAAGAAAAGCTGATTCTGCTGCTGCTGCTGCTAGTGCTGGTGCTGGTGCTGCCATGGCAGCTTCTTATAAATAAATGCCAACAATTGAGACGTCGTCATTGTCATTGCCACAAGCAGAAGCTGATGAAGTTTCTACCGCTGCTGCTGCCCCAAAGCCAGCTGAGAGCACGAATCCTGCCTTGCATTTTGAGCATCGACTGAATTCTTGATGGGCTCGCCCACTGGGCAATTATTGATGATAAGAGCTAAGCGGCTTAGTTCTATTGACTGCCATAGAAACGGCAAGCGGAGCAACTGGCAAATGTCTTAAGGCGCAGCATAATAAAGTTCAAATAAAAGATTAGGAAAAGTTTCAAAAGCAGCAAATGCATTTAGGCTTTCAATTAGAAGTGTTGAGTAAATAGATTTTTATGCAGTTGAATGCCAAAAAAAAACGGAAAAAGAAAACGAGGCTTTAAGCCAGCTCTGATTGTGTTTCGTTAACAGAAAAACCTTTTCTAGTTTCCTCTCTTTTTTTTTTTTGACTGGCGAGACTCTAGCCAGGCTGAATGCTGACATCATGCAGTTCAGGAGTTTCTTTGCTTCTTTTTTTTTTGTAAACATTTCTTATCGCTGGCATCAGCACTTCAGCAACATATATAAGCCGAAACGTGAAATTGCATTCTAGATGCGGCCGCTGCCGTTGTTGCTGTCTGCAAACCCTTTTGCAAAACACATTTTAGGCCATTGTGCAAATGCAGAGGCCGCAGGCAGCGACAACTGCGCTGCTGCTGCTGCAGTGAGGTGAATGCAGCTCCTTCTGAGAACAGCTGCCATAAAATTTTATTGCCCAGCTACCAGGTTTGGTGTTTAGCCTTTGCTCAGCTCAGAGTTTGGCTTTTATCCATTTGGCACCTTTGCGGCTCATTGGCCACTTTTTGGGCCGCCTCATCTGCGCCCCAATTAAATTGACTAAACTTGACGATAAATTTTTGCCGCTCGTTGCTAATCGCATAAAAGTAAATTTGCGCATAAATCGACTTTTGAAATCTCGGCATTAGATGAGGGGCGAGCGAGTGGTCAGCCGGCCGGACGGCCGGCCTGGCTGCCGCAGGAGGCGCGTGCTGCGGCGAGACGCGGGCAGTCATGGGCATTTTGGCCATCACGATGTGGCCATTTTGTGCGCACAATCGGTACCGTTAGGTTCGGCAACAGCAACAGCAACAGCAACAGCAACAACAACAATAAACAGTCCATTGCTTTCTGCTCGATTGCGCAGCAACTTTAATAAACTGCAAGCAGCAGTTGTTGCTGTTGCAAAATTGGAGCCTCTCTCCCTCTCTCTCACTCTTTTATTGTTGCTCTGTCTCTGTCTGTTGCTGACTGCGTGGCCTCACGTAAATTGCGCCTGGCAAAGATCGGCCCAGGAGCTCGGGGATTGGCGCGTGATTGAAATGCGATATATTCGCGCCGATTTCGGGGCCAGCTCCAGCCTGAGCGCAGCCTGGGAAATGTGCTGTGATTTTCACTTGGTTGTATTCGTAATGTGTTGCCGTTGTAGCTATTGCTGTTGCTGCTGGCCAAGGCGATGAGCCTGAGCTGTGGCAACTTTGGCCCGCTGTTTGCTGTTCGCTGTTTTGTTGGCAATTATTTGCCCACGCCGCTGGTTGCAATCAGCGGGCGACGCTGGCAGCGCCGTTGCATGCCGCATGCAGTAACAAAAAGGTGTTGAAAGCAAAATTACATTGCAATGCGCAGCAGCAACAACTGTCGGAAATTTGCGCGCTCCAGAGATGCGATATGATATGCCCAGCCAAAGCGGGCCGAGAACGGGGGCTGGTGGCAGGCTGCAGGCGGCAGGCGGCGATGCGATGCGATGCTAGGCTAGGCTAGGCTGGGTCTGAGCGAACTATTCGTTTGCATGCCGCATAAAAATTAGCTGCAACTGCAATTTATAGCCTCTTGTTGCCGCTGTCTGCTGCAGTTGCTGAATTGAGCTGCATTCGTTTTGGTTTGATTTGTGGCTGCGCCAAGCAGCAGCAACGGCAACGGCATCGCAATTAAATTCCAGTTCGAAATGAGTTTATTGAATTAGACACGTGCTTCAGAAATTGGATCGGGTAATAGCTGGGGCCCGGAACCGGCCATTAGACAATAGCCGCACAGCCGCACAGCCGCACAGCCGGCCAGCATTACTCGCGCAACTTTCACCCAAAAATAAAAAATTAAGCAAAAAAATAACAAAAGTAAAAGCGAGCCACAATTTTATAAAGACAACTTTTTACACGGCAATTCTCTAAGTCTTGGCTGAAACTAAAATTAGTATATATTTGAAGCGAACTACTTGGGTTCATTGCTCTTGACTGGCGAGTATTGGCCACATTATCACTGCGATCGTTATCGTTGAGCTAGTGCCAAAGTCAGGGCTTGATTAGCGAGCCACAAAGTGCTTTGCGCCTCAATGGCCGAGCTGACTTCATTGAGGATTTTTTGTGGTGTTTTTTTTTTTTTTTTTTTTGCACACAGCGCACTGATAAGGCGCGCGATAAGAAATGTAGAATCATTGTGTCGCAATCAATATGCAGAGCTGCCACGCAGCGTATACGTAATATTGTGAAAACTTTACGCAATTTGCAGAAAAAAATTGGTAAATGGCGTAGATCCGATTACGCCCTACGAGTGTCGACTATTTATATATCTTTATATATATATATATATTATTTTGGTTATTTATATATAAAGCGACAAGTTATTTGTGCGCTCATGACGTAGTATTTTCTTGCGTTTCAGTTTGTTTTCTTTAGTTGCTCAATATATATGCAGAGTAGGCGCAGTAGTTGCTGTTGCTGTTGCTGTTGTTTTTTGAGATCATGCGTAATTTCCAAAAATTTCTCATCGCTGAATTTGATTTGGCTGTGTTATTTGTTATTTGTTTTCTTTTTAAAAGGCGACCTCTTTCCGCGGCTGTTGCTATTGTTAATTTGTAGGTTTCGTTTATTGTGTCTGTGACACACATTTGGCATATTTTGGCAAGCCGGAATGGAAACAGCAATAAAATCGTATAAAGCTAATAAAAGCCTGACCAACAGACGGAGAGGGAGAAGCAAATGGAGACGGAGACGGAGACGGAGACTGAAGTCGCATGGGCATACCAAAAATCGAAGCCGAAGCCGATGCCGATGCCGATGAGGAGAGCGAGTCAGCGTGTCTGTTTCGGCCTATAGCTCGGCCAGACCGCAAAACAACAAAAAATTAAATAAATAAATAATAAAAGAGGAAAAAAAAACGTAAACAAATATTGAAATTTAAATGCGGCCTTCGCAGGCAGGCGGCAGGGGGCAGGCAGGTGAGCCACGCAGACAACTTTGCCAAAATGCGGAAACAACACATGGAAAGGCGAGTAAACACACACAACACACACAACACACACACACACACAGTCTTAGTTGTTGTTGCTAATTTGTGCGTAACTGTAAAATGTGTGTCGTGACGCTCTCCGCCTGTGCTTGTATCTGTGCCTGTGTCTGTGCGTGCGTGAGGCGCGCGAGACATGAATCTGCAAAAAAAAAAAAAAAATAAAATAAAATAAAAAGCAAAAACTCAACTCAATGGCAGCTGCGTGTGCTTTAGGCTCACTTTTTTCGTTGTTTTTTTGCCACTTCACAATTTGTTGCTGTTGCCGCGCTCTCATTATTTACCTTTGGATCGCTGTTAACGTGTTCGCCTTTCTTTCGGCTTAGATAACAGCATGGTTGGAGCATAGTAAATACTAGTTTCTATTCATTATTATTTTTTTGAGGCGTAGTAGCTTCGTCAAGGTATTCGGGCGCACGTGCTGACGCGAGTGCGAATTGATTATGGCCATTTGGAAAGCGTATTATGTTATCTGGCCGTGGCACGAGCATTGGCAGCTGCCACAGGCCAATTGAGTTGCGAGAATCCTGTGTCAACATTCAATGGGCTAAAAAAAAAAGCAGTTAACGGCTTGCCATAGTTGGCCCGGAGCCGCATCGCTTACATGGCCAAATAGCGCATTTAAATTTCGTTTATTTCGCCGGATTTTTTTTTTTTTTTTTCTTTTGTTGCCTCACGTCTCACGTCCAGCGCTGCTTGTGCCATTTAGAGGCTCATTTGCACAAATTACTAGCATTGCGACAGCGGCTAAAGACACGGACGACAACATCGATGGCCAGGAGAATTGCAATTGTTTAAAGGCAACATTAGCAAACGGACAGAGAGAAAAAAGAAAAGAAAAACCCTTCGAACGAGCAACGAGAAACGAGGCATTGTCACCACATTCCGGCAACGGAAGCCAACGGCAATGTTTTTGCAATTGCCACTAGAAACGAGGCAGATTGGCAATCGCCCTAGGGGCGCGCTCCGGGTCCCTGCCCGGCAGCAGTCATGAATAAAAATCGTATTAATTCGAGGCAGAGTCGATAGCTGGCTCAAGGGCAGCTAACAGGAGCAGCCAACTTGAACTTGAGCATTGGCCTGGACAGGGCTGGGCTAGCCAGACATGGCCTGCTCTGGCCTGGCTTGTGTATATGTATTTGTATTGTGTCCATTAGAAATGCGCGGAGCTCATCGGGTGACAGGCCTTGGTCGCGTTCGCTTTTCCCCAGGCGCTGCGACTGCACCTTGCCAGCGCATGACAGCAGCGAGTGCCCTGCGGTGCCTACTGTACCCAGCTTTTGTTTATCTTATTGTCTCTCATGCTGGCCATGGCCCACAGGCAGTGGCAGTGGCAGTGGCAGTGGCAGTGGCATTGGCACTTTCTATTGTCTCTGCGCCAATTGATAAATCACAGGAAAATTCAATTTGAAAATCGGTAAATAGCGTCCACAGCCTGCGTGAATGGAGCACGTGAGGTGCACAATTTCCGCTGGGTGCCACACGAACTTGGCGGACAGGCCAACGGGCCAACGGGCCAACGGGCAGTCAGTCACCCACTGACAGCGGCAATAAGCGTGTGACAGTCAAAAGGGCGTAACAAGCTGGCAGTTGTCACATGCGAACGCGAACAAATAGACACAAGACACACCTGCCTAAAGGCAGCTCGCATGTGGGCAGCTCTAATGCTGGCTGCTGCAGCTGCCACTGCTGCTGCCACTGCTGCTGCTATTGTTGTTGTTGTCACTCATGTGTCAGCGCCATTGCCAACGCCTCCAGCTGCTTAGCATGCAGCGCAGCAAGCGTCAGGAAGCGCTGCCTCTGCCACTGCCACTGCTACAATTGGCTGCAACAATTTAGCGGTACTTGCCTCGACCATGCAACCAAGTCCACGGGCACGACCATGGGAATTACGCGCTTTGGCCGCAGACGAGCAGTGGGAAACGTGATTCGAGCGGTGAGCAGCTTAAGTGTTGGCCAAGCAATGGGCCTAGACAATGTTATTTCTTATTAAATCGATAGCAGACATAAATATCGATATATTATTAAAAATCGATCGATAAGAGAACTCAAATAAAAAGGAAAAATGTATATGATTTTTGATTGATTATATAATTTATCGATAACAATTTTAATATGATTTCAGTAGGCGATAATAATATCAGTTGGGGTAAGCTTTATGTAATCGATATATAAAGTCATCATAAATCGATTAGCGATGGCAACAACATTAATAATGAAATTGTAAAACAAATTCGATAGGCTCAAATATCGACAATTTACATTGATATGGATTTTCGATAACTTATGTATGAGAAAAATAAAATAATAAATGAGCTAATTAACGCTGCACAATTTTGAGGATTATATCGATAAACGATAACATTTGCAATGTAACTACAAACAAAGTTACAGCTTTATTACTATCGTGCAATCGTTATCGATAACTTGGACCCAGTGTGCCAGCTTCTGCCACGCATTTGGCCCACTCGCCAGCTCGCGAGACTCGTCGCGTACGTGCGTTTGCTTTTACAGTTAAGCGTCGAGAGCCGCCGCACACTTTGGCTAAATGGGTTGCACACAAACACACACACATAGATATAGACTGCAATCCGTTGCCCGAAGGGGCAATAATGCCAGCTGCATTTTGATGATCCGCTCGCTGCGGCATGGCCAACATTTAATTCAATTAACAAATCGCAACAGCCCAGCAAACAAATAAAAAATAAACGCGCCAGGCACTTTAATTATATAGAAAATATACAAAGCTTCGCTCTCTCTCTCTCCCTCTATCTATTTCTGACTCTCTCTCTCTCGCCACTAACTAACCGCAGTGCAGTTTATAGCCTTGATTACTTCAGCTTAAAGTTGATTTAGCTTCGCGCTTTATACAATTTTGATTTGATGTAAGAGAGTGAGAGAGCGAGAGAGTGAGAGAGTGAGAGAGCGAGCGAAAGAGATAGCGAGAGAGTGAGGGAGAGGGAGTTGAGCATAGAGCCAAGGCTGCTGCTGGCTGAGAGTCAAGTTGAAACGTGGCTAGATTCCCTAGAAATTCCCTTCTTGGCCATCTTGCTCTAGCTCAAATGTATTTGCATTCAAATTGCCAAATTAAACGTGATACAACAATTTCATGCAAATGTCTTTCATTGTGTGTTGTTGTAGGTCGCCCAATGACACAGCCCGAAGGCATTAACAGAACTTTGCGAGCGCAGCGAGCCTCAACTTTAATTGACAACAGTCTGAGCCAGCGTGCAGCGAGCAGCGAGCGAGCGAGCAACAAAGGCACAAATCTAATGCAATTTCCAGTGACCGCAATAGTCGCAAAATAAGCCAAATCAGTTTGTAGTTTTGGCCGTTTTGTTGCTCGCTGTTGGCTCAGTCGCTGCCTGCTTGCTGGCACCACCAAAGGCTACAAATGTGTAACTGTAACTTTGCACAGAGCTCGGGCAAATTATAGTGTGCGGTCGGTTTTGACTCTTTTTCTGCTCTCGGACTTGCCAAATGACTTTTGTTGCCAGACAGCAGCGGACGGACGCGGACGGATGCGGACGGACGCCTACTGACTCGGACAGTCTCTCAGTCAGTCGACGCTCGTCAGTGCCAACACCCGCAGCGTTTGCTATTACAATTGGAAACGACTCAATCAAATTGCTCAAAGGCCTGGGCCTGGGCCTGGGCCCTGTCCAGATCCAGTCCAGACAAGACCCAGTCCGACTGCAACTGCAATTATGCACTCCACCCGCGCCCTCCCGCTGACAATTGCAGCTAGAACAATTCAATCTAATTTTTGCGCATTTTTCGTTCTCAGAATTTGCGTTTCGCCTGCAAAATGTTGCGTGTGTTGCATGCAACACGGCCCCGCCCACCGATCTGTGGCTCCCTCCGGCAACAGGCGCTGCTCATAAGTGTGCCCATTAAGTTTTATTGCCGGACGATCCCAATCGGCTCACAGCAGTTGCAGAAACCCAAAAATCCAAACTTCGATTCATGAACAACTGTTGCTGCCGCACGAATTGTGTTGCTGTGCCATATTCCTGGCAGGCAACGTCAGCATAGTTTTTCGACAATTTACTAGCTGTCGGAAAATGGCTCATTTTCATTTCGTTTTTCCCGACGCGTTGCGTGGCGTTCCAAATTGTGGACAGCGATCGTCTCGAGCACATCTCGCCAGTTTCCCATACTCAAATGCACTTAGATATATCTATATACCCAATACTATATATATATCTATATCTATATATATATATATATTGGCATTCGTATACATTTCGACATCTCTGCCGCGGGCTTATTAATGTATTCGTGCATAAATAATGCCAAGACTTTGCTGCTTGCCTCCAGTCTGCAGTCGCGCCCTGCCTCAGCCCGCTGCTCGCTGCTCGCTGCTCGCCGCCCGCTGCCTGGGTTAGTGGGCCCAAATGCACTTTTAAATATAGCCAGTGGCCCATTGGCCGTGCGTGGCCAGCGAGAACGTGTTAAGCAGCATCGATGCCAATAAAAGCGAGCTCCAGCTGCTGCTGCCAGTGGCCATTGGGCAAGTTGTAATAGAAATGTTGAGCTGGAAACCAATTGCAGCTCAGAATATGATTTCAATTTTTTAATGAAAAGAATGCGAAAACAGATTAATCAGGCGCGCGGTAAACTGTGTCAACATTCAATTCCTTTCAATTTGCCTCAACATTTATTATATTCAAGAACTGCCATCAAAACTTATGCTCCGAGATTGATTTAAAGCAGCTTTAAGCTCCTCTCTTCACTCAGTTCTAGCAGAGAGAGAGAGAGATAAAGCTGCAATTGCTTTGAGCGAAAGCTGCTTGGATCGATTTTGAGCAGCTTTAATTCTTGCTAAGCAAATTTCAGATTTCAGCAAAGCTGCTTAGAGCTTGGCTTGCAAACTAAAACCAAAATTTGAATATTTGTGCGAAGTTGTCGGATTCATTCAATAACATTTCAAACTCTCTTAAGTAGATGAGCTCCAGCTAAAGTATATTTAAGCTCGCCTAAGCAAATTTGTGTATGAATATTTTAATACATAATTTTGTTAAATCTCTCTAGGTTTAACTCGTAAATTATTAACCACATATTTTACATAAATAAAGACTCCAACTCCTGAAAAAGCTGCTCCTATAATCCTTAACGTCTATTCAAATACTTCAATATAATTTTCATACATTATTTAAAGCTTTACTTCCTCGTTTATATTGTATTTTTTTCTTGGGCTATGCAAATGCATTTCGCAGCTTGTTGCCTGCGCCCGCCTTTGAGCGCGCGGCGAAGCAAAGCTTTGACCCTGTCAAGCAAATCGATTGGCAACTGGCACGAAACTCATTCAAGGCGCCTCCTTGTGGACGGCTCAAAGAGCCACAAGAGTGTGCGAGAGAGAGAGAGAGAGAGAGAGAGACAGGTAAATAATAAAAAAAAAGATAATACTCGGAAAAACCTATGGCCGAACTAAACTTGCAATGGCATTTCAACTTTTCTTTTGCTTTTCTTAGCTTTTCTTTGGTTTTCTTCTCTTTTTTATTTGTTGCGCGCCGCGATTTGAATGCAAAAATATAAAATTTTACGATCAAACAAACTATTCGTGCAGAACATCGGAAAATTGTGTTTACGTTCGCTTGGAACGGTAAAGGGAACGGAACATTGCCCACTCGCATTTATGAATGTCTATATATATATATAAATATATGTGTGTGTGTGTGTGTGTGTGTGTGTGTGTATGTGTGTGTACCCCCCATTTCCAGCTAGAGCTAAAGTATCTCCGGCTAACTGCGAATGCGAATCCATTTCAATAATTTGCAGTCGAAGGGGCCGTCGCCGTTGCTTAGAAAATGATTATAAATTTATTTTTTCCCCTCATTTTCATTTTTTCGCATTGCATTTGCCATTATCGTTGCCTTCTTCTTGCTTGTGCTGCTCTTGTTCTTGTTGTTGTTGCTGTCGCTGGCTTTGTTTTTGTTCTGCTTCAATAATAATTTTGACCCACTTCTGTGCTCGACTTGACTTTTTATTGTACTGAAATTAAGTATTTTTGTTGTGTGTGTGTTTGTTTTTTGTGTATTTTTCTTCTTCTTTTTTTTTTTTTTTTTTTGAGGGCAACACAAACACTCGCCTCGCTTAATATTTCTACGTTTATTTTCTTGGCGGCAAATATTTTTCAAGACTTGGCTAATTGCCTCGCTGCCAGCTTCGCCAGTTGCTGCCTGCATTTGCTCTTATTGTTGTATATTAAGTATATAAACTATATATATATATATATATATATATAAATATACTCTTTATATATAGGTATCTTATAGCTGTAACTTTAGTCGTGCGCTCTTGTTGTTGCTCTGGCTGTCGTCGCGTTGACGTCACAGCGCGTTGCTGTTGTTCTTATGCATTGCCTTCGCAAGCGCTTATCACACGCCTTAAGTGGGCCACTCAAAGTCTGCGGTGCAGTTTGCAATGACAACAGCTGCTAGCTGTCAATTAATCATAAGCTCGATGCATGCTGAAAAGCTCTGAATTTCTAAGTAACTTTTAAGACTCTTTAAAGTTTCAAGTAAAGCAGATCGCATGGAAAATTTATATAAAAAAAAACATGATTAAAGTTGCGGAATCTCATTGAAAATTTTAAGTAATAATTAAAGAGAAAAGCTTTTAGATTAAGTGTAGTAGAGATAATAATTTATTTCTTATATTCTCACTCTTAATGTTCTCTACTCCTTAAATGAGCAAATTTGGCTCTTGACGCTTAAAACGCAACTTTTGTTATTTAATATAAACTAAGTTATATTTTCAATAATTTTATTGATCATTGGCACTTTAGATAAATATTAAATTAAAGCTTTATTTTTAGTTTATCAAGTGCATGTGATGAAACTATAAAAGCTCTGTCTAGAGCAAAGCTTATGATCTCATAGAACAGCAAACCCTTTGTCTTGACAAACTTAATATATTAGAGCTTTTGGATTAATTTAAATTTGCAATTGAAGTCGGTAAATGCGCTTTCAAAGCTGTGGCAAGCATTTGTTGTGCAACTTCTGAGATGAAACAAGCAAATGCAATTGCCCAACTTTGTATTTCGAATCATCTCAGTGATTTCAGCATCTTTAGAGCCACTCAAAGTGATATTCATGCGGCATTAAACAGCAGAAAAGGCAAAATGAAATAAATAGAGAGAAAAATAAAAGGAAAATGATTTTCGTATGGAAAAATCATAATAATAATTGGCCATAAACCTTCTTGGCCATGCGCCCAGTTGTGAAATGGCGGCTTTTTGGTTTGGGCGCGCGGCTGCCACAGGCTGAAGTCCAAAAGTTCTACGTTTGAAAAGTCACTCGAGTTGCTCGAGTTGCATGCAACGGGCGGTGCGTCATTGTTGCCCCCGTTGTTGCTTGCAACGTACAACGGTAAACTTGTTTGTTGTTGTTATTACTTGTATAATATTTTTTCTTCGCGCGCTGCAATTTTCTCATATTGTTTGCTTTTGCAATAAAGAACAACAATGGCAGCAGCAGCAGCTGTTGCTGTTGCTGTTGCTGTTGCTGTTGTTGCCGTTGCCGTTGCTGTTATTGTTGTTATTGTTAATCATGGCAATTACAGCAACAAACAACATGCCTGGCCAATTGGCGCTTACACGCTTTCATTAAGCAACAGACGCCGAGTGGCGGCGGGGCAGCTGCAGCGGCTGCAACTGAAGGTGGGGCAGCAGGTGGGGAGATAAGAAAGACTGAGGCGGACTGGCAACTAGGACTGAGGGGCTGGCAGGGGCAGCCTACTCGGATCTGTAGACCGGCCGGTCTACTCACTCTAGCGTTGAAAATTAGCACTGACGCAACGCGTTCGACGCTTAAATTGATATTTACGCGATAATTACGCGCTTATTATATTTATTACGAGTTTTTTCCGCATTTAATTCTTTCTCTCTTCGTTTTTTTTTTTTTTTTTTATATATATTGCATTTAATTTGTTCTTTGTTGTTATATATGTATTTCTGTTTTGTTGCCTGCCCGAGGCACGTCAGTCGGCCGAACTGCAGCGCGCAGGGAGCTGCAAAACCTTGAAACTAGTGAGCTGTCAGCTCTGTCGAGAAGTCTATTAAGCTCCCCTCCCCCCACCTAGTGGGCAGTAGACTCCGCAGCTAATGTAACGACGTCATTTACTCTGGCCGGGTGTGTAGCCAAATCAAATCAGCTAAGCATATGGCTGAGCTCAGCCAGAGTCAGAAGTGTTATCTGTGCGAGTTTAAGTAAATAATCAAATATATCTCACTACAACTCGCCCTCTCTCTTTCTCTCTCTCTATCCCCCTGTCTAGCACTATCTCTATCTCTTATGCGCTCGTGCATGTTCATTACATCGATTGGCCGGCCAAGCTGCATTTCACCCACAACTAATGAGTGAATCGAAAGCAAATATTAATTAATAACTGATTTGTTTATAGAACCAATTATCAATAGAGGAGCAAATAAGGCAAGTGGAAAGAAATAACAAAATGGAGAGGAAAATTTGCTAAGCGAATCGCTTATAAACTTTGTTTACTCAGACGCAACAACACAAACGATGTAAATTAATAAAAATATGAAAAGAGACGTGCGAGCAACAACAATAACAGAACTTAACAATAACAATAACAATAATAAAAATAAAAAAAAAACACGCGTACGTAAGCGAGAAAAATCACATTTTAGATTAACAGCACTTAAAGGGGTTGGGGGAGGGGCAAGGGAAAGACAGAGAGAGGAGATGATCGCGGCAGCTAGTATATTACGTCGTATTACGTGTTGGAACACGCGTGGCACTTGTCTCTCTCCCCCTGTGCATGTGTGTGTGCGTGTATGTGCAAGGTGAGCGGGTTTCTTTTTGTCATGTATTTTGTTGTTATCATTACACGAGTACATTATAATAAGCGCTCAAGAGAGGCGAAGAGAAGGAAGGAGAGTGCGAGAGTGCAAGGTGCGGGTGCGGGTGCGAGTGCGGGTGGCAGGGGCGAGAGTCGCGCAGTGCTGCGCATATCAAAACATAAAGAAGACGACAAAATGGCGACGACGACAACAGATAGAATCCATAGCCTCCACATAACTAGAGCGTGCGTGAGTGCGTGCGTGTGTGTGTGGGTATTTGCGTATCTGTGTACGCGAAATAAACACTTCCGCATTCGAGTTCGAACTCAATGAAACAATAACAACATCAACTGGACGACGACAGCATGTGCGTTGAGCGTATGTAAGATAAATGCGGCCGGCAAAAAGTCATGCGCGCTATCTCGCTCGCACATGTGACACTGCCAGCGCAGCGGCTCACGCCTCGCTCGCTTGCTCGCTCTCTCACCCTCTCTCTCTCTCTCTCTCCAGCTGTGTTGCTCTCGCATATTGTAAGTAATTAAATTAAACTGGCGCAGCGCCTCGCGTTGAACTCAATTGAATTTTATTTGAATTTTATTACAGACATTGTCGGCTGCTGCTCTTGGCGCAATGCAGTTTATATGATTGTTCTTTGCTTTTATTTTTTTCTCTCTCCTCTCTACTTCTTGTTTTCTTGTTCGCTAGTTTTAGTTTTAGTTCGGCTGATTACGACGCAATTGACTGTGGCCTGAGTCCCTGTCCGAGTTTCCAGCCGCCGCAGCCCAGTTTCAGCGAGAGCATGACATGGCGAATGCTCATTTTATCTCTAATATATTTTTATACCCTGAATCCATTGAAAATGGAAATTTCAGGGTATAATGTTTTTGTGCAAATGTATGTAACAGGCAGAAGGAGGCGTGCCACACCCCATAAAGTATATATATTCTTGATCAGCTCGACGAGCTGAGTTGAACTAGCCCTGTCCGTCTGTCCGTCCGTCCGTCCGTCCGTCCGTCCGTCCGTCCGTCCGTGTAAACACCTGGATTTCTGCAACCACAAAAGCTAGAGACTTCAAATAAAAAGCAAAATGCTCGATAATACCATACGCTGTACGAGTTTATTTTTTTTTTTCGATAACTCATCCCATTTCTTTTTTATCGATAACTATCGAAAATATCGCTTTGTTTTTGAGGTCTGGCGTGCACACCGTTAAAGATAGAATCGTGCACTAAGTTGTGGTTGATAGCTATATTGAATCCGCACATTTTGTCATTTTTGAATTTTTGATGCCACGCCCCTTTCGCCCACAATTCAACAAAAACGATAACTCACGCATATCAAATACTAGAGACTTGAAATTTGGCAAATAGATACATTTGAATGTCATAAATATTCCCCAAAAATTTCATTAAGAACGCATGTCGAGAAAAAAAGTTATTAAACAATAAAGTTTGCATAGCACAGCCTCTGCTGCAGCCGCAAAACTGTGCAGTGAGCATATTACGTGCATGCATATGTTTGTGTGTGTGTGTGGGCATGTGTTGGTTACTATTAATGAATAAATGAAGCTCTTAATGATTGGCATTACAGCTCAATGGATTCAGGGTATCTCTTAGTCGAGCAGACTCGACTAGAGTTTCGTTACTTGTTTTTTTTTAATATTATTATTGTTATTATTTTTATTATCAATTGAGAACGTGGTCGGCATTTTGTTTTCCTTATAAATTTTTTTTTTTATTTTTTGTTTACGCTCGATTCACATATTTTTTTTTGTTCACTTGTCGTTATTGTTTTTGCACACTTGACTAATAGTTTGCAGGCGGCTCGCGCGAAGCTTATCAATTGAAATTGAAATAAAATACGCCACAACAATCTAACAAATAATAACAGCTAATTTCGAAACGAATTCCAAATGCTCTCTAAAGGGGGGAACTCTGGTCAAAGATGACATGAATTGACCTAATACTCAAGAACCATTGAAGATATATCGAAAAGTATAGATCAGTATAGATAATCGAAGCACATTACTTATTATTTTACATTTTGAGTTAGAAGAAGACAATTAATTTTCTATTAACATCTTTTGGAATTGTATTTTTTTTATTTTTAATTTTGGAAATATTTTTTTTTTAAATCTTTTGAATATTTAATAAATATCTAAGTTACTCAGAATTGTTTTTATACCCTGAATCCATTGAAAATGGAAATTTCAGGGTATAATGTTTTTGTGCAAATGTATGTAACAGGCAGAAGGAGGCGTGCCACACCCCATAAAGTATATATATTCTTGATCAGCTCGATGAGCTGAGTTGAACTAGCCCTGTCCGTCTGTCCGTCCGTCCGTCCGTCCGTCCGTCCGTCCGTCCGTCCGTCCGTGTAAACACCTGGATTTCTGCAACCACAAAAGCTAGAGACTTCAAATAAAAAGCAAAATGCTCGATAATACCATACGCTGTACGAGTTTATTTTTTTTTTTCGATAACTCATCCCATTTCTTTTTTATCGATAACTATCGAAAATATCGCTTTGTTTTTGAGGTCTGGCGTGCACACCGTTAAAGATAGAATCGTGCACTAAGTTGTGGTTGATAGCTATATTGAATCCGCACATTTTGTCATTTTTGGATTTTTGATGCCACGCCCCTTTCGCCCACAATTCAACAAAATCGATAACTCACGTATATCAAATACTAGAGACTTGAAATTTGGCAAATAGGTACATTTTGATGTCATAATCATGCCCCGAAAATTTCATTAAGAACATAGGTCGAGAAAAAAAGTTATTAAACAATAAAGTTTCCATAGCACAGCCTCTGCTGCAGCCGCAAAACTGTGCAGTGAGCATATTACGTGCATGCATATGTTTGTGTGTGTGTGTGTGTGCATGTGTTGGTTACTATTAATGAATAAATGAAGCTCTTAATGATTGGTATTCAGCGCAATGGATTCAGGGTATCTCTTAGTCGAGCAGTCTCGACTAGAGTTTAGTTACTTGTTATTATTATTATTATTATTATTATTAATTATGGTTTTCAATATACTATTATATTTAATATATTAAAAAAATAATAATAATAATTATTATAAATATTATATCTCTTTCACTTTTTCAAAAAATTAATTATTCGATCTAATACAACGCATCTAGTCAGGCTACGGATCTATCGAGACTGTGGAAAATCTTGTAGACTGGGCACACAACGTGACTATAAAACCCAGAAGCAGAACAGATATCGCGCGACTATTTGACGTCGTAATCAAGTGTTATTGTCGCGTCTTCGACTTCGACTTCGACATCGACATCGACAGCGACAGCGACAGCGACAACTACAACTACAGCGACGTCGTCGTCGCGTCTGAGCGGTCAGTAATTGAAAATTAGAATTATTTTGCAATCAGCCGACGTCGCTGCAAAACGACGTAGTCACTGCGAACGAACAGGAGAGAGGAATAGAGAGAGGAGTGGAAGACAGACAGAGAGAGAGTGAGAGAGAGAGAGAGAGAGAGAGAGAGAGGGCAGGCGGGGCAATTTGGGCAGCGGGCATTTTATATAAGTGTAATTGCAGCGAGCAACGGCGTCTATGCTAAATAGCCGGGCGGTGTCTAGCCGGCCGAGCTCAGATAAGACAATAACAAAACTAGACGCACACATGGACACGGCACAGACTGTATCTGGCCGTGACTTGTCGGTCTGTTCCGCTAATTTGTCGCCGCTTATGAATTATTGATATAGCATAGGCGCTATAGGAACGCCACAGTTGCATTTTTATGCAAGAAGGCAGCATTAAGGCAGGAATACCCTGTAGAGCATACGGATGGGGTATGTGCAAATCGTGCTACTCACTTGTTCGTCGGCGTCAGCGTCAATGGCACCTCAATACTGTGTGTGGTACGGCGACGATCGCCTCCCATGTCGGCCAGTCGAGCAAAGTCCGTGTCCCGATCCTGATCGGCCAGACGAGCGGAGCGCCGAGATTCCAGCAGACGCACTTCCTCCAAGCGCTTCTTCAGCTCGATCGGCTCCTGCAATCGAAGACATTTCGTTAGCTAAATACTTTCAAATAATCGCACTTTAAACTCTGTTTTCAAATTGTGAATCATTTCCTTTTAATTGTCATCAACATTTTCATTGTTTACTTTAATTTATAATTATTTACTGTCAATTAAATATGAATCGCAAATGAAATATGTGCATTTTCTGTGTATCAACATCGATGCTAAATAAATTCATCGAAACTCATTAAACTATTGTCACGCAGAGCCCAAAAACAGCACAATTTCATATCAGCAAATTCATCTCAAATTTTCCGAGAAATGTCAATTAACTTTGTTTTAACTATGGAAAAATTTAAAAAAATATATATGAATATATTTTTTAAATAAATACATATATATCTATATATGGTAAAAAAAAGAAAAAACAAATTCATACAATAATTAAAATAAAATATATTATTATATTAAATATATATATATTAAAATATATTAATAATTCTATGAATCTCCATTTTCAAGCCGTAGAAGATTTCTTATTAAAAATTCAATTTTAAATACATTAATGCAATTTTAGAGCTATTTTTTCTACAATCTATATCAAAAAATTTTATTATATTTTAATTTTTTCACTTTCAAAATTTCTTAATTTTACATGCCAAAAAATAAACATTAATTTATGCAAATGTTTCACCCAAGTCTAAGCCTTTTGCTATAGGTCTCTATATAGCTACTGGCTTAAATCACAATTTGAGCAGTCTGGCAACGCCATTCGGCTAGATATGTGAAGCGTGCCCAGTTGCCAATTGCGTGCACTTCTGGGGGCAGCTAAGCGATAATGCTTGAATCCGACCGTTTTAGCTGGCTGCGCATTGACCTTGAGTATTTGGCCAAGAGTTGGGGGCAGCTAAACGGGTCAGGCACGCCCCGAAAAGCAAATTTGTATACTCATTTAATATATTTATAAAGCTATGCGCTTCTCTTGACGCCTTTCACATTTTCACACACCAACACACACACACACCCAGGTGCATTTAGTATTTGTATCTTTATGTAATCACCTTTTCTATATATATTTGTGTTTTTGATTTGTTGTCGCGGCAACCTTCAGAAATTGTGAATTTTTACACAATTCTCGTTGGGCTGTTTTTAGCAATTGATTATGACAAACATCTGTATTTGAACGTTATTTTCGAATAATTTGTATTTCTATTTTATTTAATTTGTATTTCTTGTATTTATTTATAAACTTTTTGCCCGCTTGGTCGCTCGTTGGCCCGTTGCAACTGCAGCGCTGGCTATAAATATGAGATATTTAGCTAAAACACACAATTTATATGCACATACATATATATATATATGTATTATATCGCGCACCTGTATCTGACTGACAGATTAGATATTCAAATGTATTTCATTTGTCACTCTAATTGTAATTGCAATTTTATAATTTTAATACTTTCGAATGCCAAATGGAGCGATTCGGTTGTTGTTGTTGTTGCTGCGTTAATTGGGCACAAAACGCCGGCCGGCGACGTCAGCAGCGATTTGTCGAGGCGAAATGCGTCAGCGGGGCGCGTATCTTACAGATACAAGGCGAAAACACACACACACACAGTACGCTAGTTGGGCGGGGGGAGAGAGAGAGAGACAGAATGAGGGAGGGTGAGTCGAGCACACGCACACGCAGGCAGCGCTGCGGCAGTGAAGAATTTGTTGACGTCGTCGTTGAGTTTATTTTTAATTATTTAAATATTTGGTTGTTTTTTTTTTCTCTCGCCAATGTCTCGCCTGGTGAATTTGGGCTACTAGGCCTCGTTCTTAATTTTGTGTGCTTCTTTTATTTATACTTTAGATTTTTTTTTTTTTTTTTTTTTTTTTTGCTGCTTCTTTTTTAACACTTTGAACTTGGCCAAATTTCACTTGCACTTTTGTTTCACTCGCTCGACTTCAAGTTTCACACGCTTTCGAAAATTTTGGTCGGCCTTCCGTAGCGGAGTTTGGGACTTTGTTGTCCCTCTTATTTGCAGTTGTTGTTGTTGTTGGAGTACTTTTTATTACTTGGGTTTTTCTTGTGTTCTTGTTGTGGATTTGCTTTTGCTGCTGCTCTTGGACTGATGCGAAAGGTTCGCGCGCGCATTCAAGAATGATTCTGTGCGGCGCTCGCTGGTCGTTGCCGGGTCCGCTGCTTGTGCTTCGGCTCGGCGTTTAGCGTCGGTTCGGCAACGCTCGTTGAGTTCGGCTTGCACTCGGCGGCGGCGATACTCTCTTTGCTGGCAATCTTTCCGGTCCCGCTCACGCATACAGACGCACACACACGGTTGACGGTGAGCTACTTGTGACGTTTGTTTTTGTTTCTATGCTTTGTGCTGGCTTTTCGCATGCTTTGGCCGCGCACAGCCGCCTCTTGTGTGGTGCCGTTTGTTTATGTATCCCACAGTGAAGGCGTATTCGTGTATCTATCGTTGTGTTCGTATAGTATATCTCGGTAACAATTGCACTCGCACTCGCACTCGCACTCGTAGTCGCATTCGCACTCGCACTCGGCTCAGCGACAGTTCCTCTGTCCCAGTTGCGAACCAATTCACACTCTCACTGCGCAGTCGCGCGCTCTCTTCGAGTGAAACTCGAATGGGCAAAAACTAAAATCCACTCAAGCTTTTACGTAAGCACAAATAGAAGAAAACGATAGATATTGCAATGGTGTGCGTGACTTTTGTTTGCCGCCTGCACTGGCATCGAGCAATCGCCCGCAGGTAGCTGCATTCAACTCACTTTATATAATGTTTACCTGTTGTCTGTCCGTTGCCTGACTTTAACGGCCCGTTCTGTGGGCCTTTGTTGTTTGCCCGGCTCAAAGCCAGGCTCTGTCCGTGAGCAGGCAGCGCAGCGGAACACACAAAAGCCGTGTGTTGAAGCATTCGCCGATCGCGTTGTTCACTTTGATTTAAGAGCAATTAACTTTGACTTAAGAGAAATATTTTTGTTGTTTATGACGCGCCGGCCGCTAACAATAACGATGATCATCATGATGATGCTGAGCCGACGCGAATGCGGACGCTCGGCAAAGCGTTGATGACGAAACAAACGTGTACCCCTTCTCGCTCTGCCTTTCCCACCTACGTTTTGGCTGAGCTCATGCTGTGATTGTTTTTTTTTACTCCAAACGTGGGGATTTTTTTTTCACTTTTTGCGCTTTACGTCTTAATGTTAGCATATTTATGCAGTGTTTATGACACATTTAATGCCAGCTGATGGCACAGTGGGCCGAATGATGTTTCACATGACGGACATGTGATCGGCACGATCTTTGCTTTTAATTGTAGTTTTATAGCTTCTTAATTGAAGAGACTGTACTTTCACATACATGCATTTGAATGTACATATGTATGTGTGTATTTATGTATAATCCTTTGTTGTTATTTATGCCAAAGACATACATAATCTTCGACTTATCAGCGGCCCAGTTCGCATTGTTGCTTTGTTCACTGCCCACAAAATAATATTTGGGTTTCAAATCAAATTCAAATTCCCCGAAATTTGCTGTTATTTTGATTTTTGCTGTTGTCGTTGTTGTTGTTGTTGCTGCTGACATTGTGATTTTTCGACAATGATAGACAAAGAAAGGCACACATTTTGTATAGGGCGTTGGGTGTACTTTGCATGTGTGTGTGTGTGAGCTATGTAGGCATGCACATTATGCTGCTGCCGCTGCTACTGCGCCGCCTGCCCGTTGATAATGGACAACATTTGCGGTTCGGAGATAACGCTTATCGGAACTAACGTCTCTATTCACACGACTTATGCTCTATGTCGCAGGGAGCGTCGCGACGGCTAAAACCGCACGGAACACACACACACGCCCTATAAGTAAATAAATAAGCGGATTCGGGCTGGGAATATCGCTGGCCATGTGTGCCGCCCGATAAGGCCAACTCGAGGCGATAAGCGATAAGAGCTCTTAACCACAAAATAACATTTGCGTACAATGGGGCAATGCCAAGCGGTCAACTGCTGTAGACCCTAAATATTTGTAATATATATAAATAAATAAAAAAAAATATATATATATATATATATATATATATATATATATATATATATATTTATATTAATATAAATATATATATATTAACATATATTTATAAATATTCATAAATTTAAATTTAAAATGACTACATGATAAAAAAATGCAAAATAAATAAAAACAAATTCTTAAAAATATTTTAAATATATAATATAATATATAAAAATATTTTTATATATTTTATACGGTATATAAAACACAAAAAAAATATATATATTTTTCAGGTTATTTTGTAAAAGGATTTTAATAATTTTTTTATAAACAAAAATATATATAAAAATAATTATTATTAACAAGATAATTCAATATATATATATTATTTTAATTTTGTAATTGTTATTTATATTCACATAATAAAATAAAAATAATTTAAAATTTAAATAAAAAAATATTTGATATAGAATAAAAAAAAATCAAATGCCAATAATAATATTAATAAATAATTTTGTGAATTTTTTAATTTTTCTTCTTGATTTCCTTATGATTCATTAATTCATTCGCTGCGGCGATAAATTGCATTGGCGCCTGCGCAAACTTTGTCACTTGACACACTCCACATGATCAACTCGATGATCGTCATCATGATGATGATCATGTTGAAGAAGCGTGTCAATTCCGAACTTAATGCGAAGGCTTCTTGAAATGCGGCAAACGTGTGCCGAATACACGATCTGCATCGCAAATGAGATATTTATGATTATGTATGAGTGCGATCGTAAATTGTGTTTATTGTTGTTGTTGTTGTTGCTGTTGTCGCTTTTTAGCGGGACAACTGTTTGCATATTGATTGCATCCCACTTGCGTTTTGAGCCAGCTGCAAACAGCGAACTGAGCCTCGACACACAATTGCTGAATGTGGCTAACAAATGCAGTTAATTGATGCCAATTGGATCGAATCGTTTGGAAGTTCGCTAAGCATCAAAGCAAATTGACGAGATAAATATTTATATATGCTTTATCTATGTGTGTATATATCTATTCTGAGAACTATAGAGCTCCGAGAGAGCTTAAGAAGTGAGATAAAAGCAGCGAGACGAAATAGCGAGTGAAAGTAACAAGTGAGGAGACTAAAAATAGCGAGTAAAAGTAACGAGTCCAAAATAGGAGTAGCGAGTAAAAGTAGGAGTAAGTGAGCGGTTTTCAACAGTCCTCAATGGAAGATAACAAGAGCGAAAGTAACGAGTACGATGGAGCCGCTCTTAGAAGCAGTAACGAGTTCCGATGGTGAGAGAAAGGGTGTCAAGCAGAGAGAGGCAAGACGGAGAGAACGAGAGCAGAGAGTTGAGCCAAGTAGCGAGTAGGATTACGACTCATTTACTTACTAACCCATCTCATAATATTTGATATAATTTTGAGAAGAGTTTTTGATTAGGTTTATGATTATTTATTTTTTATATTTATACACATACTAACTATAACTATAATTATAATTAAAAATTACCGAAATAAAAACAAAATTCTTCACAGAAGAATATAATTTGAAGGCCATAATTCATATTGATCTTCTTTAAAGAGAATTTTTAGTCTTATTTTCTACCTACAAATTAGTTCACAACAGACTCAAGTTCTGTAATTGCTTATGGACATAGCAGACATGAGAGAGTTGCTCATGCATTTTGGAGCCCTTCGCAATTAGTTGGCTATCTATGCAAAGCCATCTTGTTGACCATATTTATTCACATGGACCATAATAATGCTGATCTTTGTATTTTTCGCTTGCCATGGCTACTTAGGCCAAGTTTGCCTAGTTTGCTGCGCCGGGCCCATTCGCAACTCGCAACTCGCAGCTCGCAGCTCGATGCCTTTCAAATGGCCAAGAGAGGCAGCTGCCAGATGACGTTTGGCTTATGCAACGATCACTTTTTGTTGCCGTTGCTGTTGCAACGTGGCAAATTCACGAATGGGGCGCCCCAAAATGTTGCCCACGTGCTGTTTGGCACCGCAATTTGGGTTAATTGTCTATGGATCAACAGCAACTCCATTGTGCTGACTGACTGAAAAGAAAATGTCTATATATACATAAGCATGTATATATATTATATATATATATATATATTTATATATCTCTTTATGGCCGATAAACGTTAAAGCCGCTTAACGCCTTGCATTCTGACACGCGTTCGCTGCCAATTTTGTGATATATGGCTCATGCACAACTGTCACGATAATGGGGCGAGGTATATGTATCCGATATGCACAATAGACATATACCCATATAAATACCTATACATATATACTCATACTTATATTGTTTCCATAAAATTATGCCTGAGTCAGCCGCAAGTAAAACACAAATTGAACTTTGCAACGTCGCGAATTTTGTAGATAATAAATTTTGAGCGTCATTTGACGCGTTTTCGAAAACCCAACAAAATCTCGAGTTTAGCTGACCGAAGGCTGCTCGCTCGCTGCGCAAAAGCAGCTAATTGTATTCATATATTAAAATAAAATTTATTATATTATGTTGCACATATTTAATAAGAATATTTCACAAGAGCCAATAAACTCTTTTCACTTGTGGAGCGCGCATAAAGACATTAAGAAACCCATAAACATGAAACTGAAAGTGCGACTCGTTGACGTTTGTTGCTGCTGACTGTTTGCTCTCCCATATAATCATGTTTTTACATAATATTTACCGTTTTCAGAAATGCACTGCAGCTGGCTGAGCAAGCGGGTATATGCGTTTATGCATACAACATAATATTGAATATGTTGAGTTCCAAAGCTACTTATGAATGTCCTATATATACCATACATTATCTATTATCTATTATACATATATATATCCTATATATATGTATATCCTATATAAAAACTATTATTTTCCTATTTATATAATAATTTGTATAACCAATTCTAACCCATAAACCAGTTATGAGTTAAATGTATGTAAATTACGGACCAAAAATGATCTGTGCACATTTTTAGTTTTAGTTTAGGTATCTCTAGAATATCCAGAAATAAACACTTTAAATAAATTATTAATAAATGAAAAGTAATAAATAATGTTTTGAGTAAATAAACATATTAAAATTAATATTTAGTCTAGGAATAAAACAGAAATGAAAATAAAGTTCTTCATTTGCTTTTTCAGGTTTTGCAGGGTATCTGAACAGCTCGCATGCAGGCTACAATCGATAAGACTACGAGTCACCAAGCGCAAAGTTGCGATGTTGTTATCGATGCCATGACTAATTGAGCACGCTCTATGCTAAGGATGATATTTGACAGTTGAAGTCTAGAGTGCAGAGTGAAGAGTGCAGAGTGAAGAGTGAAGAGTGTAATGTGTCGTCTGGAGGGCGGAGGGTGAATCACGTATCTTGTGACTCATTTGGCCAATGGAATTTTGATTCGGTTTAGATGAATAAACGAATCGACGACGCTTCAAATAGTCATTAAAGCAAATATTTGTTTTTTGTTCAATTTGCTGAAGCGCTTTGTGGGTCATCAATGAAGGCGTCGCAGCGTGGAGCAGCTGCTGCCAGCGATCGGCGGCCGATCGATGGTTGGGGCGATCGCTCGATCATTCGATTCGACATTTGCTGCACATGTTTCGCACACTCTGCGCAGCGATTAACTCGCCTTTCGCAATATCCAGCTGGTTGCCCCAATCCGCTATCCGCTGTCCGATATCTGCTGCTTGCTGTCCGCAATCCGCAATCTGGCCTCAGCTCGAGTGCTCCGTATAAATGCATGATGCAACTTTTATGGCACTTGCATCGAGACTGCAGCGCTCAGTGACAAATTCGAGCGTTGATTTTGTGGCTCTTGGTGGGTGGCGTGGCCAATGGAAAGTTGATGCATTAAACACCACAAAATTGAATGCATTTGAATGCTAAACTCTCTCAGCAGGGCTTATGTAATACAGGAAATACGGAGGTAAAACAACCACAGAAATTTGCCCATAAACACACAAGATCTGAATTGCCCAAGAGATTGAGTGCCAGACTTAATTAACTGCTTGCTTTCTATGCGAGAAGGCAGATGAAGGCCCAAAAATAAGAATTAAGTTATATATGAGTTAATAAATATGAGAATTGCATAGAAAGGCGCTAGCAAATTGGAAATTGAATTTATAATTATATATAATATTATTTACTAAAATTAAAAAATTAAATAGAACAAAAATAAAATATTTAAAAATATTAATATTTAAATTAAAATAAAATTATATTACGGAACTAAAAAAATAAGCACAGCATATTTTCTACATATATTCATCTCACTCATATATATCATGAGAATCTCTAGTAAAGCTCTCATGTTTTATTTATAAAAAGCACAAAAAGAGAATGTTATTGAAAGGCTGCATTAAAATGAATAATATTTCCTGTTATTATTATTTAATATTAAAATATGAAAATTACTAAATAAAATATAAAAAATAAGAGAAAAATTAAAAAATAAGACGAAAAATTTAAATATTAAAATTTTAATAAAATAATATTGAGAAAAATTAAAAAATAAGTCGAACAGAATATTTCATATTACAAACAATACTTTTCTAATACTTAAAGATCATATCTCATTTCTCATAAATAAAATACTAAAAATAAATCAAATATAAAAATATTAATAAAATAATATAGAGAAAAATTCAAAAATAAGACGAACAGAATATTTCATATTACAAACAATACTTCTCTATTAAATAAAGATCATCTCATTTTAAAAACCAAGTAAAACTCGTAGACCCTCAGGAGAGTCTTCGCTATGCTAAGTCTAGTGCTCGCATATATCGCACGCTCGTCCATATTGGCTTCTATGTGTCTTTGGTTAGACAATTGTTAATTGAAGGCAAATAGCAAATACCAGAAGTTCCCATAACAAACTTCAAGCACTTGAAGATTTCAAGGCAGGTTCCAGTGTCAAATGATCTTCAGTTTTCGGTTTTCGGTTTTCAGTTTTCAGTTTCGTTTTTATCTTCTTCGTAATCTTTATAAGCTGTCTGGTATCACTTCTCACCTTGTTTGCCACTTGACCCACTCGAGCCACTTGACAGCTAACTGTGAATGCGTGTGTGTATGTGTGTATGTGCGTCTCGGCAGCCGCTCGATCTTTTGCCAATGTGCGAACAACAACAACAACAGCAGTAGCAGTAGCAACGAAACCGACTTTAGTTTTGTAGTCAATGCCGTTGGCGCCTGTTGAAAGTTTTTTATTTTGCACCCAGCTTTGCCCCTCCCGCCCCTGACTCCATGCGGCCGTCGTAGGCGCCGGCGCAGCGCTTGCATGACTTGCCAATCGGAGTGAGCCTGCTCCACACACCCCCAAGCCGGTTGACTGACTGCCGTTTCATAATACCCATGAAAGCCAAGTAGTCGACTTTTTATTTCACTTTTTAACGAATTTTTACTGTAGCCGCTGCGGCTACTGTAGCTGTTGTTGTCTTGTTTTGTTTTTTACTTTCACTCGCAGCGGCGTCTGCGTTTGCTCTTGTTGTTTTGTGGCTTTCCAGATTTTCGGCCAGCACGCGCGCACCTCACACACACACACACACACACACACAAACACTTACACAGTTATAACTTAAATCAATTTCATTATATTTTTTTTCTTAGCCCTCATTGTGGCCTTAGGGGCGCCTCTGTCTGCCTTTCTAAATTGTCGACAAATTTGATTCGCCTTTTGAACGAAATTGTAACGCGTCTTAGTTCTCTCTGCCTCTTCCCCTTTCGCTCACAATTGTCAATCCCTGCCTAATTGTAACGGTTGCCCATCGCGCCATCTCTGTCTAACGCCTTTGCAGCGTCGTTTGCGTCTCTTTTTTCTATATTTCTCAATTTTTCTATTTGCTGCACTTTCATTTTCGGCTGCTGTTTCGGCTCTTCTCTTTGCCCGCTCTCGGCTGCAATTACGACGCAATTATGCTGCTGGCAATTACAGTTATGTTTATGCCGGCGCTGTTGCGGCGGCTCGGCGGAATCCCAACAAAATTAACCGTTATTTGTGTTACGTGCGTAGCGCTTACAGATTTAGCTTTAGACTTTTGTTTCTTTATTTTACGTTCCCGCCACATCATCTTGTTTTTTTTTATACCCTGAATCCATTGAAAATGGAAATTTCAGGGTATAATGTTTTTGTGCAAATGTATGTAACAGGCAGAAGGAGGCGTGCCACACCCCATAAAGTATATATATTCTTGATCAGCTCGATGAGCTGAGTTGAACTAGCCCTGTCCGTCTGTCCGTCCGTCCGTCCGTCCGTCCGTCCGTCCGTCCGTCCGTCCGTCCGTCCGTCCGTGTAAACACCTGGATTTCTGCAACCACAAAAGCTAGAGACTTCAAATAAAAAGCAAAATGCTCGATAATACCATACGCTGTACGAGTTTATTTTTTTTTTTCGATAACTCGTCCCATTCCTTTTTTATCGATAACTATCGAAAATATCGCTTTGTTTTTGAGGTCTGGCGTGCACACCGTTAAAGATAGAATCGTGCACTAAGTTGTGTTTGATTGCTATATTGAATCCGCACATTTTGTCATTTTTGGATTTTTGATGCCACGCCCCTTTCGCCCACAATTCAACAAAAACGATAACTCACGTATATCAAATACTAGAGACTTGAAATTTGGCAAATAGGTACATTTGGATGTCATAATCATTCCCCGAAAATTTCATTAAGAACATAGGTCTAGAAAAAAAGTTATTAAACAATAAAGTTTCCATAGCACAGCCTCTGCTGCAGCCGCAAAACTGCGCAGTGAGCATATTACGTGCATGCATATGTTTGTGTGTGTGTGTGTGTGCATGAGATGGTTACTATTAATGAATAAATGAAGCTCTTAATGATTGGTATTACAGCTCAATGGATTCAGGGTATCTCTTAGTCGAGCAGTCTCGACTAGAGTTTAGTTACTTGTTTTTTTTTGGAAAGTTGACTTTTGGTCTTGGGGCGTGAGAAGAGCTGCGAATGCAAATGGCCCAAATGAAAATGCTCGTGGTGTTGACTTTGTTCATTTTTCCTCAGGCTTAACTAGTTATGCAATTGATAGCCAATTTAATTCAGGCTTAAAAAAATATATCAAAATAAATTTAAGTTTTCTCTTGCTTAGCTATGTATGTATAGTAAGTACAGTTAGAGCTGATTTAGAGTTAAGTTTATGCTTTACATCCAATTTATTTTAATCTCTGCTTGACTAATGACTCATGCCCCTGGGCCCTGTTGCTGCTGGACAAGTGGGCAACAATCTGTTGGTAGCCGCAATGCCTTAGGCGCTTTGCTACCCAGTTAAGCAATTACCGTTATGTGTATACATATATATATAATTTATATACACACATACATACATGTGTGTATCGGGGCACCTGCCAGATAGCTCCCGCACTTCACTTGGGCATTACAAAACATTAACTTAATTTTTTCTTTCTTTATTTTTGCTCTCACTCCTTCTCGCTTATTTGGCGCGCACTGAAATTAATTATGCGTTTGCGCTCAATTTGTAGCACAAGTATTTCACACACACACAGAAACACAATTTAAGAGCGGGAGGGTTACTTCTCTTCCATTCTTTCACTCCGCCCGTTCACCCGTTCGCCCGTTCACCCGTTCACTCGTTCACCCGTTTCACAGTCAACTCAACGCCCTGCGCTTGGCTTGAAGCGTAGCGAAGTGAACTCAACTGAAGTGAGGGGCATCGCCTCGCAGATTTCACAATGAGTCGAAATCGTTGCCAGGCAGCCGGAGCCGGGCCAGAGCCACTGGCCCGAAGGGGGATCTTTTGAAATCTGTTGGCCGGGCTTATGTGGCAGCCATTGGTTGCACTAGTTGCTGTTGTTGCCGCATATGTAATGTGCACGGAGTGGCGTTGCTGTTCTTGCATGTTGCACTCGTGGCAAGCATTTTGTGCGCTTTGTTAGCTTTGGCTGCGGCTGCGGCAGCGGCAGGTGGCGTTTGCCGCTTGGCCGAGGCAGCGTCAGCAATAAAGATTTTAATTAAGCGATTGGCGGCCGATTTAAATTAATGGCCGCCAACAAATTTGGCCGCATTTCGTGTGCGCCTTTTGCTTGTTACTCCAATGACAGAATCCGTCCCTGTGTGCTCTTGGCCATTTGCTGAGCAAGCTCAAATTCACTTAGCCGGGCGGTGAAAGTGCAAAATGCTTGGCCGAGCTCATTACAGACCACAATAATACAGGTAGCAGCTATCCAGGCAACATGCATGAAGCTGAGCTCGGCCAAGTCTTTGGCTTTGTGCAAAGTTATCTCCAAGCTGAGACTCATTCGCTTAATCAATTGGGGGCATGTTCACAAAAGCTTTGAAAGCACGTGAAAGCTTCAAGCGTTTAATTTTTCTGATTTGATTTTAATCTAAGCTGAAAAGCGAACTTTTATTCATATAATTGGAACAAATTTCTTACTAACAATTTTTATAGATTTTTTGGTTTACCTTTCTTTTACCTTTTAACTCTTTATCACTTTTTCAAATTGTAATTTGAAGTGTCTAAATTAGAAATATTTTTGTAACGAGACTTGATCAGCTTGGAATTAATCTAGAAATAATTTTTGAAAATAAAATGATTTTAATATTGCGCATACGCCATGTCTTGCGTGGGCAAAGAGAAATATATTGCTATGTCTATCTCTGTCTCAATCTCTATCTCTATGTCTATCGCTATCTCTATCTCTATCTCTGTCGCTATCTCTATCTCTATCACTATCTTTATCTTTATCTCTATCTCTATCTTTATCTCTATCTCTGTCGCTATCTCTATCTCTATGTCTATCGCTATCTCTATCTCTATCTCTATCTCTATCTCTATCTCTATCTCTATCTCTATCTCTATCTCTATCTCTATCACTATCTTTATCTTTATCTCTGCATCTGAATCTATCTCTATATCTATTCTTATTTCTATCTCTATCTCTTCGTCTATGCCTAACTCCATCTCTAGTTTAATATTTATTTAAAGCAAATCAATTTTATATAATTCTCAACTTCCTATTCTCTGATGCCACATGACGTATGAGTAATAATGAGTAATATTAAAAATGATTTCTGTAAATTTGCATGGCTCTTTGAGCTGTGTATTTCCAGCAGCCTATGCCAGTGCCAGTGCCAGTGCCACTGCTGCTGCATGTCGTGCCGTGTCTGCTGGCAAATGGTAAATGGTAATGCCAAGGTGGCAAAGTATCTATTAGATGCCGTTAACTGTAACTGCAGTCGCTTTCGTACGCAGTCGGGCACGGACGGACGGATGGACGGACGGACGGACAGGTGGGCAGGCAGCCAAATGCGCTTGTCAGCGCTGCATTCTGCACTTGGCCAACTGTTTTGGCGAGGGCCTGGCCGGGCCTGGCCGGGCGTGCAGCGTAGGTAGAGTGGGGAGCTTTCGTGCTGGCCATATAATTAAGTGCGACAGGGGCAGGAAACGGCAAATTAGAAGCGAGTTGCTGGAGCCACTCGCATTATCCTGCGGCGTTTCGCCAGCTTTGGCCGCCGCGCGATTAGGGGCCATAATTTCCGCGTTTGGCACGCGAGATTTTCGCTGGCTTTCATTGGAATAGAGCCATAAAACTGAATGATTTTCGAATTAGCCAACTCCCCGCGATAAGGCAGCAAGCAACATGACAAATTTCTGTGAACTCTTGTCCATATAATTTGCAGCTCTCATTCATTCCAGATGGAATCATTGAAATTATGCCAACTCGGCTGCCACTCGGGCCCGATAGCCTTCACTTTTGGCATTCGCTTGGCCCCGACTGCTGCATATCAATGCCTTTGCGTCTCGCTCTCTCACACCGCCCGGCAGGCACTACTAACCCGGAAACTGTGGCAACGCAGCTGCCGCAAGTCCAGCGCTGACTCATGGCCAATCAGCCCGTCAACTTTGCAGGTGTGGCCCCCACAGAACCCATTGTGGCCCCTGAGAACTTGCCTTGACTTGGCTTGTTCAGCGAACGGAAATTTATGATTTCCAATTGCATAAGTTGAACGCAATACTCAATGCTCGAAAGCTCAACATTCGAAAGAAGAAGAAGAGAAAATGAGAATAACGACAAGGGAAAAGCTGTTAAGCTGGAAAAGTGAAGAAAATTGAAACCAAAAACTGAAAAAGTTAAAATCTCAAAATAAATGAAAAAAAAATATTTGAAAAATTGAAAATTTGCATAAAATAAAAAAAAATTAAATAAATAAAAAAAAAAAACTGAAAAGTGTAAAAAAACATTTGAAAAATTGAAAATATGCATAAAATAAAAAAAAAATTAAATAAAGAAAGAAAATAAAACGGAAAAGCGTAAAAAAACATTTGACAAATTGAAAATTTGCATAAAATAAAACTAATTAAATAAATAAAAAAAAACTGAAAAGCGTAAAAAAACATTTGAAAAATTGAAAATATGCATAAAATAAAAATAAATTAAATAAATAAAAAAAAAATTGAAAAGCGTAAAAAAACTTTTGAAAAATTGAAAATTTGCATAAAATAAAAAAAAATTAAAAACGTAAAAAAAACATTTGAAAAATTGAAAATTTGCATAAGATAAAACAAATTAAATAAATAATAAAAAAAAACTGAAAATGGAAATGAAAGGGAAAAAAATGAAAATTATGCTAAAAACTCAAAAATTAAGCTAAAAAATCTTTTGAAATAAAAAAAGTTGCAAAACTGAAAAGAAAAAATCTAAAAAGAACTAAAAACTTGCAAAACGGAAAATTGAAAAAATCAAATACTGATCAACTGAAAAACTGAAAACTGGGTCAGGCGACTGCGAATGCGGCCAGGCACTTTTCCATGTGTTCAAAATGTATTTTCCAGTGGAATTCTCAACTCAGTTTCAGTTCTTGAAGCCAATTTGACCCAGTTCTGCGGCAGCTGAAAGTGAAAACTCGCAACATTTTTGACCCTAATTTATAAATACATGCCTTTGTGTGTGTGTGTGTGTATCTATGTGTGTGTGTATTTATGTTGCTTATTTGCTTTGACGCCACTTAATAAAAATTTGCACAACTTTTGATGTTCGGCTTGGAATTCGCTGGGCAAACGAGTTGGAAAGTGCGAATTTTTGCACGCCCCAAAATTAGCATGAGCCAAACTATTTTAGCCAAAAACAAGTTGGCCAAAAACTACACACAAAACTGGGCAACGCCAGCAGCAGAAGCAGCGGCAACTTATAAACAATATGAATTTTATAACTTGGCTTAGTTTGGTCTCATTATCAGCAAATTGTTTCAGCGCTTGAAAAGTTTGATTGATTCTCTTAAAAGTTACCATAAATCGTTTACAAACTGTAAAGAATTTAGAGAGCTTCGTTCGGCGATCAGGGTCAAATGTGGCCAGCAATAATTGATGACGGCTTTTAGCGACTATCTGAAAAGTGCAGCTAACTCATTTATCAAGCGAGAAAATCTATTGATAAAAGCTTCACTAATATAGCCAAATGGCTGCTGGACTGCTTATATAAGTGCGGAGGCGTAGCCAAGTGGCAAAGCATAAAAAGTTGATTCAAAGCACAAAATGACAATAGAGAGAGAGAGATAGAAAAAAAATCATAAATAAATTCCGGCAGCAAACAAGTTTCGCATGCTAACGTTAAATAGCCATAAGCAGCAATGCCAACAGCCGCTGCCGACGTCGTCGCTGCCTCACAATAGCTAGTTTCACACTTTCGAGCTTCGGCCGATGCTACGAGTTATGCTTGAGTAAGCAGCTGGCGGCTAAGGCTAAGCAAAATAAAAGTATCTCATGGATGCCGCGTCCATTGCGTGTGTGTAGCGCGTTTCAAACTGCAACAGAGACAGAGAGAGAGAGAGACAGAGAGAGATGTTGCCTGATGCGCTACGCAAACAATGATTGGCATTTGTTGTTATCGTTATTTGTTGCTCTTGCTTAAAGTATTTGCACTCGCTGAAATTGCTCAGACGCCGCCGTCGTCGTCGTCGCTGCAAAGTTTTCAAATAATTGCTCGAGCTCCGCCGCCTGGGCCATATCATAGCCCGGGCAGCCAATAACTTGAAGCCAGGCGCGTTCGCAGCCCAACTTTAATTAAGGAATCTCAGCAACAATTTAACAGTTTTGTCTTACTTTCGAAAAAGCTGCACATTATGCTGAAGTTATCTAACGCCAACAGCTCGCGACTGGGGCTCGTAGCCATTTAACAATTATGCGTTAATTTGCCACGAATTTGAAAGGCGATTCCACATATTACAGCAGAGAAGATGCAGTCAAAGGCAGCAGTTGGCCTGGGGGCAGTCGCAACTAGCTAGATCTGTTCGCCTCACAAATTCGAGAAGCTATCAGAGCTAGAGACATAGACTAAGAAAGTAAGCGCTGATCATTTCAACTCAATTCAATATAGCGCAAAATATGATATCTGGTCTCAACTGAAGCACAAGTTAACACCTAGCAGTCTGGCCTAAACGCAAGCAGAGCATTGACCTTGAGACAGTTAACACATTCGTGAGGTAGATTACTTAATTGGGGCTGCAGCATTGCAGTTTATGCAAGTTTATTGAGAATATATATATATATATATATATATATATCAATAGGTTAACTGTGATTAGGGCATTATTTCTGACGGCCACCAATATCCGTATCCTGTGCCCAGGATATGGGAAATCAATGCAATCATTGCCAGTCTGCCGTGAGACGTCTTAGCGGCTATGAAACTACCGCAAGTTATCTCAGCAAAGCTAAAAAACTTATAAAAAAAATACAAAAATTTATAACAATAAAACAGAAAAAATTTATGAATATTTATTAGCTTATGTTTAGCCTTATTATGTGTATTTTAGCCTTATTTCTGCTCTTTTAATAGTATTCTCTGTATCAAGTATGAGAAAGAGGATAAGAGTGACAGAGAGAGGACATTAAATGTTCTATGGATAGATAGTTAGAGATAGAGAGAAAGTGAAGGAAGTAGTTATAAGGAGATAGGCGTACATAAGGCTTTATAGATAGAAATAGCGTGAAAGAAATAGAGGTAGAGAGAGTGAGAGTGAGTGAGAGCGAGGGCATTTATTGCATTATAGCTAGGATTACATGCTCTCTCTTTCACTCTAACTCTTTATATGTCACTCCTCCCCGCTATCGCTGCCCACTATCTATCAATCTAATTCACTTTCGCTCACTCACTTTTTCTTTCTTTCTCTCCCTCTCAATCTGATTCTCACTCTCTCTCTCTCCCACACTCACACTCTCACTCTGACTGCTTCACTCTGTCTCTCTTTCCATCTCCCCCTCTCCCTATCCCTCCCCCTCTGTAAGCCTTTGTTGACAGCACCCAAAGTTCCTTAAGCCCTTTTCAGGTATTTTATTTTCGTTAACAGATTTACCTGTCCTCGTTTACTTAACATCGTTAAAAGTCGACAATGCCATGAATACGCACCTGGAATGACAAAAGAGACGAAATTGTTGAAACATAGTTAATTGTTGATGGAAGGCATTAAACAATGTGGTTCGTTGGTTATTTTTAATGCCGTTAACGGCGTTTGCAACAATAAAATGGAAAACAATACGAGCGAAAATAATGCAAGCCAATTGCATTTTTCTCTCTCTTTCTTTATTTATTTACTTATTTTTTTCTGTTGTGTTGTTGTTTTTGCAACGAATTGCGAAGTGTGTGCCATAAATTGGCTCAGAGTTTTCCTCATTTTTGTTGCCGTTGTTATATATTTTTCATTTTATATGGTTTTCTTTTTTTTTTTTTTTTTGCTTTTTTATAGAGCAGCCAGCAGCAGTTGCCGCCTGCTGTTGGCGGTTGGAGGCAAACACCTGTAAGACACAAATCGTTGGGGGTTTTTATTTGTCTCTTATGCCCACAACGAGAGAAACCAACAATAAGACAGCTGATATGTTTAAGTTGTTGCATAAAGCAAATACCGTGTGGCACTTGCAGTCTACAATGGGTCGAGCGAGGGGCGGTGGGGGGCAGGGATAATGCAATGCAATTGGGTGCTGCTCTTGCAGCGAGACAGCTGCAGCGCTTAAAGTGTGGATAGAAGAAACCGTTGCTTTGATTTGCTGGCAGCGGCGAGAAAAAGTGAAAGTAATGCAACAACAAACAGTAGCCAATAAACAACAGCGGCAGCGAGCGAGCTCTAACTGGAAAAGCAAACAACAACAAACGAGAAAACAAGAAGCAGAAATAAAATTTCCACAGGTGAATGAATTTAAATTTGCAAAGCGAAGCCGAGCTAAATCCAGTTGCAGCTGAAGCAGTAGGCGAGCCGGGCGCAGGGGCGAGCGCAGCTAAAAGTTAAAAGTTCACAAAACTTGCATCTTGTTATTTGTTGCTGTTGCTGTTGTTGCTGCTGTTGCTGCTGCTGCGCACCTGTTTGCGAATCAGCGAGTGTTGCCGTTGTGATTGCTGGTCGAGCAGCTTTTTTTGTATTTTTTTGGCCAAAAACTCAACTCAAATGGCAAACAACAAATTCCGCATTTATCAGTTAGCAACTTGCAACTGGCAACTGGCAACTTGCAACTCGCTGTGGCAACTGCTAAAAACAATGCACAGCGGCGACTTATAATTGAGATATGCAGAAAACAGACAGCAGCGCGGAAGTGGCCAAGAGAACTTGTCTGAAAGCCACGACTCAAATGCGGCCAACAAATTATAGGAGCCAAAAACTCTAGCCAACTTGGCTGAGCCATGCAAATGCCGTTTGCTGCCTGCATTTGATTGACTTTTATCAAATTTATTTTGAAATCCATAAATAGCAAAACTTTTGACTGATTGCAAATGCCACACAATAACAAATAAATGGAAAAACGTTATCAATTGTTATTTGTTTATTAAACTTAGCATTGTCAGCAGAGACACAAAAGAAATATAAAAGGGAAACATAAATAAAGAAAATATTATCTAGAGAATTTATTTCAGGTTCAGAGTTTTGCAACAAGCGGAGCTAGGAATGTTACAAAAATAAACACAAATTCAGCTTAAATAAATATATATAAAATATTTATATACATATATTATTTATATAAAATATATAAGATATCTATCAAAAATAATAATTAAATAAATTTCAGGCGTGCAAACAATTTGATATGCCTCAATAGAAATAGCATTGGTCTCTTAGAGACCTAAAATCAGATAGTGAGAGGGAGGAGAGAGATCGATAACAAATTCTATATATATTCATATATATATATATATATATATATATATATATATATACTTTACACACTCTGTGCTTCTGCTAATCATTGCTTATGCTTGGCACACTCTTATCTCTCGCTATCTCACACAACTTATTCATTGAGCCACACCCACTTTATCTCTGCAATAATATTTACCTATTTCTTTTTTCTTTATATTTAAATTCATTTTACATTTTTCACCAGCTAGTTTTTCCTGCTGTTGACCTTTGAGCCAACTAGAACAAACACAATTAGAATAGAAAATATTTATGTGAAATGCTCAACTTATAGCTACCCTGCACTCATATAAATGTGATCGAATATTAAGTTGAGCCCATTATTAAAGTATTCAAGTTCACAAATTTGATCGATCAATCAATGTTCTTTATCGAGTCTAAGATATTTCTTAAAATGATTTATCGTTCACTCCAAATAAAGTTCACTCCAAATAAAGTATATCTAGCTCTATCTATGTATCTTGACAGAAATATATATATATATATATATTATATCATATATCATCAGACACGCCTGTACCCATTTTACCCATTTGATATGAATTAATTTTTCAGGCTACTTAGCTGACCCCGACTCTATTTTCAACACCTTTACCTTTTTACAGTTACCTGCAGCAGGGTAAACTCTTCTACTTAAATCGTCTCTTAGGCTCTGGGGTTGTCCAATAAATTCGAGCTGGGTTCAGGTGCTCTCAAAAACGGGCCTAATTAGATACACGGGACGGGCATCTAATTAAAGGCCGAGCTCTTGAGTGGCGGCATATGGGAATCGCTGGTCATTCATTTCCCAAATAATTTATTCAAACTAGCGACGCTGTTGCTGCTCGCTTAAGGGGCATTTTCCCGAAAATGTAGAGAACAAAAATAAAAAAAAAAAAAACAACGAAAATTTCGAATTTCCTATTCGAGAATGTGTGTCTGCGCGCGTTCAAAATTAATGGGGTCATTTGCCCTGTCGCCTGCATTAAGCACAGCCATCGGATTTACATGGAACTTTAAGAAGTATGCCAACTACATTTATCTTCGTTCTCTTTCCGCTCGCTGTCGAAAATAAAGAATCGTTTAAATAAACAGACGAATCAAGAACAAATTACATGCAATGCTAGAACTATAAAAATTGAATAAACTGAATACATATGGAGAGAAGAAGATTATATTCTATATAATTATAAATATTCATATGGAGAGAAGAAGAATATTATATTCTATATAATTATAAATAACCTAAAAAAATATATTTTTATTTTCAATTTAAAAAATATAAATTTTTCACTCCAAATATAAATATTATTATATAGATTTTTTTTTTTTATTATTAAAAAAGCATAATTTTTTTTGTGTTGAAATATTATATTAATTTAAGTATAAAAAATATAATATTTAAGTCCAAATATAAATATGATAAATTTTAGTTATTATTTATTTTAAAATATTTTTTTTTGTATAGAATATTTATTATAAATATATACTTTGTTATAAGTATAAATAAACATATAAAATATTAAATTAAATATTTACTCTTTGTTATGTAAAATATGTGAAAAGAATTTTATTTAAATTTATGTTTGCTACAAACTATTTTAGTTAAATCTTAGCTTAAGTAAAGGCGGCAAAATGAGCAATAAATTCGAGCAAACATGAGACAAGAGCTGGGAGTGAAAACGAGCTGAGGGCCATAATCCGTCGTAATTGAATTCATAAAAAAAAATCAATCAAACTACGACTGAGAATAAGATTTACACATGAGACTCTGCAGCATGATTTGCACAACTCAATCGGGTTTATGTGCACGGAATAGATTTGCATGCCAGTTATGCCATTAAAGTTGCCATAAAGTAAGCAAAAATTATTTAAATTTTATATTTTGCTAGAGTATTCAGTTGCAGCAAATTGATTTCGTGCCGCAGTGAGCTCAAGCAACATGGAAATTCGAACTCGATGGACACGTCCCAACAAACAATGTGCACAAAATGGATATTAAACAAAAGCGAAATGCAGCCAGACAATTTCTATTCCTATTTTGCCACAGACAGTTGAGCTCTTGTGTAAAAGGCATATATATATATAGAATATATTTATATATATGAATGTATATATCTAAAATGTCACGGCTTTGTTGTGTAATTTGTTGTTGTTTAATGTACTTGAAAGTTGTTAACGAATTTCCTTTGCAAATTGGTTGTCACTATCGTTGGCATTGGTTTTGTAATCGGGCAATTGCATCACATGCACCTGTACAGATAAACAGAAAACACAAAACACACACACACACACATACACACAGGTACACAGGTACACACATACGTACTATCAGTCTCTATTTTTCGCTTTTTGTTTGTGCTTCTGTTAGTTGCCAGCTGTTTGGCTCTTATCGAAAGTTAAAAGTTTCGTAATGTTGGCTCGAGCTTATCGCTGTCGCCCGTGTGGCAAGTGCAGCCCACAGCACACAATCAACATTGCTAAAATAAAAATAATAACAAAGAGAAGAAGAAGCAGCAGTAGCAGCACAAGTAGAAGTAGCATTCGCACTTCCGCTGTCTTATCGGCGCTCACGTGCCTGTTGCTGGTGCTGTGGCCGTCGCTGCTTTTGGCCTGATTAACGCGCAACCTGGCAGCGATATCTGCGAAATGCAGCCATAATGCGAATGCGAATGCGAATTCCGAATTGCGACTTCTATTTGCTTTGTTCGCACTGTCAGTTGCAACAACAGCAATGAGCTCAGCGATGTCTGGTGCTATCAGCGCACACGTGTCATTCGCAAATGTCAACTTTGTCACGTCCTCAATTTTTTTTTTCTCTTCTTTTTTTTTTTTTTGTTGACAGTTTTAGAGCAGCGGCCGCCAGTGCTGGGATTGAGCTGGATTGAATGAGATTGAATTGCCACACACTCAATCACTGCAAGTGCATGTGTTTGTGTGTGTGACGTTGCCTCTGACATTAATCTCAATTTTTGCATATTTTTGCACAGCTGCGTGCACTTGAAGTCAGCTCAATCTCATTTATGTTAGTTTTTTTTTTTTTTTTTTTTTGCACATATAAAAAATGATAGAAATATTTATATATGTAAGCTGCATTGTCTTAATACACTATGTGTTCTTTACAGATTAGTTTGAATATATATACATATATATGTATATGTATATGTATTTATATTCATTTGATTGCTCATTGTCATTGGAACAGCTGTAATTAATAATTGAATGCATTTTTAATTGTCGTCTAACTGCGCAGTGGCATTACTGAGCAATTGTCCTCGATTCACAATTTGAAAATAATATTGAATAAAATGTATAGTTTTTATTGAAATACTCTTAGGGAAGAGCTTTGTTCTGCAATGCATTTATGGACTCTATGCAATTTAGATATATTCGAGAGGATATGCAGCTTATGTCAATATTCCAATATGCACATGCCACGCCCCTATGGGCATCTATCGTGAATATTCAATAGTGAATCAAGTAGAGAATCTGTTAGCTTTAGAGCCATGACCCACCTATAAGAGGCGATTAGTATTTTTATACCCTGAATCCATTGAAAATGGAAATTTCAGGGTATAATGTTTTTGTTAAAAGTATGTAACAGGCAGAAGGAGGCGTGCCACACCCCATAAAGTATATATATTCTTGATCAGCTCGACGAGCTGAGTTGAACTAGCCCTGTCCGTCTGTCCGTCCGTCCGTCCGTCCGTCCGTCCGTCCGTCCGTCCGTCCGTCCGTCCGTCCGTGTAAACACCTGGATTTCTGCAACCACAAAAGCTAGAGACTTCAAATAAAAAGCAAAATGCTCGATAATACCATACGCTGTACGAGTTTATTTTTTTTTTTCGATAACTCGTTCCATTTCTTTTTTATCGATAACTATCGAAAATATCGCTTTGTTTTTGAGGTCTGGCGTGTACACCGTTAAAGATAGAATCGTGCACTAAGTTGTGTTTGGTTGCTATATTGAATCCGCACATTTTGTCTTTTTTGGATTTTTGATGCCACGCCCCTTTCGCCCACAATTCAACAAAAACGATAACTCACGCATATCAAATACTAGAGACTTGAAATTTGGCAAATAGGTACATTTAGATGTCATAATCACTCCCCGAAAATTTCAATAAGAACATAGGTCGAGAAAAAAAGTTATTAAACAATAAAGTTTCCATAGCACAGCCTCTGCTGCAGCCGCAAAACTGTGCAGTAAGCATATTACGTGCATGCATATGTTTGTGTGTGTGTGTGTGCATGTGTTGTTTACTATTAATGAATAAATTAAGCTCTTAATGATTGGTATTACAGCCCAATGGATTCAGGGTATCTCTTAGTCGAGCAGTCTCGACTAGAGTTTAGTTACTTGTTTATTATTCTTATTAATTATTATTATTTTCTTATTTATTATTTTTGATAATTGTTTTTTTATTTTATTAAAATTTGTATATTTATAGTTCGTTTATTATTTTTTATAAGTTTTATATTTATGAATCTAGTTTTTAGTTATTTTTATATTTATTACTTAATATTACATATAATATAAAATCTTTATTTTTATTGTTTATTTATTTTTAATTTTATTTTTGATTACTTAAATTAATATTATTATTTTTATTGCTTATTATTATTTTTATTATTTTTATTATCTATTATATTTTATATCATATATTTTTATTCCAATTTTTATTATTAAAAGCCAGATTAACTTCGCCAATTGAGACGCAACTTGGAAATGCTTTGATTGAATATAAATTAAAAAGAGTTAAAATAGAATTTAGTCACAATTCTAACGAGCAGTCGCAGACTCCAGCAAGCTAATTGGCGCCTCAAACGCACTCTCTGTGCCTCTCCCTCTCTCTCTCTCTCTCTCTCATGCTCATGCAGCCGCAGCATATTTTGCATCTTGTGGTTTATAAACATGCACAAAAGAAAAAGAAGAGGAAGAGGCAGCAGCAGCAGCAGCAACAGCAGCAGTGCCATGAAAGTTATGGAGCCGCTTGCTCTTTTATGTTTTGGCTTCATTATGTGATAGCTCTCTGTGGTACATGACTTTACCCCATGGCAACATCGTGGAGCGCGACAAGTGTGACACACATTTCCATAGATTTTATTTTCGAAATTGTTTGCATTAGCGTGGCGCTGCGGCCCGCCACGCCTCGCGGAGCGAGAGTTCGGCTAGGTAAAATGCTAAAAATGCTTTTATGCACACGCTCAACAATGAGGAAATCTTTACGAGCACATCTGGCACATAAAGTGTCCAAGCGAACTGCGGCAAGCAGTGCCAGAGCCCGTAGCCCGTTGCCCGTAGCCCGTTGCCCGTTGCCTGTGCCATATGTGAGACGCGGTTGCAGTCAAAGATGTGGCCATGGTCAAAAGTGGCTGTTGTTGCTGACGTTCATGTTGCTCTGGCAATTAATTACGTCTGCCAGTTGACAGTTGCAGTTGCCTCCGCAGCAGCAGCAGCAACTGTTGCCGTTGACTATTTGATCTTTGCACTGCGATAGCGTAGCATAAACTCAGTTGAGTAGGGGTTGGGTGTCTCTGTGTCTGTATGTGTGTGGTCAACAAATGTCAAAGCAACCAGGAAGTGTTTGGCCAGCGGTCACTGAGCGCTTCAAATTAACAGCGACATCCAATGTCACATACATTGCCCCAGTTGTGGCCTTAGCCACGCCCGGACGCCTCACACAACCTGGCACACACTGGCATATGACATATTCAGAGTTTTTACAACTAAAGAAGACGACTGACAACGTGACATTTGTAATTCATGTTAATTGGTTTAGAAATCAGGCAAAGGCACAACTTGACAGCCAACAGCGAACCCGCCTCATATTTATTAGTCGCTTATTGCACGCCAACTTGGCGGCTTCTTTATGAATTTTATTTAAATACACATTTGTTACTTCTTTGCTCTCCACAGATGGTCATCACACACACGCACACACACGCACTCTGGGAGTACATTAATTAACTGAAATTCTACACTAATTTGTTGCCTCTTTTTTTTTTTAGTGGGGGGATGGGAAATGAGGTCACTTTTGTAAAAAGCCTACCAAATGCAACAGCAAAAAAAAAAAAAAAAAAAACGAAAAAAAAAAAACAAAAATGAAAAATAGAAAACAAATTGACGAAGCGTTAAGTGTCTGCCTTAACAGTAGGTGGGGCACTCACTACACAATACAAGCTAGCCAGCCAGCCACAAAAAATAAAAAGCCGCAACAACAAGACCTTGCTTATGCAGCGCACGCACCCAAAAAAAAAAACACACACTCATAGGTAGACAGACAAAGCCCAAACGAAATGAAAACTAGCCAAAAGAAAATTGTATAGACATTTTCTGGTTGTTAGCTGTCGGCTTTGGTTTCGGTAAATGTGGCAATCGCTGTGGCATGTGAAACTGTAGACGCGACTAGTCGAACGCAACAAGCCATAAATATCTTAAGCCACTCAGCGTCAGACAATTAATATGTCTTGAAGTCTGATTGTGCTTACCACAGTTTACAGTTTGACTAATGCAAAAGCTCTTCACTTACATAAGCTTCACGCTTAATCGTGAGCAATCGAAAGCTTCTCTTACACAAAAGTCTCTTTGCATGTGCTTTAGCTTTTGTTTAGATTACTTTCAGTCTGCATGTGCTTTCAAAAGCTTTTACATCTTAATTTCGCTGCTGTGATTTGTTGCATACAATTATTATATAAAAGTTAGCGCTAATCAAGTAATATTTGCCATAGAAAAGTAATAGCTTTTAACTTGAATAATCAAAAGAGTTTTTCATGATTTTAAAGCAAATATTTCTCGTTTCTCAACTTCCACATATAAATCTACTTCAATTTCAATTTATTATTATTAAGCTTTCTCAGTTTTTTTTCAAAAGTTTTTCTCTAATATAAAGCACTTTAAGTTAGTTTAATCATACTCATAATTCTCTTAATGAAAGCTAATCCTATGCAACATTTATTCCATGAGCTTTTCATTTTATTTAAATGCGCTTCGAAAAGTTTTTATCTTCATTTATCAATGGATCTATTTATTTGCTCTTCAAGCAACTTTGTTTCGTAATTGAATTACATATATCAAACCGAGGCTAAACAATGGCTTCTTTTGTAAGCGCTTTGACTTTTGCTTGCACTTGAGAACTCCATGCTCTCGGTTTCAATTCCAATTCAATTAACAATCTATTGCCTTCGACTTTGGCCCCCACGCACTCACACACACACACACACACACTCACACTCTGACATGACGGAGCTGAGTTATGTAATAAAGAGAACAGAGCGAGCTGAAAATCATAGTCCAAGGTCTTTTGGTAACCCAACCAACAAGCATTTAGCTTCAGCAGACAGCCAACCGGCCATCCATTTGCTTGTCAGCATTTGGGCAGCAGCAGAAAATATAAAATAAAATTGAAAAACGCGCAAAAAAAAAAAAAAAATACTAACAAAACGCGACGCTTAGCCTTAAGTTCCCCTTCGGTGAACCATGATGCTTGGTTCCGTATTGGACGAGGTGAAGTCAAAGCGACTCAAGCCAGGGCAGGCACCACTCCCAGCCGCAGCCTCAGCTTCAGTCACAGCCTCAGTCATAGCCACAACGGCCACAGAATCTGGCCAAGTTTTTTTTTAGCTGCGGCGCAGGCGCGGCCGCTTTGCTCAAACGTTTACCGTTTTGGCCTCTTGCACATAAATTTGGCCGTGCATATATTTTATGCCAGCGGCAAAAGCCTTGAGCCGGCCAACAGGGCGCCCCCCTATGACACAATCTGGCAGCTTTGCATACTTTTCGCTTTTCACATTTTGTTCTTATTTTCTGATTAATTTATAATGTGATTTCACAACGTATCTTTGCTGACATTTAAGCCAGGCCAAAGTCATTGGCCAATCAATATGTAATAACAACGGTTAGTTCATGTCTTACGACTTTTAATTTAACTTAAATTTAACACGTTGCAACAGGCGACGCCTCGCACCAAAAGCCAAAACATTGTGCTCGTAACTCTGTCGATAACTATCACACACACACACACAGACAGAAGCGAAGAGTGTAAGCGTGTGTTTGTGTATGTGTTGCATGAAATTTGTCAATTTGCTTAATTGAGCCAAGCTGTTATAGAGCTAATTGCGATGTGGGAAAAAGTTGATGAAGTTGTTAAAAGAGACACATATACATATACATATACATATACATATACATATGCATATACATATACATATACATATACATATACATATACATATACATATACATATACATATACATATACATATACATATACATATACATATACATATACATATACATATACATATACATATACATATACATATACATATACATATACATATACATATACATATACATATACATATACATATACATATACATATACATATACATATACATATACATATACATATACATATACATATACATATACATATACATATACATATACATATACATATACATATACATATACATATACATATACATATACATATACATATACATATACATATACATATACATATACATATACATATACATATACATATACATATACATATACATATACATATACATATACATATACATATACATATACATATACATATACATATACATATACATATACATATACATATACATATACATACATCAATGTGATCTGCTTATGTAAAAATTAATTTTGATTTGCATTGTAAAGTCATCAACTGTGGCAACTCCCACTTTTTGCCTTGGCAACAAACACACACTTACTCACCTCACCTCACATACACACCTCACACACACACTCGCTCGCACACCTCACATTTTTAGCATTTTGTGGGGGTGTTTTCGTTTATGACAGCTATTAACAAAACACAAATATACAGCAAATTTACATAATTTCTGGCAAATGCAGCTGCAGCTACTCATGTGTGTGTGTCTGTGTGTGTGTGTGTGTGTGTGTGTGCGTGTTACCTCATAAATGCCAACACCCACATGTTAACCTTCTTTTGCATCAATTTAAGCAACTTAATTAGCCATGAAGGCCTACAAGTGTTGGGCAACTGAACTGAACTGACTGACGGTCGGACGGACGGACGGTCGGCTGCTTGAGCTGCCTGCGGCGCTACCTTGTGAAATACCCTTTAGATGTGTGTGAACTTTGTGCTGATGCGTCGCCGGTGTCACAATGTGTCTCTTATTGTGTATCAATGTGTATCTTATTGTAACTGAGATCTGATTGAGAGCAGCTTTAGCTGCCAATTGAAATTGAAAGCAGCTTGCCCAGGGATTACATTGGCCCACTCACTGCGGGTCAACGGAGGATAGAGTCGGCAATAGTCGACGCATTTCAAAGCCGATGAAAATCACATCTCAACAGCCATAATGCAAATGTAAGCGCATTTAATGCCTGGCTGGCTGGCCAACGAGTGTGCCACCAGATAGACTCTCTCGGAAGCGAGCAATCGTGCAGGGGTATTTATTTATATATTATTGAAATATCTGATAAATCAGAGTCAGTGAAGTGGCGCGCGGCACTCGAAGTGCTGCCCGATTCGGAATTAATGTGCATCTCAAATTAATTATGCGCTGAAAATAAGAATCCGAGCGGCAAACAAAAGCCACAACAAAAAGCTGCTCAAGTAGCTGTTCGAGCAGCAGCAATGAGTCTGCCGCTCGACTGCCCAATGCTCGCTCAGCGCTCGAAGAGTGCAACAAATTGGTTGGAATTTTTATAAATTTTATTTTTTATATTTGAAGAGCTCAAAAATGATCGAATTATTTGAATTGAGATGGAAAGCTATTGTTTTCAGCTTTAATAATTTTATTTTTTAATAATTTTACCCACAATTTATGAGACCTTCCAAAGAGGAAGTATATAATGCTTTACCGAAGCCCAGTCATGTCACAGTATATCTAAAGTGTTTACCGAAGATCAAATGAGTTGAAACTCAGGTCTCTAGCTCCCCAACAGCCACTCCTCAAGTATACACATCCAATATACTCTCTTCAGTTCATGGAAGAAGCATACGTAAAAATGTTTTAACACTTTAAGCAGACGACAAGTCGATAAGCAGCTAAAAAACAGCAGCAGCAACAGCAAACCGACAACAACAACAGCAAGAATCAGGAATAAGAAAGGCAATGCATTGCCAACAATTTATTAAAAAAGTTGAATGCCATCTGTTCAGTGTGTGTGTGCGTGTGTGCGTGTGTGTGTGTGTGTTTATCGCGATCAGACCGGACAATGTCTTTTGGCCTGGTCATTTGCTCAAATGAGTTGGCAATATGCATGTTGGCAATACAAGCTGATTACATGTAAGTTTAACACGGGATAAAACGGGCAGACGGCGCCGTGTGGGGGCTGTGCCCACGTGGGCGTGGCAGCCGTTAAAAGCCAACCGTAAGAAGCCAGAGTCAGAGTCAGAGTCAGGCAACTTGCAAGCGGATTAAATTTAATTTTATGACTTTCGTTTACTTTGTTATTGCTGTCTAAAGTGCGCTGCACTTGCGCGCTGCGTGTGTGTCTGTGTGCGCGTGTTTTGGTGTGTGTGTGTGTGTGTGTGTGAGTGTGTGTTGGCTGTCATAATAAAACTGTTTAATTTGCGCGACGCTGCGACACTCTGCTTGGCCAGAGGTGCGAGCGAGCGGGGCAACTGTTTACAAGACTTGCGGCGCTTGGCAAGTTTGTTGCATGCAACATGCCGAAAGCCGAAAGCCGAACGCCGCCTGCTGATGCTCAGCCAATTTTGTACATGCCGGCCGGCAGGTCTCTGCCATAAACCAAAGAGATGGCAATAATAGCAACGACAGCGGCAGCGGCAACGGCAGCGGCTATGATCTGGCCCCGACTGCATTTTTCACTTGCCGCTGCCAAATTTGGACAAATTTTGAGCCCCAGACAATTTGGCATTTGATGCAACAACAGTCTGTCAGCGGCATTTTGTCATAAGCTACGGATATCGAGTGCCTTTCAGGCGAGTCGGAGTCGTGCGCAGTTCATCAAAATGACAGCCACTCCAATTTGGTCAGAGCAGCAGCAACAAAATGAGACTAATTGAAGTGGAAACAATGACCTTTCATTGTTGAAATTAGTCACAAGCAATTTAAGTTGGAGCTGTCGCCAAGGTGGGGCTTCAATTAAACGCTGCCCAAATAAGACTACGCCACAGCCACAGCCACAGTCATAGCCAAAGCAAAATCAGTTCATTCAGGCTTCAATTCAATTTTCAATATAAGCTCGCTTCAAGCAAAGGCTCAAGAAATGATATGTGATACTATAAAATTAATTGCAATTATCAATAAGGAATTTAATAGTTGATGCCTAGAAAATGTATGTGGTATGTATGGCTCATCATCATTATATAAAATATATAAAATATAATTAAATATATTTTTAATGTATTTATAAATATATATTGCTTGCAGCTTGCTCACATAATTTTTAATAAATATTTATTTATTTTTTAAATATAAAATATACTTATTAAATGTATATATATAATTTTGTTATACAATAAATGCAATGATTTCTAATTAATTCTTTAAATCTATATACATTTTTAAATAATATATTTATAGCTTTTTTATATTAAAAACAAAGGTAAAATATTTAAATTATATAAAAAAGGAAAAAGAAAGCGAAATAAATTAATTAGAATAACATTTTATATATTTAATTTTATATAACACTTAATAAAATATAATTTATAATTCAACAAGAAAAATTGTATATATTAATATTTTAGCGTCGATTAAATTGGTGTTTACCAATTCTGTCGCACAATACAATTGTAGAATTAACTTCAGCCGAGCTTCCTACAATTCAACATACTTGTGTACATATGACAAGCAGAGATATGGCCAGATATGTGCACAACCCACATATGAAGTCAGCCTCGGCCTCAGCGTATGTTGTGCTCTCTAATCAGCAGCTGGTTGATCTCAACAGCAACCTGCCAACCGGGCCAGCCAGTCAGTCAGCTACATAGCCACATGGAAGCGACGTAAGCTGCATTTGAATCACGATCATTGCAAAAACGGCAGTCAGCAGTCTGAGTTTGAGTTTGAGTTTGCGTTTGTGGCCAACGGTGACACACATCAAAGTCAATGCCACAGTGCAGCCGTGGCTCATTAATCAACGCCTGGACAAAACAAAGAAAGCAACAAGTCAACTGGCGACATTTCCTCCACACACACACACAGGCAGTTGCCCACTGTCGCTCCCACACACACACACACACACACACACGCACAGAGGGAGAGATTGCGATGCCGCTGCATTTATAAGGAACAACTAATTACGCGTTAATTTTCTGCTGAGCCCCTGCCCGGGGGCTCGCGACGGAGCCACTGACTGCTGGCCATTGCAGTGAATCACATGTCAATTTCGTAAATTATTACCTACGAGCGCGCGGGGTGCGAGAAAATGTGAGGAAAATTCATTGTGTAAGAATAAGAGCAGGCGAATCGGGCGGAGGGGAACGAGCGATGAGCAGCTGTTGCGTCCAGTTTGAAACAAAGTGAATCAAGTTAATTGTCGTTAATTTCATCATGCCTCATTGGTAACAAGGAAGGTCGCCGATGCAACAACAACAAAGAGCTGGTGTCTGAAGTCAAATAAAATGCGTAAATTGGCATCGTGTGCTGGTTGGCAATGGGACAGTGCCATGACAATGGTAAATGCGACGCCATGTTAAGTGCAGCTCTTGAGCGTGTTTGTCATGACAGCGCTCAGGACATCGGGCCAGCGAGCTGGCTAGCTGGCTAGCTGGCGCACCAGCCACACATGCCCGCCTAAGTAGTTGCGAGAGTGTCAGCTTTGTGTTTGACTTTCCTTAAATCAGTGAGTGGCCGCAAAACTACTTGACAAAGTACAATTTATCAATGTCAAGCGCGAAAGCTGCAAGCTCAGCAAATGCTATAAATTTAAGAGCGCGCTGCAAGCCGCAACAGATCGCCCAACTGCCAATAGCCCAAGTTACAAATAAGAACTAAGTATAAGGTTGTTGCATCAACTAGTAATTAAAATATGAGAAGAGCGGCCAGCCTTCAAACAGCTTTAATACGGCACAAAAATCGGCTTCTGTTTTCTACAATCATTGATTGACTGCAAACTTAAAGCTAAACACTATCTACTCAAACATGAGATATTTCAAGCCTTTAAGCTTCATAAAACAGGCCTGCAGAAAAACGTTATAAAAACTTAAAGCCTAATTATACTATAAATCAGCGAGCGTTTACTTTTAAGCGTCTTAGCCCTTTAGCATTTCAGCAAGACTAAAAAAAAATTTATAAAAAAATTAATAAAATTATTAAGGCGTATATTAAAAGTTACATTAAAGCTGGCTTAAGGCTTCACTATCTATAGCTGACTCAATGCTTTGTAAGCTAAGGTAAAGAAACTAAAGTAAGTCTAACTGAAGATTAGAACTCAAAAGCTCAAAGGAACTCAATTCTATATAAAACTTAAAGATCAATTGCTAACATTATAAAGTGCATAAGCCGAAAAAAAATTAAAATTGTATGAAAACCCAAAGCTTGCCCTAAAGCTAGCATCAACTGTTGACATAGGGCTAATTATTACCTGATAAATCTTTATTAATTGAGCTTGTAAATTAAAGGTAATTAAATTTGATTTAGGTTGACTTTATTGAAATTTAAAGCTTGTCTTAAGACATGCTTAATCTGACAGTCATCTGCTCAATGAAAGAAAGCTGACTTAAAGCACAACCATTTCAAGCCAGTCAACTTATAGCTCAACTGGAGGTTTTTTTATTTTTATTTATATGTCTCAGTGCTAATTTCGTGTATTACAACTTTAACACTCATTATTAACAGTTCTAGAACAGCAACAGCAACGGCAAAGGCAACGGCAACGGCAACGGCAAGAAATTAGATCAAACAACTTCTTGTTGTCGACTTGTGGGCCTTGCCATACAATTTCAGCTAGATTTTGTTGTTGTTCTTTATTATTTTTTTTTTTTTGTTTTTTCTTGTGTTTTATTTTTTTGTGCCTTGCAATTTGCCTCAACCCACATTTGAAACTCATATCCAATCAAGCACTATAATAACCACAGCCAGGCAACAGTAACAAATTACAAACACAAGCCGCAATTATTTGCCACTCAATGAAATTGTACCACACACAACAATCGTGTGTGTGTGTGTGTGTGTGTGGAGAGAGAGATGCGGGGTATCTGTGGCCGGGTACCGGGTGCAGTATTTTATTTCTTGCAATAACAAATTGTACGCAGCCAAAAGCCGCTTAACCTTGAGCTGAAAACAAAATCAAATAAAAACGAAACGAAACGAAACGAAACCAAAGCAACGCTCACTGAAGTCAATTTTGAAAATCCGCTCACGAATACAATTGCAAAAGTCATTAAATAAACCAGAATTCAAATGGCGACAACAAAAGCAAACCAATGCGATCGTCGGGCTGCATTCGAAACTAGCCTCAAAATGCACGCCAAATTGGCTAAGCGGAAACAGAAAGCAGCAAATTGATGACAAGGACAAATGACAAAGGCTGAGCAGCTCCAGCTCGACTTGGGAGCCAAAAGAGAAGCCACATTGGCTCCATTGGCTGCCCGATCGGGTCAGCTCACATGCAGACAGAGAAAGAGAAAGAGAAATAGAAAGAGAGAGAGAGAGAGAGTGGCATTCATCTATTGCACACACATTGCCGATTAATTTGTTTTATGATTTTACGACTTGGCACAGCCCACTTGCCACAGCAGCAACTACAATTGTGGGTATGGTGGTTAAGGAAGGCGGCTTGACGGGGGGGCGTGTGGGGCTGGCAAAGTAAAATTTGTACTTAGCCAACAGCAACAAAAAATGGCCATAAAATCGGTTCTCCTCTTCGTCTTCTTCATCATGTTTAAGTATGTGGCACGAATTGACGATGATGACGAAGTCGTAGCCAAAAGGAGTTGCCCCGCTTGGCCATCAGTCCGTCCCACTGTCCGTTTGTGCCATTAGAAACGCCCCTTAATGGGTAGTTAACCGCCTTAAAATGTTGCGACGACGGCAGCAGCCACCACAACAGCAACAGCAACAGCAACAACAACAACAGCAACCAAATGCAATAAAAATCGGTTAATAATGTTTTTCGCAACGCCATTCAAATGGTGGCCGGCCGCAGCGTTGCCCCCCATATTATGACCTAAAATATAGGTTAGCTGCACTAGAGCTCTGGCCCTCAGCTGGCCCCTCTGCTGATCGTAACTTCATTATTAGCTTGTTGCTGCTGCCGGATCGCAGAGCAAACGCAATGTTTAACCTCTGATCGAGGAGGCAGTAACATTGAGGCAGGCAGTGAAACTGCAAGACTTGACCAAATACAATAAGACAAGACGAGGCCAGGCGAGTCGAGGCGAGTCGAGGCGAGCTGCGCTCCATGGCATGGCGTGTCCGGGCTTGGCCAGCCGCAGCAAAGGCGGCAAATACCAACTGGCCACAGCAATTGCAATAAAACTATGCAAAGGTGTATACTTGATAATGGGCACTATAGTAAAGACATCGCTCGTTCGCTCTCGCTCTCTCTCTCTCTCCCTCTCACTCTCGCTTAATAATAGATAGCCAAAAAGTCTGCTTAATTGCAAATTATCTTAATCTATGTAAACTTTCTCATCTGGCGAAAATCTGTAGAGTCTCTCTCTCTCTAGCATTTGGTACGAGTTAACTCTGCTCTATGCCTATAATAACGATAATAATAGCAAATGAAAATCTTGTATACTCGTAAAATAATGCTTGAATTTCCTACTGCTTATGACCTATTTAGCTCGCGTTCTAGTTGTTGTCTTTGCCAACAGCAAGCAGCAACTGCAACAATTGCAACTTGTGTAGATTTGAACAGTTAATGTAATTTGCAGTGAAATTTTCAACGCTTCGGCATCGGCTCTGGCTCTGGCTCTGGCTTTGGTTTCGTTTGTGGCCAACACAAAAGTTTTGCAAAATGATTTTAAAGTGCAGCACAACTGTGTGTGCAAGAGGTGGAGCTGCCGCAGCAAGAACAACAACGTTGGCCACGTTAACCAGCCACAGGTAGAATGGGAGAGGGGTAGAGGCGGCACAAAAATCTAAATGGACTTTTCACGGTTAGGTTTTTAGGCCAACGTAACCATACAAGTACCAAGTAATTTCTGTTATCTGCTGCTCATCATTTTATTGCCGCCATGGCAAACTCTGAACTGGTTGGCTTCGCTCTGAGCTGCTGCTGGCTGGCTGAGCCTAGCTACCAATTATTTTGCTGCTTACAACTCTGAGAATATGAGCTGCAATCCACATGAGAATGGCGTAGCCAAAGCCAGCTCCAGTTTTTCTTTTTCCCCTCTCTGCTTCTCCTTCTTCTTCTTCTTCTGTTTTCAAATTGTGCAACAATGGGAAAATGCATTCAAGTTGAGTTTCTAAGGCTCGTCCAACAGTACAGGCAGGCCACGCTATGATGATTAATTTTTGCTTATTTCTACGAGTGACTTCATTCAGCTTTGCAGCCTTTGTATTTAGCCATAAATAAACTTGTTGAGCCACGAGCACTTGCAACTTGTTTAGCACTCGTTAATTGTTAAATTGCTGGTTGCCTGGGGGGAAAAACATATTTCCAAGCACAATTTTCCCCAACAGCGCAATTGAGCCAATTCTTATGATTATATTATTTGCTATAAATGATTGGCTTCGAATTGGGAATTCCATTTAGATGAAATTTAAAAATATTTAAGCAACAGTTGGAACTAAGAGGAAATGCCAATTTTAAGGGAAAAACTCGAATGCTTATCGATTCTGAAAAGTTTTGCCAACTACTTACGATATTGCCAATCGATCGCGTGACATCAATCAGTCATCAATCATGCTGTAGCCAACAGAAAGTTTACAAACATTTGAAACTTTTATTCTGTATGTGGGTAGCTTGCATAGCATGGCAAACACTTAGCTCTCTGCCTTATTGTGTGTTCTTTACCTTTGTGTTTATGCTTATTATTATCATCTTTATTGTTGTTGTTGTTGTTGTTGTTGTTGTTGCTGCAGTTGCTGGGTGCTAACAAATTGATATCTCAAACAAGATATTTTTCATGTTCTCCCCTGGCTAGAGCTAAGTATTTACACAATGTGAACATAGTCAAACAGCAACACACACACACGCAAGCCATAACAATTGCATGCGGTGGGACTGAAAGGGGAGAGTGGAGTGGTGGGTGGTGGGGCGTGGCAGGAATTGATATCAAGCATATGCTGGCAGTTTGTATCCGTATCATTGCAAAAGAATGCCCAAACGACTTCTGATGCATATCAATGTTGCCTCCTCAACTTGTTGTTGTCGCTTCCATAAAATCCATTAATAATGCGACTGATGCTGCTGTGCTGCCGCTCTATTGAGTGTTAGATATCGTTAGCTGAATTACAATTTCTGTGAGAGCTAGAGAAATCGATGGGCTGCGCGGCAGCAGGCGGGCTGCCTTTGCTGCCGCTTGCAACGCATCGCTGCGTGCAACATTTTTCAGTCATTCAGTCGCCGCTCTGAAGCTCCACTATATATATATATATTTTTTTTTGTATGTTCTCTATAATAATTAATTAAAATTGACATTGAGCCACAACAAATTGGCAGGCAGCTTCTAATGATTGGTTGCATACCACTTTGCCTGCTAACAATGTGCAAAATGCTTGTTGTGTTAACAATTAGTCTTCACATTGTGCTCGCTGTGTTATTTGTGTTGTCGCTTTGGCTAATCTCTTCTCAGTTTTGCCTATGTTGCTATGTTTTCTGCCACCTACTTGACAAGGCCATTCGCATTGTGTTTCCGAGGTTCAGGAAGTAGTCACATTGGATTTCATTTACGCTTGCGGTTTGCTATTGAACATAAACACAGACAAATCAAATACGGCAAACAAATTAACTTAACAACAATGCGGTTGTTGTTGTTTCATCATGCGAATTAGCTTATTATTGAAGCTAAGTGTGTGCTGCAGTCGAGTGCAACTGACTGATCGATGCTCGTTCGGTTGTACTAGCTCTCGTTAGGCGAGTCGATAAATTGAGCTAATGCATGAAAACTTTTAATGATTTGCATTATGTAAGCCCGCATTAAAAGGCGAGACTCGCACTCAGCTCGTTGATACCGTGTACACAATACTTGGTAATTTAGATTAGGTAAATAACAAATAAATTTTATAGTTTTTAGACTGGCTTAAACTATAAATTGAAGTTTTACTTTTTTGTCAGTTTACCAAGACCAAAATGGGTTATGCTTAAATGTTTTTGTGCTCAAATTTTTAATTTTCAATTCTAATAAAATTTATTAAATATTTAAAATATTAAATAATTTAAAATTTCCAAGTTAAACCGTATTTTTTCAATTATTTATATTTATTATTTATTATTTTTAGCATTAAAAGTTATGTTTAACGTTAGAAGTTATTAAAGAAATAAATAAACAAAATTTAATATATATTTTTTTCTATCTTGAAAAGATTTAAAGTATTTTATAAGATTTAATTGTATTGTAATTATAAATTTTAATTGAATTCATTAATATTTATATAATATATTAAAGTCAAAAGATACTTTCAACATGCCAAAAGTTCAGCAATAAAGCAAGTCCCACATATCCATGACCAATACCTACAGGGTATACAAAGAGCTTAAGGCAAAGCCTAATATTAAATCAATATAGTTTGTGAGACTAAAATGTATTTCTGCCAAAACTTTTCAGCTTTAAATGCATTCAAGCTTTTCTCAACTTTCATTAGCCGCTGAATAAAAATCAAAATACAAATCGAAAAGCTGAATTATATATGCGTGTAAAACTCATTTGTTGCTATATAATTTATACAAATTCAGACAGCGTAATCAATAAATAAATTACCTATTTATGCAACACTCGAGTTGGAGTCTCTTGCACACCTATCGCGCCCCCCTCAGCCCAACGTGGCAACATAACGGGCCAAGCGGCAGACAAACAGCTTGTCATGAATACAAATACATATATCTGATTTATATATGTATATATATATATATATATATATATATATGTATGTATAAATATCTATTAAAATCACACACACACACACACATTCTGTTGCATGCAGACAACGTGCATGAGTTAATAATAAAAAATCAAAATAATAATAAAAAATTCAACATTTTCACATATTTTTTTGTTTATTTTTTTTTTCCTATTTTGCATTTTAATTTATGCAAATAAATTTCCACTTTGCAAAGAAATCAAAATGAATTAAGTGCGAGTGATAGAAATGCTGTTGCATATGCGTGTGGCAATATGTATGTGTGTGTGCGAGCTTGTGTACCGTTGCTTGTGCCACTTTGAACAAGTTGAGCATACACATATAATATATATACATACGTATACAGATATATTTATTTTTTTTTTCTTGTCGTGTTTTCGATTTTTAATGCAATTTTTATACGCTTTTGGCCGGCCGGCATCGAACCGCGCTGCATGCTGACAGCGCCGCACTCGTTGGATGTGGCGCGGGCGGCGCGGGCATTGAAAGACTTGCCAAAGTGCGTGTGCAACAGTGCGAACTCGTTTGGCGACGCCTCAAAGTAGTCCAAGGTGCGTGATATAAATTTTGTGAAACTGTCCGTTTGTCGGCGCTCAGCTATTTGGATGCCATTGGCCTCGTCTCAAGTGTGCGTGTGCGTGTGCGTGTGCGTGTGTCTCTGGCTCCCTGTCTCTCTGCACAGTTTTCACAATTTTCCTCAATTGGTTGGGGCGCGCGCGCTCGCGCTGATTGACAATTTTGCAAGTTGCACGTTGCACGTTGCACGCTGCACTTTGCGCGTTGCAAGTTGCCAACTGAACGTGGCACGTTGAACTTTCATAATATGATCAAATCCCGCATATAACTCAAGCGGCACGTCAAGCTGTCCGTTGGCAACGGCCCTTGAACGTGCCACACGCTGCCGCCGATGGGTGTGCACCCATTGTTGCCGCTGCAAGTACGGCCCATATGCCACACGAGAAAATTGCGTAAATTAACATAAATTACGCGGCTAAGTGGAAGTTGAAAAGCGTGTACGCAATCGCCTTGAAAAATGTGCAGCGGAAATTTAAGCGTAATTTGCTGACCAGGCCAACAGGCCGACAGGCCGATGGGCTAACAGGCAAGCCGGCAACAGGCGACAGGCAGCAGGACTCGGCCGCTGCAAGGAGCTGGCCTGCCCGCTAATTAAGTGGAAATTTATGCTATGAAATAACACTTTGCTACGCTCGGCCCACTTGGGCTCGAGCATTGCAGGTAAAATATTATTTTAACGTCCGTGTGGCGGGCACTCGATGGATATTGCTTGACGTTTGCCAATTTTCCATGCAATTTAAATAAAATTGAATTAAATGCCACTTGCAGCACACACACACACGACTACAAGGACCCTTGGCTGTGCCAATAATTGAGATTTCATTGCACAAATTGTGGCAGCAAATTGACCGCAAGCCATTGAGCCATAACACCTGGCTTCAGGTGTTGCCAATTTTCCAAATTTTCCTGCCTAAAAAGGAAATTAGAAAATGCATCTTATCGCCCTCGCAATTATCACATGTAAATTTTTGTCAATTTAAACAGAGAAATGGGAAAAGCATAAATATTTGATATGATGCATCAATCAAATGCACTTTGAATGCATTCCGTTCGGAACAAATGGCAAAAATGATTATATAAATAACTGAAATAATACAGCTAAAGTGCTTTTGCCTCATCATCAATTTATATTTGAAGAACTTTTGTAATGCTTTTTAATCCCTTTAAGTAGTTTTTCCCTTCGCTTAAATCTGCATTTCAATAACAGACAACAGCGAAAAGCTTTTTAAATATTTGTTTTACACGCCGTTTTATATTGCATTTTTTTGCATCGGCTTTGCGTCGTGTAAACATTCAGTTTATAATAATATTGAAGCCCGTGGATGAGTCAAAAAAAAAAAAAAAAAAAAAAGGAGTGGAAAAGTGAAAAACGCCCACGACATGAGCCCAGCCGTGATTTGCATATTGCCGTTAAAGCAATAATGAAAATAAGATAAATACATACATGCATACATATACATATATATATATATATATACATATACATATATATCAATATATATGTCCACACTTATATAGCATATATATGCGCTGTAATTAAGTTGCAGCTTAATGCACGAATGCATTTAATATCCTTGGATTAAAATAGACTTTCGGCATGGCCAGAGCGCCATATTACAAAATGCAGTTGAGCCTTCAATGAAGCGAACGCCCCATGTCCGGCTGACAGCGGCAACAATCAGTTAATTAACATTCAATGTGCCAGCTAGGCCGTGTATTGTGCAACTATGCGATAAGGCCTGGGGTCCTTGCGGGGTACCCGGCCTCCCCATACTCATCATCAACATCATCATCATCATCAATGTGTGTTGATGTGCGAGCCTCGACTGAAGACAATATGGTTTGGCAGACAATTAGAATTGATGTCAATTAAGTGAGGAAATATTTGTAATTAGCTGGTTATGGGACTTAACGCCTTGACGGCTACGTCGGCTTTTGTTCGTGGGTCTAACAAGTTTAGCAAATTTTAACATGTCCACCGATCGGCCGATCGCTCGATTGGTTAATTGAATTTGGAGTTAAATGCTTGATGGCAATTTGCATATGGGTTTTATAACTCATTCGGGCTGGCGAAATCAATCTGCTTAGCATTTAAATGGCCAACAGCAGACAGACAGCGAGGTCTTTGGGCCTATCGAACGGCAAATGGTAACTGGTTTGGGCCACCGGCCAAACACGTTGTAAGCTAAATAAAAATGAATTACGGTTTGCGGCAAACCAGTTGGCGGCTCAAATTAATAATAGGTATATGTGGCACAAGATTCTGTTTTGTCATGTGGGCTATGGGTCTAAAAATACGCTATGCCACGGCACGACACGGCAGGGCCCAGCTAGCAAGCTAGCAAAATTCTCAATGACAACGCGGCGTATGCTTAATGTGCATTCTACGACGATACTCGTACGAGCGAGTTCTGAATTCGTGCGCACAAGTGAATGGACTTGGCAATTTTCAGATTGAGTAATCCGCCAAAACGTTTCGCATAATGAAAAGCGACGCCGACTTTTCCGTACGTAAGTATGCGTGGTGTGTGTGTGTGTGTGTGCGAGCGGCAAGTGAATTTTCAACTTTTACTAGCAACGCTTTGCGAAATATGCGGCATTTTTTTGATTGAATTATGCGCCGCTGCCGCTGCCGCTGCCGCTGCCACTGCTGCTGCCTGCGCCGCCCCCGCATGCCATTGGCTTGCTGTAATGATTACGGCACATTTTGCAGTTGGCCTCGTGGCGCCGGCAATTGCACAACAACAAAAATTGAAAGTGAACTTGCGACTTTCATTTTCGGTCTCCGATACTCTTGTTTTGTTATGTTGTTTTTTTTTTTTTTTTATTTTGTTTTGTTTATTTCTCCTTGTTTTTTGATACTTTTAAGCCGCTTTATTATTTTCATGTTAAACCTATTTGGCTTAATTTACCTTGGCTCTCGGCGCTCTTTGGTTAACAAATTGCCGCAGGGCCGCTTCCACAGCCTCAGTCAACAGCAAAACGCATCAAAATCTGGGAAACTAATTTCTATGTATGATTTTAACAATTTCTTTGATTTTCGTGCAAGTGAAAGTGATAGTTGTTGCTGTTGCCGTTATTGCTGTTGTTGTGTTTCTTGTATTTTTTAATATTGGGAAATAATCAACATACAATTTGAGCGCATTATGTTTTCAAGTTCGTTGCCTCATTGGCTGAGCGCGCGCGCGAGCGGAAGTTGTAAAATGTGAATGTTCCGATGATTCGGTTTGATTTCAATTTGATTACCTTGATTACAGTCGACTTTTAGTGCTTTACACAGACAACTGCATTTACTTCACGCAATTAACAGCGCCTAAGGCTCGAGTGACTTAGTGGCGCAGCTCAGACTGCGCTCAATTGAGATTTATTTGTTCGTAGAAGATTTTATGGGAAAAGAAGTGAATGTGAACAAAGTTATAGAGCCATAAGATCAGGCGATATTTAACTGTGGAATTACATTGGAGTTTATTTAGAAAAAAGTTAGTTTTATATGTGCATGTATTATAAATATATATTGAGCAGTAAAACTGATCTGATACATATTATATATAAGCCAAAAAGTAATTCTAACACACTCTCATATAAATACCATTTACAAACAATTGCAATTTCCCGCCACACGTCTTTATTCAACTACATCTCAGAGCATCTGCCTGCGTTTTAGTGCATATTCCAACTACCAAATTCTTGCACTAATTACATTTCAAATATATATATATATATATATATATATATATATATATATATATATAAGTTCACATATTTTATTCCGTTTTTAATTGCATAGCTGAAGTGTAGTTAATACAATTATAAAACTTTCATAGCAAATATTGTTGCCAAGCTTTTGGCGCTGCCCAATTATCAAAATGTTCGTGGTCTTAAAATGGAGTTGCGAATGCAGCAGCATGAAAACAAATGCGAGCCATTGCCGTGGCCCGAAATGAGACTACAACATACAACATTCTCGGAAAATCGCAGAGTGCTCACCGAGCGCGTATGCAAATTAGGGGAAAAAAAAAAGAAAAAATTCCTCAGCATATTCAGCGGAAGTCGGAAGCACAACAAATATACCTGAATTATGATGTTTACTGCAGTGACTACCCAGCAGTGCTACAGTTTTATATTCTTGTTGTTGTTGGAGAATTTTTCTCATTGCTGGCTTTACTGGCTTTCCTGGCAACCGCCAACGCGAGAGCTCACATTCCCATTCCAGGTCGGTCTCGTTCTGGCTGAGTGCGTTAGCAACATGCACGCGACCCGACCCGACAGGGTATGAGCCAAAAGGGACTGGCTGTTCGGAAGGGGCAGGTCATTAAGTTTGTGGCTTTGTTGTCATTGTGGTTGCAGTCAGTGCTGCTGTGAAAAGTACCGTTTCGATTTTGTGGCAAGTGCGAGGTTGGTCGCCTTCTGCTCGTTGTTGTTGTTGTTGTTGCTGTTCAATTCAATTCAAATAAATTACCATAAAAATATACGAAATAAGAATGCAACGCTCGCGAGAAATATGCGGAAATCCATGTATGACACTTTGAACCAAACTCCAGACCCGGACACGTAATGAGACAGCTGCGTACACAACCCCCAGCGTCAGACGCCGCCGTCGGCGTCGCCGTCGCTCAGTGCGATACGAAGCGAAATTATTGAGAAATGTCACGCAAATTTTGTGGAGCAACAACAATGCGACATAAAATTATATTAATAGTAGTAAAATATGTGAGAAATTGAAATGTCAAGCGATGAACGCATGCAGCAAGCACAGAGCGAGAGAGAGTGAGAGAGAGAGGGAGAAAGAGATGGCGAGTTGGGCCGACGGGGCGTATGAGAAATGATTGTGATTATTTGCTCTATGCTCATGAAATTATGCAACTTTATGCGTGTCGTGCCATTGTTTTGTTTAATTTAAATCATTATTTTCCATTGCACTTCAAATGCTTTCCAAGTACAGTTGAGCCTAGGCCAAAGTGAGGCGCGAAGCCGAAGGCAAATGTTTACCAAATAAACCAATTTAACTAGCTTACAGCAGGCTTTTGTCGCTCAAAATGTAAGCAGTATTAGTTTCATAATCCTCCCTGTTTTAATCATCCCGGCTGATTTGCTAGTTTTCATTTGGAAACAAATCAAGCATCATAATTGGCTTTGCCTCGAGCGCGCGCTGCCCTCGCTGGCTGCATGCATGTATGTGCTTACCTGCAAATAGATGGAAGAAGATAATACACAGAATTAATTAAATGAATTAGAATATTTAGAGAAGCTTTTGCATTGTGGCAATGCGGCGAATTGTAGCTTTGTGTAGCAAGGCATTATGTTTACAGCCATTCGCTTTATGCAAATCCGTTTCGGCAACAAAAACTGGCCATGAACCATTCAAATTTTGATGTGATGCAATGCTGCCATGTTGCATGCGGCATGTTGCCAGTTGCCAGTTGCCAGTTGAAGTAATTCAATTAAAATAAATATACATACATATATATGTGTGCTTATGTATGCATAAAGAAAAACAAAAAGTTTTTAATTATGAACATTTTTTACGTGCAATATGAAGTTGTTGCAACTTATTGCATATGAGAACTTTTGCGTAATTTAATAAAAGTCAAAAACGAAATCTTGTGGCACGAACGCATGCTAATGCCGCAAGAGCCGCTCGCCCTCGCCTTATCGCCGCCGTTCAGGTGTCTGCATAATTATGATGGCAATTAATTACAAGCATTCCGACAAGGTTTCAAGCTTATGGCTACTAATGCTGCCGCTGCGACTGCGACTGCGACTGTTGCTGCTGCTGCTGCTACTGTCTGACTAGCCCCGGCGCCAGCTCAGCTTGTTGGCCAACAAAAGGCTCTCGCTTGGCCCGCATGCGGTTTTATTGTTTGTCTACAAAGTGCAATTAACAACTGCACTTTGTGTGTTAACCACCTAACATAATTAAATTTGCACTTTTCGCAGCCAAGCTCCGAAATGCTTGGCGAAATGTCAACAGCGCCTCTTTTCGCAGCAGTTAAATGCCAGCCAAGGGGCGTGGCACATCGCTATTAACTTGACTCAAATAGCAAATGGGAACTGCGGCGTACGCTTCAGGGCACCATGGCCATAATCGTAAAATATTAAACGGAACAAAAAAAAATTAACCATAAAACTTGCGCCAACCACAATTTGTACACTTTGACAATTAGCTAATCATTTGACATTGCTTAAATATATCTACATAAAAGGATGGGCTTGGGTTTTCAATGCTCAAGCTTAAAGGCCATAAGGTTTGCAGGGCTGCAAGTTAGCTCGGTTGCAGATTAAGTTGTGTTTTCATTTGACTTATGCAGACTTTGAAACTGGGTTAAAATATTAAAATGTTTATAAATATAACTGTAATAATAAAATAAAATATATTTAGAATAATATTAATATGTATATAAAACTATTTTAATAATATTAAAAAGAAAACATCATATTGTCAAATTTCATTTGAAGTGTTTTTACTTATTTATATTAATACTTATATATTAATATTTACTTGTAATTTATTTATTAATATTTAATGATAAATTATTATATATATTTTTTATTATATTTATTTTTTATTAATTATTTATATATTTATTATTATTATTTATTGTAGAGTGCATTGTAACATATTAACATATTTTTATAAAAATAATTATTCTGCTCGTCAAAGGTATCGCGCGTCTCGTCAATTTATTATTATTATTTATCATTATATTATGTATTAAGCTCATTTGTTTGAGCTGCCGTTAGGATAAGCTTCAAGCCTCATTATATCTACATTACATCCAAATGATAATCATCAATGTGATAAGTGTGAAAATTGAAGCATTTAATTCTTCTTTTTTTTTCGTTTATCAAGGCAATCATATATAAATATTAATATCACAAAATGTAGATTTATTGATATTAAAATAAATTTTATTAGTTTACTGAATTTAATTTAATGTTGCGTAACTCTCAAAAATATAAATGTTATTTATAGTTTATTATTACTAGAGCAATGAATATTATTTTTCGATTTTCTTACAGCATTTTCTCTTGTGCACTAATTTGTCGTACAAAGTTATTTGAGCATCGTTTGTTCACACCCTCAGCTATTTTTTATTAACTCTCGCATCAATTGATGAAGCCAAATATATTTTTTTATCCATCAGCTTAATTAGTCAACGTCAACATTTACTTTTGGGATGCAACGTGAGCCCTCAAATGTTGTTATTATTTTCTTTCTCTTATATACAAATCTTAATTACGTGTCAATGCTTTTTATTAGTATATTATTCATGTAAGTATATTATTTTTAATTTTTTCTCATTCTCTCTTGACTGTTGTTGATTCGATGCGCTTATCATGTCACGTAAGTGTTTTCGTCAAACAGTCAAACGTGTGAAACTGACAGTTCGCTACAGAGTGTACAGCGTGGCGTATGTGCAACGATTTGTTGCACTTACAACGATGCAAAACCAAAAGCTAATTATGTGGAGTAGAATAGTAGCCTGATTGGCTTGGCATAAAACAAAATACGCACTGAGGCGACGTGCTGCGTGCCGTCTGGAACTTGAATGAATGCAATATCAGGAATTTTGTCGGATGCTGTGATTCTGTGCATTGACTGTGCTCATTGACTGGCACAGCTGGCTGTGGCCCTCTGCCCAGGATAGTGGCTCTGGCAGACCGGTTTTGCTGTTTCAGCCTGGCCCCAAAACCGTAAAGCCCAGTAGCTGTCACAATGATTTATGCGACGCTTGCAGATTCGCGTTGTCAAAAGTGCGTGCGAGAAACAAGCCAAAAATATTCCCTAAACCGGGACTCAGCAGTTCGGGCAGGCATAAATCAATTGTCTGGCATGCGGCTGACTCACTTGGTATGCCTTGACAATTATGTCTCTTTGTGCCTGCCAGCATAACGCTTCCATCAATTTTGCCTACTACTAATAAATAAATTCGCATTAGATTGAGCGATGCAGTGCGGCAATTCAATTTGTCTCCTCGAAAACATAACCATAAACTTGTGCCTCACTCATTTATGGCCTGAGCTTGTGTTTGTATATAGCTTAAATAAGAGCGAGATCCGTGAAGATTGGGCCAACAACATGTTTCTACTTAGTTGGTGGCGAGGGCAATTTGTTGTTGTTGTTGTTGTTGTTGCTGTTGGCGCTGCTGTTGCTGCTTTATGAGCCCGACCAGATCAGATAAGCCATGGCGATTGATTCATGGCCGCGCGCTATCGAAAAACATTCATTTGTACTTATCTAGCTGAGTGTATTAATGATGGCTCTTAAATAAATTGCTCATGTTAACCGGGCTCGCATCGAGCGACTGACTGCTCGCCTCACTCTATTGGCCAATTTACACTAAATGGGTTATGGCCATTAAATCAAATAACAGTTAAGTCATGAAGTTCAAAAGATACACTGATCACTCGCTGCAGGCAATCGAATTTCACACAAACTGGAACATTGAATATGTATATAAAAATATTTATATACATATATAATGGATAAAGCAGTTCTTGTATTATGTTTTACGTATATTTTTTGTGGTCTAAGATTATTTCAATATGTTTATAAAGGCTGGATTTTGCATTCTTTTGATATTGCATATGTGATATTTTATATATATTATATACTATATATAGAATATAAATAAAATTAGCAAACAAATATAAACATTTTGAGCACAGCAGCACAAACTTAATTGATCATAAAAATTCAAATTTGAATAATAATAAAATTATAAAATATATTTGAAAGAATATGTAAAAGAGTTAAGCAACAGCAAAATATTGGCTTGAGCATTAAGCAAATATTGAGTGAGTCATAAATAATATTTGACCTTAAAATTAATTAGCTTTTAGTTAAATACAAATAAATTCTAAAATATAAATTTTAATAAATGCAAACAAACTGTGATTTTATACTGCACGCGCATTATGAAATATATTTTCAAAGAAATTTTTTCATTTCCAAAATTTGTTCTCTGACTTATGTCCTATTCAATTCCTTCAATGCCTTAACACATACAAATTGATGCCGCTTGTGTGTGTCGAGAAAAAATATTGCTCAAGTAAATGTCAGAGGTAGTTGAGGTGCACAGCACATTTAATGGAATTCTTTCCATTGAGTAAACCAAATCGGAGCACCCGCTACGCAGAACCAGAGTCAGAGCCAGAGCCAGAGCCAGAGCCCGTGCCAGACCCCGACCCAGCTGCAGTGAAAGGATGACAAGTTAATTAAAAGTGCGCTGCGGTAGGATTTAATTAACTTGCCTTTGAGGACATTCGGTTGCCAGGCAGCACAACGACAAACGCAAATTTACCCGACAGATAGCACGCCAAAGCTGCATGTGTGCATGTCTGTGTGTGTGTCTCTGCTAGTTGCGCGGAAAGTTTTCTATGGATGTGAAACGCATGCAAAATGATGAGTGGAAGGCCTTTTTTGTTAGCTAAAATATTTGGCATGAAGTCAATGGGCAGCTGTCATAGCAACTGCCACAGTCGCAGCCAGAGCCATTGCAACGTGCAACTGCAACTGCAACATCAGCTGCCAAAAGCGTTTTTGTCCGTTGATGCTGAAAAGTTGAGCGAACACGGTTCGGCTATTTGGCTAGCTGCATTACATTGGGTACGGCCGATTCAATTATTCAAATATCCGACACGCTATTTTGGCATATTTTGCATATTTGGAAATATAGATGTCGTTGCTGCTGCTGCTGCTGCTGCTGCTGCCCGAAAGAGTAGAAGCTGCTTGTTTGTTGTCGCTGTAATACGAAACGCCCGGGTCGCATTGACAAGCGGGCACAAGATCGAAATTTGCATTGTTCAACGATTCGTGTGCTGCTGTGCTGCTCGGCCATGCCTCTGACCCACTTGTTTGAAATTTCATTTCGTTGCGTCTACCGTTTATGGATAGCCCATGAATCAACGGGCTTATCTGCATATACTGCATGCACACAGCGGCCCAGCTGCTAATCATATAAATTAAGGCTGGCTTGCATTTCTCATGTGTCGCTGCCTCCTACCAAATGTAAGTGCGTGTGTGTGTGCGTGTGTGTGTGCGTGTGTGTGTGCGTGTGTGTGTTGCTCAGTGTATGTGCGTTGCCCCTCGCATATCTTGACTTTCAAATCAGTGGCGTCTTCGCTGCGAAAGGGAAAAGCCCGACGACTGTCCGGCTTGCCATTTGACCCACAAATTAAGCGTAATAACTTTCGAATTTCGAATTACATTGCATTCTGCATTCAGTTTCTCCTCCAATTACGACATGTTTTTCTTTTTGTTGCCGTACTTTTTGGGTCAGCAGCACCAATAGCCAGTGCCAAGTGCGATCGGCTCCAGTTGAAGGTTGCCCTTCAACAACAGGAGCGTGTGCTTCTTTCTTATTTCTTCGGCCTGTGTACCTTGGCTTTCGTTTCGGCCAAATGTCGATTCATTCCATAAGATTTTAAGCCAAACCGGTTGCAGACACATAAATTTCTTCGATTCGGGTTTACCGTTAGAGCCGTACGACTATAAATCTGAATTTTATGCATTATATATTATCGAAGAGCCTTAAATTAATGGACAGTCAGTCGCATGCGAGCATACACAAAACCAAGTGACTCAGCCGACGTGTGAGACGAGCTTAAGACGCATTCATCAAGCATTTGTTTACTGACCCAACATGAACTCGTCTTGGCGCGTCTTTAGCTCTGTAGTTGAGTAACAGCAGAATTGCCTAAATTTTTGATATTTGGTTTGATATATACTATAGTTTTCAGAATCTGTAGGAATTTTATTGATAATTAAATAACAAACAAATGAAACAAATATGAAGACTTTTGATTGGGCTCAGGCCAAACTGGATACAAAATTAAATTCATTTTATAGCTCCAATACAAAAGGTTTCAATTTTTACTACTTTTGTTATACTTGGAGAGCAATCATATGGAGAGTGATCATAGCTAGAACGACACTTCCGCTCAGGCAACTCGCACTCCAATTGCTGCTCTTTAATATGCTTAATACAGACTAAATGAAATTTTCATTTCATAATTTCAAATGCCAGATTCAATTTCAACACAAATTGTTTCACTTCAGACCTTAAAGTGACATAATAAAGCCTCAAAATTTTGACAAATCTTCAATGACATTTTGCTTTCTTAGATTCTCAGTAATTACGAATCAGCCGAAAATCACATCTCAAGTACTTCCTGGCAATTAAAGGTTTATAAGACGTTTTTATGGATTCATCTTCAACATAATTATTAAAATTTGTGCATATGCGACTTTCTCTTTGATGAGCAATTTTAATGGCAGCAATGCAAGTCGATCTATCAATCAATGTAAAATAGCACTTAAAAGAAAATGGAAAAACTGAAACTGAACAACAGCTCGAATGAGTCAGATACTTGAACTATTATTATTGACATTTATGGCTCTTGTGCAATGAAAATAAAAGAAATATCTTAATGTAAATTATTTAAATTACACTGTAAATGGCTTCTTAATAAAGCAAACAACGCAACAGCAAGAAAAATAAACGGAAAAGTTGGGTAAGCTAGATGGGGTTAGGCTGCGATATTGTAGCTCAAGACTTGTTGCACAATGCTTAAACATATTGTTGCAGGCGGAGAGGGACACACACACACACGCACACTTCACAGCTGTTCAGCTGTGTTTCCGTCTATGGAATGATATCCAAATATGCATATCACGCGCCTTCGGCCTGCCATGGAATTTATCAGCGACATTTTCATCGCTACCCGAAAAAACAAATATATACACACACAGCACACATATATGTATATGTGTATATATATATATATATATATATATATATATATATATTTGTATATTAAGTTTTGCTTATAAACAAACCCTAAGACCATACGCAGTCGCAGCTGAAATCGAAATAATGAGCCATTGCCGATGATCACGTTTTCCTATTAGCATTTGCAGTTCGCTGCCTGTTGCCCATTGTCTTGGGGGCCATTCGACTGACTCTTTGTGGCAGCTGGGGCATTTACCGTTAGGCTGTAACCATACTGTCTGTCTCTCTGTCTGTCTAACCATCTGTCCGTCTGTCTGTGTGCAACTGTTGTGATAGTATCTTTAGCCAACTTCGGGCCGACACCCCGCTGCTGCGTACATCACGTGCGTAAAATCAATAAAAATCCAATTAAAATACAAAAAGTTTCATAATTACGAAAAACAGCTTCGACTTTAGTTTCGATTTCAAGTTGTTGCTAAAGGGTTGGGCTTACAACAGAAAAAATAAAAAACAAAAGTGAAAAGCCCGCTGGTCATAGAGAAAATGTACAACTGAAATTGTTATGCCAAAATGCAATGCTCATTGCAACAAGCGCAAGAAAATACAACTTTAAGCGCACTTTGTCTTATTGTTGTTTCTTCTTCTTCTTCTTCATGTTGCTGTTGCTTTTGTTGCTTGAGTCTCCACTGACTTAGCACGCAATTTCTCCGCTGCTGTTCTTGTTGCTTTTAATGCTGCCGATTGCAGTTAAAATGAAAATGAAAATGGAAATGGAAATGGATATAGCTTGTAAGCGACGTGCTTAAAAAACATTTTCCCAGCTGTAGTTTTTTTTTCGCAATTTTTGGTAAACAAAAAAAATACAGTATAAAATAAAAGCAAGAAAGTAAGGAAATAAGCAAGCAACGGCAAAAAATTAACAAGCTCTTTATGCCTCAGGCATTTTTAATGTCATTTCCACTTTTTTTTTTAACATTGCGCAATTTAACGTTTTGAAAATCATTATAATTAAGCATTTTGGCAAGTTGCTAAACCAAAAAGAGATAGTTGGCATCGTTATAAACTTAGTTGTCCACATAGCGACGAGATTATACGAAAATTTATTTAATACGAAGACATAAAAAAATGCATTTCAGATTTCTTAACATAAATAGTTTTAAAAAATAATTTAACTATAATTTTTAGACATAAATTAATATTTAAAAATTCATTTTAATAACATTTTTTAAAAATTAAGAAAAATAATAATAGAAATAATAGCAATAAAAAATAAATAAATAATATATTAACTTTCTTTTATGTGTCGTACATTTATAACATGCTATATATAAACAATGCATACTACCTTAATTATTTACCTAATTAAATTGAAGTTTCCTTTAAACATGATCAAAACTTGTAATCGTGTTTTAATATTTTAGAGGCAGCTAAAAGAAGGCACTCAGCTGCAGGCAAAGCTTCTTACTTTGAAAGAACTTAAAAGTGGCTTGGCAAGTGCCAAGATTATGCAATAATTTGTTCAGCAGCTGCCATTAAGCACAAATATATATAAATATATGCATATAAGACACACGCACACACTTATCTACATATATCTATATATAGATATTCTTAGATTTATAATGTCTTTTAAGCTCTTGACCGCTAGCTGGATGCCATTGATTAGCGGCTTGCTTTGTAGTGCACTGTAACGGCGGATAAGCAGAAACCTTTTTGAAACTTAATATGTTTTCAAACGAACGGGCTAAAAGAAATGGTATCCGGTGACTGAGGCAGAATCAGCAGGTGGAAAGGGTTTGGGTGTAAAGGGGGTTGATTGCATGGTTCACTAAGCGGAAGCAGGTTGCAGTCCTGCCAACTGCACCTAATATAATGGCCAGCCAGACGGATGCGCCAAGTCGTTGTCGAAGTCGTCGTCAAAGCGAGAACAGCCATAAAATAGCTGAAATGAAATGCGAGACTGAGCCTTAAGTAAGCAACGCGCTGATGTTACAGCGCCACGGCAAAGGAGTAGACTAAATAAACGTCATTAAAATAAGGATCTGCAGCTGTATATTCATTAGCACAGGACATCAACAACAGACGCTAAGTTGGCTAATAGACCGCCGCAGAGATTGGTTCTGCTCCGCCGCAGACATCTTCCAAGCAGCTGACAGCTGTCGCCTGCGAAAATTGTGAGACAATCAGGCTTGTCTCGGCCAGATATCCACAATTGCCCCACTGGATTAGACATAATTACCTGCAGCCCGATTCTAAGACGACGCATTTGACATGTCAAATTAAATGCAAATTACATACATATTTCGCATTTGTTGTTGCGGCTCGGCCAACAAGGATCCACTGTCTGTCTCACGGTCTGTATGTCCGTCCGTCCGTCCGTCCGCTTGTCGTTCATTCCAGCTGTCATTGCTCGCCGCTAGAGTCGAACCCATTAAAATGCCATTAAAATTGGCTTCACTCTGTCTCAGCCGCTAATGTCCGTCAACATTGTGTCGCATGTCTGGGCTCTCTGCCAATTGCCAGCGACTGTGTACAAAAATTGTTAATTTGGCTAATTGTTAACGCTTAATGGCCACCAAATATGCTTAACCAAAATCAAAGAAGATTTAAAACAGATTAAACTCTATTTTCAGCTAACAATTTGCTAAATTGCTAATTAACCGAATGCTTTCTTGCTAAAAATTATAGAATCACCTGGCGCAATATATGAAATCAGCATTAACTGATTTCAAGTATTTTACATTTAATCTTACTCGTGTAATTAAGTTGTTGTCACATTTTATGAATTTTAATATACTTTTTATGGCCAGCACATTAAAATGCATAGCACTCAGTGAAGCAATCAAATCAAAAACAAATCATTTTATTCCTACATTTTTTTTTATCGTACTCTGTCAATTGGTTTTTAAAAGCTTCGCTGAATTGGAATATTGCAAAGCTGCAAACCAAATAATCGTTGCATAAACAAATCAGCAGAAAAAAAATATATATATATATTTATACATATATAGTACGAGTGCACGTACAAAAAATAAAAGCGCTAAATTATGACGAGCAGCAATAACAATCTGTGAAATAACAGCGCATGAAAAATGCAATGGAACTGCATGAATTTTCACATTCAAATGAGACGACGAAACGTTTATTTACGTAAAGGTCAATTTGCAATATTTGCGCAAGGTTAGGTATGCGACTGATATCGTACGCACTGCAACTGCCACTGGAAGTGGAACTGGTAGGTGAGCACAAGCTGTGGAACCGGTAAATCGAATTGGCACTGGAACTGCTGCCAAGCGCGAACATTTATGCGTTCATCTAATCATAAAAAAAGGTAAAATTGTGCAATATGTGCTGGCTGGACGATTGACATCGTACATATAGAGGAACTAGAACTGGTAGTGGAGCTGGCGTGGAACTGGCGTGGAACTGTTGCGGAAAATGTAAAATTGAAATTAAAATAAAAATTCGCTTTTTTTTTAACTGGCACTAGAACAAGATGTGAAACTGTAACTAGAAGTATAACTGGTAATGAGCCAGTTAACATAAATTTGAAGGGAAACTGGAACAGGAACTGGAGCTGGAACTGGTAGTGGAATAACCCATGAAACTGATACATCAATATTAAACAAATGTGCAGCTGTAACTGGAACTTAAGCCGGAACTGGAACTAGAATCGGAATTAGAACTCGAACTTGAATTTACATTCAAATTAAAGCAATGAGTAATGAGTATAAGTATTAAAGGTAGAATACTCCTGAATGAAACTGGAATTGAAACACAATTTGGAACTGCCACTAGATAAAGAGTAAATCATGGAACAGCCCTCGTGAGCGTTTAGTGAAAATGGACAAGTAACTCCAAGTATCTTCCTTGATTTGAAATGTGTGAGTGAGTTAGCACAAGCGCTATTTTCGGATGTCTATCCCAATAATATAAGTATACATAGCGGAACTGGAGCTAATAGTAGAGCTTATAGTAAGCCTGATGCAAAGAACGTAATCGCGGACATTTGACTAATCGAGTCAAAAGTATAATAAAATGTATTACGATAATTGCTGACATTACGCAACTGTGAGCCAAAGGAAATACCTTGGAATAGCTGGCATGCTTCAGCTTAGATTAGTGAACACTCTAAAAGCACACACACACACACACACACACACGCACACATACACACACACAATCTATCTTGGCCACTCGGTAGCTTGCCACCTACAATTAGACGTCCATTTGGCAGCCAGACGAATGGCCCCAGCCAAGCGCACTGTCTGCCTCAGTTGCGCCGACAGAGCCGCTGCCTAAGCTGGCATGGAAAATGGTGTATGGAAATGGCATTAGAAGGAAATTCTGCTGACAATGGGCAGCGGATTAGCAGCATGGGCAAAAAGTACATGGAATATAAAAAATGTAATGCAAACTGCTGTTGATATTGAGCTTCCGTCGCGCTATGTCATGCCGCACGTCAAATGGCTTTGGCTGATCCTTGAGCTTTGCCTAAGCAAAGGCTAAACAAAACAAACAAACAGCAAAACTGTCCCCGGCATGAACGAGGGCCAATAGCGTTGCCAATGACACTGACAAACAAAAGCTTTCATAGCTGACACTTAATGCTTTATGTTTTCTTTAATGCACTGGAAGAGCCAATTGCAGCTCTACATAAAATTATCTCTATTAGATTTTATTTACTGTATCAACAAATAGACAGATGAAATAATCTTTTCTTTTCATTGACTGAAAAGCTAAAGGAGACGTTTATAAGCCGAGAATTTTAAATAGGAGTGTGAAAATGAGGTCAGTACTCTCTCTCTCTCTCTCTCTCTCTCTCTTTCTGATCTCTTTACTTTACTTAGACTAAGTCCACATAGGATTAATTGAATTGAATATTTTAGTTAGGCTTTCGTTAGCTCACTTCAAATAAAATTTCAGCTTAAGTCCTGTTCAATCACAAATGCTAATCCCTAATCCCTCATCTCTGCTCTCTCCTCTCCTTCTACAATCTCTGTGTGCCCATTTCAAATGCAAGCAAACAATTGATGTTACCCGAACAAGCGTTTTTCAGGTCATTTGTTACATTTGGCACACCTTGTGTGCACCTTCGTATATACTAGAGACGAGTATATTTTCTGGCGGCCAAGGCTGCCTTTGGCATTCCATGAGGGCGCATTGTTGCATTGCCTCCCGATAGCTATGGGCATGCATAATGTATACGAGCGTCTGCTGGCCATGGGGCTGGCGGCATTGGCAATCGTCTGCCTGTCGCAAGGTTGTTTAGGCGGCTTATTAGCGTTAGCGTCAGGTGTTATCAATGGGCCAAGTTTGTTGGCAATTGCAGCGGCTACCATATCTAGGCCTAGTGCACAGTTTAGTTTTCTCATTGAGTCGACTAGCCAGGGTATCATAGACTTATAAAGTTATTTAAAGTACAATTTGTTGAGGCAAATACCCAGGCAATTGCTTATAGAAGGTATAATAGACTTGAATGCCTAATAAATATGACTGAAAACTCAGCACTCATTGCAGGGTAATTGTTATCAGACACGCTCAGCTAGAGTGTAAAATTGAACTTGCTTCTATTACGTTTTAAGCTGTAGCGCTGACGTAAAACGTAAAAATTTGCAGCGGCGCCAGTTACTTTTACGTGCTTTTTACAGCTGCATTTTACAATCGTTAAAGATAGCATCAAATCAAGAGAGAGTAAAAATGAAAGAGAGAGAGAGAGAGAGAGAGAGAGAGAATGATGCAATGGTGCAATAGAATACAAAAGTTACATGAAACATCGATTTGTATTTGTTTTCAATTACGATGAAAATAATTAAAAGTTAACAAAAACAAATATTTTGATGCCTGAATAAATGATAAGTTAATGAGAATTATTTGAAATTATTTAGCAAATGAATTCAAAAAATAACTAATATTCGTATAGTGTTATTGAATAACTAAAACTTTATTTGGCCTGCAGCGAATTTGCTATTTTGTTATTGAATGCTATTCAAGGTGTCTGCTGCTTGGGGGCTTACCGTAATATTTGATTGCGCAAAATGTGAACTCACCTGGAAAATAGAGAAGAAAATAAATTTATTGAGATATGTGGAATCGTGGGAAAAATATTTAAACAATTTAATACTAAATATATATGCAATTACAATAGTTAATTAGGAAATAATCATGAAAATTTGTATCCATAAGATTTTCATTTGCATTAAATAAGTTTACATCGAAATGGAGCTTGTCCTTGCATAGTTCAGAGTATATTTTATAGCTCATCAGAATTGATTCTAATCTCTAAAAAAAATTAAATTTAGTTTACTTCTTGAATAAAATTTCTTCATTTGCTTCAGCAAGATATTCTTGCGTTTTCGCTTATTTATTTTCTATGTGCTCAGCAAGGGAAATAAATGAATAATCTTAAGTCAATATAAAAATGTAGTTCTCTAGTCAGTTTACATGTTTTTGGCTCTCGAGCACAGTTCTAAAATGTTTTTACCAACACTTTGAGCCAGTTCACCTTGTGCAGCCCATTAAACATACAAAATTGCTTCCCTCCGTCTATTTATTACACGAATTTGTATAAAATCATGCCTCACGCTTCTTTTTTGACTACAATCGAACAAAAAATGAAAATAAACAACAGTTTGTAGTTTCTACAAACTAAATAAAGCGTGAACGTAACTCTCTTTAATGCTCTATGACAGAGTTTAATAAAGGCATCAAAACTTTATTATCTTTTACATAGCGCTGTCGAGATATTTACTTATTTATTTACTAAAATTTTTTTTTTATCAAATTCACCTTGAAAAAAAATAAACAAAGCACAAAAAATGTGAACACGTGCATAAATTTGAAATTACATGGCAGTGATAAAACTTTATTGAAGTAGTGCAAGGGCAGCGGCAGGGCGGAGTGGGGCAGCTGGACATTTGATAAATAAATTGAAATAAAATTTGACAAAAAATATGCGGCCGGCACCCAGAGAGACAGCGCGCCCTCTGTAAATAGTTGTAAATGTTTTCAATAAAACTTTTGGCGCCCTCAAACTGATGTAATAAAAAATATATATCTGACTGTGTATATACATATGAATTAAGACATATATATATTTATATGTATGTATATTTATATACATATAGCTCTATAAAAAATGACAGCTTAATTTATGAAATTAACAGAGCCTCAAAAAAAATTCTCGCCTGCAAATAATAACTAAACAAAATACGCAAACTACAATAACGAAACGCCAGCTAAAATTGTTAGGCCCTTTACAGCTAACGGCGACAGCCCACGAGAATTAATATTTATATTTTTCATATGTCACCCAAATTAGAAAAATAGAAAAAAAAAACAAAAAACGAAAACAAAATATAACTCACGAGTTGCTCAAAGCATTGAAGGTGATAGCGTTTCAAAGTTGAGCTGAGTTGAGTTGAGTTGGTTGGACGATAGCGGGGGGAACTCTGCTGTTGGTAATCAACCTTGAATTTGTTTATTTACACAGCACATATAGACACGCACACGCACACGCACACGCACACACGCACACACGCACACCTACACAAGAGTCGGGGCAGCCGAACTATTTTGTTTTTTTGGTGCGTGCCCCAAAAAAACGAACTCACTAAGTGCCGAACCGGCTAAAGAATTCTCAGAGAAGCCGTTAGAGACCAAAATATCAACTGGCACAGAAATACGAGAAAAAAAACACTTTTAATATAGATTAGGCAAGAGTGCTATTGGAAGTAAAAAAAACTAAACTGACTTGGAATAAAGTAAATAAACTATTAAAGAGCTAAGAACTAGTTAAATTGAAAATTGATCTTTGCGGGAAGCTGATAATATAAAAATATTATATTATATTATATTATATATATATTATAATAACATATTAATATAAATAAATTAATATCAAATAAATAATAATATAATAATAATAAAAATACTAAAATATATATTTCTTATTCTCGATATGCGTAACATTTTATCTGCTATAAAACACATAAAACATAAATTATACTTAAAAAAAACCCTTAAACTATATTAATGTCAAAGAATTCGTGTTTTTCAGTTCCAAATGTAAAATACACTGCATTTCTCTGACAAGCCAGCAATCACAGACGTATCAAATATTATTCATCATTATAAATGTTTTTAAGCATTTTTATGCTCTTTGACAAATCAAATAAAAAACACAAGTGAAGTTCAGCTTTTGCTTTCTTTTGGCTGACGCTTCGCAATTAGTTTGTGGCATAAACTTTTTATTGCGCCTTTCTTTCATGTGACTCATAACGCATCGAGCTGCAGCCTTCTCAGATTTTAATTAGCTCTTATGTTCTGCTTGTAGCGCATGCATCAATAATCATATTTACGAAGTCATAAAATCAGCATAAAGCGAACATAATTTGCTTCTCATTTGTTTGTGTGCACGTGATGGCAACATGCAAACGGCTAAAAATACAATTTTGTTTTGTGTTCTTTTGGTGAATAAATGGATGTATATATAGATATGCCAGTTGATATTGTTGCTCTATGCCAGTTCACGTTTTACCTTTAGCTTTTGTTCAAGCCAAACAAAAAATGAAAAAAAAAAAAACTTGTAGCACCTTAATCAGACGACATTCAAGGCTATGCATTAATATTCAAGGCGCGCCGCAAAAACATTTTTTTAATAACTACGTCATATATTGTTTAAATTTAATATCGAACAATACGAGCTATTGTGCTATGTGATATTGCTTCAAACAACTGCCAAATGCAGCAGCTGCAGCCCTGGGCAAACCGTGCGTATGAGTATTAATTTACTTCGTGTAAAAGGACAGCAGAAAAAATAACATTTCACTGTCCAGCAGCAAATTGCATTAGCATAAATGTAATGTGAAAAACTTTTGTTACTTTGCTGGCGCTGGCATGGTGCATTAATAATCCAACTGGAAATAAACAGATGCACAAATGCAGAACTCTAATTGGACAGCGCACGACAACAGTATCAAAAACAGAGTTTCATAATTTTGTTTGCAAATTTTCGTTTGGCAATGCAATTATCGGGTGTCAGAGTGCTGGACGACAATGCATAAATAACATACGACTTTATGGTCGAATAATTGAATTAGTGCCAGACTTATTTGCATTAATTAATTTGATTTAGCCGGAGTTATCCGGAGTGCAAAAGCAACTCTCGAGTGCATCATTATTAGTTGAGATTGATCAAAGGCAAAACTTTCAGTTGCTGCTTCTGTTTGCATAACACACAACAAATGTGGATGTATGTGGGGTGTTTGAGTGTGTGAGGAAGTGGTCTAAAATGTCTCGACACTTGGCAGTCGCACACTTGAAATACATTTCGATATGCATCTTTTAATTTGTTTTGTTCAATCACGAAAAACAAGCAATAAATAAAACAAAAAATTTAGAAAAATAGAAGAAATTAGGTAAAAAAGAATAAAAATTAAATAGAATATTAAATACACTTTCATATGATAAATTAATTAATTACACTCTCATATTCATATATTCATTTCGCAATCTTCTTTTTTGCATCATAATATTAAGATCAGCTAATGATTATTCAATGAATATTTAATGCACAAAAAATTATAAATAAATAAATTCTAAATTTCTATCTAAAAAATTTTAATATCAGAAAAATCTATCTTTAAAGTGAAATAAAAAATTGCTATACTGAAAGCATTATTATTATTAAATGCATTGATGAAGGAAACAAAGAATTAAATTTACTATTTTAGTTTATATCTTTCAAGTAATCTTTATCAAAATATTTTTGTATTTATATACTGTTTTGCACAAATCTTTACACAATTCAAATTCACTCTGCAAATACATTGAAAAAAAAAAATTAAGCTAAAAATAAGTTTATTTATTGCCACTTTGCTTTGTCTTCCGTTGCATCAGCAGCTGATGAAAATGAATGCAAGGCAAATGGCAACAACAACAACAAAAGTGTTTGACTGAGAAGGAGAGCGAGAGAGAAAGATAGAGAGAGTGAGAAGTAAGCAACTGTCCTCACTATTAGCAGCAGAGTGTGCGCCGCACCTCTGGCAGTCCTCCCTCGCAGCCGCTCAACCTGGGGCCAGGCTAGCAGCTGCTGATCAGCCTTAGCTCAATGCCAGCTCAATAAGTATTCAAGCTTATGCAGTAGCTGTTGCTGATGTTGTTGCTGTTTTGTATCTGTGCGCTACATTTTGCCCCATACCCGGGGCCAATTGCACTTGTGTGCGTGCGAGCGAGAGAGCAGGCATTTGGAAAATTAGGTTATTGGGTCATGATTCAGTTCGACTGGCCAAGCGACACAAAAAAGCAACAGCGTCTCGATTTGTATTTCGCTATGGCGCTCTGTCGCCGAGCCAACGTAATTGTACTTGTAGATACTTGTGTTGCGTTGTTTTTTGTTGTGTAGTCTTTTTTTTCGCTCTTTTTTCTTTAGCTACTGTTTGGCATGCAATGCTATATATTTTACTTCTATTTATGTTGATTTGCTTAAAGCTTTTGTTGTTGCTGTAGCTGTTGTCATGTTGCAATTTAAGCGCAGCGCAGCGCAGACTCCGCAGCTCCCAACCTGAACCCAGAGCCCCAGTCCGGCTGCTGCTCTTTGTATCTTTTCTAATTGACTTCCCTCTTTTCTATGGCTGCTGATGCTGTTGTTGTCGCTGAGGCAACACTTGACACTAATTAGGCCACTCTTTGTGCTTTGTGGCAGCTACTTGTATAAAGTTTATCATTGGCAGGCCCAGCTAAACATTATCTGGTCGACTGGCTGGCTCTATGCAAATATCTTTTGTCCGCCTTTCAATTAGCCCCGCTATAAATATTTACTTAAACGATAAGACGCGCACAACTACAACTAGCGCAGCATTTGTATATAGGAAGAACAATCGATTGCCTCTCTATACAAAATAAATAGGAAGATTCAAAACAGCTTGAGGCTATTAATACAATTGAATTGAGTAAACAAGCAGCCAAAAATCGTAGACGATCCTCCCCGCTCAATGCTCACGGCTCACTGCCCACTCACGCTCACGCTCATTGCATGCTTCACTTCGATATTCGATGATCTATAAATCGCATTTGGCAAATTGTCGTACACAAATCAATTGACTTGCCAAACATTGTTGTATTTAATTATGTCAGTTGTTTTTGTTGTTGTTGTTGTTGTTGCACGTTTAATTTTTGTCAGCGAAGCTATCAAATATTCTCGCTGCCAAATTTAAACTCACGGCCTACGAGACGAGCGAATTCCTTGTGCCATTGACCAACATATTGTAGGCCTATGTGTTCATCTCAAAAAATGTAAAGTCAAATGAAAAAGTCAAAATCAAAATGGAAATGAAAATGAAAATGAAAACGAAAACTGAGGACAACGCTGATCATAAATTTCAATCAAAATGCCTGATGTAAGCAATTAAATAGCGAAATGTAGACATATATATATATATATATATATATATATATATATATATATATATATATATATACGTATGTATATGTATATGTATACTCAATGTCTAGTCTGAAATGTTTACATAGAGCGAAAGCGATCAAAGTAAAGATTCTCATTCAATTAAGCAATAAATAAACAGCAACCAAAATTTTAAATTGAAAAATTAACAGAATGCATAATGCACTGAGAAATATTTATCTATTTTTCATATATATTAACTATTTCATATATCATATATCATTTCAAGTTAAAAACTTGATTACATGACACTAAATTACTAATGAACTAAGTGTAAGTGAGCATTGGAAGCGATTTTTGAGTAGCTTAAAGTCAAAGTATGTGCTGAAGCTGAATGTAAATTGTATGGCCAATATGTGCGCCGACTTAGATATTTGATGTATGTACATACTTATATACATATATGGTCTATGTAATATCTAGAAATTTAAGGAAACCCCGTCAAGTAAGTCATTCAACAAAGGCGCAAGTTTCCTTATCCATAGGTAACACTCTATTATGTTTGCTATTAATTAAAATATAAATAAATAAAGCTATATTTAAATTGAAATAGAAAAGAATATATGCATGGATAGCGCCTGCTTGTCTGAGCTCGTATAAATTAAATGGTTTATTCTATATTTGTTTCTAGCAACTATCATGACACAGCCCCCGCATAGTCGTCTAATTTATGCCGCGCTAGGCCGGTTAACTTTGACAATATATATATATATATATATCATAAATTTATTTACAGCATTTTACTCATGGAGCTAGACACTTAATATGTGGGTGTCTAATTTGTTACTATTTTTCCCATTTTTTTTTTTTTCTGTTACGCATTGCCCCCGAATGAACGTGCCACATTTCAACATTTGTTTGCATTGCGGCTCAACTCCAAAAAAAAAAAATGGAGAGAAAAAAAAACATGACACGCAACATTGTAACAGTGACACCAAATATATATTTTTGCAATAAAATTTTAGCAAGCGACAGCAACAACAGCAGCAGCAGCAATTGGCATTGCTAATGCAAGTTGTTGTTGTTGCTGGTTGACTTGCTTTGAATTTAATTTCTGTGACAAGGCGACGCGCTAAATTTGTTTACGCCGACTGAGACTCAATGACTCCCAAACGACGAAGCGAGGGCGTGGCGGGGGCCGCCTGGCATACATTTTTACACTTTGCACGCTGCTGCCGTTTGATGCTGTATGCTGCCGTACAGCAGCAGCCTCAGATCACACATACTGCTGACTCTTTTTTTTTCGCGGTCTACACTCAAATATGAGCAAAGCATTGCCATGTGACACAGATTGCAGTGGCTGGCTTGCCACAGCAGCCAGCGGCGCCTCTTAGAGGAAAACCGCATCGCCAAATGCCGGCTACGAAAACACTCAGCGCTGGCCCCCATGGCGGCTACGAAATAAATTCGCACACACACACACCCAACCACACGCATATAATTGCAGCAGGTATTTAAATAGCACAGGTCTATAAATACATATATTCTAAATCTTATTTATTTTTATCCACGAGATAAAACTGTAGGTGCATCGATTTGACTTGGCAATGATTGCATGAATCTGGCTGGCTTGGCATGCCGGACTTCGCTGCATTTTCATTTTGAAAACACTTTAATCAAAATCATGCCAGTTTGCTGAATACTTCTTCTATTTCTTTCTCTCTTCTTTTCTCCAATGTTTTCGTGTGCCTCTCATTCTCTCTCTCTCTCCCTCTCTCTCTCTCTCTCTCTCGCTATTTGTCTGACCCCCTGGTACTGACACATCTTCCATCTAGCACTTTCTCTTTATATATATCTGATTCTATATCTGCCTCTCTCTTATAACGTCTTTCCTCTCAATAGTTAACCTATCTTTATCGGCCTACCTGTCTTATTCTCGCTCTGCTGTGCCTTAGTCCCTTTCTCGCTCTTTCTATGTCCCTCTGTCTCTCTGACTCATTCTCTCTCTGTAAATTTTACTGATGTATTTTAGTCTCTCGGTTGCTATTCTTCTCTGCCTGTTCGCCATTTTTGTCTCTCTACTTTTTTCTATAAATTCTCCATTCTCTCATTCTCATGCTCAGTGTCTTTCTCTCTCTCTCTCTCAGCTCCTCCCCCTCGCTCTCTCTCACCTATACCGCTCGCCTTTTCTCCTTATCTTTTTCAATCAATATCCCTCTCTCTCTCTTTATAGCTCAGTCTCTCCTTATGGAACTTAAGTAGAGATCGAATGATAGAGCGATTCTTTCTCCTTCCCAATTGTCACTAGTCATGCCTTAAAGAAGGCCATTCAAACTTCGCCTCTATTCGGCTTTGGGTGGCAACTCGAAGCCAATGTGTGTCATCACCGCCGCCGAAGCTGAAGCTGCTGCTCTGTTGCTACTTCAATGTGGATGTTCCATTGGGTCGCTCCCATGTGTGTATGTGTGTGTGTGTGTCTAAGCTTTTTGTTTCGAATTTTTTTTTGGTTTTGTGTGCTTTGCTTCTTTTCTTCTTCTCTTCATTCCCATTTGCATTTGCATGTGGCACACGAAGGCAGAAGCTTAGTCATAACAAAACTCATGCGCAACGTTGCCCGGTTGCAGGTTTCGAATGTGATGGCATCCAAAACAAAAAATAATTTGACCCATTTCCATGGCCGGAGCATGGCAACCAGGCCCCCCAAAAAGCAGGAAGCGAATCCGTCGCCATTCGGCATTTGGGCTGGCAAATCAATGCTGGCTCGCAAAATGGGTCAGCCGATGTTAAAGGATGGCGCAAAAGAAGCGAAAGTGCTTCACAACTTTGTTGCTCGAAGGCCAGCACACACATGCTGGCTGGCCAATTGGTATGATTGCAGCCCTAGGCTACCAAGTGAATCGATGCGAACGCTTCAATATGTTTTAGGTGAAAGCTGCGTTTGACGTTTGCCGTTGCCGTTGCCGTTCCCCTGCCCTTGTCACGTACCCAATTAAAGCAACGCACACGCAAAACTAAGCAAATAGAAACCAACAAAAAAAAAAGAAAGAAAGAAGAAGAAGACGAAAAAGAAGCAGCAGCAGCAGCAATTGGTAGACAGCTTCCCATGGCTACTAAGCAAAGCAAACAAAGGCAAAACAAATTGTTGGGCCTACTGGTAATTACCTTTGGCATAAATTTCGTCACTGCCCGGGATGGTCAATAAACCTGATGGGAGCCGCAGCGCGAATGCCTAACGAACGGTGTCTCATATTTGGATTTGGGTTTAGATACACACAAATTTCACAGTGTGTGCGTGCGTGTGTGTGTTGTGTTTGGTTTCGCCTTTGGGTTGCTTGACCGAGCGACACACAAAAAAAAAAAAAAAAAAAAAAAAACAAAAACAAAAAACGGCAAACGGCATATTTTTGGACTCATGACGAAATCAAGTGAGTCTTCCACCTGCGGTCGCCGCACGCCCTCCCCCGCACACTCACTCATACACACAAGCGCTCTTTCCCTCTCTCTCTCTCTCTCTCTCTCGCTCTGTGGCTCTTTAACGCGCGTTTATAAATAAATTAAATCTGACACGCATTCAATACGACGCATTACTTTACTTAGTTCATACCCTCGCAGCGGCTGAATATTTCACATTTTAGCACAGGTTCAATTAGCCCTTTCTCCGCTGTCTCTTGCAGCTCTGTTGTGGCTGGGGCGGGGAGAGTGTATTTAATCTTCGACCTGATCAAATTGGTTTTTCGTTTCTTTTCTTTCTCTTCTTCTTTTCGTTTATTTTTATGGTTAATTTTCGACAGAATTTGGTCTTATATTCGTATGGTTTCTGTTTTGATTGTCGGCGTTTTCCGATGTTGTCGCTGTCTCTGTCGCTGTCGCTGTCTCTGACTCTGTCTGTGCTCTGCCTCTTCATATTCTGCCGCTTCTTCTTGGCATTTTTCGTGCACGTTTAAAAGAGAATCCCCAAAAAGATTGGATTCAAATTACGGTTTTTTCAGGCTTCGCTGCACGAACAACGTCGACGACGCCACAAAAGGAATCTCACACACACGCACACATAGACACACATGAGCGGGGGGAGAGAGAGACGTGCTGTAGTTCGTTTGCCTTTGGCCACCACAAGCACCACCACCAACGGCATTAGCGTCGCTGCCACCACCAAGTTTGTTGACCTTCAGCCGGCAAAAGGTAGACAAGGATCACCTGTTGCAGCAGCTGCTCGTCGGGACATTGTTGCTGCTGTTTGTAGAGACATTGAACCCTCAGTGCAGCTCAATGCAGACAAACAGAGAGAGAGGGAGAGAGAGAGAGAGATAGAGAGAGGGAGAGAGCGAGCGAGCGCGAACGAGACGCTTACCGGCAAAGGAAACCCCTGCTTTGATTTGTCGGATCTCGAGCTGAAAGATATCTGAAATTCTTGTTAAATTATACGTTGTCTGCGCTCGGGACGGTTCCAATGAATAAAACAGAAATCTGAGACTGCTCATCATTTATTATATCACAATTTGAGAATAAAACTGAAAGAGCAAACTAACCAAGTGCTGATGGGCAACTTGTGCCCCACTCGCGCTAAATTATTACATAATCCCATGACACTCGTCAGCTGTAATAACAAACAAAATGCATAATCAACGAGCGGCGTGGAGCGGCAAGTGCCAGACGAAGGCAATTGCAATTGAAATTCTTTGCGATTTAAACAGAGAGGCGCAACAAACCAATTGAGGCGATAAAAAACACGCACAGATAGAGAGAGAGAGAGAGAGAGAGAGATAGAGTGAAAGAGGCAGGGAGAGGGCGGAGGGTATTCTAAAATATGTAAATGCGTTTGTTCCCCTGGTGAAATATAAATAAAATACCAAAACACAAAAACCAACAAACACATACATGTATACATATACGTATATATATATTGTGTTTTTTTTTTTTGTGTTCAACCCAAACAGTTGAAAGAGTCAAACGGGATCAACGGCTCGATGTCGGCAGCGGCAGCGGCATCGGCATCGGCGTCGGCGTCGGTCGTTCCCGAAAGTTGAATAACCCAGATGGGCGTATAAACACAACGTAAAACGCCGGGAGACACTGCACAATATGCTCTCTCGCTCTCGCTCTTGCTCTCACACGCGCTCCCTCTCTCTTTCTAGCACCTTGCAGTTTCAGATTCATATTGAAGTGCCTTATATTAGTTAGTCAATGACGCAAACACCTATGAGGCAGAACGTCTGATCTGACCCTATGGCCACTGGAGCCAACAAGCTGATTAATATGATTTTTCTGCTCGCATTTACGTCTGTCAAATCAACAGCTTAGCAACGTTTCACATTTCAATTCAGTGCAGGGAATACCCCTCATATACACAGACTCAGTATATTGAGCATATCCAATTGCATTTCCGATGCGCATAAACTACCCAAAATGCTGTCGCTGGCAATCCCTCCACAACAAGGATTCGTCTATAGAGCTCTTGCTGCGTATGTGTGTGTGTGTGTGTGTGTGTGTATGAGCTGATATTTATGCGAGCGTTTCCTGTTTCAATTAAATTTTATTAGTAACGATAAAATTTTACGAGCTCTCATTGTAATCGAGAAAATGTCAAGAAAAATGTCAATGGAAATGTTAAGCAATTTCATTGCGCACTCACTACGAAAATGTTTGCCAAAGCTCAGCACAGACGCATAACTCACACAAAAAACACAGACGCGTATCGGAAATGTCATATACAAGTACAGTGTGCGCTGGCTTTGAAGGAATGCTGCAATTGATGCTCTCGATGATTTCCGCTCTAGCAACGTCATCGACAGGTTGCTCAAAGCAGCGAACGGGATAATGCGAGGCGCTGGGCTACATTTACTTGATGACGTAGCAGAAAACACCCACGTAGCCTACGCCCACACCCTCGCCCACGCCCACGCCCATGCCCAAGTCCATTATCACGCCCATGCTCATTGGTAATGAAACGCACAGCTGTTCGTAAGGCAAAGGCAGAGACGGAGGCCGAGACAGAGGAGTAAGCAAATAAGTAGAAAGCTATAAATATGATACGGCGATTGCGAAAATGAGTTGAGTTGAGTAAAGTTGAAAAGGATTTTTCTTTTGCTTTTCTTTTGCTTTTGCTTTTTTTTCGCCTTTGTGTCAAAGGCGGCTTTGGTGCTCTGTGCTGAGAGCCTTTGGCGAATGCTACGTAAGCAAGCAAACCGCTAGACACAGAAGGGGGCAGTAGCAGCAGCAGCAGCAGCAGCAGCAGCAGCAGCAACAGCAAAAGATAAAGAAAATCTACACACATTGCGTATACGCAGCGTGCGCTGGAGTCAATAAAAAAAAGTTGCGTACGAGATGCCATTAAAGCGGAAGCGAAGGCAACACCTACGCCCCGCCACGCCCAATGCCATTTTCTATGAGCGGCAGCAGCAACAAAAACAAAAAACGTGTAGAGAATAGCGGCAGCAAAACAAAACGAAAATTCGTGCCGAGGTGAAAACTTGTAAAGCTGAAGCCCGTTCGCTACATTAAACCGTAAAAGCGCAAAGGCGGAATCCTCCTCGATGTGGGGACGTTTTGCATGCTGCACGAAAATACCGTAAAATCCAATTTAATCGCGTAATTTACGCATGATTGGCATCGAAAATGTTTTACAGCCGATGACAACAGCGGCGCCTTCTCAAAGCTTTCTAGCCACTCGATTTTCCGTTTTGTAATGTAAATAAAACGAAAATAGCGCGAGACAGATAGAGAGAGAGAGAAAGAGAGAGAGGGAGACTGAGTGGAAGACATAGGGCCACGGGCAGGGCATGGGCGTGATGACGTCGACGCCTACGCGCCGACAGAAAGGCAAAGGCAAATAAGAAAAAAATGCGCGCCAAGGAGAAACGAAATAAACAAAACAAAACCAAGAAATCGACGCCGACAGCGATACGGCGAACAAAACTCAACATAACGGCAAAAAAGTAACCCAAAATGGCGGCCATATTGCGACGCAGCATTTGGAATGAATAGCTTGGGCGGCTGCCATTTTGTTTTGTTTTTAGCGCCATCTCACTCACGCCATTAAACCAAAAGGTGTGTGTGTGTGTGTGTGTGTATGAGAGTTATTTCTGGGCCATTGGACCGGCCGGCCGGTTGCTGAGTTTAAAGCCAAAAAGAAAACGTTAATGTGGATTAGTGGATCAAATATATAAATGAATAAATGTATGTATATATATGTATATATTAGAAAAAATTCATAAAATTACCAAAATGAACAAAGCATAACTAAGGAATTTTTCAAGTTGCTTCAAACTATTTGTGCTCGACTCTGTTTACGTTGGCCACTTGTTAAAACACATTTGATATTAGCCAATTAAAAATAAGTGTTTATTAGCCCAGTTCATTAATTTGGAAAATACTAAAAATGAGTAAATAATTGAAGATTTTTATTTTTATCAATATGTAAATAATTATTGTTTAAACAATTCACAAGTTTATTTAAAATCAATTGAGAAACCATTAAATAATTTGAAGACTCAATGAGCCTTATTTGCTGTCTTTTATTGCCGCCGCGGCTGCCGCTGCTGCTGCTGCTGTGTGAAGTGCATTGAGTGAAATTGCTTTCCACTTGAGCTCTCAACACTGTGCAACAAATTCAACTAACTGGTTCTGCCAGCTGTGATAAGCCGCACACGATAAGCATATAAGATTTACAATCGCAGTGCGTCGCGGGATTTCAGCATTTGATATGCGACTGACACTTGAGCTGCTGTCGATGCTGTTGAAGCTGACTGCTGCGGCTGCTTGATTCCCCCTGGGGGGGATCCGCATCCAGCATGTTGCCACTGTCAACTTAAACTGCGCAACGTTGGCCCACAAATTTGTTGAAATCAAACACACACACACACACACACATGTACATATATATGTGTGGCAGGAAAAACTGTTGCAGCTCCACTTCCACTTCAAATTACAATCAAATTGGATGCAAGCCTTGGGGCACAGCAACTGTTGTAATACATTTGAATGTCGCTGAAATGCCACACACACATACACACACACATACACACACACATACACACACGCATTGCTGCACATCAAACAATTGCTATTGCCCTCTTTTCACCAACTTTGGCCCCTTTTTGCTGTCGAACATTTTAATTTGATTAAATTTCATGTGACCCAAATACCGGAAACAGTTATTTTTGGTTGCCCCAGACGCGCTTCCCCAAAGTGACAATGGCCGCCACATTAGGCGCAAAAAAAACAAGTAACGAAACTCTAGTCGAGACTGCTCGACTAAGAGATACCCTGAATCCATTGAGCTGTAATACCAATCATTAAGAGCTATATTTATTCATTAATAGTAACCAACACAAGCACACACACACACACAAACATATGCATGCACGTAATATGCTCACTGCGCAGTTTTGCGGCTGCAGAAGAGGCTGTGCTATGCAAACTTCATTGTTTAATAACATTTTTTCTCGACATACGTTCTTAATGAAATTTTCGGGGAATGATTATGACATCCAAATGTACCTATTTGCCAAATTTCAAGTCTCTAGTATTTGATATACGTGAGTTATCGTTTTTGTTGAATTATGGGCGGAAGGGGCGTGGCATCAAAAATCCAAAAATGACAAAATGTGCGGATTCAATATAGCTATCAACCATAACTTAGTGCACGATTCTATCTTTAACGGTGTGCACGCCAGACCTCAAAAACAAAGCGATATTTTCGATAGTTATCGATAAAAAAGAAATGGGATGAGTTATCGAAAAAAAAAAATAAACTCGTACAGCGTATGGTATTATCGAGCATTTTGCTTTTTATTTGAAGTCTCTAGCTTTTGTGGTTGCAGAAATCTAGGTGTTTACACGGACGGACGGACGGACGGACGGACAGACGGACAGGGATAGTTCAACTCAGCTCGTCGAGCTGATCAAGAATATATATACTTTATGGGGTGTGGCACGCCTCCTTCTGCCTGTTACATACATTCGCACAAAAACATTATACCCTGAAATTTCCATTTTCAATGGATTCAGGGTATAAAAATGAAATAAATAAAAAGAAGAAAAAGATATGTAAGGAAAGAGCACCCGAAAGAGGAACGAGCGAAATCACGTTTAGGGTGGGGCTGCCCACAATATCGTAGGGCTGGAGGGCGTTGTGTCTCAAATTATGCGAGCCAGCGAGCGAGCGAGCGAGGGTTGCCCCAATCGCAAGTAGCGACGTTTGTACAGCCAACGGCACGAAAACAAAGGCTCAACAAACAAACGACTCGCATTGTCGATGATGACGTTGCTCGCGACTTTGCTGACGTTGATGTCTTCTCTTTTCTAACCATTTTGCCACATGAAAAGCAATTTTCATGCGTGGCTTCTTCTTTGTTAAATGCGTCTTAAATGTGTATGAGTGCGTGTGTGCGTGTGTGTGACTGTGTGTGTGACTGTGTGTGTGTGTGTGTGTGTGTGTCAGCGGGCGGTCAACATTGCTGCGTATTTCCGCCACAGAGCCCAAAGTCGTGCCCAAACCCAGGCCCAGGCACAAATACAGCACAGACACGGAGAGCCGGTTTTTCTTCAAAGCAAAAGCAATAATAGCAGCAACAATACACAAGCACACACACACACACGCACACACACACGCACACACAATCAGCTCAGAGCGTGCGTAAAGTGCGTAACTGTCGCTTTGGCTCCGTTGAAACGGGTTTTCTGCGTGGCGACAGCAACAACAGCAAACAGCATTCGTTGGCTCGCCTCCACAGCTAGCGCCATCTTCATCTAGCGCTGAGCATCCCTTTCGCACGCACGCTTACCCAGCGCTGTGATACCATGGTGTGTACAGCTGTTTTCTGTTTATCTCGCACTCTCCGCTTTTTCTTTACATTCGTGTTTTTGTTTACGTTCTGTGGCACGCACACGACCATCGAGCGCGACCCAACAACAGCAGCACTTCCACTTACACACACACACACACTCGCGCGCACACATACAGATACAGAGCAGGGTGTCTCACTCCAGCGCGTGTGCATGCGTACGAGAGCGGGACAGTGTGTGCCTGGCAAGTTGATTACTTTGATATGGAGCGCAGTTTCTTTCAGTTCCGAACTTTGTCCTGCATTTGATGGAACTAACAGGCTGTACGCATACAAACTGCGCATCGGATTTCTCCATGCAATGCGCCATGACAACCCCCAATATTATCCAATAACTACGCACAACTCGCCCAGCACTGGGCCAACGCTTTCACTTTTAAATTAAGTCATAATTTTATACGCAAAAACGAAAAGAAAAAAACTGATAATAAAAGACGGAACACAAAGACCAAACCAAGCCAAAGAAAACAGAAAAAAAAAAAACCAAAAACTTTAACTTAACCTACATTTTGTGAGAGCTTATAGGAAAAAAAAAAAAATACTGCGCATTTTATAAATGATTCAAAACTAGATTCACACTTTGTCTTTTATCAAGTGGTTTCGGCTTGTCTGTCTGTCGGCAAATGAGGGAAATAAAATGTGTTGATAAAAGCTTCAACTTTTGAGGTTTTCACTGCCGCACTTCCGGCATGGACCGCACTGATTAGGGCAACTAGCTTCAAAAAAGAGTTCTGAGCTAAAAATAAACTCTGTAATACACTTAAATACATTTAATAACTTTTTTATTAGGTTTTGATTGCTTGAAATGAAGACATTTACTGTGAAGTTAATGAAACTATGAGAACAAGTTTGAGGGCAACCTTATGCCCTTTGAAAAGTTTCCGATCTTGTTCAAACTGGATCTAGAGTAATGACATTTGATTCAAATTTATATTTGCTTTATATGAAATATGTGTATTTGTATTGATAAATATTTATTAAACTTATATTGAGAAATATATTTCATTTAGGGCACAGAGTAAACTTTGTATTATATATATATATATATTAATATTATTAATATACATATATATGTATATAGAAGCCAATTAAATTTTAGTGACCTTTCTAATTTGTTCAACATTCATTAAGTTGACAGCTTAAAGTTAATGAATATGTTGATTTCAACTAATCAACAGTTGTAAAGGTGAGCAGGTTGTCTCTATAGCGATTACATAAGACCAACCCTCTGCTGTCATTAACAAACTCCTGAGAGTTTGAGAGCTAAAAAAATAACTCATATTTTATATAAGTAAATCTCTCTCTGCTATACAGATTTCCAGATGAAAACTCTTCAATAGTTATTTGTATGCGTGTGTGTGTGTGTGTGCATGCATTTTATCTATCAGTATACCCACATATAGTTAACAGTTACGCCTGCTGCTAATATTCTATTCAATCTGCGCTGTTTATGAGCCATTTGCCGAGCACTTTGTGAAAATGTGAAAATATCTCTAGCGCCCGAGTCCCTTTTTCGCTGTCTTCGATAGGCAGAGAAAACCCAATCGCAAACATGTCCTTGCCTGTATGCGTTTGGCAATCCTTCGCTGCCTGCTGCCTGCTGCCCTTTGACCGCCTGCTGTTTAGCCCTAGTCTGGCCGCGGCTAACGACCTGCCACGGGGTCTCGGGTTTTCGCTCGCTGCATTTCTATGGTTTTCTTTTTTTCGTTTTGTGATATTTTTGGCCTGTTTGTCAATAAACAAACAAAAAAAGTAAAAAATGACAGTTGCCGGGCCGCATTCTGCGGGCTGCGCTCCTATGACTAATCGACCTTGTCGCGCAGGTAGACCCTTCGCAAACTTCGCACTCTAATTGGAAGCGATAAATTGTCGTGCTACGCTTAGCATAAATGGCTAAGACTATCTCATATGAAGCATTCATTATCATTCTACTTTGGCTCGATACTTCAAATCGGTCAACAAGCTGCAATGACCTTTTTTTGTGTTCATCGAGGCAGGTTGAACGACATGTTGTTCCACTGGGCTCGTCTTACGGATAGATGTCAACGCTGTGTGACGAAAGGCATCAAAAATGTTGCCTGTTGTTCATCAAATGTCAGAGTTTTCATTTCTTTATTTGTTTTCGTTTCGCTCGTTGTTCGTCTCTCGTTTTCCCAACTGCTTTTTGGCGACCCAAATGCCCAGTTTTTGGTCAGCAAGTGACAAATGACTCATCTGATAATATACAAACAAAGAGAAAACGAACCCCAAATACCCTAACAACAAGTTGCTTTAGCTGTGGATAGATTTATCATTTAATCTGATAATGCGGAGCAATTTCTAAAGATTTCTTTCAGAAATTCTGAAATTTATTCAGGATTATCGAATAAACAAAATAATCTAGAATTTATTAAGAAATTGTTACATCACTTATATATGACAATCATAAAATAAATATTTGAAATTTATATCAATTTATGCATAATAATTATTCATTTCACATTTCAAAGCTCAAATACCCTCTATTAAATTGTTGCTTGTGTGTCTTCCTCAACAGAAAACTCTTTTAATAATAACTTGGTGAAAAATAAAATTAACTCAAGCTTTGTTTCTTTCTTTGGCTGCTTCATTCTAAGCGAAGGGAACGTCTGAAGGTGAGCCCAAAAATCTAAAAATCCAAAATCTAAACGACTTTCAAAAACAACAAAATGCAGCCAGCTCGTTTGAGTTTATTTATTTTTTATTTTTTTAGATTTTGTTTTGGTTTTATTTTTGGGCCTTTTTAGCTTGCGCCTTTTTTGTTGTTGGCCTTTATGGTTTGGCTATAACGGCCTTATACATATAACACAAATGCACACCTGTGTATATATATATATATATATATATATATGTGTGTGTGTGTGTATACGTCTTTTATGCCTGGTATGTGGGTCAATTTGAAATGTTTTTTGATCAATGCAAAAGAGTCGTTTGAATGATTGAATGAAGAAGTGAAGAAAAATATTAAAATATATATTGACTGCTTGCGATATATACATATATTTATACATATACATAAAGCTCTTATAAAATAAAATTATTTATAAGCATTTTCGCTGGCATTAAGGTGCCCATATAAGGATATTCCTGTTCGCATTTAGCACGTCCCTTTCACTTAATGAAATTCCCTTGAATTTCCTTTTGAGCTTTCTTCAGAACTTGTTAAGCCAGCGTTAAAAGCAACAAAAAAAAAAAAACAAAACAGAAAAACAAAAATTTTGCTTTTCACTTTCTTTGGGTCAACAGTTTTTGCACTTTTTGCCTTAGCTTTGACGACGTGACAGACAGACAGCCAGACAGACAGAGCGGTCGAACAGTCACAGATTTACGGCGTCTGTGGCACTGCCACGGCCACTGCCATTGAGACATGGTCAAGAAAAAAGGAAAAAAAAAATGCAGCGCTCGAAAATGAAAGATAAAAAAATGAAACAAAAAGTAACAGTAAATAATAATTTTAAAATGTAAAAAAAAAAAATTGTTTTTAATTTTAGCTGCCGAACGAGAGCGAAAATTGAGTGAAAAACTTGAGTCATTTCTTTAGCTCAGTCGAAACAGTTAAACAACAATTTTCAATGTCATTAAAATAAATTCGCTTTTAACTGGCTTTGACTTTGGAAATTGTAGCAGAGCCGGCAGCTGAATTCAGTTCATGCCCTGCGGAAATGCTAGCTAACAAATGGCTGCTTGGCAGCCAGTGGAGCAGCTCGCAGAGAAATACGCATTGAACTTGATAAATGGGGCCTGACAACTGCACGTTGAGGAGTTTTCAGCTCTAATTGTATTGGGCAGGTAAATAATATACAGATATATTAAGGGCTGTCCACTGATTCATTGGCTGATAATTAGGCGGCTGACGCGGCGTATACGTCATCGTAATTGAAATGAAAATGCGAGCAACAAGTTTCCCGCTTGAAAATAACCTTAGAATAAATTACCTCATGTTTCCGTCAAGCACACAAACAGATAGACACACATACACACAGGTACTCTAGAGAGCCGGCCAAACTAGTTGGGGAGTGTAGCAGATATATATATATATATATATATATATGTGTGTGTGTGTGTGTGTGTGTGTGTGTGTTGTGTGTGCTTACTCGTTGCCATAAACAAAAGGCTGGTGCTCAAGTCGAACAAAAATTCAAATTCAAATATTTTTTTAGACTGCGTTTTCCCCATTTACGTAGCAACAAACAACAACAACAACAGGCAGCACAACAATGGCTCATTGTATAAAAAAAAAATATGTGAAACTGGCTCGCAACAGACAACGCACGTGAGCATCACATGCCCAAACATCTAGCGAGGACAGACTCCAGATACAGATATATATATATATATATATACATATATATATATATAAATATATATATATATATATATATATATATATATAAAAGTATATATATATACATATATATACATATATATATATATATATATATATATATATACATATATACCCATCTGCCTATGAGTTGAGCTGGCATTATGAAACCGAGTTTCTAGCCAATTACTGATTGACTTACAACACTCGAGCTGATTTTTGAATTTTGGGTGTGTAATTTATTTACTAACTGAGCTGACCAGCTGGCTGGCTGGCTGACAACGTGGCAGCTGATGAGGTCATATACAACATACATAAGGGCTAAATTAAACTTGTCGAAAGAGGCAGACTGATGAGCTTTAAGTTAGATAAATTGTAGTTTACATAATAAGATTCTTTTTGGAAAAATATATATGTACTAAAAACACAGAAAAGTTCAAAATATTATTTCCTAATTATTAGTTAAAATCTCTTATTAGCTGTATAATAAGTTGAGCTAAATAGTAAAGCTTTCCGTAAATATTAAAGCGCATCTTGCAGATAATTCAGCATCTAACAGTATTTGAAAGAATTCGAACGCCACTTGCTAGTATTCCACAGAGTTTCCATATTTGATAAAAATCACGAAAAGCTCGTAAAAGCTTTTAAAAGTTCTATCTACAAATGCACAGAAGACGACACGAAATACAGTCTATGTTGATAAAAACAAACAATGCTTGGCGTAAAGCTTATTTTTATTGAAATTTTATTTTGTTTTGCTTTCAAAATGAAAACGTGAACTCAGGGTCAAACGCGTGAGAGCAATATTTATAGAAGCAGCAGCATAAGGAAAACAGCGTGTCCACATATTGTGCGATCGATAGAGATAGAGCTGTTCGCGCTGCGTATCTGTTAGATACAATGAGACGCGGCGCGCGCGCTCTTCCAGATACCAGCTACAGCTACAACTACAACTACAACTACAACTACAACTACAGCTTGCTGACAAACATATTGACGAGCCACACGGAACAGATACGGGCAGCTGAGTTGGCATTGAGACCGGCTATCTATATACATATCAAAGTATCTACGTATCTACGTATCTGTGACTGTGTGTTTCATAGCCAGCACTCATGCCCCACTCACTGCAATGCAACAATTGCAAACGTACTAGTATTTAGCGATTATTAGTTGAATAGCTACAGCAGAGAACAGGCGGAAAACAAAAGCAAAAACTAAAGCAATGAGCGAGCGTAGGAAGTGAATGCGATAAGTGAGCGCAAGTGTGAGAGAGTGAGGAAGAGAGAGCGAGAGAGCGAGATGTGGAGATAAATGGAAAACGCAGTTCGAGGCTGATGCCGGTCTCAGGCTGTGTAGTTATGTAGCTGTGTGCGCGTGTGCGCTTGTATCTTTCAGATACACACGCTTATTAAACAATCTATGACAACTATCAACAATATTTCTATGTACCCCGGGCTGGCTTATGACGCAATTGAGCAACAGCACGAAGCAATTCCAATAGCGAATAATCTATATAATTAGCTGTGCAGCGCAAGTCTTGTGCGAATGCCCACAGACCCAGTCTGTGTGTTTCTTCATTATAGATCGAAGCAGCATTTAGTGTGTTTATTTAACCCTGAACATGTATCGCACTTTGCCTTTATTTCTGTTGCCTCTTCCTTTTTTTTCTTTTTTTTTTTTTTATTCTATCGAATTCCTTCACGAATTTAATGCTAAACAAATTTTTTATTACGACATCGAAGACAGCGTCTGGGCATCGAAATCGGTATCGGAATCGAGCGGAATCGAGCGATTCTACAACTACCGCAGTGACGCAATTCCCATTGGGGCTGTGGCCCGGTAAACATACGACTTGAAGAGCCCACATCTTCGTTTCGTTAAGGTTTTGATTTTGTTTTTTTTTTTTTTTCATTTTCATGACAACCAAAAATTATATTCATGTTAATAACTGTTAACTTAAAAGCTTAGACTTATTTAGATCTCTATATGGATTGTGCTCTGGCTTAGTTTTCTATTGCTAAACATTGACTTCTCTGTCAGCTTTGCTGTATTCCATTTATTGCACTTTGACTTATTGAAAAGAAATAAATTGAGTGTATTTTAAATTTTATTTATGTAGTTGCCATGCACGGAAACTGTGGCGTGGCGACAGCTCAGCAAAGAAACAAAGGTAAAAATAAAAATAAAATATGAAATGAAACAGAGTTCGGTTTTGAAGTAATGAAGCATGACTGTGTTTATGCTGAATTAAATATTTATGGAATATTTAGTTGATATACATATATAATATATTATGCGCAATATTTTATATTTATTCCCATTTAATAATATGCGTAAAAAAAGCTTTATCTTATGTTGCACTTAAGAAGATTTCGAATGTAAAACAGTTTGCAAGCCGAGAGCATTTTTTTGATATAGTCAAAATACTTGAAATTGGCAGCAAATTTAGAATCAGCTCAAAGTAGAGCATTTATAACTTTACATAGCTTAGATCTTTATTCTATTCAAATTAGACGTGCTCTCTCTCTCTCTCTCTCCATCTCTTTGTCTCGCATTATTTAAGATCTAACCTCAATCTAAGTGCTTTTGTAGACAACTGTAGCTTGAGTATAGTAATGTGTTTGATGCGGCTTTTTGGATTTGGGCCATCCCGGGGCAACTGTAGAAGAAGGCCACACACATTCAGTTAGCCGCGTTAACCCAGTTACGTGACTCTGAAACGCGAAATGCGACCCCCAAAACCAATTTGCCGTGCCACATAGAAATGCATTGAATGCACATAAGTGCACAAAAAGCATATATACATGCATACACGCATGCACATATATACACACACAAACATACATATATATATAATGTGTGCAGCTATGCTGCCCCCTAACATTGTTCAGCTACATAAATGTATATGTATGTGTGCGATAACACCCTCAACATGCTGGCTGGGGCTGGGGCTGGGGCTTTCGCTGGGGCTGGGACTGTGGCTGGGGCTGACCTTGACACAGTTTTTAACGCCGCCAGCTGCACAATTGTCGTTATTTCTTCTTCTTGCTTCATGTTTTTTTTTTTTTTGTGGGCGGACGCAACGTGCAACCAAGTTGAGGCAATCCAATCACATATAACTAAAGCTTCATTTATGTACCATATATATAACTGCATGCATATATATATATATATATATATATATATATATATATATTCAGCTTGAGTTAATTGACCAAGTAAACGGTTGAAAAGCACAAGGTGTAATTGGCTTTCACATTATGCTAATTGTCCTGTGGCAACTGGACAAGATAATTTAATTACCCGCTATAAAGACGATACAAAAATAGATTGAACTCATTTTTTCATTTCACTTTTTTCCACTATAATAAACTTAAGATAGGTTTTTTAGGCTTTAAAAAAAATATATACTATAGAACAATAAATCATAAAAATCGGTGAATCTAAATTGTATTTTCAGACTGATCAATATAAATATAAAGATCAAGATAAATAGATAGATAAATGATAAGGAAATAGATCGATATATATATATGTAGATGGATAATTAGAGAGATAGATAGGTATATCGATAGATGGATAAATAGAGAGATAGATATATAAATGCATAAATATATAGATATTCATTCATTCATTCAACTTTAACCAACAGCATATGGAGAGCGATCATGGGTACAGCGCCACTCCCGCTCATGCAGCTTCCACTCTCTCTATCTTCTCTCTTCTCTCTTAGGTCGGGGCACTCACCTCATTTCCGACTGTGGTTATCTTGACCAGCACCTCGTCTTTGGCGACATCATGATAGACCACATCGCCGCTCTGCTCGCGTCCATTGTAGGTGAGAAAGATGCGCTGGCCGGGCTGCAAGCGTATGCTCATGATGGACCGAAAGCCGGGTCCGATGAGATCCGATTCGCGAAACTCCTTGGTCATGGCGTTGCGGCGCAATGCCTGAGCTGGACTGATGTGGACGTTAACGGCTGCAGCGGCAGCGGCGCGTCGCGTCTCCACAATAACCGATTCGGAGGAGGACGACGGGGATGGACACGAGGACGAAGACGTAGTCGAGGACACGGACGCGTTAGTCGACGCGGCTGATAGCGATTGGGTCTTAAAATCAAAGCGTACCATATAGCGAGTGTCGGCATTTAGCTGGGCATCGCCCGGCGGCAAAAAGGTGGGCGGCGGCATAGGCTCGGGCGTGGCGGACATAGAGGTGGGCGTCTTCACGTCCTGTATGACGCCCGAGTACCAGAGGCCGTCGGGGCCAGGTGCGCACACCTTGGTGCCAATGATTGAGCGTTTGGCCAAGCGGCGGCTGGTTGACATTTTTCTAGGCTTTCCTAACGGGGCTTACTTTCTGGAAGATTAGGGGGGATCAGGGGCTAAAATGGCCTGGCGACTTTTTTCTTTCTTTGCAGTTTTCTTTTTTCACACTTTTTCTATGATTTTTTAATTTTTATTTTTTTTTGTTTTCTTGATTCTTTTTTGCTGTTTTCCTTTTTCAGTTGAGTTTTTACTATGAATTTAGGAGTTGAGCTTGGCTTGTTTGGCTGGCGGCAGCATTTTTTACACTTGACATTTTCTGCTTCTTATTCTACTTCTACTACTACTATTTCTGCTTCTTCCACTTCTACTTTTTCTTCTTCTGCTTTTATTTTTTATTTAATTTGCACACACTTTTGATTGCACTTCCGTTTTAGTAAAATTGTAACAACTTGTTGCACAGTGTTCTCGGCTGTTGACAGTATCTTAAGTCTGGGAAATGTTTTTGGTTAATTTGTATACATTGATCTTATTGAGCTCGATGAGTTTTTTGATAATGTTCTTGTGGTAGAGCTCGAGGGAGAGGGTGACGCGTTGATTGAGATGCTGATTGAACTGTTGTCGCTGGATGGGCGAATTCCTGTTTAGATTTGGATGCAGTGCATCTGCTGGGCCGGACCGTCTCACATGCTCGCTGTGCGTTGTCTTGGTGACGTTGTCGTTGTTGTTGTTGTTGCGTTTGTGCCGAAGCATAATCCAATTTTAGGCGTTTTCAACCTCAGCTTGACAGCGGCTGGAAATTTCAAGGGACAATAGAAAATCGAACGAGCCGAAAATTTTTGCAAAACGCTCTATCGCGGATGTCACATAAATTCTGTTTGTTTACACTATTTTCTTTTCTAATCTTTTCACTTATCTATCGATATGTTGTTTCTTACCGTGGCCGTTGTTGTTGTTGTTGTTGTTGTTGTTATGTTAATTTGCACTAATTGGCGTTTATTTATATATTTAAGTATATATATTTATTGCTCACTTTGCTTTCACGCTGCTTTCGCTGCCGGTCGTTTCACTTTTTCTTTTCTTTCTTCCAAGTTTTTTCTTTCTGCTCACACACACACATACACATGCAGTGACAGTGACACTAGCACAAAACACGCACACAGAATACACTAACAAAGCGCAAGAGAGCAAAATGGATGCAATCTGCTGTCGCCGCTTCTGATGCTGCACTGTTTACTGCTGCTGCTGCTGCTCTTATTGTTGTTGTTGTTGTTGTTGTTGTTGTTGTTGGTATTGTTGGGCATTACCCAATATATGTTTGATTGCATTCAATTAAGAAGCATTTAAACTGTTTGTGATTAGCTGGTTACACGAATTTATTTTTATTGTTTTGATGTGCTCAGTTTTTTGCTGTTATTTTCTATTTATTTTATGTTTTTGGCGTCTATGTTGATGACGAGGGCGACTCGTAGTAAGCGCTTATCGGTCCGTACACGAGAGTTGGCTATCAACGACTGAGCGAAGAACAGCGAGTTACAGTTACGCGCAGCGAACAACACTCACACACACACACACGCATGCACACACTCGGAGTTCTCTCTCCTCTCTCTCTCTTTGCCTAGCGCTCTGGCTGGCTCTCTGTTGCTGTTGCTGTTGCTGTTGCCGTTTGTTGTATATTATGCTTTCGTTCGTACCTGCTTGGAAAACTACATACATTAGTGCAACTGTGTGCGTGTGAGCATGGGCTGTTTGAGTGTGTGCAAGTTTTTCCCCTGCTGCAGCTGCTGCTAGCTAGCATAATACGTAAAACACTTGAGGAACATGCTCTTGAAAGCGTCGAAAATGCATTCGGCTTATATACACACACACACACACACACACACACACTTATACTTATACTTATACTTATAAGACATGCATAGGCCTCAATTGAGTTAACAGTTGCGGCTATCGAAAAATGTTAGCGTCTAGACTAGCTGTTAATTTGTTATGTCGATGTGTCAAATTACATACAATAGATCTACACTTGCATAAATGCAAATACTCATTTTATGGCTTAAATATGCATATTAACTATTTTAAATCCGAATTGGCATTTCATTCCTTGTAGCTCTGTTAAAAGCGCCAATTGGTAGCAGTGAGCAGCAGCGCTATCCGCTTATCAATATGGCCAACCCAGCCAGCTAGTCAGCCAATGTGTGTTTTGTGTGCGTGTGTGTGTATCTGTGTATCTATGACGCCATCGTCGGCTTGCCAGCATAACAGCAAATGTCGACGTCGTCGTTTGTGACTGCTGCCATCCCCAACCCAAAAAAAAACTACGCAGTTAACAAAAAGTTCAACACTTGTCAACATTTTTCACAACGTCAACAGAGCGCCGCATAACCCTGTATTTGTGTGCATAACTGTTTGTATGTGTGCGAGTGTGCGCTCATCTTTCTCGCACAGATATCAACAACAAAGCGGATACCAACAGAGAGAAGGAGAGAGACAGCGAGTGAGCGCGCGAGAGACACTGCCAGCACGATAACAGCTGTTGTTGACAGAGCAGCAACAATGTTGCCAAAACAGCTGTTGAGCGCACAACCATAACAGATGAGAGTACTGCTTCCACTGCTTGCTCGACCTACACATACTCTAATTAGCACTCGAATTATTAGTGACAAAAGAAATGCAACCGTTTTTAAGCAACAGATTCATTTGTGAACTCAACATAATTGATAACCGTTGAAAGCAATTATAATTACGATTTTATTTAATTGTTGCATTAAATTGGTCTATTAGAAACGTATGTAAAATGCAGTAACTGAATTAACGCAGATCAAGCATACTGTATGTATGTGAAGGAAAATTCTATAAGTGTGATTTTGATATGCGTTAAGTCCAACTGCAATGTTAATGATTCTGATTTTGCAGAGTATTTCTATAAAAATTGCCGGCCGGTTTTCTGTCAACGTCACAAGTTTAACAGTTAAAGAGAATGTTTCAGTTGGGTGCATGTGTTTGCTTAGGTATGCGAGTGTGTGATCTTGCTCTCTTTGACTCTCAGCAACACACAGCTGTTATTATGCTTTTGTTTACATCGGCAACAGTTCGATGTTGCTGCTGTTGTTGATGTTGCTAATGCTGATGTTTTTGTTGTTGTTGTTGCTGTTGCTGTTGTGTTTGTAGTTGCTGCTGTTTGTGAATATTGAACGCACATAAATACAGCCACATATTTATGTGCATACATACATACATATGTATGTATGTATGTATGCATGCTTGTATTTGTTTCGAATTTTTAGGGGGGCCTCTCTTGTTGCTGGCTCTGTTTTATGCTGGCTGTATATTGGCATTGTTGTTGCCTTTGGAATGACCTCTGTAGGCATACCACAGCACCGCCGCTGCTGGCAACGTAGGCGGCAGCGTGGCCGAGGGCTGGGGCTGTCGTTTTCTGGGCGTAATCCGCCTCGATATCCATCAGCGCTACGGGGGCCAATAGCATACAAACATAACTACAATCACACACACACACGCACATGCAGTTACACACATGCACACGAACACACACATATGGATGGATGTAGATACATGTGTACATACATACATACATATGTATGTATATGTATGTATGCACGTACAGGCGCATAGATTTATGTTGTTGTTGTTGTTGTGTTCTTTTTTTTTGGGGTGGATTTGTTGGCAGACGCATTTGTAAAACGCCATTTGCGATAGATGCCCAAAAATGCGCTGCGTAGTTAGCGCAGTGTGGGTCAAAGGGGGGAGGCTCGCGAGCTGTTTGAGGCTTAACAAAAATCTGTACAAATAATGTTGTAAGATTGCACGCTTATTTAAGATATTTTGTAGCTCACCTAAATATGTATATTCATATTGGACAACCTGTAGCCCAGATATGGCGCCCAACTGCAAAGATGCGCTATCTGACACATTCAATTAATCATTTCTTGAGTGAAAATTCCGCAGTCGCAGCAATAGCAACGGAAAGAGGAGCAACAACAAAATGCTATTCAACGGAGCGTTGCCAGCGCTGTCGTGTTGAGCATTACAACAAATACGCAGTTACGAAAGGAAAGATGAAAAAACAAAAAAAAAACAGCAACAGTAATGACAACAACAACAGCAGTGTCAGCGGCAGCGCAGCGCAGTGTATGCCGGTGCAATCTGTGTGTTACAAAACCAAACGAAACGAAAAGAAACGCAAAAGGCAAAACCAAAACAAAGCGTTAGACCGAGCAAGACAACATCAGAAAGCGCGCACATACACACATACAGAGACGCGCACTTACATATTACCAAACTGGAAAATAGGTCAAACAGCTGAGAGGGCAAATCAACTGTTTGCCTGCTCGCTCTAATGCTCTCATGCACGCAAAGAGAGTCGTTCGTGTGTGAGTTGTGTGAGAGCGGCGCTAACATTGTAAGAGCGCACATTGACAATTAGAACGGGAACTGCTGTTAGTTAACAGCGACCTTAATTCCTCTGATTGGAATGAGCTGACGGTGCGTTAGCTACACGGTGGGTGTACACATACATACGTATATATGCGGATATTTACATGCGTAAATGTATTTCAAATGCTTAAATAGTCCTACGAAGCAGTAATTCAGCTTGCGCTAGGTAGTCTTCAATGCGACTATGCCTATAAACCAGTAAATAATTATGATTTATGCCTCGATAGACGCTGGAATTGTACCGTTAACAATATGGCATTTATACTGATGTAGTCATCGATATCGCGCTCTCGTTCTCTCTCTCTCTCTCTCTCTCTCTCTCTCTCTCACGCCGCTCGATAGCTCGATAGCAACATGTAGCCAGGAAGCCATCTTTACGAAGCGCAGCGATCGTGCTATCCTTGTCCTTCCCATTTGTTATTCGCCTGTATTGGCTTGTCTAACAAAGACGCAATGGCGCCTCGATCGACATAACTGTAAATGTCCATTCGCCTTTGATGCAAGAGAATATTGATTTGAGATGTCATTTAATTGATAATTTGATCAGATGTGATTACTCTAAGAACTTGGCCAATGGCGAATTGACCAAGTTGAGTTAACTTTCCCAACAAGTTTCGCTTGATAAATCTTTTATTTTGCCAGAAATGTATGTAATTGAGCCTAATTGCTTAGCTGTCCAAGGCGCATGTCAAGTTCTTCACTGCTGTGTGAGTGTGTGTATATAAAAGTGTGTTCAGATGTCCATCAAAGCTGTCAGTGGTCAAAGCAGGGCACTGCGTCCAGCCGTCAGTTTGGTGGCATTGAATTTGGGATTAAAAACGGTTGCACGTTGCGTGCTGGCTCATTAGAATGTTTACCCGTATTTTGTTGCCATTGTTTGCAGTCGCACGGGGCACCGGTGTGGGGCTGGCTAGGATGATAATCAAGTTAGCAAATGTAGCTCCAACTGGCTATGATTGATGTGCACATGTCAGCGCCAGGAAGCATAAATTCTAGACAAAGATGAGCGCTGCTCTCTGTCTGTGCGAATTCGTGTGGCAAGAGAAGACGCTCAGTGGCCAGATGGCAGTTGGCAGTTGGCAGTTGGCAGTTGGCAGTTGCTCAGCTTGCAGATATCAAATTGATGTCATGTGCAACATTTTGACAACCGGTTGGCCGCGCTGCCAGGCACCTGTGTGACACAGCGAGCGGCGACTTGACATGGCTAACAAACTAATTTCACCGATCATCAAATGGCCGCTCCCTGTGCCACACACACACACACATACTCTCATGCGCATTGTTGACATTTGGTCATAAATTTTTCATGGAAAGCAGGAAAAAAAAAAAAACAAAAAAAAAAACGAACCGAACAAACATTTTCATTATTCCAAACAAAACATTTGTGTGAGTGTATATATATATATATATATATGTATATATATATATATATATATATATATATATATATATATATATATATATATAAGTGTGTGCAATGTTAACAACTATTTTGGATATAGCGATCGTTGCAACTGTTTCTGCTGCTTCCCAAAATAAGTGAGCTATCAAACATTATTCAATATTTTGTCATATGTTAAATGTCCATTGAAACTGTACAAACAACAACAGCAAAGGCAACAACTGCCACAGCTACAAACCAAAATAGGTCAATAGGTTGACCCAAATTCCACGCGTTCAGCATGAAATTATGTATCTGCATTTGTATGCGTGGGCATGTATATATATGAAAGCAGCATGTATTTGTATGTGTGGCAGGGCCTAAACAGACCCTACAAAATTAATAATAATTATTATTAACTATATTCTTATTAAAATTATTTTCTTATTATTATTATTATTTTTATTTAAATTGTAAAATATTACAAAGCAAATGTATTATTAAGTTTTAAAGTTTAAAAAAATTCTTAATAATATTAATATTTTGTTGGGTCACTTAAAAAATTAAAAATAATTATTATTAATTATATTTGTATTATGATTATTGTCTAATTATTATTATTATCATTAATATATATATATATATATATATATGTATATAATGATTATTATAAATTTAATTATATTATAATTATTGCCTTATCATTATTAGTATTTTCATCATTTTTAGCTCAAAAAATTCATTGAGTAGTCCCGGGCTAGGAGATGAAAATAAAATAAAAATAATAAATATGTAATAAATAAAATAATAAATTGGAATGTATCTTAACTTCTATGAAGCTCGTCGACTTTTCCATACTTCCTCACGAACAGGGATTGAGCTAATTTTAAGCTAGGATAATTAGCATGAGATGAATACAGAAATGTCTGTTAATGGATTGTGGCATTGGCAATTAATATTATAGTGAATCAATTAGCAAAGCTGTCCTCTGAGAAGGGTTCGATCCAGACCAAGCTGGTTCCACTATAAAAGCAAATTGGTGACTTTAACATAATAATATATTATTATTAACACAGATAATATTATTATAGGAATATTATTTGTATTGATTTATGTTTTAATGTTATGCATATGCGCTCTATGCATTGTTATTCCATTTATCATAATCATTGTTATCATCTATAGTTTCTTAATTTTTATAAATCATATCAATATCTGGAATGAATTCAACAAATTCTTTTGGTATTTCTGAATTTAAATTGAATTTGTATGTAATCCCATCTCAATGGCTTGCCCCAGCATCAAGGACAAATGCGTTGTGCCAAGGGCAGCGGCGCGTTGCTTGAATTCTTCATACATAGCCGCGGTACATGTCATGGCTGCTGACCGAAACTGGGGCAGCAGAGTCATGCTTCACAGAAAGCTCTGTGCATAGAGCTTTGTGCGCTTGCCCGAAAGCTCTTCATTTCACATTAGAGTGCCTCAGTGCAGTAGTTAAAAAATTTCTCGCTGCGCCCAAGAGTATGCTACACTCACAATTGTTATACCCCAACAGGCAGAAGGCCATTTCCTTACTATCAATAACTATTTGTTTTTATACCTTGAATCCATTGAAAATGGAAAATCAGGGTATAATGTTTTTGTGCGAATGTATGTAACAGGCAGAAGGAGGCGTGTCCGTCTGTCCGTCCGTCCGTCCGTCCGTGTAAACACCTGGATTTCGTAAACCACAAAAGCTAGAGAATTGAAATAAAAAGCAAAATGCTCGATAATACCATAATACTGCTGTACGTGTTAATTTTTTTCTCGATAACTCATCCCATTTCCTTATTATCGATAACTATCGAAAATATCGCTTTGTTTTTGAGGCTTGGCATGCACACCGTTAAAGATAGAATCGTGCACTAAGTTGTGTTTGATTGCTATATTGAGTTCGCACATTTTGTAATTTTTGTATTTTTGATGCCACGCCCCCTTCGCCCACAATTTAACAAAAATGACAACTCACGCATATCAAATACTAGAGACTTGAAATTTAGCTAATAAGTACATTTGAATGTCATAATCACTTCATTAAGAACATAAGTCGAGAAAAAAAGTTATTAAACAAAAAAGTTTGCATAGCACAGCCTCTTCTGCAGCTGCAAAACCACGCAGTACGCATATTACATGCATGTTCGTGCATGCATATGTTTGTGGTTGTGTGCATGTGTGCATGTGTTGTTTACTATTGATGAATAAATGAAACTCTTAATGAGTGGTATTACAGCTCAATGGATTCAGGGTATCTCTTAGTTGAGCAGTCTCGACTAGAGTCTTGTTAATTGTTTTTTTTTTTTTTTTTTTTTTTAAATAATTTACATTTTATTTAAGCAGGCTTTTTAATACTTAATTAATAATCAATAACTATACGAAAATACTGATTTTGGATGCCTCTCCCTTCGCCAAAATTCAAAAAATATCAGATCAAATACTTGAGGGTTGAGATGTAGGAAATGGGCACATATGTTTCGCCCTGAGTGTTTAATTAAGAACGAATGTTTAGAAATAAACTGATTCAAAAATTAATTTTCCATTTTACAGCCTATGCTGCAGCCGCAGCGCTGGCGCTGCCTAAACTGCGCGTTCATATAAATGCATGCGTATGTACTCCATTCTACAATTTGCTTGGGGACCCACTAACGTTATGTATTGTGTATCCACTCTAATATTTCAACTGATTTTGTTTGTGGTTAAATTTCCTTTATTCTGTCTCTTATTAAAAACGCATTGCGGGCCTGTCTGTCTCTGCCCCTTTTCTCATCTGTCCTCTTCTGCATGCCATTGGGTGTGAATGATTGCGTATCCTCTCTTTTCGTCGCCACATGCTTGCGTTCATCAATCGAGGTGGAAGAGAAAAAATGCAACGCCTTTCTGTTTCGGAGATTTTATTAAGAGTATTAAATAAATAAAAATTACATATTCATTGGAGAACAAAATTATTGGCATAGCAAGATTTTTAAGCATTATAGAAATTATTCTTTTTAGTCGGACTTATATTTAAAAACCTCAATTTGATTGATTACATTTATTTTCAATTATTATTATTAATAAAAAATATAAAACCAAACATATTATTAGAATCATTTTTCCCCAGGACTCTTTATTAAGATTATGACTTGTATCCTCTTTTTCCTTTAATTGATCACAATAAGACTCAATTGGCACTGAATTCTCCGGCGGTTTTCTTAGGCACGTTATGGTCAATCCTGTTTTCTGAAAAAAAAAAACCGTAAAGTCAGCTATTCAAAAGTTCTTCGCATGTATATTTCCCTGTATCATATAATAAATCGAATTAAATTATATAAAACAAGTAACAAAACTTTAGTCGAGACGGCTCCACAAAGAGATACCCTGAATCATTTCAGCTGATTTACCAATCATAAAAGGATTCTATGATTCATTAATAGCAAAAAATATGCAAACTAAGGCCGCTTAGATCAAATTGATAAAACTTCCCCATATCGAATCATGCTCATTTGCATTCAATCTAAACTACTTACTTTATGCTGATTGATGATTTCCATCTTCTTGGCGCAATCGCATATAGTCGGATTTTTACTTGCAAGGATTTTGCAAGTAACATTCAGTGACACCAAACGGTCTATGTCAATCAAATTGTTATGTTCCACCTTCAGAGTTGTAAGATTTGGAAAACTGTTCAACCACTCAGCAGTCACGATGAGTATGTGGTTATACGACAAATCGATGTAGTTCAAGCTCCAAAAATCAGGATGCAGTAGTTCAGCCGGTAGTTCGGTATAGTTTTGGTTTTTCAGTATTAGTTCGCGAGGCTTCACTGCAGATAGGCATGTGTAGTTAATTTTTGCAACACGGCTACAATCCAGTCTATTAATCCTGTTGTTAAAACAGTCGCAGACAATTTTATTGCTAATACTTTTTGCGAAGATTCCCTTATTCGAGTATAATACTAATAATATTATCACACATTTCATCATTGCAACTATCTGGGGAATAATTAAAAATTCAATATTAATTACACTCATATTATTTATTAAGAATCTGTTTCATTGAAATGTTTCACGAGATGTTATACTTATAGGTAACATTATCTAACTCGACAGTTCACTTACTTATTTTCATTTTTGTTTCATTCAAAATAATAATATTTCTAAAACTACACAGCAAACTGCTTCCGTTTGCGAGATCGCTGCGTTCATACAGACGGACATGGCTACATCGACTCAGCTCGTCGAGCTTATCAAGAATATACATATATACACTAGATCTGGCAACTATCGATATTGGCGCCATTCGATATTTTCGTTGTTTTGAAAGTAAAAATTTCAAATTGTTACAGAACAAAATAGCAAAAAACGAGTAAAAATAACAAAAGTTTTATTTCATACTCATATTGACTTTTTTTCTTAAAATAAACATAACATTATGTCGTACAGCAGAAAAATCTACTCTACAATCTACTATAAGGCACTTATCGGAATGATTCTTTTTTTTATAGAAAATCACTGCAGAGGAGACTCGGAAACTAGTGGATTCAATGCCTCGACGCCTGGAAGAAGTTTCAAAAGGAAATGGATATCCAACAAAATATTAAAATGTAATGGATCCCTCAAAAAGAGCTGATGAATTGTTGTGTACGTAGACTTTTGTTGCGTCACTTTCCTCCATAATAGCTAATAGCTCCATCCATCTAGTTTCTGCTGCCAAACTGCCTAATCATTGCCATAACCTTCTTCTTTTCTGCTTCCCAGTGAGCAGGTGAAGTCTTAATGCCCTTCAAAGCTCTATAGCGAACTAGTTGGTCAATATGCTCTTCATTAAGAGCGTTTGCCGCAGTAATGCCGTGAGTGGCGCTGTGCTTGTGCAAGCCAATGGAGGTATTGTTCCTAATATTAATAATTTCCAACTCCTTTTAGTAAAGAAACAATTTATCAGTTCTACAATCTCTCCTATCCAAATTTTAGACTTAGACTTAGACTTTCGCTTTATGCCTGCAAAGATAGTTGGGAAGGCCAGCTCCTCTGAATCGCAATCTTCGATCATATCTAATGGTCGCTGACCTTCTCCAGGAGCTGTAACTATTCTTTGCATAGCGATATTCTCAATTGGGACATTTTCTAAAAAAGTTTCCTGGCCTCCTGGGTTAATGTCTTCTGAATCTCTATTATTCTGCTCGTTTGTTGAGGCTTGAGCAGATCTTTCTACCAACTCTGAAACTAAGTCCCTGTCTTCCGCTGATGCAACGAATGGAATTTCTTCAGATGAAAAGGAAGACAGCCACTGTTCATTAACAGTAACTTTGTGCTTCCTGTAAAGCTCTGTGCTGACTAAAAATCCTATTGCATCAGCAACTTTTGATGGCCTAATGGTTTCAGTCATGAAATCATGACTATATTCCATCCTACGCTTCAAATGAATCTGGACAACCTCAGCTTCGCTAAACGCTCTTGGAAGAGACTTTACAACATTGGCTACAGGAATAGGTACATTGACCACAGCTCCCTTAATGGCATTTTGGCGGCCATATCCTGAAGACTTAATAATCATAAAAGGAAGGTGTGGGGAGATAAGCCTTTCCTCTAACGGCGTTAAGCCCTTTAAGCAACTTGGAAGATTCGGAAAATCTAAGCCATTTGTAATGGAAGCTTTTGGTTGTTTGCCCAATTTAATACTATGACTGCATGTCTTGCAGAAACTAAATTTATTGTTCTGAGATGGAAACATAGATGATAGATATAAAATATATGAAACAACTTCTGCACTACACTTGCTTTGAATAGCCTCACGTGAAGTCCTGTTTACTTGATGTGGAAACCACAAGCCTTTGCAACAAATGCAGACCTTATCAGGTCCCTGCTTAACTGTTGTATTAAAAACAGCTATCAGACCATCCAAACTATTGCTAAAACGTTGGGATCTATTTTCAATTAAGGCATTAACACGTTCTATCCTATTCCTGGTATCTCAGCTATCCTATTTCCAATATGATCGCGATATTGGCTAACTCGCTGTGTTAGACTTCTATTTGCGTCTGGAGCTTGCTGCCGTGCTTGAATACGAGCACTTCGTCTTGTACTAGTATTTCGTGCCTGTTCAATGATTCTACGAGCAACGGATAGGAACCAAAGATCACAGATTAGAGACAACCCAATAGTCTCTAATCTGTGATCTTTGGTTCCTATCCGTTGCTCTTTCTAAAAGACGGTGTTCAATGTCAAGTCGTCGCCTAGCTCGCCGTACAGTATCTCGTCCTTGTGTGTTTGCCCTGTAATTCGGGTCTTGTCTTCGTCTCGATCGACGAAATGTGTTAGCCAATTGCTCCTGTTGTCTAACGGGAGAATTGGCTCGTCTAGTTGCGTTGTCCTCAGTATTGTGTCGTTGCTCATTTTCTCTATATGCTGAGTCTTGTCGGCGTATCGATCTACGCAAAGTGTTATGTACTTGCTCTAATTGTCTTCTCTGTGCGTCTGAGCGTAAATTAGCTCTAAGAAGTGTGTTTTGGCTTTGATCAAGAAGTCTGTTTAAAGTATTTCTCCTGTGAACTTGGTTCCTTAGTCTGTTGCTACTCCTCTCACTTTGACTTAATTCTTCGTTTTCTCTACGCTGTCGAGATTCTACATTATCTACTCTCTTTTGTTCAGAATATTCAGCATTTGACCTATGTAATACATTTCTGCTCCGTTGTCTCTGAGACCTATTAGATGCTGAAATTCTTTTAGTTCTAGGCATGTTAATAAAAATTAAATTAAATTAAAACTTTTGTTTTAAGTAATTAATATGTTAAATAAATTTAAATTCTTGAAAAAGGCATGCAATACTGAAAAACTTGCGATTCGAGGTCCAGAACGATGCACATTCAAACAAAGCATATAAAGATACAGTCTGTCAAGAAACAGTTTACACAAAGCGAAAAATTCATATTTTTCGACTTTAGACACAAATATTATGGCTATTTATTCAAATTAACTTAATTTTTTTGATGGCAATCTATTTAATAACAAATTTTAAATAAATTTATAAAAAAAAATCAGCAAAATTGAAAAGGGGTGGGGAAATAAACAACAAAAACTAAGATTACACAAGATTCACGCTGTCAAGAAACTCTTTACACAAAATGCTTCTTTTGTTGTTAGCTTGAAATTGAAAGCGTATTTTGCAAATTTTCGGTAATTTTAATATCTGGTATAACATTTTATAGCATTAGACACATATTGCAGTCGTTGTTTCAATGATTAAACAATTTTGTTGGGTATTATTTAGGGGTGTCTTGCCATGTTTCTAAAATAGTCACTTTCCGATGTGAGCGGTTCCTTAGATACGGTTTTCCCTGAGATTTTCTTCAAGAGCTCCCAATTTTTTTTGATGGGGCTCTGATGGGGACTCTTAGGAGATGTATCACAATAACTTTTCCATAATTATATTTCATCCAAATCCATCATTAATCTCATTATAATTGGGCTCATTGGCTTAATGGAATATAAAATTTGGCTTATTGATGTTATAAAAGCCTTATTTCCCCTACCTAAGTTCAAAATTGTGTTCTTAATTTTGAGGTATTTAGCCGCACTAATAGTGTCCTCTGCAAACGGGTGGTCTTAGACACCTCAGCTGGAGATGCATCACCAAACTATAACCGAACACTTTTAAAATTTTTCAGTAGAAATGTTCTTTTATTTTATTCTAGCGTAATTAAGGGCTTTGACTATATTCTAGATGGACCATTGTTACACTGCAGCATTATTATTGTTTTGTAGCAAATTTTAACGATTTCCTAGAATTCAGCCGGCCGACTAATCATGTTCACAGCGAAACTGATGCTATTTTTTGCATTCTCCGATAAAAACGCAGTTTTTTTTGGATGACTCTAAAAGTGTACCCATACCGTACGATGGTATCCCATAGTATTTCGTGTGATACATCTACGTCATATTATTCCTTAAGCACCTTTGCAAGTGTACGCATTGATATTTTCCGATTTTGATCAATATTCCGCTTAAATAATGGGTCTCTACAAAAATACAATTTTTATTTTTGCCCATTGATACTCCTAATTTCGAGTTTACATCCATATTCCGCCCGATTTATAGCGCTATAACGACAACTATTCAACTAGTTTCTCAATAGATTTTCCCAACTTGTGATCATAATAAATCCATTGGATCACATCAAAGCTAAATCTGTGGACAGGCACTATTACAAATTAAAGTAAATCACTTTTTAGATGCGTCACCAGCAATATTTTTCAAACACATTAAAGATGATGCAAGAATAAGCATGTTCAACGCAACGCACACAGCAAACGCAACCCTAATTGAACAACGAAGTGTGTAAAGAGTTTCTTGACAGCGTGAATAATAATGTTACTTACAAAAATAATGTTACTTACAAATTGCTTCATCACACTATAAACAAATATTTGTGATCGATAGTAAATGCTTTGTTGTAATCAATCGTCACATGTCAACCTGCAAATCGATATTTTTTATTAAATAAATACACAAAAATTGACCACCTTTTTTTCGATATTATGGTGCACTTCCTTGTGGTCCGTTGTCGACTCCAACTCCATTTTTCTTTAATATTTTTTTCTTAAATAAATGCAAAAAGTATATTTCCAACGACACGATAGCCGATCGATAGCGACCATGAATATCGAATGGGTATTCCCTGAAGCAAAAAATGTATAAAAATGTTTTATTATATTAATTAAAGCAACTAAAATATTTTCTCAAATAATTAAATAAATAAATAATTATTAAATACAAGATCTATAAACTAAATACCTATAAATAAATAATGTAAAGTTAAAGTAAAATTGGTAAACAACATATTAATAGGTAAATCAAGTAAAAAACTCTAGTCGAGACTGCTCGACTAAAGATACCCTGTATCCATTGAGCTATAATACTAATCATTAAGAGTTTCATTTATTCATTAATAGTAAACAACACATGCACTCACACACACACACAAACATATGCATGCACGAACATGCACGTAATATGCTTACTGTACTATGGAAAATTAATTGTTTAATAACTTTTTTTTCACGACTTATGTTCTTAATAAAATTCCAGGGAGTGATTATGACATTCAAATTCATATTTGATATACACGAGTTGTCATATTTGTTGAATTGTGGGCGAAAGGGGCGTGGCATCAAAAATCAAAAGATGAAAAAATATGCGGATTCAATATAGCAATCAACCACATTTTAGTACACTAGTCGCTAGCTTTTGCCGTTGGCGAGATCGCTGCGTTCAGACGGACGGACAGACGGACATGGCTATATCGACCCAGCTCGTCGAGCTGATCAAGAATATATATATTTTTGAATATGTAGCACGCCTCCTTCTGCCTGTTACATACATTTTTACAAAAACATTATATCCTGAAATTTCATGTTCAATGAATTCAGGGTATAAAGTATTGAATTGTAAAAAGTAAATTACAAAATGGGACAAAGTTAACATCCAAATGCTCCAAAACCTTATTAATTTAAAATTTGTTGAATTGTAATTTAATTATGTTGAATTGTTTTGTTAATAAGGTTAAGTTTAGTCACCAATTTAATTTTTTTAAGAATATCGATTTAAGCGTACTATTCCATTTACTTACTTTACGTGAAATGTTCAGAAGTGCAGAAGTGTTAAACAAGTTCGACGCTGATAAGTGACTGGTCTTTAGAATCTTATCAAATGCTCCGATTAGACCAATATGTGTTATAAAAACTGACTGACTATATATATATAGATGGTACCATACAATGTAATGCGAAATACAAAATAGCTAACAACAAAAGAAACATTTTGTGTAATGAGTTTCTTGACAGACTCTATATATGAGTAAAAATATAGAGATATATATATATTGATATTGATATTTATAAGAACTTAGGAATAATATTTAAAATACTAATTAATATTAATAGTCTTCAAAAACATCTGTATATTTTCCTGTAATTCTTCTGTGTCGATGTCTTTATACATATGTATGTATAGGTATAATTTATATTAATAATCTTCAATATAAAATATCAGCGTGTATTTGGGTTGTGGTCTTTGCTAAATAAAGCAAGCAGTGAAAACGTCGAAGTGATATAACATTAAGAAAGTTTTTTGATTTTAAATGAAAATACATATATATATGTATGTATATAGATATTTTTTTTTTATATATTAAATATACAGAAATAAAAGAAAAGCAAGTAAGACCATTTTTATTAATTTTTCTAATTTTAAGCAGTAAGCAATGCACAGCACATCTTTTTAAATTTTGAACTGCAGCAAGCTGTGCTTGTGGCCAACAGCCAATCAAGCGAATTATGTAGCCAACGAGTGACTCTCACATTCTCAATGAAAGCACGAATTGCGCATGCGAATCCTTTGAATGCTCGCAATGTGGCGTTATGACGACGTTAGCGTCGACGTCTACTTCGCTGCTGAAGTCGTCTGCCCGTAGCTGACGCCACCCACAAAAATACACACACACAAACATGCATGTGTTGTGGGGCGGCAAGTCCTGTGACGGAGTCGGGTCGTCGCCTCAGTTTTGGACAGACACTCCGAGAGGCACGTCAGGGCCCAGCGTTCGCGCTTCTCGTCTTCGATTCAGTGTGTGTTGTGTTGTCTGTTGCGTGTGTGTGTGTGTATGTGTATATAATCGGCGGTACATTGTGCACAAAAAAAAAAAAAATAATAATAATAAAAATAAAAATAATAATAAAATTACATAAAAATATATATGATAAAACTAAAAATTAGTCAAGCAACGCCATTTCGACTGTCAAAAGTTAGTTTGATACTGAGCTGGCTAAGTGATTGTTTCTTCTCTCACATTTTTTCTATATTTTTTTTTTTTTGTTTGCCTTAGCTACAGCTAGTTTTTTTTTTCTTCTTAATATTAAGGCGAGGCGTGGGCGACCAGCAACTGTATTTACCTAAGTAGAAATAAATAACTGAAAAGTTACCAAACACATAGCTTGCAGATTTGAATTTATCTAAAACTTGGATTAGACTCTGTGACCATTTTGTAGCCAAGGTCTGGCACGACATTACTCATACGGCGTGTGGCCAGTTTTAGTTGTCACATTAAAGGCAAGTAGCGCACGATGCAAGGCATATACATGAATGAAATCATCCAAAATACATAGAATCACACACACACACAGACAGACAGTTGGTAACACGTGCATGCCTTTTGTGAATTGCGTTCAGCTAACACAAATTGTGTGTGTGTGTCTGTGTGTGTGTGTGTATGTGCGTGTGTCTATTGCGAATGGTAAAACTGACCAATGCTTAGAGTCACGCAAAGTCACAACCACAACAACAAAAATACTCAAACAGAATATGTAGGTAAATAATGGGTGTCAAGCGAACAAACATTAGAACTGAATACTTCAAATAGGCTGGAAAAAATACATTCACGCTTTGTCGCAAAAAGAAAAATATAAAACTGCTGCTATCTGTAACAACTACAAGAATAAGCAGCAATACACGTTAGCGAGTGGCTGTTAAAAAAAGTACACATATAACATATATAAAATATATAGCTTAAGGTTTACTTTATTTATAAATAGCTACTCGATTCAGCAATAAATACTCAGCAGTTTTCTATTAATCTCAACTATGATATAGATAAAACCTAGCTGACGGCTCTTATTGAATGTCCATACCATGCGTGGCTAGTTTGCGCCTGGTCTGCAGACATTGAGCAGCTGCGAGCTGTAACTGTCATAAATCATGTTGTATGGCTAGTGTAGTCTAGACAAATGCAAATAATTGGATGATAATAAATTGTCTTAGTTGAAGGCGACACCAACAACAACAACAACAATAACAACTATGGCAACAACATAGGTAGTGCCGCACAAAATGTGTAGCATAAATAATTCCGCCCACTAAACAAAAAAAAAATATATATATATGTATATATGTAGAAAGAAAAAAAAAAAAAGATTGCACAGTCACTAGGGCGACACACTAAAAGGAAAGTCATACAGTCTGTTCGCGACGTCGCAGTCGCAGTCGCAGTCGCAGTCGCTGTAGACGTTGGCTTTGACACTGCTGTTAGGCGTTCGTTCGCGCTCGCAATTTTACTCGTTGCGTCTGTCTCTCTTTTCATCTCTCGCTCTCTCTCTCTCTCTCTCTCTCTCGCTGTCTGTCTCTCGTTAAACTAACCTACATCAACAGCTGTCAAGTGCGGCACCCACGCCAGTTGCCCTTCACATTGTTTTTTGCCCATCAGTGTCAGAGTCGACAACAACAGCAATGAACTAACAACAATAACGAAAGCAATAAACACAGCAACAACAAAAACCACAATAAGAAGAAGCATAAAAAGAAAAAGAAGCAGAATTATAAAGATTACTTATAATGCCAACGTTAAAGTTGCCGGCAAGATTTATAAAAAACAAAGCAAAATTGAAAATTAACTCAGGCAATGCAAATGAAGACGCTGGCGAGCGTCTTCGTTCCGCCGTCTGACTGACTGTGTCTCTCGCGCTCTCTCGCCATCTCCCCCACTGTTTGGTGCGCGCCATCTCTATCTGTCACTCGCTGTATGCCTGCTACCTGCGCCTGCCAGCGCAAACTCTCACAAATGTTAACTACTCACGCGCGCGCTCTCTGCCACTCGCTGTCGCTCTCTTACTCGGTCCCGCTCTCACTCTAACGGTTCTCTGTGTGGTGCGAGTGTGAGCTTTGGTTGGTCAAACAGCTGTTTATCCGGTCTTCTTGTGCGTCGACGCGTGTGTACATAACCTCAATTGGGCAAAGCTTGTGTCGCGCCCGTTGCGTACGCTCGTGTCGCTCTTGAATGTTGCGGTAGGCAGCGACGCCTGCCGCTGCCAACGCAACGTCAACGTCAACGCCAGCGTCAGCGTCAGCGTCAACTTCGACATACGCTGCAAGTGTCCAAGTGTCTCGCACTCGCACACTCTGCCTCGCTCACTTGCTCACTCTCTGTTTGCCTATCTGCATCTCTCTTCTTCGCTCTGCCAAATTGACGAGTGCAACGCGAACGACAACGACTACGACTAACCCTAGGAGCAGCTCTCAGGCCGAGCCGCAGGCTTTGGCTGGTGCGGGTGTGGACGTCGCTGCAGCTGCAGCTGCTGCTGCGACGCCGACGTCAACGCAAGCAACAACAAGAAGAGCAACAGCAACAGCAACAGCAACAACAACAGCAATTGCAATAACAACACTAGTAGCCGTAGCAGCAGCAGCAGCAGCAGCAGCAGCAGCAGAAGCAGCAGCAACAATCAGCAGCAACATAAGCGCCCTGTGTGCACCGACAATAATATGAGGAGTGGCAGTTCGGAATTACTACTCGAGCAGCAACAACAAGAGCTACGGTTACGTAAAATCCGAGAACTGGCTCCAAAAAAGAAAAATGGCAATCGGCGCTTTCGTTCGTGGCGGGAACGTGCGCGTTTCTATGGCACCTCAACACTCGCCTTCTTCTCGGTGACGGCCGGCGCCTCGCTGCTGTTTTTGGTGCCGCTCTACGTGGATCCAGCCATATCGACACTGAGCCACGACTTTATCGAACACCCAACGTTGTGCACAACGACGCGTCGCGAGGATCTCGTTGGCATATTCAATTGCTCGTGGAGCTCCTGCCGCGAAGGCTGCACCTCCGATCTCTATCGCTGCGTGCACATCTATGTGACATTTATCGAACAGAATATAACGATACCAGAGAACATGACCGACTATAGCAATTACACCGCCGACTGGGAGCAGTCCAATGAGGCCACGCTGCTCGTCAACATTAAGGGCTGCGGCTATCCGCCCACAGTGACGTGCAAGAACTTTAATATGTACTACGGCGTCGAGGGCGCCATCTATCCGTGTTTCTATTCGCGCAAAAACAAGACCGTCGTCCTAACATCCTACAATCATGACGATCAGGAGGCCTTGATCATACATTTTTTTGTGGTCCCCTTTGTGATAACGGTCATCTCATCCATCGCTCTCTGCATCATGCACTGCGATTGCCGCTGCAAAAAGGATCGCAGCCATCGGCGCAATCGTCCCCAGTGCCGCAGGCCACGCATTGAAAATCTCAGGTGAGCAACAACAAACATACAGACACAGGTGAAATATTCTCGTTTTATGAATTGCAGTAAAATTTCAATAGAATATTGTAATATAGAGATTACTGAGTGTTAACACATTTTCATATATGGAAAGTGCAGAGAGACTTTTCATCATCAGAGCAGGTGTCAATTAGGCTGAGCTTAGTATGATCACACAGGCATTACCTATATATTTTTATTTTTGTTAGTTGCTCTACATTTTTAAGATTTTAATAGCTGCTCAAAATATTTGTATATCGAAGTTCGAATCTTATTTTTGTTTTTACAGAAATTTACAGAAAAAAAATATATTTCCCATTTATAATATACAGATTTTTTGTTCATTAAATGAGTATATTAGCTTTGGCTGTCTCTCGAAATTACTGAGTGGGCGAGGCATAGGTATACGCGTATCACTCAGCGACCTACTGCAGCACTCATGCTTGGTTAGATAAAAATTCATTGAGCTTTGAAATTTGGAATCGTAGAACCAGGCAATCGGACTTGGCCAAGTGCTAACCCTTCTCGCTGAGAGTCTTTGCATTTGTCGCTGCATTCTGAGAGCTAAGCCCAAAGCTGACCAGCTGCATTCGCCGAGCATTCTTTCGAAACAACTTCATCTTGTGTACAACTTCAAGTGCTAGAATAACAACTTTAGCTCTTAAGTTCCTCTTTATTTATTTACATTTGCTGCCTGGATAGAGCCCGTAATTAGCTCAACTCCAGCATAATTATACTGCCTACATACAGTCTGATTGGCACTCTGCTCTTGGCTTACGCTCCATACAGTTTCCTCATGGAGGGCGCCAAGACGCTGCAGCTTTGTCGAGTTTCAGTTAATTTGCATGCATCGTTGGACTGCGCTACAGTTGACTTCGAGTTCGAGTTTGGAGTTCATTTAAATTAATGAAGTTTACAAAAGTTTGGCAAAACTTTTTGCGAGCTGAACTTTAGACGCATGCCAGCCGCCACCTGTCCAAATCAATCCAATCCAATTGGAGCAAGTGCGCTCTGCTGGCCATGATTTGCTCGGGGCCGAGATTTCAATAATTCATTAATGACATATGCGACGAAATTGGGAGTCGGCCTTATTGTTTGGAGTAATGAGTGGGCTGTATTATTTATAAGCCAAAGTGTTATATGTATGTGTGCGCGAGCATGTGTGTGTGTGTCACACACACAATATACGCCCGCAAGGCACGCATTAGCTGGCAGCACACGCACCACGCTGCGTATGATTGATTTGTTGAGCTGTTGACAAGTCCACTTTTTGTTTTTTTGTTATCTGTGTCTCTTGATTACTCGCATGTGGCTAAGTGCGATAATAACAATTACATTTATCATATTGAACACGAATTGGAGGACAAAGAACAATGCCTACTGAGCGCTCCCATTGATTCGTGATTATAGTCCTTAGTTCGTGTCCATTTGAAGCCTTTTTTTTCCAGTTCCAGTCGTTTGCGAGTCATGTGAAATTTGCATATTCAAGTCGGAGTTCACAGTGAGTCAATCGATTGCTCGACCCCATACACACACACACACACACACACATACATATACCAATTTGCATTATTCAATTGCCTCGTGTCAGTTTCACATGCCCAGGCACGGAGCAGGCAATCGTTCAATGCATTCAATGCTTCGATTGTCCTTCGTTTTGGACTGTTTACCTCATTGTCTATGGCAGACGTGCCCAATCAATTAGCCGCCCAATGAGCATTATACCCAGCTAGATTTCAGGCCAATGGACGCCAACTGCAATAATGCTTGACTTGGTTAGTCTCAGGCTCGATTCTCATTTGCTGACTGACAAAGCTACGAATTGAAACGAAAATATGTTAAATTTGTTTATCTCTCTCTCTCTCTCTCTCTCTCTCTCTCTCTCTCTCTGTCTATATGTAAATATCTATCTCACTCTGGAATAATTTACACGTATCACACAAAGTTTTCATTTTACTTTCATTCAAAAATAGCAAAGTTGATGCCAGGTGTCGGCACTCGAGCAAACGAAGGCTAAAAAGGGAATACGCATTATTTAGCTTGTTTTCAACGGAAATCACTAATAAAAACAGTTGCAAAAGAGCTGTTGAAAAGTTGCAAAACAAACTGGCGTCAGCATGTGCCGTTGTTAATGCTATCTCTGACACACACACACACATATATATATATATGTACCTTTCCTATATGTTACATAATCTGCTTACATCGCCCGCTGTCTGCGAATAAAAATCATTTTGAGCTAGTTCTGTTTAGGGATTTGTTGTGCGCTGTGCGAGCTCTGAAATATTATTATGATTAACGCTGAGCCGATAGAAGCTGATGATCGCCGTGACTCGCACAACTGGCCAACCAAATTGCTGCCAATGAGGCGTATACTCAACGCTTCAAACACTTAACAAAGCGACATTGCGAGTGCAGCTTGAGGCGCAAATGGTTCAAGAAGCTGCAGTTGCTGTCGTTGCTGTCGTTGCTGTTTCTGCTGTTGCAGGCTGGTGGCTGCACCTAAAGTGGCCTACTTAGCCGGGCCAACTGCTGCTCCAGCGTCGCTTGCTGCGTGTGTGCCACTTTTTCAGCCAAAGAGTGTTTCGTTTTCTTAGAAAAGAAAAAAGCCACAAACAAGACGCAAAAAAAAAGGAAAAGGCAAAAAAAAAAAACACACAAAAATCAATTTCTTTTGCCTTGCAAGCGGCACAGCTGCAGCGCATGCATTAAAGTCACGTCGTTCACATATTCAAATTTGCCGCTAAGCTCTGTGCTGCCTGTCTTATTGGATGCACGTCTAAATTCGCAATTCTGAAACTCTGAAATTCTGCTCTTCTCCTTCTTGGCTAAAAACTGATTTGCAATTGTCTTGGCTGGCCTAATCAGGCATAAGCAATTTATTTGCCATAAACTCAAGCATCATTAATGCATTGAAGTGTCGCCTAGTTATTTGCGGCCTGCATTTCGGCACGTATTTTCCTATTTTCTTTTGCTTTCGGCTTTACTCAAGCTTCCACAAACAATACAATGCGGCCAGCTTTTATCTTTCGGGCTCAAAATGGAAGCACGAAAATAAAAATAAAAAAAAAGTAAAGGCTTGCTTTTGTTATTTCCATCAGACACATTTCAAACTACTTCTAGCGCACATGATGATCGCAAAGTGTGTGTGTGTAGCCTCTCACATGTTGTGTGCGAAGGACAGCAACGCCTACTTATTCATCCCGCCCACTCTTAAAAATCAATATTAATAATGCGCAGCATATGAATGCTGTTCAATAAATTTTCCTTTTGCTTGCGCCATTCAAAATGCAATCCGCATGGAATACAAGTAAGAAAAAAACCCCCATTTTGTTGCTATCGTCTTCAGGCCATAAACTTACATTGAAAGCACAAGTTAGAAAAACATCAGCAACAAAACCAACTAAAATAGTCGCTCGCAGGCGGACGGGCAAATATTTTCGTCGACGCCATTTCATTCAAGTAAATCCCCAACCAAATCCTGCCAGTTGGCAAGCAAAGTCCGTTAAGTCAGTCAGAAGTCGCATTCAGCTAGACGTTTCATTAATAACACACACACACACACTGGACGCAATTGTCGGACAATGTAATATACATTTAAGCCCTGTAGCTGGGCATCTTAATTGCTGTCAATGACAGTGGCACATGCGCAACGACAACTAAATTGCTTGCAACTCGCACTTAATTTATTCGAAGTAAACTTGTTTACGCTGCACTTATTAAATGCGGAATTATTAAACAATAAGATTTTATACAAACTCAATAACTCCTAAAAGTATGCAAGGTAAAAAAAAACTTGTTGACTAGTTGACTTAAAATATAGTGTATATGTTCAACTGTTAAGCTGCCAATTAGGTAGTAAAAAGCCTGTTTAAATAAAATGTAATTTTTTTTTTTTTTTTTTTTTTAAAAAAAGAAAAAAAAATATATATATATAGTGTATACACTTGACAGCAAAACTCTGCGTACAGCAAAAAAAAAAATGATTTTTTTGTGTTTAGTTGTCTCTAGCATCTACTATAAGGCAGTTATCGGATGATTCTTTTTCTATAGTATCGTTCACTTATTTATCTACTCATTTCCATTTTTGTTTTATTTTAAATAATAATATTTGTATTAAAAAACAATGTTAACAAAAAGTCTAATAGAAAAATTTATTATACATTATTATAATTTTTTTTTAATATTTACAAGCTTGTCTTTTTCTACCTTTTAGGTAACTTAATTTAACCATATAAATGACAGATATGAATTAATGAATAATTGACACTAAAATATATATTACTATATATATATATATACATATATAATATATATATATATATACATATATATATATATATATATATATATATATTATGTTTTGTACGTATCAATAAATACATTTTTTTTGTCTCAACATTAATTGGCTCACAATTTATAAATATTTAGTTACATTTTATTATTTAATTATTATTATATTTATTTAATTTTTTTTATATACTTTTTTACTTATATTATATTTCATTTATTTAATGTTACATACTATAGTAGTAGTAGTAATTTATAAACTCTGTAAATATTTGCTTCAAAGCAGAATTTGTTTAATTATTTTTATTCAGCTTGACACTCTTAAAAAAAAAATTTTATAATTTTAATTTTAATAGTAGAAAATTGTAATGAAATTAGTTCAACAGTTTTTTTCTATACATACCTTTTTAGCCAATAGCTACCGGATTTTTGATTTTATTTATGAGTGTATTCTGTAAAGATTTAAATATATTTAAATACATTTGTTAACTAAAAAATTTGAATTGCCTGCCTGCCATTGCAATCAATTTTAGTTTATAAAAAAATAAAAAAATAAAAAATTATATAAATTCATAGCGTTAAACTTAATAGCAAAACTTTAATGAAGATAAATGCTTTTCTAATTGAGTGCAATAGAAGCCGTAGCTTAAGCTGAAAAACTAAAATAAATAATGTTTCACTCAATTCCCATAGGAGCTCACGTTGTAGCTCCGTTTATTGCTGAGGCAAACATTTAAGAAAATACTGAAGGTACTTTAATAATATAAAGCACTCGAATAAAACGAAGGAGAAACCCATAGCTCAACAGCGGAGACAGCGATTCCATCGAGAATTGGGATTGAGATTGAGATTGAGACTGCGCCCAAAGAATAAAAGAAAAGGAGCAAAATTTGCGAACATAGCACACACAGATAATATCCAAATTTGAGTATGTTATTAAATAGAATTTATGGCCAGGCGGTAATACGTACGTTAATATACAAATATGTCAGCCCATAATAAATTCATGTGATATAAAGCAGTCACATAAGCTACCTAAGACAGCATATTTTTACTGATCATATTTAAAGATATTATTAGCCCATATTATGCATGCTTAGAGAAAAAGTTTCGTGTAACTAAAATGCCTTCAACTCGCACTAAATGAGAATTTTAAATCACATATCTGAGCTGAGAGCTCGCCATAAATAGTGAATGAGAGCAGAGGCTGTGTTAAGTCTGAGTTGTAGCTGCAAATTAACAGCATCATATTTGGGCAAAAAGCACGTTTTGCGCACCTATTTGTATTTGGCTTAATTCAAACAACAATTAAGCTTAAATGTGCACGTGAATTTGCTTAAATGAAGCGCAACAGAGCAGCGTGAGTGGATGGAGGCGGCGATGGGGCGTATAAGTAATGTGGGCATGCTAGCAAATGCCATCTCGCATAATTTGAGAATGCCAGGCAGAGTGGAACCAGAGTGTGTGTGAGAGTGTTTGCCTGTTTGTGCCTCTCTTTGGCTCTGTGTACATGCATATAAAGCAGGCAAACAGAGCTTTTATTCAACGCAATTCACGTACATAAAACATTTATCTTTATGACCGTCTTCAAGTGTTTTCTCATGTACATGTGTGTTTGTGTCTGTGTGTGTGTCTGAGCCAACAATGTGACATTGCTTGTGTCTAATTTAAAAATAAAATAAACAACAAAAAAAAAATAAAAGCAGAGATGAAATTGAATTTCGAGTTACTTTGCAGCGGACAGCCTTGTGCAACTTTAAGAGCTCGATTCATACCGCATGCACAAATTTAATTACTGCCGCATGTCCTTTTACCTGCCAGCTGTGCGGCAGTGGCACTCACTTCACAAATGAAGTGCCGCACGCCAACAGCAGAAAAAATGAGAAAAGAAAGCAAGTTTACAAGCGAGTAACAAACCAACTAACAACAAGAAACTGTAGGCTTTACTGCAAAACAATTTTGTTGACAATCAAGTGCAGTGTGCGTCGCACAAGGACATATTCAAGCATCCTGCACTGTGCGCCCGGCCCACAGCATAATGCAACGAATTTCAATAAGAGACCCAAGCATCATCCATCAACCATCAACCATCAGCCGTCAGCCACCGGCTGGCCGGACTCGGATGCTACGGCTGCTGCTAGGGCTGCTGCTGCTGCTGCTGCCGCTTGACGCTCGGCCTCGACCAGAACACATTCGTGGTGTTGGCAACTCTAGCATCCGCATCCGTCACTGCCACACTTTGGCTGCCAGCCGGCAAAAGTAAAAGCAAAAACCAAAAGCAAAAGTCGAGCTGCAGCTCAAGCACTATGCGGCTGCATACTCATATTACCCAGCCACGCCCCGCGCTCCAAGGTTGAGTCTGATCAGCCCCGACGGCCCCAACGGCCGCCTGCCTGTCAATTCGTCTATGCCACATCCATTCATTTATTTCAGGCAAGTCCATCATGCAGCTGTCACAGTTTTAATTTCCTAATTACAATCCCTTTTTACAGCTGCCTATTTTGTGGTCGTCTCTTGCTCTTGCTCATCCTCTTTCTCTTTGTCATTGTCTCTTTCGGTTTGCTGCTTTTGGCCATTTGCCAAGTGCATTCGACTTGCTTTTTATTTCAATATTTTGCAATGATTTCAGCAATTGCGGCTGCCCATTGGTAATTGTCAGTCCAGCAAATACCAAAATTCATTTTCAACCTTGCCCATTGGAAAGCTTGCAACATTCTTGGTCGAATGAACAAGAATGTATTTTCAACTTGAGAACTGCCTTTGCCCATTGATGAGGAATTTAATTGGACTTTCCGCATTCTCCATTGACAAGTTAAGTTTCTTAAAAAACTGTACTTCAATTGATCAGTGTATCAATTAAATCTTAAATGAATATTTCAGTATATCAATAAGCCCAAAAAATCTAATTCGCTTCTACTTCAAGATTATTGATATTTTGGGATATATTGAAAACGTGGGGTCTACGAAAAAGTATATATTTTAGTCAAATCTGGTTATAAAACCAATCAGATGATCTTAGATTCTTAAATAAAATATCATACTTATGGAAGAATTAAAAAGCGATTTTAATTAAATATAAAAGTAATTGATCAGTTGATAGAAACTTGAACTGAACTTACTATATAAGCATATCGAAGTAAAAATTACAGCGCTGATCTATAGGCTCTAAGATCAATATGTTCAGAGTGAGAAAAAGACAGGCAAAGACTGGATAGGCTCGGCTATTGATCTTAATCAGATATATATATTGCAATTGTTATATCTCTTACCTATGACCGACATTAGATTGTATAAAGCATTTCTCTTAAGTCTGTATTCCTGTGTCTGTAATGTTGAGTCTTTCTGTTACCTTTGTAGTCCCATTTTGACGGTTATGTTAATTCTCTATGTTGTCATTTGAAAGATTGAAAACAATTATATTATATTAAAAATTATTATAATTTTAAGCGATATATTAAGCGATCAGTAGGTGGAGTATGGAGCTGTATGGGCGAAAATTTCCATGTTCCTATTGGTCTCCTATGCTCACTCTCCGAGCTCGCAGCTGCGATCCATGTTGAATTCGTATAGTAATATTATAACAAAATTGAATCTACTGCAGGAACAAGCATTTGTTAGTTACTGAGCTTAAAAGTACCATACCATTTTTATTGGACAACATTAATTTCAATTTATAACTGTTGCTCGTTGACGAACTAGAAGAAAAAAATGGTTATTTGATCTCGTTTAAAATGAGACTTCAGCCAATGATATTTAGCTTTATATTTTTTGTCAAACCAAATGTCACGGAGGTAGAAACAGGCTCTATAGAGCACATTGAAAATACTATATATACTTTAGTTTCCGGTTAGAGAGATGTTAAGGTATGTGGAAAGTGTGTTCTGAGTTCCTCTTGCCATTGTTTCATTGTGACATGTAACATTTGTCCAGACCGTGCCATATATATATATCTTTCCATATATATTTATATATATGTATCTGTGTTTTTATTAAAACTTGACAATTATGTAAGCTGCTTTTGTTGTACGTGTTGCATTGTCTCTTGCCCTATCTTGCTTTGTGTGAAGTGGAGTTCTTTTTCTCTCGTATTTTTTTCGTGTTTGTTCTTACTTTGTGTAGTTCACCTATGGAAGTCGGGCATTTGTATATTTCACAATTTCCGTTTGTGTTCCGGAACGTTGTTCGTGTCGCACATATTTTTATTTGGCATTGTCGTGCCCGTTGTTGCTGTTGTTGTTAGTGTTTGTTTGTATTTGGCTGTCCTTTTTCGCACGGGCACTCCAAATGGGACATTCGGGACCTTTCAACGCAATTCCATGGCCCCCTTTCGGCCTCCCTCACAATTTAAATTGTTTGTCTGCGGCAGCTCAGACATCCTTCTCTCTCGCTCTTATTTCAAGTGCAATGCGCCGGAAGCTAACAGCCTATGTATATATGTATATATATATATATTTGTATATATTTATATATATTTATATATCTTTATATATGTTTATAAAATTACAAAAATAACAAAGGTAACAAGTCAACAACAACCAAACACTTTAAATTGTCATTGTGCCGTGTTCCTGCCACTAGTTTTCTTATTTGAGTTGCCAGCTCGCAAATAAATCAAGAAAGAGTAATTAAATGGCGAGAAGATACCCTGTACTCCAACATATAAAAAATATTTAAATAATTAAATTATAAAAAAAAATGATATCAAATATGTTAAATATTTTATTTTTAGTCAAAATATTTTAATTTATTTTTAATTTTGATTCTAATTTAAACATTTTTGTAAATGTCATTTATATTTTATTATATTATCTTTATCAAATAATATTTTCTAATGTAAATTCTAATTTTCCCTAAGAGCCAAAGTGCACTTTAAAATCGAGTCAAAATTTAGTTAGAGTAAATCTGCCCCACACAGAGAAGCTTCACATGCCATAAACCACAAAAGCGATGACAAAGATTTAGGCCAGGCTCAAAGTATTTTAGATGTCGAACTCTAAGTTCGAATCGCTTGTAGCCTTGGCACAGTTAAGCACCTGCACCTGCAGAGGGTATATGAATAAATAATAATTTCTTAAAAGTTATTGCGACTCGTCGTCGCAGTTTGTTTTCCTTTGTCTAGGCGATTGTGTTATGCTTGGGCCTTGCTCTTGGCTCTTGGCTCTTGGCACGGCGCATGATTTATGGAGGCGACGTTGGTGGCTTTTAATTTGCCACGGAATCCTTGTTAAACATTTGCAGCGCGTCTCGTCCTCGTCTGGCTGGCAGCCTGAACTTTGTATTTATCCTTCGCTCGGTCTCTTTACCTTTTTGCACAACGCATTGTTGTCAAAGCTGAAGCTGAAGCTGAAGCTGGCTGGCAAAGTATTTTGTAATTTATTTAATTTAACTTTTTTCTTCTTTTATTTTATTTTATTTTTTCTTGTTTGTTTTATTTTTTTTTTTTTTGCCTTTGCCTTTGCCTTTGCACAACACAAAAGTTGCCCAGGCGCTCGCTTTTGAAGTTGACTAAAATGACAAATTGTAAAGGACAATCAAAATGGATGGCTCGGACAAGGAATAGAGAGCACAAACATAATATATACATACACACACACACACACATGCATACTTACACCCAGAAAAAAGGTGTACCTGACCGAAATATCGAAGCGAAACAAAATGTATTAAGTCAATATAATAAACTCTAGACAGAATTTGAGCTCAATCAAATATCAAAGCAATCAATGAACATTCCTCCTCGGCCCTAGTTTAATATTTAGCTATTGCAAATATATAGCTGAAAGCTTAGCCAATTCAAACAAAGCAAAAAATAAAATAAAATAAACCGTATTCGCTCAGCAAACATTTAAGCGCTGCTCTTCTCGAAATATGCCCTCAAGCACTCATTTCAGCTCTCCATGAATATTTCATTCCGCACGTTGAAATGGTCAAACAAAGCTGCACTTTAAATCCAACTGGAAAATGTTTTATTGTTTTCTCTTCGTTTTGCCGTCTGTGTCGTTGCAGGTAGCATTTGGGTTATTTGGCATTGGACACTGGCAACTGGTCAAGCGTTTAGGCTTATAACAAATGTCTTTGCACAATTTGTCTAATTTGCAGTCGTTCGCTTCATTGAATGCCTGAACTTAACTGTTCTCGGGCACACATATATTTATATATATAAAATTTGTGCGAAAATGTTATCGTAAATTGATTTTGTGCCCCGTTGAATGTGCGAACGACGAGAAGAGGAAATTACATAGCAAAACTGAGCAGCGGTCAGCCGAAGGATATACAAAAGCACAAAAGCATTGGGCTGGGGTGGCGGCCAGGCCAACGGGCAAGTAATTTCACCCGTTTTATGTGACCAATAAATGCTTTATCTGCGTATCCAAATTGCCGCCAGCTGGCGTGCACGCGTGCCGATAAGCTCCCGCTACAGCTACAGCTACAGCTACAGCTCCAACTCCAGTTACAGCTCCAGCTACAGTCTCAGTTGGAGCCTCCCAAACTTGAGTTACCCCACAGTCGTTGCAGTGGGCTTTAAGGCAGCAACAAGCAGCGAATCGATTTATTGGCCATTAAATCGTGGCATTTGCCTCTAATATTTCGACCCAGTTGCATTTAGTATTTGGCTTTTCGCTTTATCGCTTTATCGGCTGCCGGCGCCGCAGTCAATGTGTAAAATAATTTCATTGTCTTAAATGTTCGCCAGTGTGTGTGTGTGTGTGTGTGTGTGTAAGCTGTTTTCATCTGGATTACGACTACAAATTGCCTATTAAAGCTAAGCAATTCATGACTCGTATACACAATTTAAGCCCGTCACGTAGCCCGTTTTCATTTGTGTTTTAACAACTCGTTCTTTATTCTCGCTTTTATTACATTGCCTGCAATTAAATTATGCGTATAGGGCATTCAATGGCGTAAGCATAAGCATAAGCATTATTGCAATTGCATTTAAATGTAATTTTTCGCACTCCAAAAGTCTTAGTGTTGAATGCTATCTTTCTCTCTCTCTCTCTGTCTATCTCTCTCGCGCCTCTGATAGCATATTAATTTTATTTACAATTCGCATTTAAATGATGCGCATAAATTAATTAATATTTACACACACATTCATTATGGCATAATTATTTCGTAAATGCATGCTCCATCAATAAATAATATCACCGCGGGCCGAGTAGACTTAATAATATTACGCATACGCAACGTTCAGCCCATACATAACTTATTTGCATTGGTTTGACAAATGCATGCGAAATGCTCAATCAAGTGCAATTGACTGAAAGGGAGAGAAACCAAAACAGAGAGAGAGAGAGAGAGAAATAGAGAGATAGAGAGAAAGAGACAGATGGAGAGAGAGCTTGCTTGAATGCCACTCATAGATTCTAATTATCGTTAATTGATTTTATCAAAATCATTTACCGCAAGATGAGCTACTTGGAGCAAGCCCATTGATGTATATCATGCACTTTATTTCCCATTTGATGAATGCATGGCATGCATGACAACCGCACATCAATTATGGCGTCTTCTGCCATTCAATAATAATTGAACGCCATTTGGCTGCAGAGCGTCGAGGACAGTCGAGTTGGCGAGCATGAAAATTAATAAAAATGAAAAACAGTTAACACAAATTGAGCGTAATCAAATGAAGCACTGTGTGGCTGGCTACACAAGAGCCATTACTCTCAACTCTATTAATCTCTTCATGCGGACAATTAATTAAAGTCAATAATAAATCCATGCGAGCCGTTCGCATGTTTAAATCTCGCTCTCCGGCGATAGTTGAGCAGCAGCAGAAAGTGGATTATTCGTCAATTAGGCAGCAGCCAGCCGGCTATGCTCACAGTATTTGCTCTCTGCAGTCTGACGCTCGCTCCGCCCATCTCTAAGCTGTATAGAAGCTCTTTGGTTTATTTCAATTCGACGGCCAACCAGAATCAATCGCATCCATCACCGTGGCGTGGCACGTGTCACGTGTCAAACCCACATGAATTCACAATTCGCATTTGTCGGCACTCGGCTGGACGTTAATCCTGCCAGCGGCCATCCCATTCTAGGCCATACCAGGCCATCCCAATCGATTGCTAAGTCGCTAAGTAGCTTTTGGCCAGTTGACGCTCTGCCCCAGCCGTATGGTTCATAATTTATTAGCTCGACGAGGACAACGCTCGAGAGCAGAAAGTAAAGGGCAATGGCACGGCAACAATGAGCCACAACCAGATGAAATGAAGCTGAGTCCGCACTTTCAGTTCGTCGACAACTTTTAAAAATGTATTTACAAACAAGTGTCAATAATTAAACCTTCGAGCCCATCGCCGCCATCCACACATTCCACATTCATTATGAATTGAACATTAATAAAACGCTGAGCCATCGATCGATTTGTTTTGCCTACCCAAATCAATAAATATCAATATTTATACGTGCGCAAATAATTGCTTGATAAAATTTAAATTTCATATACTCGAACTCAAGCAGTCAGTTTTTTGTTTTTTTTGTTTGTTTTTTAACTTTACCAACTTTGATTCAATGTTTATAAATAAAATATGCCCCAAGCACAAGTTGTCTAAAAAATTTAGCCTTCGTATGCTTGTAACTTAGAGACAGAAATTTTAGTTGATTAAAAATACAGTTTTTGAACTTCATTAATTTATTATTATTATTAATTAATAAAATAGCCTAAATTATTGTTTTCATGTTTTTATATTTTTGCTTCAATGTGCTTTGCTTTGTACTAAGGGTAAATTTGATTCCTTTTTTTTTTAATTAATGAAATATGCCCCAATTAGTTTACAAATTATAATAAAGCTTTAATTCTTGTAATTAAACTGAAAAGAAGGAGCTTTAATGTGCTTCAAAGCTTTTAGCTGCTTGGCTTAATTCATATTGACTCTTAAGCCAAGAGAACTGCCGCTGAAACACAAAGCTAAGGCTTACCCTTTGTCCAGGCCAATTTCATGCAACAAATTGGTATGGATTAATTTGTTGCTTTCATGTGTCAAAGCTTGAGCTGTGTCCATTTGCAGCTTACATAATTGACACCTGCTCGGCGCGGCTGGCATCAGACTGACGAATGCGAGCTAAATACAATATCAAAGCGAAACTTCGCCTCGATGATTATATTATTATGTACTTGGCATGCCTTTGCCAGAGCCCAAAAACCAAATCAAGTGAAAGCAAAAGAAATGTGCTCAAACATAGAAAATCAACTTGTCGACTCGCGTGCCCCTCCGCCCCTCACCTATTACCTATCACCTCCCACCTCTCACCTCACACCACTTAGGGCGTAGGTGTGAGAAAATCAATTGCCAGTAAAAGCCATGACGCCCAATATGGCCAACTCACTTAGCCATTGGCCAGGCCTAGCGCCTGGCTACTTAGGACCTGCTAAATCGTCAAGTCTCACACGATTTGTTTTGTTTGGACACTCGAGCTGTTGCCGCTGCTGGCGCTGCCGCTGCCGCTGCTGCTGCTGCTGCCGTTCTGTTGTTGTCCTTGCGGGCCGGCAGCCCTGCATGCGTTATGGCAGCCGCAGCTCGCAACACCTGTGAATATTTCAGATGTGTGGCCGCGCCTTGTTGTCTGACAGATTTATGAGCTTTCTTTTTGTGCTTCTAATTTCTGTTTTATTCCAGCAGAATTTTGTTTCCATATATCATCGGGCAATTGTATGCGAATTTCTGCCCAGGCGCAGCAACTGGACCTTGGTTTTCACAATCCCTAAAATGGCTCTTAAATTTCTTTAATAATTTATTTATTTTAAAATCATTCTATTATATTATCTGTATTATCTAAACTAAATTTCTAAGTCAGTCTATCAGTCAATGCATATTTCTGCTCGTTTAAATCTTTTTTCACAGTCTGCATTCTATTAAGATTTCTTGGGAATGCAACTTTTTCTTTATTTCTGATCTTTTTCACAGTCTTTTGTCTACTCTCTTATGCTTTCCTAGCTTTTGATTCAGCTGACAACTGAAATAAAATTCTTGCACAATATTTGCTTTTTGTAATAAGTTTTTCTAGCTGCCATCTGTGACTATTGTGGGTGCTGCTGCTGCTGCTGCTGTTGCTGTTGCTTGTCCCTTTTGTTGTCCTTGTAAATTTCACATAATTTATGCAGATTGAAACTACGTGCAGTCAGCGTCGAGCAGCCAGAGTAACGAAACTTTTCAGTGTAGACTGAGCTGGGCTTCTAGGTGCTTGGTGCTTGGGCGCTGTTCATTGTGTGGGCAGTGGAGCATTTAACATAGAAATAACAATAACAATTTAACAAATTGTCGCCAACGTTGCTGTTCGCTCGCTCTCCGAATCGCGCTCTATTACACAAACACAAAAACACAGAAAAACACACACACACACACAAGGTGCAGACTTAAAGGTCTAGCCAGGCAACAAAAGAAATTTACTCGCAATATACATATGTATATTAGTTGGCTTCCTGCTCTATGTATATATTTCATTTGTGAATTATTTGCTTGGCCCATAGTACGCAAGCTTTTGCATGTGTGTGTGCGTGTGTGCGTGTGTGTGTGTGTGAGTTTGTGTTTGGAAGAGCGGAAGTGCCAGCACAGCAGCTGGGCTGCTTAGGGAAAGGCGTCGCCCACGCGACTGCCTCCTCGTGCGACCCTTGGCACAAGAGCTGGTTAGTCAGTCAGGGTGAATGTGGGTGTCTAAGGACATACCACAAACGAAAGCACACATACACATATATATACTCTCTATGTATATGTATATGGCACACAAAAAAGCGATGAACTCATAAAAAACTTATGAAACTAATTTTGTTTTGCTTGGCTTTGCTTTTGCTTTTGGCTTTCATTGTTGTTGTTGTTGGGCAACCCACTCGCCAAAAGTCGCGAGTTGCGACACACACAAATACACACACACACACCCACGCACACACATAATCAAAGTGGCAACCGTTTTTATTACTGGACTTGAAATTTTATGTTTCCAAGAGTCGCTGTTGTCCTTTGAATACGAATATTATGACTAGCCCACAGACACAGAGTCAAAAGGTGTGTGTGTCTGTGTGTGTGCGTGTGTGTGTGTATTGGCTCATCGTGTGTGTCTGTGTGTGTGCGTGTGTGTGTGTATTGGCTCATCGTTCACGTTAGCCTGGCATGGCCAGAGCCAACTCAAAATGCCAGTGCGTTGGCCACTCCACGGCAATCGACCAAAATAGGCATTAAACCGAATAATAATAAAAATAATATTAAAAAAAAAAAAAAAACAGAAAACCAAAAAAAGAAATGCCCAATGCGTGCCTGGGCTAATTCTCATTTTGGCATTTAGTTGGCCCGCATTGTTGTTGCGCCTCTTGGCAGGCAATGGAACCGAATATGAAAAATCAATAGCATTGCATTTGGCCAGCGTGGGCTAAGGCGAGCCATTTACTTGCCAACCCAAACTGGATTCGTATTGGTGGCCTCTACTGTTGCTGTCGCTTCCAGCTGCTGTTGCTGGCGCTGCCATTCTCCATTAGCCAGCGAATGTCTGCGTTTTGTGTCTATGAGCTGAATACTTAATGGTCTCGGTCCAGCTTCAATGCTGTACCCGTTCTCCATCTGCATGCATATAAAATGCCATGAAGCGGAAATATTGCCATACGCTGCGTATGAGCAATGCGTAATTTTAAACACATTTATGCGCAATATTGTCGATTTATATTGTCGCGCTGCTTTTATTAGGTCACGCACACCCCATTGTTCAGCATTATTCAGTTGCAAGCTTATGTTTTTATCTTACAATTCTTTTTTTTTTTTCCTCTTTGTAAATTGTAATTTGAACGTGAAGTCAATCTCAATGATCTAAGCTTTCGACAGGTGTGGCTTAAGTGTTTGATAGATTGAAGCTCGCTAGCAACAGTCTTTGTCAGTAGAAGATGAAGATACTTTAAGCATTTATATTATTTTTATTGTTAATTATATTATTATTTATTGTTGTAATTATTATTATTATAATAATTATGATTATTATTTTAGGACTCATATTATTATTATTATAATTTTCATTAAAACTATTATATTATTAAATTAATTTATTTGTACACATTAATGTGAGCAATAATTTTATTTGTATTATTATTATAATATTGTGATTATGATTATTATTATGATTATGTTTATTATTAATTTTATTATTATTGTAATTATTATTTTCATTATTGCTATTAGTATTATTGATTTTCAATGATTATTATCAGTATTGTTTCTGTTGAGTCATTTTAAATATTGAAATTCAATTTTTAATTAGTCTAGATTAAGTAATAATCACTGTAAAGTGCAACTCGTGGATTTACAGAAGTGTGAGTGTTGCTTTACATGATGATCTATCTATAGATCTATGATCTATCTCAACATGCCCGCTCTGCTATGGTCGCTCTTCGGGTTTAAAATGTAATCTTAAGAAGTCTGTAAGCTCTTGTAGTGGACAATCAAAGTTACTTTTAGTCTGGATCCAGTTAGATTTTTCATATTGTTATAGATATTAGTCTACTCATCATTAGTATTATCATTACTATAATCTCTTACATTATTAACCTTGTAGCTTATATCATTTTGTATGCATTCTTAAAGAGATTCACAAATCAAACTTCAATTCGAATCCCCAATATTGTTCTACTCAGTAGATTTTTTAAATATAATTGTTTCTTTGAGTCTATGCGTCCAGCATCCTGAGCTAAATTTCATTTAACACAATTGACCTTTAAGAACGTATCATTTTCGTCTAACATTATAATCCAGGCGCATATTATATTCACAGTTCGTCGAATCTGATGAGGGTCCCGAGTTATTTCCACATTTTTGGGTGCCAATTAAATTTTCATTGTGTCTTGTCGTGTTTTTGGGAAAGTTGAAAACTTTTTAATTAGTAAATGCCAATTAAAATGCAAATACTTATATTATCTGCACATAACGTCGGCTCGCCTTTTGCCTGCCTCGTCCAATTAGAAATGTTCTAAAATTTGCTGATTGGATTAAGGGCCAAAATTGAATTAAGTTACCGCATTAGCAGCAACTTTGGCTGCTATCGCCAGCTCTCGGCTGGCCGACAGCCATTCTTGACGCAGTGACTCCACGGAGCTGCGAATCAGATTAGAATGAAGCCAAGTGGAAGGGATGTGGGCTGTGGAAATGCTATCGGTTTTGTGTAAATCAGCGCGGTTAATTATTTCGCCCATTCTTTTCTCAATAACTCGATTAAAATTACCAAATTATGAGCAAGTGAATGAAAACTTCTAGGGAAATGTTTGCTTGCTCCACAGCTTAAAGCTGATAGAAATCGTTGAAAATTGCTAAAGGCAAACAAGTAAATGTTTGCACTCGAGTGCCACTGACTGCACAATGCTCGCTCACAGTTCAGGCATATCTAAGCTTTCGATTCCCTACGTGCCGTTCCATTTGTAGTTCAGCCTGAATATGCCCGCTTCAGTTTTCATGAACGGGTATTTTAAACTTTCCACGCACATCTTGGCGTCTGTTTAGATGTCGGATCTATGTACATTTCGGCGCTAAAAATGAAGCGTAAAAAGTGAGGACGAAAGTAGAAAAAGAAGCATAATAAGAGCCCAATGAACGCGCGTAGAGGACACGGCGGCTGCTTTTAAGCACTTTTATGCTGATGCTGTGATTTTTTACAGCTGCCATTTCGATGAGATGGGCGGCTGTGGCACTGTGGCACTGTGGGTTGTGGCTGGGGTTGGCTACGTTGGCTACGGCTGTGGCAGCTGTGCGTGAGCTCTGCTGCGGTCTTTGCATTCTCGCAAGACTTTGGCACATGACGCAGGCGGCTGTTGGTCGTTAGGCAAAGGAGGCAAGTGTACCAAATGATATTTGTCTACAGCAGCAGCATCCGTAGCAGCCGTAGCAGCCGCAGTAGCCGCAGCAGCAGCTGCCTTTGACTGCTAACTGGGTGGATTGTTGTGGCTGCTGCTCGCTGTCACTGGGTGGCTGCCAGCACTTGAGTGTACCTATATATATATATATATATGTATATATATTGAATTTTGTGGTAATTACAAGTAACTCACTTCAGTTCATTGACAACACGTGTGTGTGTGTGTGGGTGTGTGGGTGAGCTTCCCTTTTTTGTATGCGTGCCACTGCTTTGCATACTTTTTGGCGCACAAAATCTGCTGACGCTCAGCTCTGTGTTGACTTTTCTAGTAATTGGCAACGCTTTGCTTTTTTGGCAGAGTTTATCATAGTGAGACTTGCAGCACTGTTTGCATACATTTTCAAATTGCCAGACAATACACACACACACACACACATAGCCACATAGACACGGAGGCACTCGGGATTAACGATAATGGCTGAAAATTGCCGAAAAGCATTCGAAAAATGTTTGCAATTTGTTTGCCAGTTATGTTTGTCTTCTGAGTAGGTGGCTGAGCTGTTGAGTCTTATCTTTCTAGTGCTTCAAACTTTAAGTAAACATAAAATTGCACAAGTTTTAATGGAAATGCCCCAAAGAAACTAGCCAGAAATTTCAGCAATAAATATATGCAAATTATATTCATAAAATCGACGCAAATCAGTTGAGCCTTGATGTGAGTTTTAAAAGCTTTTTGCCGTAAAAATTAAAGAAAAAAGGCCAAGTGTTATATCATATAACACAATTAGTTGTATAACAGAATTGTCTTTGATTTTCTAATCTATGGAACAGTCTGTAAATCAAGTGCTGCATAAAAACAGATTAAAACTCAAATGCATTTACGCAATTTTATTCCTCAAAGCGCCCCCCCGCACACACACATACACACACACACACCCACACACACTAAACGGATAGGAGGACAGAGTCAAAAGCAGTAAACTGCAATAATTGAGATAAAAATGCGCAATTAGCAACGCTGAGGTCACCGTGAGCTCTGCTCTCGGCTGCAGGCGCAGATTACACGCAATTTACGCTTGGCACGCAGAGTGGCCAACTGACAGGACGGCACTCGTCTATATGTTGGCCATTGTTGTGCCTGCTGTCGACTCGTCAAAAAAAAATAAAAAAAAACCAAAATGCCTGCCGCCTGAGCAACTCTTGGCTTAAATGCCGCACCGATACGTGCAGCAGCAAAAACCAAGCAGGTCTAAAAACTGCGCAAAAATTTTGCTGTGAAAATTGTTTTACTCTCCTTCTTTTTTTCGTCTTTTTTCAACTTCAGTGCAGCAGCTCGTAAAATTTGGTTCGCTCCCCTTCGCTGTGCCAGTCCAGAGCGCAAAGTCAGTTTGGGCAAATGTGGCCAACAGAAGTTTGACTTTCGCCCCTTTTCGGGTCGTGAAGTGCAAACGATTTTGCGAAAGACTTGTTATTTATTTGCCGCCTGGCCAAATCTCTCTACGCATTAAAAAGCAAACACAAGTGGCCAAATATTGCATCGGGCATCAACGAAAATTCTCCAAGGGACGAAACGAATTTCAGCCGTACACTTATAAATAATAAAAAACGATGAATATAACCGTAAATATACACATACATTTTATTGAGAATTAAATATATATTATTTAATTAGCTCAGAGCCAATTGAATTAAATATTCATTCACGTTGAAAGACAAATATATTTATTTATTATAAATAGTTTAATAAATCGTTATGAAAAATATATGTATATGTATTTTAACGCCAACTAACCGTATTTTAAGTATATTTATTTTATACATAAATACATTTTCAAAATCTAGAAGAAATTTTAAATTAAGTTAATTAAATAATAGTTAATATGAAATAAATAAATAAAACCTTAAAATAAAAAATTAGTATCAAATAAATATGAAAATAAATTTTATTTAAATTGAATAATAATTAAAAAATTAAATTAAGTTAAATTTATGCATGTTCTTAATATTTTAAAAATTAATTCAATTTTAACGAATTTATATTCCCATTCAAAGCTCTAATATGTTTCTATATTTTAATAAGAAATTTAAATTTGATTTCTAAATTTTCTAAATATTAGACGAATCTTGGATAAAAAATTCTAAAAGAACTAGAGAGTGGGCGTGTGGAAAAACGCTTAATTTGAGCCTTGTTAGCCATAGCTAAGTTCGTTATGTTATTTGTGGTGCCTTGGGGCCAAGTTCTAGGCTAGTGCCTTAATTTGTAATCTATGCGCTTTCGATTCACAATTGCAGTGTGCTGAGCATAGCATTAATTATTGCACAACAATGCGAATCCAATTAAAATGTTAATCTGATTGTAATCAACACATTTATAATCGCATTACGTATACGCAACGCTGTTGGCTGCCAATTCGATTTAACAATTAAGCAGGACGCACACACACACACAGACAGAGCGACAGACAGTCAGACAGAGAGATACAGTTACACTTACACAGAGGGGCTCGCGTAGTGGCAAGCTGTGATTTCATTGCACAAGCATCGAGAGCCGAAATCCAAAATGAGAGATGAGAAATGCCATTGCCGAAAGCCGAAAGCCAAAATTGAGACCGAAATCAATGCAGTGGCAAATAAATCATGCGACCGGTGCGACCTTTTAACAAACGCCAAGCCAAAATGAAATTTGCCATGAACCGCAAACACGGTCAGCAAATAGAAATGGAATTGGACATGAGCTGACTTCAACCAGAACTTCCGCACAGCAGCTGGAAAATATTATTAAAAAAAAAAAAAAAACGCAGTGAAATATGCGCAAAAACTGTCGCCGTCAAGCAAGAAAAAATATATATATTTATATATATATATATATATATATAAAATACGTGATGATTGAGCTGTAAGCGGAAATTAATGAACGGAAACTAAATGTCTGAGTATTGCAGGCTTTGCCGATTTCCGGCCGGGCAACACTTTCGCCCCTAATACACATTGTAAACATATAGAAATCTTTATTTTCCGAATGCGAATATGTTTCCCAGATCGAGTTATTTATGAGACCCCGCTGCACTGGGACCAGCAATCACGTAGCTCGCCTCCGCATTGATTAATGGCCAAGTCTTCGATTTGTTGTGCCCCGCATGACTACCCTAAACAAAGATCCCGCAACTTTTCACTACATTTGCCAAACAAAAACAAAATGAAAGGAAAACGAAGAGAAAATGAAAATGAAAAAGAAAAAGACGTTTCATTCATTGAAAGAGACGGCACATAGTTTGAGTGAGAGAAAGGGAGTGGGAGAGAGAGTGTACCCTGATGAGTTGTCTGTGGCAGTTACACAGTGTCGAGCGTTAACTTGGCTGAAATGGGCAGCTTGTTTGACTTGAATGTAAGTTGGCAATTGGATTGGCAACGCCCACGCACAGCAAACTAGAAAAGTTGCCGCCCCATTCATCGTCTCGACCGAAAAAATGTTTAAAAATTAAAGTTTGTTTATACGCTTTTTGCGGCATTGATTTGAGCGCTTGGGTGCGAGATGTCAGCGCAGGGCGACCTTTGCTATTTTCAAGGCATCTTAACTATGTGTGTGAGTGTGTGTGTGTGTGTGTGACGGTTTGTGTGTGTGTGTGTGTGTGACATACCTCAAGTTGCAAGGTTGTGTTCAACAAGTATCTGCTGCAGCTGCCTTGACACACAAAGGCCCATGAGACATTGTGCGGCCAAAAAGCCTAACCGAATATGTACGCTAGCTGGAGAGCTTTATGCAAATGCAGCCCAGGCACACACCCCCGCACCCACACACCCACACCCACACACACGTAGTCTGTCTATACACCTAAACCTAACAGCAACAGAAAACACTTCGTGAAATGTAAGCGACCTCGACGCACCGCCATCGGAAGAGGACAACTTTCATTTGCATTTAAAGTGCTGCCATATGGCCAACAAGAACACGTGATGTGCTCACGCCCCGTGGGCAACCACACACACGCACCAACAGCAACCACATCAGCAAAACAAAAACAACAGAAAAAAATATTATCAAGTATTATTTAAAGCATCCAATATATTTCCAATAACAAAATATTTACATTTAATTAAAATTTGTTCAAGCGAAAGAAAAAGAAAAAATTTAAAACTGAAATTCCTTGCAATTCAGGCTTAACTAAGGCAGAGCATACTCAGAAGATTAGCCAAAGAAACTTAATCTAACTTCATCTAAATTTAGTCTACACATTCCTATTTTGTATCCTGGCATTCGACTGTCAAGTTAGCTAAAAACTTTGCCATATGATTAGGCAATTTATGCGCCGTGTCTGCTGGAGAAGTTGGCAACTCAGCTCTGAGCACTCAGCGATGCCTATCAAATGATTTTGGTGTACTAATTGCTACTTTATAAACATGCAAATGGCTGCGCTGCTAGATATTAGCAAGTTTATGAACTTAACTTGTCAGCGAGCTGATTACAAATGGCAATCACAGAGCGTAGCTTTTGGCCATGAGCGAGCTGTCGCAGCGCGGGCCATGCGGACAGTGGACAGTGGACAGTGGGTCGAACAGGTGCTTAGCACGGCGACAGACAGCGGCAGTCGGGTCAGCTACTGTTATATGTATTTAATTTGAAAATGCGACACTGACACTGCGGCACGAAGTGTTTCGTGTAAATGAAATTACAAGCGCGTTGATGCTGAGTTTCGGCTCGAACAACGGGCCGACTGTAGGCAGGTGGCCAACCGTTCGACCGGAACTAACACATTAAATTTTCATTTAACCAAAAGTCCCTAAAGTTGAAAACAGTCGAGGCTGCCACGACGGCCGCTGTTGCACTAACAAAATTACCACAAACGATTTTCATGGCCCGGCCAAAAGAGCTAAGCCCACAGACATGTGTTGGTTCGCAGTTAAGCACACGTGGCCCCAAAAAGTGTTGCAGCTTGCGGTGAGCCCGGCACACGGATTTATCCACAGCGAAGCATTGGCAACAAAAAACGGCCAACACTTAATCGAAAGCGGCGCATAATGTGAGCTCTTAGCTCTACTAGCTCACTATCATAGTTAGGGCATGAATAGTTAATGCTAAAAAACTTGGCTTTGAATATCAGTAAATCATTAATTTAACAGCGCTTAAGCATTGTTAACTCTTAAGGTCAAAATATATTATATTATATTTAATTAACGTTTCGAATTTATTGCTCTTTGAAAGCATCCGGCCTTAGCTTGTCTATAGACACAATTAATTGAAATATATTATTCCACAGTAATTAGTGATGAAGCACTTATTCGGACTCTATTTATATGCATTTAATTTGTATTTTATTTTATTACTTTATGCTTGTTCATAGAGTAAAGAGAGTTTATTAGTTATGTGCACTCTTCACGGTTATACATGAATTGTTTATAGGAACTAAAAGTCAGTGGCTAGAGACTAGATTTATATCTATATTTATATTTTGTATATGTATTTTAAATTTATATATATATATATATATATATATTATAGTCGTATATACCCACTTCTATTGTGTATTTGATGAATGTATGAATGAATGAATAAAATTCTAAAAGCATTTAGTTTAGCTATTATACATATTATTAAAGCTAGACTGGAATATAAAAATAAGCAACTCCAATGCAGTTACGCTACTTGGGGCCTTAGCTAATGTCTGAGCGCCATCTAAACAATTATACAATTTATTTAAATTTTACTTTATTTTATTTAACTATTTTTAGGAGAATCATTATATTTAACTTTCAGAAATTTACCCTTTTCCCCTAATTTTCAAAGCGTTAACGACTTTAGTAACACTGTTCCTAAGCTCCGTGTTATTTTTATATAATCTAATTGTAGATATATCGATAAAAAAAAACTCTTTCTCTCATCAATATATAAATAGTTTTTCATCAACCAGAGTACGCAAATTGTTGTATTAGCTAATAAACTGTAGTTATGGAATGGATACATCTTATTTAAATCAAAATCCATAGCTCCAATTGCACTTTATGTTCTCTTTATGCTCTTGAGGCAATCAACGTAGTAAAATGTTATTTATGCCTTGGCAGCCGATAGATGTTCACTCAAATGATTTTAGATGGAATTTGACTATTTAGTTTGCATAGACATAGTAAATAGAATTTCTGTTTGGCTTCATTTACAGTCGATTGGCATTCTTTGACTTGGCTTTTCACATTTTCCAGATTTTTGTTTGTTTGGCTCTACATTGTTTCAATTGATCAGCAACAGTCGTCGAGTTTACAATTGCTATTTGTGCTTAGTGCTCTCCACTTTGAACCTGATTGCACTTGAGTGCAACACTTGAACATTTAATTCACCACCTGCAGCTGCTATCCACGCGCTGTCAGGTAACACACGCCCATTGCAGCCGCCCAGCTGGTGAGCGCGTTCCATTCCGCCATTCCCGCTGCTCAGTTTGGTACACCTTCAGTGTTGGTTAGAACACTGAAAACTTTAGTCAATTCTATTATAATGAAACACTGAAGTTGGCCAACTCAATTAGGCAAGGTGAAAACACGGTTAAAACAGCGAGTAAAAAAGTGAATAAAAGTGAAATAAGCGAAAAATTACATAAATAGGTTAAAAATATTTAAATATATTTAAATTGATTTTTGAAAACCTAAAAACCTTTTTTTAAGCAAATATAATTTAGAAAATGAATTACAAATATGGCTAATACAGGTGTGCTGCCATTTATATTACATTTTAGGGCATTTTGGGCAAGTGTTTGTAGGTGGCAGAAGCATACTTGGCTCAGTTAAAGGCTGAAATAGTCTTGGCAGAGTACATGCAGTATATATATTCTTTATCAGAGAAAGCTGATGGCAATTAGCCATATATTTATATATATATATATATATATGTTTATTTGCTGAACTTAATATACATAGATATATAAATCTGAATATTAGAGTTAAAATCTAAGTTGCATACTGATCCACGAGCTCAAAGGTGAAAAGGCGAGATTGGCGAATAGAATTCAATTTTTGTAGAATTATTATAAAGTTCCTCTAATTAAGTAAATGCAAATAACTCTTTCTGTGAGTATCGCATATATTTTTTTTAGTTCTTAGTAGTTTAGAGTTTTGTTATAAATACAAGTCTATGGCTTAGATTAAAATCCAGAAGCTAACATAAAGTTGAGGCAATCAAATTGAACTCTATTCAAGTAAAAGCAAAGCGACATAGTTCATGCAAGAGGTGGAAGAATATTTGTATCTCGCCATAAATATATAAATATAAATGTAATAAAGGTATATCTGTATAGCAGCTAGGCATGTAAGTCACAACTAGTCCAAAAGCACTCTTAAATAACTCCAACTTCGATTGTAACTAAAAGTTTATGCATTGTGCTAGTCTTGAAGCGAAAGAATTGTAATATTTAATGTGAATAAAAAAATTGCTGAATCCTACGGAATAAAGAGAAAACTACTTAAAATTATATAAAAGTTGTGTGCTGTTATGCACCTCATTGGCCATAAGCCGTAGCCGTAGCCGTAGCCGTGCCATCGAGTTGCTATAGTGGCACACAGCAAGTAGTCTGCATTTAGCCAAGTTCTGCCTTTTTTCCTTCCTGTTTTATAGACGCAGCGCATAATAACTTCCGCAAAATAAAACGAGATGTCTATTTAATTCAATATGCGCTGCTAATGCAGAGAATCGAGCTGGATGGCGAAGAAATAAATATAAATAAAACTAAAATAAAATGCCAATAAAGGGAGCAGCTTGTGCGCTACCACGAACATGCTTATGCATGTATACACACACACACACACACACATATACACACATATATATACAAAGAGTATATATTACATGTAGTGGAATAGGAAGCGGAAATGCGATTTTGGTTTTGTTTCTCGCTAGCCGCCCGCCTGCCGTCTCCAAATCCCCTAAATACAATAAATTGTACATTTCATTTAATTCCATTTCATTTACAAAAGCGAAACCAAATCCAAGCTAACAAAGGACCCCATTGTGGGTGCTGCCAGCAGCGACTTGCCGAACAACAATGAAACCAAAGAGCGCAAAGAAATATAATAATTAAATATAACAATTGAACTGAAATGAATGAAACAAAGTGAAGCTCGTCATGAGCTGCTGTTCTCGTTGCTGCTGCTGCTGTTGCTGCTACTGCTGTTGCCATTTGGCAGTGTGTCCTGAATGCCATATATACATACAGAAGGCACTGCAGCGACGTTGATAAAAACAGGATATGGCAGCAGCTGTTCGCAATGTTTTCGCATTGCACATGCCCAGACCCGCTTCGACCCGGCCATCCTTCAGCTCATTCATCTTTCATTCGCAGCATTTGCCGTCGTCTTCACGGGATCTGCGCTGAATATCTGCGACTTGCAGCCAGTCAAAGTTTACTCAAGCTGCCTTCTTTTCATGCCCCGAGCACATTCCGTGCTCCCATCTTTATTCGTGCCCCTGCTCACAATGTACTCATTGAAAGTGAATAATGGTGGGTATTATGATTGATATACCATGAAATATTTTATGTTTAAACAATATATCATGCTGTATCAATCATTTGTATATATAATATATTTATTATATATATTTATATTTATATTTTTTTATTTATATGTATAGATTTACATACACGTGATCAGCTTCAATAGTGACTCTATCTGCGTGTTTGTCTATCATATTCCACATTGAATGTGAAATGCAGATGCTTTGCAAGCTCATAGCTACGATTTATTGCAATAGCAACCTCTTTGCAGACATTCTGAATATTTTGAGAAAAGTCTGCGGCAACTTAATACCATCTATTTTTATTCCTTGTAAATTGTACCTACTGAAAGCCATAACAGTAAATTTACATAAATTATATATGTATATCAATATATTTGTAAGCACACATAGTCGAGTCTGTTTTGCTTAAACAAACGAGCAGCAGCAGTAAGGCTATTGAGATTTATGTAGCTTACACAAAGCTTTATAGGGGAAATTATATGCATATATGTTAAATCTTTTCAAGCTATGAAATGAAATTGTAATTATTACTGTCAGGAGCAGCAAGTAAAATGGGAGCCAAGAGCTGGAAGCTCGCTCTACCAATAATCGCTCTCCCAGTGAATGCTCTTCCTATGATGTCTCTGCCTATGATTGCTCTCCAATGCTTACTCTCCGGTCTTAATCTTGAATTCCTTTAATAAATTTGGTTGAAATTTAAATCTAGATTTTTTTTTTAATTTTTGATTTTACTTAAACCCAGACTGGATAGCTATATCTGTGTATGAATATGTATAAAATCACACATATATATTTAGCAACAATTTTGACATTAGGAAGATAATTTTATTACTGCTCTAAACAGTGCAGAGTATCTGTGAGTCTTTCACTATTATGCCAGTTTCACTTTCAACAAAGTTTATTCAACTGTTTTCCCATACCTTTTATACACTCTCAATGGGCATCGTATTAAACAGTCGCCGTCTTTGATGTGTTTCACAACTTTACACGCGCCCCGAACTTTGTGATTGAAAACAAAGTTATTGAAATTTTGTTTCCATAAAAGTTTTTTTCTTTTGAGCATGATTCAATCATATTGGTTCAGCAGCTCTGTGGTAAAATCTCTTGAACGCAATGCGATTTCCGAGAACAATTGAGCGACTTTTATTTTCATGAATTGCTTTGCATTGGCTTCGTCTACATGAGTGCAAGGAATTTGTAAGCAAAGTGAAGAATACTTTCAATCTGAATTGCAGTTCAGCTGCGGTTTTCGCCAGGTTAACAAAGCTGAACGACTGAGCGCAAGGAATGCATAAAACGAAATAAAAATATAATTTCCACAATATTGTTTGCAGTAATAATAAATTTCAATTTATTTATTTTTTTATAAGCTTAATATGAATAATATGAAGAAATGAAAATTGTTTTATTTGCAGTGATACTTCGATATCAACGCGCGTGGATATGCTCACGCCAGCCATCGAAGTGTATAAGCCGCCTCTCTGACACAAAGATGACACTGTGGAGAGCAATTTAGGGAATCCATCGACGAGTAGCGATTTCTAGCAGAAGCTAATCATCACTGCGGAACTAGCTACGGATAATCTATTTGTTCTTCCAACATAGTGTCAATCAAGTCTAGCTAACTGAATTCAAGAAGCCCAAAAGCCATGGCTAGGGCCAAGGCCAAGGCCGGAGCCAGGGCCGGGGCCATCGCCACGGTCGTCGACAAACTACACTGAAAAGTTTTAGCAAAAGGAAACCAAATATATACCAAATATATATATGCTACACACAGACACACACTCATTCATATACATGTATATTCTTATATATATGTGCAACATACATGAATAATAATAATAATTGATCCAACTGAATAATTCCTAAGATTGATTACATTTAGTTACATTTTAGCGTAAATGATTTTTAAACCTGGCAGAAACGAAACCAAAAAAAAAGAAAAAAAATAAAAACAAACAGAAATTAGTGTTAAGCATAGGTTATTCAATATATATGTATGAATATGGATATGGATATGGATATGGATATAAATGTACTCATGTATGGCAATGCAATATCGCATAAGGCAGGCAGCGCGCAGCCTAATATGAAATCTATTATGAAATATCTAGTAGGTGTATATTAAAGCGAGAGGAAATGTTTGCAATGTGTACCGAAAGTGTATATTTAGTTATATAAAACAAAACAAAACCAAACAAAAAAAAAAAAAAAACAAAGCAACCACAAAAACACGGTCAAAAAACAAAAACAAATGCAATGAATAATTTTTGTACTGCTGAAAACAAAATGAAAAGAATTCAAAACAGAAATTGACAATTAGATGTAAAATTTTTGCATAGTTTATAAATAAGTTTGTAATGCATTAGTAATTAATTAATTAAAGAGAAGAAGATGCAAAGAACCCACAAATGAATGCTAAATTTAGGCAAATTAATTGCAGCGAACAATTTGACAGCCTCGAAAAATTCCAAATTCCAAATTAATTTCACTCATCAGCAAATTTAAAGCAAAAAAAAAAAAAACTAAATGAATTTGGAAATATTTATTTGAATATGCCTCGCTCTTTATGTTTCAAAATACCATGAATGCTCTGAATATACATTTTAGATTCAAATATTACAAGCGCACAGCACAGTTTGTTGTTGTTATATATACATAGTGATTTGTTGTTCATTTTATAATAGCGCAAATATTTAGTAGTTAATGTTTAATGAGCCCTTCACAAAGTGCCCCAAGTTTGGTAAGGAAAGCAAAACTATTTATTTCATATATATTTGATGATAGGCATTAATGAAAGTTCCTTCAATTTCTCAAAAATTCTCTTCAATTGAAATCGATTATCGACTATCGAAATATCTTAAAAAATATATATAATATTTATATTATATATGTATATTAAAATTTTGTTCGCTCCAATTCAATTGAATACAAAATTTGGAAATTAATTTTGAAAAGATTAAATAAAATTTGTTTTAAGTTTTTTCTCATATTTTAAAGTTTTTTTTTTTTTGGTTTTGTTTAAATATACATGTTTATTTCACAACTGATTTATTACAATTTTAATTATACATTTTTTTAGTCATTAAAGTTTAATCAAGGTATAATAAAACTAAACTTTCATGAAATTTATAAACTTTTTTCCACAAAGTTTTCCTTTATACCTATTACCTATCAACTTCGAAGAACGTCAATATCCATTTGCTACACATTTTTAATTTATTAAGTTCCTGAAAAGCGGTTTTGAGCTTTTTAACTGTTTTCTGATAAACATGATTGATGTAATTTCCTTACAACCTCATCTAATATGTTTATTTACAACTATCACAGTTTTAAGACTTAATTTCTTAAGAGCTCTTTGAAAAGTTTGCTTTGAATCCAAAAGCTTTTACCTGCAGCTTGTATACCCTAATTTATATTATGGTTTTAATGAGCTTTGTAGCTTACATGTAATAGTAATCTGATTTCAAATGTTTTCAAAGCATTTTTTATTCATTCTAACTTTCATGTTACCAAAATCGCACACAACCTGATTTCAATATATGCCATACTTCATACACAATATGAAATTGTGCTTGACAATATAATTTCTAAAAAAAAAACTTTTAATTTTGCAATATTTGCCATTTTACTTAGAATTGTTGTTGAAATATGTTTTCATTCGAAAAAAAAAAAAAAACTGAAAAAGAAAACAAAAACCGCGCCACATTTACTAGACAATGCTATGCTATGATGATGCCTAAGTAACTTATGAAATTCGAATTGAGTCAGAGCTGACTGAATGAGATATTGAAATGTTAACATTGAGTATTCTTAGGATTGGCGCTCGAATTTGACTTGGCAATTGGCAGATTGCAGATTGAAGCCGATAAACTTGCGATCGAATACAAACCAACTTGATAAGTTCAGATGCTAATGATATTATCAAAATGTTCATAGTTAAGAAACTAAACAATAATAAAGCAAATGCATGTTACATACATATATACACATATATATATACATACATAAAAAAAGCTGTAAATAAGTTGACAAGAAATAGATGGAAAATGCATATAATTTTTGATAGTTAAGCTAATTGAAATCATTTTTTAAGACACACAAATGCAAGAGCAGAAAAAATAAATAAAAAAAAATTAATGAAACCAAAGCAAATCATTGTGTACTAAACTAAGCCGTGCATAGCTAAAGAATATGCCTCAAAGAAGCAGAAGTTAGAAAGTTATAACAACAAAAAAAAATAACAAAAAAAAATTTTATAAAAATTATTGCATAATATCCATTTTATACACACGCTTCATGTTGAACATGCTCGTTATTGACTTTTGTTGTTAAATGAATACCTAAAAGAATATGTATGCAATCGAGGTATGAATAATGTATTTAAAACAATTTAAAATACCTGCACATACACATACACATACACACGAACTTTTTTTACAATTGGCTTTGATGAGACTATTGTTTAGTAAATTTGATAAGAATTTCATTTACAAGCAATTTGAATAAAAAATAAATAAAAATAAATAAAAAATGCAAAAATTGCATAAAGAGCAAACAAAAACTTTATAATAATAATAATAATAATAATAATAATAATAATAATAATAATAATAATAATAATAATAATAATAATAATACGAATGGTAAGCATTGAAATGAACACGCAATGAACAATAACATTTATTTATATATACCATATATATATATAAATTGATGAGAGAAATAATCGAAACATATAATAATAATAATAATAGAACTAGGCGCATATTGAAAAATAAACAAAAACTATTATTGAAAGAAAACAAAAACAAAAAATCAATTATTGAATTTATTTATTTTTAGTAGTTGGCAATAACTAAAATTATTGCTAAAGAGCTGGCTGATAAGGCCTAAGGCTTAAATTAGTTTTTGCGGTTGGATGAGCCTCTCAACAGTAATGTAGAGCATGCGGCATGAGCGTCTAATATTATCATAGAAGAAGAGAGCAATGCTTCTTATGGAATGTTTCGGAAAGTAAGTAACAATTTTACAGGTTCAAACATGCGACTGCTTAACTTATGCCCATAGCACAGAAGTAATTGAATTCTATAGTTTATAATCGCTTGAGATCTCTGCCTCAGTAGAGATATTTCTTAACTCTTTGGGAAGCTCTGCTTAACATTGGTGCATCTGATGCACAAGCTAATTTTCCAGGATGTGTCACTGGAATACCCAATTGCGACAGCCTTAGAAGTCGAATGACTCGATAGAAGGCTGACCATAAAAACAAGGTGCCAATTAGCAAATGCCAAAATTTTAAAACTCGATTGGATGAATATTGAGAGCCTTTAGCAACAACAAAATAGAAAAGACATCATCGACAAGGCTACACGTCGTATATGGAATATCTTTATAATTTATATATTTATATTATATATTCGACAAACAATATTCAAATTTTAAAATACAATGTAGATGAACTGTAACTAACTTGTGAGTGAGAAGCCTAGTACTACATAGGTATTTTTTATTACATTTACAGAACACATTGCGCGATGTTGAAGAGATGAAGAGCTCTGACCTTTCGTAAATAAATAATATAGCTTTTTTACTTAGATTCCCAATTTCAAGTGTTTTCTTCAGACAGAAAGAATATAAGCATAAAGGTAGATGATGATAGAGCTTTAGTTTAGTTGAGCAGCCAAAAAAATAAAAAGTTGATTTACCCAAATAAACAACAAAGTGATTTGGTTATATAAAACCAGCTATACAAGTGGATCAAGAAACTATATATAATATTACGAGTGTATTAAAGTCAGCCAGCGGTATATAAAGCGACAAGCGTAATGTAATTGGAATGGCATAGAGAAGAACTTTGAACTGAATTAGAGAAATCCAATGAATTTTCCATGCAACCAAATGGCATACACTTAACCAAGAGCAGCAACAGCAAAAGTAGCAATAGCAAGAGACAGCACAACCAATGCATACAGATATATAGGTGTATGTGTGTGTGTATGTACGTAATGGCAAGCCATCATCGTCCACAATTCCGGGCCGTTGATTTCGCTGTGTTGTGGGAATGGGCAACCCACATGAGTTGCCACAAAGCAGCGACGCAAGTCGCGACAACAAAAATGAAATGAAGTGAATTGGAATCAAAGGCATCCATCGGGACTGTCGACGTTGGAGCGCAAACGCATGGCAATAGACTCAGTCGCCGTTCTATCGCACACAAGAGATCGTCCATGGCAGCCATTCTAGCCAGTTCCGGGGCCAACGACTACGCCGCCAACATCGTCAATGATGATGTTTACAGTTGAGCTGCAACGCGAAGCGTAGCACCCGCGCCTTCTCTCTTCCCCGCCCCGACAGCCAGCTGCCTTCAACCTCGCCAGCTAACTGGTTTATATGCCATGCGTTCAAGTGTGCACACACCTTCACAGGCCCCACCTACGCCCAGGGCCACCCTCAGCCCCGCTTTGTTCCATGCATAACCTTTGTCAGCAGTCGCGTCAGTTTGCGTCTCCCCCAGTCACGGCTGACTTTGTGGTCGCACTTTGTGCTTTGCAATACCCAAAAACAAGATAGTTTCGTTATGGTTACTGGGCGGCCGCAGCGGAAGCAGAGGAAGTCATGAATTTGACACAAATATGCCATAACTTTGACGAAAATTTGAAGCGCTTCGATTGTGGGAATAGTCTACATCAACGTAGTTATCACAAATTTCATTATATATGATACATAAATCAAGGTCAATGACCTCTTCCTCCATCGAACCAAGCAAATGGCCGAATTGACTAGACAAACAGAGTGAAATTTTGAAAGAAAGAGAGAACTTTCTGTATCTTCCTAAGTGCGTCTGGCAATTTCGCAGTCAAGTATGTGACAAATCGTATATAAAAGTTAGTAGTCATTTTTGGCATCCACACAGTTGAAAATGTTCAAAATACTAAAAAAAAATGTTTAGTTCATATTTTAGATGGGAAAATATTATATATATATATATATTATTGTTAAACATCAACTTAAGTCCGATTAAAAATTTTGGGATCTGGCACCTATACAAACACAAACACCAAGATTAAAAGGGTTTTCCTGTAGCATAGTAGCATATTATTTAGTTTGATATGAATTTGTTTCTGACAGCACAATTATTCAGTTTTAATGAACAAATCAAAATATTTTGTATTGTTTTGCCAACAATAAGAATCCACTTGACCAAAACAAGGCAGAGTTTTCATGAATCGAGCTAAAATGCTCAGCTGCCGGGTTGGCTTCTGAATATTTTTGGGCATAAAGTATGTAACTGCAATTTGATGGGCGAGTAGTTCTAGGAAGCTGTTGCTGCACGCATACAGCGTTTGTTTCTCACTTTTTTTTTTTGGGTGTTTCGTGGCACATGGATGTGTGAAAGGCAAGTTCTACCCTTTTCGCATTGCTGAAATGGCCTGTTAAGGATACGCCCAGTAGTCGGGCAAATCATGCTCGACATGGCTCCAGAGCTGCCTGCTGCTCGCACAATTTTAAAGCTGACGCTCCCCCGCCTGCCTACGGGGCACGGTGCTACATATCTCAACAGGTAAGCAAAATGCCGCCCACCTGCACAGCGCACACCTTGGCCATGGCAAATGGCAAATCGCTTTGTTCGAACAGGTCGGGCCGAGGAGCTGTGCTGTGTGGATGGCTTTTGGTCTGAGGTGCGCTGATTCGAATGAAATGCCACTAAAGGACGCAATTGAGAGAACAACAAGCTTAACAAGCTGCCTCTGCCTCTGTTTCTGCCCCTGCCTGGAGCATTCATTGTGTTCGCAACTCCGAGCACAGTTTCCCACGATGATGTTTGGGGGGCGCCACGAATCGTGTGGCATACACATCGCACGCCAATTGAACAATAAAATGTGTCATTTTTGGCGTCTGTTTTGGGTGCGGCTTTAATTGTGCTTGTAAATCATAAATCAACAGTTAAATTATTTCATTGTAAATAACACCCACACACACACACACACACACACAGAGAGAGAGAGAGAGAGACAGACAGCTGTGAGTTATTATCGATTGGTTGGCAGACCTTGAAAATGGCACCTCAATGACGAAACCGTTACGTACCCCGATGGCAACAGAGCCCAGAAGCATTCATCGGCTGTCAAAGTTAAGTGGATAGCGAAAGGCGAACGCCTCGAACTGCATTTGCTTTAAATTTATGAACTTGACTTTTGGTTAGCTGAATCATACCCAGGCCGCCTAAGGGCCCGCTGCTACTGGCCAATCGATCAGACACGAACGGCTGCTCCAAAGGCTTGCATGACTACAGGAAATTACCATAATTTCAATTTAAGAAATTAAACGAATTTTGCTAAAACGAAAAGAGCCTCGCAATGGCCTCAGCGTGCCTCGGCTCGGCTCTTCGCGGATCAGGCCCGGCTAACCCAGTCTAGCATGCCAACAGCCAACAGCCAACAGCTAATACCATCTGGCCAAGGCTTTAACCATAAAATTGATTCGCAAAAAAAAAAAAAAAAAAAAAAAGAAACATTTTTGCCAACACTTCAAGCATTTGAAATATGTGCTTAAACTTACCAAAAAATTCTTTTAGCCAGCCGCTTTTGGTAAAGACTTAAACTGAGATTCAAGGATAGTTTAGACATGAAAGGCTCCAGTTGGGATTACCCGAATGGGAAATACCCTAACTCCCGACTTATACCAATTTTTGAGTGTATTCCTTAAATTTTATATATTTGGAAAAAAAAAAATTGAGAAAAACAATTAGCCGTCGCTTGAAACATAAAGTCTAAACTAAAGTAGAAGAATTCAGACAAAATAAAATATGAAGCGTATAAAAGTCAGCAGGCATTTGAATGAAGGCAAAATTATTACGCTGATCGCAGCGTGCCACTTGCTTTTGCTAAGTGACTAAACTTTTTTTTAATAATTGTTGTATTTCTTTGCGAATTTTAATAAAATTTTCAATATATAAATATTGTAACGAAATATTTGACTGCTTACAAAAAAGTGAAATTAGTGTGATATGGGCAGTACTTGCTATCGAGCTTCAATTTTAAGAATTCGCTCATATTTGGAACAGGTGTCCAAAATAAAACAAAAATAAAAATTGTATAAAATATACTTAATGCAACATTTGGAGACTGTAGCTACACTAAGAGATACCCTTCATGTATTTAAAAAAAAGCTTGAGCTCATAGGTTTTGAGATTGACGCCTTGGCACAAATAGACAGTCAAATAGAAAGACCAAAAAATAGAGCCAAATCGAGCAGTCTTACTTAAGAATTGATATATTTTATTGATGTCTAAATTTATGTTTTCTATGAGTTTTTGGTATAGGAAAATGGGGGAAAAAAAATGAATATAATTTTAGAAAAAAATTAAAATTAAATTCATAATTGAATTTGCCTTAAACAACGAAAAAGTAAAAGAATTTTAAGAAATTAAAAAAAAAGTCTGCTGCATTAAGACATTGATTTAAAGTTTTGGGGAGCGGGATAAGAGTTGCCAACATCTTTAAGGCCTGCCGGAAAGTGAAAAATGATATAAACAGAGGGCAACTCCACTCTTAAAGACAAACGTTTGGTAACACTGCTCACGACTAATGACCACGTTGCACTGTTAAAATTTGTGGCCATTGCCAAAGAGAAAAGCATTCATATATGTTTTTATATGCGTAATTTAAAATTAACAAAAAGCGCATTTGAAACTATAGCTATAGTATATACTTGAGAAGAACTTGTGAAAGTCTTGAGAAAACTCAGAGCTGAATGCAGGCAAAGCCACATTAGCAGCACTTCACACACACATCTTCAAAAGAAATTCACATTATGAATTCGCATAAAGGCGATCCGCTGCTGCAGGTGGCCAAATGTGAGATGTGCCCCCAGAAGGTGAGCAATTTCGTGGTGGGCCTCTGTGAGCGCTGCGTGACAATTTGGACGAGCAAACGGACGATAGAGACGATGCCCATAACAATCAACCACGTGAAGGCGACGATTGTCAGCATGACCCAAACCAAGCTGCACCAGAATATGAGCGCCGAGTTTCGACGAGCTGTCGAAGAGGACCACAAACGACGCAAGCTGAAGGTCGATCTCTTCCAAAAGGTACGCGAGCAGTTTCAAGATGACATTCTGCTGCCCGAGCTCACGGATTACTTTGGTACAACGAAAATCGATGGCGACGACCACAATTATGCGTTATCGCTGCCCGGCCTGGAGATGGAGCAACTCGAGTAGCTCAAGCTAGCCAGAGCTGAACGCAATTAGGATATAGTAAACTATTTTAAGTGCCGGGATGACATTATCTGCTCATTACAAATCGATTATTGGTCGATTATCTTTTTGTTATACGCAGCGCCAGTAATTGATAGTTTTCGGACTTTGTTTTTGTTTTTGTGGGGCCATAAATTGTGCTGCATCGCCGAGCGATGGCCGCTTCGAAAAGCAATTGAAGCCAAGTGATTGCCACAGCCTGTTTATGGTCCTTGAGGGACTCATGCACATTTCGGTAATGAAAATGTTTATTCAAATTTGCGTCAATGCCTGTGTTTATCCGAAACAAATATCAATCTACATAAATAAGTGCTACTGGCTGCATACACACATATGTAGATATATAAAAATATATATTGAATCTGTCATTGTTCGACAATTTGTTTAATGACAAAACTAATAAATCAAATGTTTTTGCCTTTGTCCATTACACTCAATTTGGTTTGTTGTGGGCAAGGCTGACGTCAGGAGCCATCATTAGCCTAAGCGATATGGAAACGTCTCCTATTGAAAAGCTGCATAGATAGCGCCACCCCTCGATAGATCGATAGATAGATCGAAACAAATAAAAAATGTTAATTATCAAATAAATTAAATAATTCAATTTTAAAGAAAATTGCAACAAGTAACAAAATTATTGTATACAAACCAAATAACTAAGTGAATCCCAAGAACCAAATGCGCCCATAGCTGACATAGCTTTACCCTGTACTTAGTAGAGCTAGAAAAATAGGTTATCTTAAGTGACTTGAATCTTTTTTATAGACTGTGATTAAATTGACAAGCGGTTAGTCTCTTAGGTGTTGCTGCTCTTCTTCTTTTCCTTTTTTTTTACAATTCGTGTTGACGCTTGAGTTTTTGGGTTACATAAAATCATTATTAGACACTGAAAGCGACTGTGAGTGTGTATTATTGTTGCTGTGTGTGTCATAGTTTTAATTAATGCAACAAATGAGCAGAAAACCGGGCTGCATGAGCAACGTGCGCCGGCTCAGTTTTCTCGCCCTGTAATAGTGGGCATCGAAAAGAAGCGGAGAAAAACCCAAGAAGCTGCCTAGACAGAGCAGCTTATGTTATTTATGTTTATCTACGTGATAAACAAGTGTAACATATTAAAATTAACACAACGCATCTGTCTTACAGCCCATACTTAACAGTCAGAAGTTTGTGAACAAGAGTCACGACTATGACTATCTGTATCCCTGGCTGGGCACAGGCTTGCTCACCAGCACGGATCGCAAATGGCATTCTCACAGAAAGGTAAGTCAATTTGAAATAGTCTATATAAAAAGAGTATGTGTTTAATTTTAACTGACAATTGCAGATTCTGACGCCCGCATTTCATTTAAAAATTTAATTCACCCACTCACCACACCCACTCACCACACCCACTCACCACACCCACTCACCACACCCACTCACCACACCCACTCACCACACCCACTCACCACACCCACTCACCACACCCACTCACCACACCCACTCACCACACCCACTCACCACACCCACTCACCACACCCACTCACCACACCCACTCACCACACCCACTCACCACACCCACTCACCACACCCACTCACCACACCCACTCACCACACCCACTTACCACACCCACTCACCACACCCACTCACCACACCCACTCACCACACCCACTCACCACACCCACTCACCACACCCACTCACCACACCCACTCAAGGTCACCACCCACTCAAGGTCACCACCCACTCAAGGTCACCACCCACTCAAGGTCACCACCCACTCAAGGTCACCACCCACTCAACTCTTCCGATATCATGCTCCTTCCAAAATAAAAATATTAGACGTACCAAGTCTCCAAGCATTAAAAAATAAATTATGAGAAACATTTATGCAAATATTCTCATATTATATAATCTAATCTTATATAAAATCAATCTTATATCTATATTGCTTTTATATAAGCTGACCATTTGCTTTAATTAATAGCAATTAAATTAAAAAAAGCTAGCGAAGATTTTTTTTTTTTTTACTTTTAGTTTCAAGTTGATAAAAAGTATTTGTTCATACAAGATAGTTGTATTATTTTATACGAGCTTATCAGCGGATATTTCTTATCCCGTAAGTTTTTATATATATCACATACCTTACTTTATTCAGGGTATTACATAGTCTATTATCTTAGGCAGGAATATATAAGGCATCAGCTTGTTGAGTTGCTTTGAACAACCACTTTTTCGTTGCTTCGTCTAAGCTTCTAGACTCTTCTTTTGTAAAAAATTGTTGCATACTTTTGAGGTTGCCTGAAGATGTTAGATTTTAAGGGCAACCGAGCAATAAAAAAAAAAGCAACAGATGTAAGAACTATCTGCTTACACGGTAGATTCATTGTGTTTGACAAGTCATAAATAAACTGCAGCAGCTAAAGCTCTGTGTTTGCATTCAGTGTTAGGTAACGTGTGGCGATAAAAAGCATGCGACGAACATAAATTGATGCATGTTGAAAATGAACAAAATACAAGAAGAAGAAGAAGAAGTAGAAGGGAAAACAATACTGAAATGTCAGTCGAATGCGAGGACACAGCTGTTAGCTGCTGGCTGAGTGTTTGTGATCGTAATTAAAGCTAACTTGGGCCAACGAAGAGGAATGTTTGCAGCCAACAACAGCAGCAGCAATCGCAGCAACAGCGATGCACGGGCTGTGGCAGCTGCTGTTATTTTTCACTATTGCACACTTGACTTTTATTTGAACTTGCACAGATAGATACATATGTGCATGTGTGTGTGGGAAACAGGCAGAGCTAGGGTCGTTCGGCATCCCCCTAGACTGCAGTCAAGTAGCGCACTGCCATTTGGGCCACACTTTTGGTTACCTATGTAAAAGTTTCTTCTGTGCTTTGTTGTTTCATTTTTGTTTTTTTTTTTTACTTCCTTTTTTTGTCAGGGCAAACTGCCAAATTGGCCTAATGGCGTTAATGCGAATACGAGCTCTGACTAAAACACCAGCAGCAGCAGCCAGCAAGCTGACATCAAAGGTCATTATACAGGCCATCAGCGGCTGCAGTTGCCAAACCATTTTTCAGAAAATTCTGGCCGGTTATATTAGACTGAAACTCGTTGCATGTTCAGATGCAAATGCAAATGCCAAGTACTTATATTTTTCAGTAATTTTCTTCTTTCTTTTTTGCCCATTCGCCAAAGGTAAACAAACAACATGTGTGGAGAGGCAGCTTTAAAGTCAACTTGCAGCGTTGCTTAGAGCTATTCAAACGATTACTAACACTGTGTTTTGTTTAATAATTAAAAAGTTACCCAGCACTGTTGTTATTCTATTAGCACGCAACTAAACGTAAAGATCATGGCTCCGTTTTCCATTTGCTCCAAGTGCAAGGCAAGAACCCGAAAAGTTGTCAAAGATCCAATTACTTTGCATAATATTTATTTGTGCCCAGTAAGCATACATTCACGTGCATATATGTATAACCGTAGATTCACGTATAAATTTCTCTTCAGCAATGCTGGAAGGCGCAAAATGAAGCGCAGAACGTTGAGAACGAACAGAAGAAGCCCGCGCTGGCTTGCAATCAGCAACAAGCGCAGCAGACGCCCGGAGGGCCAAGGCCCTTGGCGCAGACTAAGGCAGTTGCGGCCCCAAAGCCGCCCCAAGCAACGGCCACTCGCAAGCGCACGCCGCCCGTAATGCAGACTGTTGTCATAAATGGACGCAAGTATATTGCGATTAGTGCAACAGCCCCCGACACTTAACACAGCAAAGAAATCATGGCCACGTGCTGGCGCTTGGTTTGCGTCCGTGCTGTGGTGAGTGTATTCCCTGTGTCCATTGACATTTTTTTGCTACGAAAACAAATACTTAACTGTAAAGTGAAACAATATGTCACATACAAATTCAATAAAAACAATTTTCAATTTTCACGTTTTATTAATATGCTCACGAATTTAAGCAATTTAAATTTAAGTTAGCCATTTTGTAATGTCTGACGAGTAGATGCTCTGCACAGAGCTGTTGTTGCATCAATTATTTTGTATTTCTTTTAAGCCTACACCAACACACGCAAATAGACAACCAAACCTCTGCTTTTAGATTTAAGTTTTAATAATTGTCTGAACGTCTTTCTGACTGCCTAATCTAAAACTACATTTTAAGCAGAGTGGCTAAAACTATACAAAAACGAAAATATTTTATAAATATTTGCAGCTTTTAAAATCTGTGCGAAACAAAATCCGTCAGACGCTAATGTTTTTTAGTGTAGTTCATAGCTTAAGCTTAAAATTTTTAATCGAAAAAAAAAAAAAAACACGGTAGCACGACAACAAGCGTCGAACCAACAGCAACTCGGCAACCTTCCGCGTCTCGGCCAACATCGTCACTTCATTTTTATGAAAACAAAAGAGAACTTTGACGCAGTCGAGGCTTGAACTCAGAACCAATCGAACCAGTCGACAATGGGCGCCACCTTAACCAACATCAACCCGACTGCTCTCGAAAATAAGCTAAAGTACCAGTTGAACATCGAAACACAACTCAATCGTAATTGTGACTCTCAGCATATAAAAGTGTGCAGGCATTTGACTGTAGGTGTGCACATGTACAGGAAAACTGCGTACGCCTAGCGCTGCTGCGGACAAGTGCTTATGCGAAGTGGCCAAGCGTTTTGTTTAATAAATTTTGTGTTTCTAATAAAATTTTAGCATATGAGTTACATGATCTAACTTAACTGTGCTATTTAATAAAAATTAATCGTTTATCGTCTATATTTAAAACTAAACTTTAATTTTATGAATTTGAATGAAAAACAGGTAATGCAAAGTTTCGAGACAGTTGTTCGAGATATAATTGAGTTCTACTATTCGCGTGCTATATGGGGACTTTCATAAAGTCCTTAGCTCGAACCTAGAACCCATTCTGAGATCGACGCATTCATACAGACCCATAGACGGACAGGTCTTAATTAAATCAGCTCGTCGTCGCGATCAAAAATATATGCAAAAAAAAAATATACGCGTTTTTCATCAGATTGGACAGGCGAATGGACAGAGTCATGAACACATAAACAGCGTTTAGTAAATCATAATTAAGAAACATTACATGCCAATTGCATTCAGTTCCATTCAGTTCACTATAAACAAAACCAATATACCCTTCTTATGACATTTTCAATGCACACAAAAAAAAAAGAAAAAAACGGTTCAACACTATAATTAAGCATTTTGTGCGTCAAACTTAACAATTTACATATATTAATTAAAAATACATTGCGTGACGCATTGGGCAACACAAGCCACAACATAAACAAACTAAAAACAAAAAGTTATGCATAAATTTGTGTAGCAATGTTTATTTATAAATCTGTTGCCGCTGCAGTTTGCAACATCTATTGTTGTTATTATTGTTAATGTTCTTGTTTTTGTTGTTGTTGCTGTGGAGGATATGCGTGCTGGTGCGGCATTTATTTACGTCACAATTTCGCTTCCGCTTTGGAGCTGCAACTGCAAGTGCAACACTGCAGCTAACTCGATTTGCGTTTCACTCTTTCGACGGCTGCGTGATTTTCTAACATTTCCCCACAATTTTCCATGCTCATAAAAGTTTTTTTTAATGGAATTTCCATAATCAGATTTAAAGCGGCAGCAGCGCCAAGGCTCCAATGCGTACGCCGATATGTGAAGCATGAAATTGAAATTCAATTAACTTGTTTTTCCGCATTTCACATCACATCGCTTCAAACTGTTTTAAATTGCATTTGATTTAATATATTTCTATTATTATCGCCATTCGCTTCAAATTAAACAAATATTTTCCATTAGTCGCTGATTTTGATTCAAAGTTTTCGCTCTGCTTATTGTTAGCAACATGCTCTTAGGTCCTTCAAAGTTTGGCATGTCAATGCCAAATGCATGCATGCATACATGTGCACATATTTACAACAATTGTCAAAATCAAATTCAAAATCAATGTTAAGACCTTGTAACCTTCATCGGGGTTTTTCGCATTCAACTTTATTTGGATTTTTGGCGATTCGATTTGTTGAACGCCTGAAACTATGCAACGAATACTTTTAGAGTGCACCTGCCACACCTCCGACACGTGAAAGCCTAGGGCAATCAACCGACATGCAAACAAGACCCCCAGCTGGGTGCCTAGCGACAATTAAGGTCGTACCGCCCCAAATAGAGCCGCTGGCTGGTGCCGCCTCAGCTGTGAGTCGTTGTCATTGTTGTCATTGTTTCGTACATATTTTGACTGCTTTATTTAATTTCTGTCACGCGATGTCTATGCAAATCGTGGGGCCAGATCGAACTTGACCAGGTCGCATTAGGGCACACCATTATTATTTTTCTTTTTTTTTTATAACTGATTTTCGACTAAATGCAAAACTCACGTGTCAACTTTATAACGCATTTGCCATAATTGAAGTGCTTCACGCGATTTAGTTTCGACGTTGAAATGTCTGTCGGGCTATTGTCCTGTTGCCCAGAGACCCAGCCCACACATACATTTAAAGAGCTTGTCCATTTCCATAGAACCAGTCCCAATGGCAGCTGCTCAAACATCCATTGCCCATTTGGCACCCGCAGATTGCATGCTCATTAGTGCCAGCATTAAATTTTTTTTTCATATATGACCCTCTCATAGAGTATAGATACATTTATCATAGGTCCTGTAACTGAAAGTTCACCTTAGTTGTCATTGAGTTCATTTATCAATATGAAAAAATAAATTTAAAATTTTGTTCCCTACCTATGGTCGGGCATAAAATATAATATTTTCATTACAATTTAGTTTGTCTCTTAAAATGAATATAATAGATTTTATTGTATCTATATACTAAATACATAATGTTACACACTAATTATTATTATATTAATTATAGATGAACTACTAATTAATTATATAATAATATTGTCAGTTATTAACTAAATTATTTTAAATTATTTATTGTTGCTCTCTTGTCAGTAAGGGCATAGTGTAGTCGCCTTGTCCGAATATTCTTCGCGTTTAGAGCTTTTATTACACTTTATTTGTGTCTGCGTTTTGTTCTTGTATTCAGTGGCTATTGCGCTGCGCCTTATTCGCTGTAGCATAGAATGATAATGACGTACGCATCCCATTGCCACGCCTCACATAGCGGAAGGGAGCACTCTGCACTACAGCGACTGGCCATATGTTCTGTGCAGCAACTTCGACATTGCCTGCTGTCGAGTGACCTCAATAATAATTTCGTCTAATTGCTTCGTAATTATGCCGCGCACATGCTTTTCTCGATTTGCCCGCAGTTGCTTGTTGTTAATTCACTTTCACTTGCTCGTGCTCCTTTGAGAGTTTCATTCTCTTTTGCTCTTCCGCAGACACACGCACACACATACACACACACACGCACACGCAAAAGCACGCACGTAGAAAGAGTGCCGCGTTAGTTAGCAGACTGAGCGACCAGGCAAGTCGAATCCACTATCAGCCCAACTGGGCGGTCGCTCATTCTGGTATATTATTATTTGTCTCTTTTGTTTTGCGCAATTTTTCGTCATTTGCTTCATTTTCTGTCATTAGAAGCATTTAACTTTTTGCCGTTTGCTGCCGATTTGTTTCCATTATTCATGCGGCTGCCGTTCGACTTTATCCACTCGCCATTTGGGCCAACCAGCAAATTGGACATGTGGCTAGACCAGCAAAAAAAAATTATTCTACGATTATGGGGTTTATGAAGTGTCCCAGTGCAAACAGTAAGCCAACAAACAAGCTTGTGGTAAATATTTTTTCGTTCCTTTCTTTGTTCACATTTTCAAGCGGCACTTAAGCAATTACATTCAATACGCACATGCATAAAAAATGAGGAATTATCATAAAGCTCGATTGTTGGAATTATTAATGCTACTTAATGTAGTTAATAATCATCAATTGAGTGCTTTAATAAATCAATCGATTAATATTAATCGCATTACTCAGCTGCAGCCAACTTAACATATGTTTTTAACCATCTCTTCCTTGCTTGTCTTCGTGCATCCATACATGTGTAAAGTATATTTATGTGTGGAGTACAAATGTGCTTAGCTGAGCAATGTATACGTCACTTCAAGTTTGTAAAACCAACTTGCGTAATTTGTAGCTAAAGTCTAGCTAAAAAGCGTATCAATGTATGTCAATGGGTTGTTGCTTTCAATTGAAGAACTTACTTTCGCCTGTCTGCGTGCCCGACTACCTTAACATGTGACACAGCATGAAAGACAGAGAGAATGAGAGTAAGAGAGAGTGGCACGGAGATAGATGGTGTGCTTGCATGGCCTCATGTCAAGCCAAAGTCATTTAGATATATCGCGCTCACATTTTTAATGACAACTAAATACGAATGTCATTTGGTTTTGCAAATGGCGAGTGAACTGCCAAACTCTCTCCGCCTCTCGTACGCTCACAAACCGTGGGTAAATTGCATGCAGGCGGCCCAATGTGGGCAAAATAGGCGTGGTCTTGTCATCAACGCGTCAGAACGCAGCACAAGTTTGTCTAATACGCAAACTTTTAATTGAGTTTAAATTTGTATGAGCGAAGCAAATCAAGAAAGAAGCTGGCGCTACCTCACTCCACCTACTTTCGATCCTTGCGGCTCTGGCAACCCTCAATTGCGACCACATTTATGCAACAGCATGCTATGAAGAATGTATGAGTGAGCAAATGCCAATGTGCGTTTGCGTGTGCGTGTGCGTGTGCCAGTGCGAGTGAGTGTTTGTGTGTGTGTGTGTGTACGCAATTTTTGAAGTGTGTCGGTTTCAATCCTGGCAAATTGCCCATGAAATATTAAATTTACCATAATGAGACGCCATTTTTATACCTCGTAATTTGGCAAAGTTGATATGCGTGTGTGTGAGCATATATATATATATATGTGTGTGTGATGTATGTGCGATATTGTGCTTATTAGCACGCCCACAAAATGGGCGTTACCTGAGAATAGCCCGCCAACAAGAAACATACAAGAAACAAATACACTTATGCACATACGTAAGTAAGTACGGACAACACATACATTGAGGTTTGACTGCGGCTAACTTATCTTTACCTTTTACCTCTGGCATCATGAAATTATATGCCTTTTTATGACCACAGCAGCTCGTTTTATGGTCTTACTACAACATCTTCATACAAAATGTGTATTTTGAATAAAAGTTATAAAGACCGCATATGAATATTAAAGTGAAAACTGCTCTTGCAATTAACATTGATATTTATGTGAATATTTATATATATATTTTGCTAATCAAATTTGTAAGCACCGATTGTTTTTGCTTGGCAGCTTTTAACGGTTAACCGCTTACCGCTAGCTTAATGCATTATGACAATAATAAATTGACGCTTGATTAAAGTTTAAGAATAAAAGCTCTGCTACTTCTTCTACTTAACTTAATTGCTATATCTAGTGCTTTCCACCTTTCTATATATTTTATTAATCGAAACCTCTGCTCTAATGGCCTCGATAGCCACACATAACACAAATACAAAATAAGTAATTAGTACACACATACATACATACATACACATACACATTGATGCAAGCAACATAAATGGATATTACATTGCTAATTTGCCATAGTATATAAACACTTCAATTTGTAAGCAACGAAAATGTGACATATTGGGGGCACAAAGAAACACCTTTCGCTTATTTAGCGGCGTCCATTAATTATCAGCTTGAAATGAAAAATGAGTCAATTTGCAGTCGCTTGCTCTGTTACCTGGGCCCCGCGTCACATGCCTTTAGATTTTAATAAGAAATAATTTCTCGCCTCGGATAGTTTTACTCGAAGTGACTTTGCTTATAAAATGTCTTGCAATTCCCCATCGACAAATGACTTTCGGCTTCGTGGCACGTACGCTGGTCAGCAGCACCAGCACCAGCGACAGCAACAGCAAATACCAACAATGCGCCTCTAAAGCAGAAGGAAAGAGCGGATAAGCAACTACAGCAACAACAGCAAATATATAAATAAATAAAACGAGGAGGCAAAACTGCACGATGCGCGTTTAATGTCATTTAAAGCTGCAATTACTCAGCACGCTTGCTTGTATTGTCCGCGTAACCACCGCACGGAACGGAACAGAACGAAACGGAACGGAACGCAAGCATAAAGCCACAGTCACACTCACTCACACACACACAGTTATTCACTCACTCACTCGTACACAGACACACACACACAAACAAAAAGTGACAGTCACAGTTGCAGTTACAGCCCTGCTTCCAAAACTCCACTTGACTCCATTTGCTTTAATGTCATTGTATGGCCGCAATTATTTTGCATGTGGCATTGTCGCTGCATGCGATGCCTATGCAAATGTAAACTGGGTAGGCGACTCCTTCCGGTGCCATAAATCGGCCGTCTCGTGACGGTCTTATATTCTTTAATTAAGTAGAAGGCGCAGAGAAATTAGAAAAGTGTCCAAACACGTACGACGAGGTCTTAAAATCACGTGTAACCGTAAAATTTAAATAGCTTTGTTGAAAGTAAGTGATCAATTAAAAAAAATGTGACTAATTATTTCTAATTGGCTAGTGTTAAATGATATGTATGTATCATTAACTATTAAGTAATTACGCCTAGTTAAATTATTAATAAATACGCTATTAAAATCGAGAAAAGTTTTTGTAAAACGTATACTGCGGGCTCAACCGGGATTTGAACCCGGGACCTCTCGCACCCAAAGCGAGAATCATACCCCTAGACCATTGAGCCATCTGCCTGTTGTAATCACAAAAAATATTCTTGAAATGTTCAAAACATAGTGGCACAATTTTCAAGTAATATAACATTTAGCTTTCCAGTGTCAGCAAATATAAAGCATTTGATTTTAAATATTGTTTTGAATGTTATATTAATATCAACTGCACTCTTAAATCATTAATTGTTTATTATTAATTTCAACGATTGCGTTAATTGCTATTTAAATTAATGTGTGCGAATAAATTCCAACAGTCTGATCAGCATTTGTGAATGCAGTACAGACTATCGATTGTCTTTTATAAATATCGCATCGTAGTCCGATAAGTATCAGTTATTGCAATTTCTCCCGCCAAAAATACACGCTAATTCCGCAAAGCTGCAGCAGCAGTAATAACTAAAACACAACAAACTGCAGTCGACTTTATCAAAATAATAAATAATAGTTTATAGAGAAGAAGTTTACACAGCAACTATGGTAAGTGTTCCGAAAGGTAAAATGATTGTAATACTTGCAACGCCCACTTGTAGGATAATCCCAGTTCACCGCCGCCAAGTATGCCCAGCGATGGGGTCGAGCGTCGCGAATCGCGGGCTGCAATGACTTCTCCGGTGGGCGACTTTGAGCCTTTCGAGAATGAAGATGAAATTCTTGGCGATCAGACAGTGCGCGATGAGGAGGACGATGATGGCGAGGAGCTGTTCGGCGACAACATGGAGAACGGTATGCAGCTATAAATGGATGGCAAAGCCACTTAATGCTTGAAGAGTGAATTCAATTTTTAGATTATCGCGAAATGCCTGAGCTGGATCACTATGATCCTGCCATGCTGGACGATGAGGAGGACTTCTCGGAAATGTCGCAGGGTGAGCGCTTTGCAGCTGAATCGGAAATGCGTCGTCGGGATCGTGCAGCTGGCATTCATCGTGATGATCGCGATTTGGGCTTCGGTCAGTCGGAAGACGAAGATGATGTGGGGCCACGGGCCAAGCGACGTGCGGGCGAAAAGGCAGCCGTCGGCGAGGTGGAAGACACAGAAATGATCGAATCTATAGAGAACTTGGAGGACACCAAGGGACACTCCACCAAGGAGTGGGTGAGCATGCTGGGTCCGCGTACTGAAATTGCGAATCGTTTCCAATCGTTCCTGCGCACCTTCGTCGACGATCGTGGCGCGTACACCTATCGGGATCGCATTCGGCGCATGTGCGAGCAGAACAAATCCTCGTTCGTGGTGTCCTACACGGATTTGGCCAACAAGGAGCATGTGCTGGCCTACTTTCTGCCCGAAGCGCCATTCCAGATGCTTGAAATCTTCGACAAAGTGGCCAAGGACATGGTGCTCTCCATCTTTCCCACCTACGAGCGTGTGACTACAGAGATTCATGTGCGCATCTCGGAGCTGCCGCTGATCGAGGAGCTGCGCACCTTCCGGAAGCTGCATCTCAATCAGCTCGTACGCACCCTGGGCGTAGTCACAGCCACCACGGGTGTGCTGCCCCAGCTCTCGGTGATCAAGTACGATTGCGTCAAGTGCGGCTATGTGTTGGGTCCGTTTGTGCAGTCGCAGAACACGGAGGTTAAGCCGGGCTCCTGCCCCGAGTGCCAGAGCACGGGACCCTTTTCCATTAACATGGAGCAGACGCTGTATCGCAATTATCAGAAGATCACGCTGCAGGAGTCGCCGGGCCGCATACCCGCCGGTCGCATACCGCGCAGCAAGGATGTCATCCTGCTCGCCGATCTGTGCGACCAATGCAAGCCGGGCGACGAGCTGGAAGTCACGGGCATCTATACGAACAACTACGACGGCTCGCTGAATACGGACCAGGGCTTCCCAGTCTTTGCAACGGTCATCATAGCCAACCATGTGGTGGTCAAGGACTCCAAGCAGGTGGTGCAGTCGTTGACGGACGAGGACATTGCCACCATACAAAAGCTGAGCAAAGATCCACGCATTGCCGATCGGATAATGGCCTCAATGGCGCCATCCATTTACGGCCACGAATACATCAAGCGCGCCCTGGCGTTGGCTCTCTTCGGCGGCGAGTCGAAGAATCCGGGCGAGAAGCACAAGGTGCGCGGCGACATCAACATGCTCATCTGCGGTGATCCCGGCACGGCCAAGTCACAGTTTCTGAAGTACACCGAGAAGATAGCGCCGCGTGCCGTTTTTACCACCGGCCAGGGAGCCAGCGCCGTGGGCTTGACCGCCTACGTGCGTCGCAATCCCGTGTCCAAGGAGTGGACGCTGGAGGCGGGCGCATTGGTGCTGGCCGATCAGGGAGTCTGCCTGATAGATGAGTTCGACAAGATGAACGATCAGGATCGTACCTCCATACACGAGGCCATGGAGCAGCAATCGATATCCATATCAAAGGCTGGCATTGTCACGTCGCTGCAGGCGCGTTGCACGGTGATCGCTGCCTCCAATCCCATTGGCGGTCGCTATGATCCCTCGATGACCTTCTCGGAGAATGTGAATCTCTCGGAACCGATTCTATCCCGTTTCGATATACTGTGTGTGGTCAAGGATGAGTTTGATCCCATGCAGGATCAACAGCTGGCCAAATTCGTGGTGCACTCGCACATGAAGCATCATCCCAGCGAGGAGGAGCAGCCGGAGCTGGAAGAGCCGCAGCTAAAGACTGTGGACGAGATACCACAGGATCTGCTGCGTCAATACATCGTTTACGCCAAGGAGAACATACGACCAAAGCTAACCGTAAGTCCAGATCCCATTTTCTGATTCATATGCTAAAACGGTGCCTTTCCCCAGAACATTGATGAGGACAAGATCGCCAAGATGTACTCGCAGTTGCGTCAGGAGTCCTTTGCCACCGGTTCGCTGCCCATCACGGTGCGGCACATAGAGAGCGTCATCCGTATGTCGGAGGCGCATGCGCGTCTGCATCTGCGCGAGAATGTGCTGGAGGCAGATGTCAGCATGGCCATACGCATGATGCTGGAGAGCTTCATCGAGGCGCAGAAGTTCAGCGTCATGAAGAAGATGCGCAACACATTCCAAAAGTATCTGTCCTTCCAGAAGGATCACTCAGAGCTGCTATTCTTCATATTGCGTCAGCTGACGCTCGACCAGCTGGCCTACATACGCTGCAAGGATGGGCCCAGCGCCACACATGTGGAGATCATGGAGCGCGATCTGCTGGAGCGTGCCAAGCAGCTGGACATTAGCAGTCTGAAATCGTTCTACGACTCGGAACTGTTTCGCAGCAACGGCTTCTCCTACGACCCCAAGCGGCGCACCATTCTACAGATTGTGGTCGATGGCGCTGCCTAAGACACGCCCACATGCATTACCTGAACCCATTTACGTTTCTCATCTCATTTATTATTAGAACTGCGTTTTGTTTACCATTTTCATGTATTCTACGTCCAATAAAGATCTGGTTTTTGTAACTACATTTGAATTCATGACGAGATTTGGGTCTACCACACGTAGCGGTTACTAGTTGCGGATACGCGAAGTTCAGCGATCTCTTCCAAAAATACCTCCTCTAGCTCTTCTCTGTACTCTTCTGGGAAATTTTGATCATTTATCATATCATCGTAGGCGACTTCAAATTCCTCTAGGGATAAGTCATCCCGCAATAGGCTCTCGTCATCCATGGCGCCATTCAAATCACCACAGGCTATGAATGGCACCAAGCGGCGATTGACCGCCGAGCCGGTTTTTCGTGAGAGCAGCCTAATATCGTCGCAGGCGGGATGTATAATTTGTGGAATGTAGCCGGTGGGCAGACGAAAGCCCTTGCAAACGACGAACGCTTCAATGCTCGATGGACGCGAGCTGGGCGGCTTGTAGATGTGGACTTCCTCGAAGAATGTCAGCATTTGGGACTCAAGCAAATGATTGGTTTTGTTCTTGAATATTTTTACCACAAACGTACCACCCGTCTCCAGCACGAAGGTGGTAATGCTCAGGGACGAGACAATCAGCTGGTTCTGCATATATGCATCCATATCGTGGATGCCGGTCACATCCGGTGCCCCATCGCAGACGACCAGCTGTGCCTTTTTGTCGTTGCTCTTGTCGAAGTGCGCTATTATCGCTTTTGCTGTGCTCTCCTTGGTGATGTCGCCCTGCAGCTGGACAACTCCTCGGATTGGGGCCATCGCTTGCAGGTCGACTGCAATGATTTTCACCTCCGACTTCTGGTCGTCGGTCAGGCAGCTGTCGAAGAGCTGGCGCGAGAGCACCTGGGACCAGCTGCCGGGTGCAGCGCACAAATCAACCACACGCCGTACATCTGAAAAAAAAAAACCATTGAAGCTCCCACTATTTATTTAAAGTAATTATATTACAACTTACCGTTTAAAATGTTAAATTTCTGGTTAATGTGCATCAATTTGAAGGCACTGCGCGCACGCCAGCCCTCCTCTTTGGCTTGACGATAATATATATCACGCTTATCCTTTGAAGTTTTTCCCATTATACTACGTTTTTCCAAGTATGCTAAATTTATTTAAATATTTTTAATTAGCTGATGCGTTTTCAAAAGTGAACTTACTGAAATTGTTTTCCCAGTTATCGTTGCACCCAATTGCTCTAAATGTCAGCGACTAACTGCGATTGGTTATATTGGTTAATGGAAATATTTGGAAAATATGAACAGGCCTTGAACTAACTATTTGATTCAAATGCTCAGATCCTTCTAAAATTTTAGTCAATATTTCACATGTCACCGTATATTGACACGCTCATCTCTAGCAGCAATAATCGATTGCCAGTAACTACTATCGATAGTCATATAGTGCAAATCATATGGGTCGCAGCTAAACGAGTTGTTAAAGAAATTTAGACGTAAGTGATTATCCGAAACATCCCTCGAAAAAGTTCTATAAAAATATCGCTCTTTCAGACAAAATATATTAAAAACTTGACGGAGATGCATTTAAAATCGTGTTATTTGTTCATCGTTCTGCTCAGCTTGTTTGCAAGTGGTTGGAGCTTCTTGGAGCATGACAGCTGGATTACGATTGATTTGCACCATTCCTTGACGCCCTCCAGGCCGGAGCACTTCCTCCATCGAGGCAATATCTCCATACCCAGTCTGAACTCGGGACTCTCGACCGTCGTGCAGAATACATTAGCGGACAGTGAACTTGAAAACTTGAAGGTTCTGGCACGGCAAAATGGTTTCTATCGCTTGAGAGCAACGGTCACATACCCCAATGGCAGTAGCCAGCGTTTCTTGACCTCCAGCAAAGCGTGCAGCCTGCTGCTGGCTCAGTTCAATGACGTGCTGTGGGTATCACTTGATCCCAATGGCTACGTGACGGGCATCACTATCACCCAGGATTCGGCACCAAAGATCACGGAATGCACTGCCGAAAATACACAGCAAATTAACGAGAAAAACTTCAGCTCTGATGTTATCATTCGACATGCCGAACTGGCTCCCGTACCGGACACTGGCAGCTTTATACAGAAATTCGAACGTGAGCGTGAGGCCAGAGAGCGCGGCGAGGTGCAAGATAATAGGGGCTTCTTTGCCAAATACTGGATGTACATTGTGCCCGTAGTATTGTTGGTCTTTATCTCTGGAGCAACCAATCAGGATGCCGCCAAATAAGCATTTGTATTTGTAAATTAGTAAAAATCTTAGTTGTTCTTATAATTGGAAATAAAGGGAATAACACAAACGTGTTTAACCACTAACACATACATAAATATGTACCTACTTTTATAACACAGAGTGCAATTTATTTAATATTTATGCAAATATGTTAATTTTTCACAAAGGCCACAAAACTTTTGTCGTTTCACAAATCTTTTCACTTCTCTTTTCGTGCGTTCATTTGAGAGAGCAATAGAGACAGTGCCGAAACAGTTAAGTTTTGTAAGCAAGTGCAAGAGCAATCGACAGTATACCGAAACAGTTATGTTTTCAAAACATGAGAAGGAGAAAGAGAGCACACAGTGCCTTAATAGGCTTGCGGTTGTGCACTGTCACACACACATGCATTCGCCTGAGTGAAGAATTAAGTGTAACTGACAGAGCAAAATATGCCGGTTAGCGGGCATCTCTCTTGATCGCAGGTTTCATGCTCGTTGAGAGGGTAGCCGAGCCGTGCCGAACCGAGCCGAACCGTTCGAAGTTATTTCTAGTTACATCTATTTACATTTATATGTCTAGTTAGTGTCTAGTTAGTGTTGGTTCGCGAGTCGAGGAAATGAGCTAATTTCATTTCAGTTAATTTCGTCACTCGACTCCAGTTAAACTGAAGCGCATGATAAAATCTATTTTATGTTAAATTTTTGTTTACTTTTTTATTTACATAAAGCTATGCATAATTTTAGACATCATCAATGCCCATGGCCTTGTCAAAGTCCTCGTCGGTAATTTTCTTCTTCTTGAGTCGCTTGTATAAACGAATATCGTTGGCCAGCTCATCCAGCTCCTCCTGCGTGTATTGTTGTTTCCGCTTGCGTTGGGACCCGCCCTCAGCTGCTGCTGCTGCTGCCGCTTTGCGTTTGCGCTCCTTCTTGGCCTTACGCAACTCCTTCTTCGACTTGGCATCCAGCTTGGCCTTTTTTGTCTGGTCCCAGGATTCGGTGCGTTTCATGTGCTTCTTCTGGCCACCTGGCCAAGTGCCTGTCTGCTCGAACGTCTGCAACTTCTGCTTGCGCACCTGCTCCTTCTGCGCATTCTTGTAGGTCAGCTTGCTGAGATCGACCTCAAAGCTGGGTGCCATGTAGCCGTTGCCCTGGTAGTTCTTCAGCTCCGGCATGCGTGGCAGTTGCAGCAGTCCATACGCCGTGGCCATTTTGCCCAAGTCCAGATCCTTCAAGCGCAAGATAGCGCTGCACTCGTGTTTGGTATAGGCTCGCACGTGGGAGACAAACGCCCGCATGCCCTTGTCGTAGGCACCCTTGTCCGCCGCCTGCAGTCTGTGCAGCTTCTCCACTGTTGCCCTCAACTCTGTTTCATTGGCTTCAATGCACTCCTCTTGCAGCTCGTTCATCTCAACCTTTTGATTAAGCTTGAGGAACTGAACGTATGCATCCTCGCTTGGCACCAAAAATACCAAAGCGTTTCCCTCGTTGCCCTGCCGAGCGGTGCGTCCCACACGATGCACAAAACTGGAAGCATTGGAGGGCGGATCCCATTGTACAACCCACTCGATCTCGGGCACATCCAAGCCCCGGGCCAGCACATCCGTGCATAGGAGCACGGACTGAGCTTCGTTGCGGAAACGTTCTACGACGCTGGCGCGCTTATTCTTCATCTTTCCGTGAATGCCCAGCACTTGGCGATCGGGCAGCAGGGACGGCAGCACCTCAGCCCAGTACTCGACGCAGGCGCACGTAGGAAAGAAGACCATGACTTTGCCGGCTCTGGAGGTGGGCGAGCGTAGGAACTGCAGCAGGGAGAGAAACTTATGTTCCGGCTCCACAATCTTGTAGAAATTTTGAAGAAGCGCTGGAGTATTAACCGAAGCCTTCTCCTTGACGGAGACTAGCACAGGATTACGCAGGCCGGCACGTATCAAGTCGGTCACCTCGTTGGTCTGTGTGGCCGAAAATAGACCCGTACGACGCTGGCGAGGCAGATAACCTAAGATATTGTTGACGCTCGTCTTAAAGCCCAAGTCGAGCAGACGATCCGCCTCGTCGAGGACCAGAAACTCCAGACTCTTTACACGCAACGACAAATTTAGGTCGTCGCCCTTACGCTGGAACAGATCCTCAAGGCGTCCGGGCGTGCACACCAGTATGCACGGTGACTGCTGTTTCAATGTGGCAATGTCCTCCTCTATGCTGTTGCCTCCGACGATTAGTTGTTGATTCAGGTACTCCAATTCCGGGTGCGCCAGGAACTGGGCAAGCACATCGGAGATTTGTCGTGCCAGCTCACGTGTGGGTGATATGATCAGTGCGCCAATCTCCTTTGCGGCCCAGGGTGTCTCATGGTGGCGACGCTGCAGTATCTCTAGCAGAGGTACAAGAAACGCCAACGTTTTGCCACTGCCCGTAACAGCTTCGGCGGAGACATCCTTGCGACCCAACAGCAGCGGAATTGATGCCGTTTGCACAGGGGTCATTAGCTGAAAGCCAAACTCCTGCAGAACCTCGAGCACGGGCTGCGAGAGCGGCGGTTTGTCCAGAGATCTCCATGTTTTGCGCGACATCGTTGTAAACAAACACACGTGCAGCGTGGTTGCCACCTGACTGAGACAGCTCGTAGAGAGTGTGAATTGTTATCGATAAGTATCGAATGATGTTAAGAGAACTGACGCAAATTTGCGCTGCGCACTTGCCGCTAAATTTAAATTTAAAAAAAATAAGAGGAGAAATTGAAGTTTCATATATTGTGAATTAAAAACATATAAAAAGACGCAACATTTCGAGCATTTAATGTTTAATTTAAAATACTGTAAAATATATATATGCAGTTACATGTAAATACACGTTTAAATAGAATTTCATTAGACACTAAATACAGCTTGCCATTTCCGGGTTTATATCGTATTAGACACTCACTTAACTAATTGAAAAAATGCTCATACACGTGTAATACCGATGTGAGGGTAAGTGTATGCGTGGCCCCCGCATGCAGCTGGGCAATGAGAACGTAATCCATTCGCAATTTAAATATATATATATATATATATATATATATATATATATATATATATATATATATATATATAAGTATACATGTGTAAAAAAAAATCTGCTGACATTCATAATTTATGTTTATGTTTTATATTTTATAGTCACAAATTTTTGGACGTAGTTTCTATCAAAAGTTTTGCAAAAATATTTATGGAATTTTGTTTAAACTGGAAATTTGGATGTGTCAAACGGTTTCAAATTTCGTTTTTCTTCAATTTCGTTTGATTTCTTATCCATTTGCTTTTATCGTTTCATTACGTGCACAATTAAGATCTAGCTGATTGTGGTTTAAATGCCAGCTCCATTCGGCTTAGCACCCAGGCTCTTGTACGGCTTGCCCCCATTGCGTTCCCACTCGCGATTGAACTCGTGATCCAGAATTTCGGCGCCTCGCTTGCGTGTCAGGCCAGTCTCCTCGAGGCTCAGCTCGCACATCTGCATATCGTCTGTGCCGGCAACGAGTAGAATTGGCGGCTTATCCGCATGCAGCTCCATTTGCCTGGCTATCCACTGACCATCAAAGTGCGCATACCACAAGCCGCGCTTGGCTAGAGTGGGGAGAGATAGAGTGAGTGAGAATTTAACTAACGATTCCCAAAGCACATTTCGGCACTTACTATTATCGGGCGCATTGGCGCGCATGAAAGGTATGCGGAAATAGCGATGCTGTGCTGAGACGATCTCTTGTATGGGCTGCACAATGGGCGGCTGTTTAAAGGCTGTAATTATATATATATCATAAATTATTTATAAAATATTAATAAAATAAATGATGTATATATGAATTAATTATAATATAATTTTATATATTGTAAACATATCTAAGCAACACAGTTACAATCATTGCCAGAAATATTTGTGATATCTAAAAGTTATTAATATCAAGATATCGACTGATAAATGCAACAGGTGATATTTTCATGATAAGTAAAGTGAAAGCAATGCTCTCAGATACGATACTCCCAATCAGCCAATACTTCTAATTGCTATGGGTTACCTACCGGCCTCCATGACGCTGCGTGGAGCACGTTCGTTCTCATCCATGGTGGTGCGTTTGCGGTTCTTTGCCTTCCAGGCATGGTAGACCTTCAAGCGACGATGGAACTCTTGGCGGCAGGCCTGCAGCAGAAATTTAGAAATTGAAATTGAAATAATAATAAATATAATAATAATAATCAGAACAGATTTTGGTCTTCACCTCAAGCAATTCGATATCACAGGACGTGTTGATGGCATCGCGCAGCTCCGAGTATTTCCACTTGGATAGATCATACTTCTGCTTGCCAAGCGCCTGCTGTTGTGCGCGCACGTTCTCCGATCTGTTTACGCAATGGATTCATTAAACATAAATTATTTAAAATATATATATATATATATATATATATATATATATATTTGTATTTATATCAAGTGAGTTATAGATGGATTTCAATGCTTATTTTTGTCTACTTAAGAAGTGGTTAAAAGTTCTACAGCTAAAAGCCAATAAATATTTTCTTTTGACAAATATTACAATTTGATTAGTGTGAATGAAGTGGATTAGTAATTTGTTTAGTAGTTAGAAAACGTATTCAAAAACCAGCACCAACTCACTTATTCAAATAGCGCGAAGCAATGTTTGACACAACTTGTGAAAAACTTGTTCATCAAATACAATTATAAAGAAAAGGAAAGTAGAAGGTAAAAGATATTTTGTTGTTTTTTTTTTTTTTGTTTAAAATCCAATTAGTTGTGTAAAAGCAGTTTTTAGAAAGCAAGAGAACAATTTTTAATTCGATACGATACAATAAAATTGAGAGTAAATTATAAAGTGTGCTATACCTGATCAGCTTGTTGGAACCCACGGGAGACGCGTCACTGAGACCACCACTGTGTTTGTTTGATTGTTCGATTTGTGTGGGGGTGTGGTTGGTGTACGAGAAGTAGGCGTGTACGGGGGGAAAGGGAGAAAGTTTGGTGAGTCTTCATCAAATATACAAATACATATGAATATATATATAATAATAATAATAATAATATTAAGCTAATTATATACAGAAAATGCTCTCTTTCTCTCTCTCTCGCTCTCTACTTAATACATAATTTATTTTCTCTTCTTTCTCGCTTCACCTGCACCGAGTGCCTCATCCCATATGACCCCATTTTAGATTTGCTGACACATACTTGCGTATAACTGGTGGACTGTCCTCCACCTGGCCATTGGACTCGCTGGCTAAGCGCAGCGCCAGCTCGTGATCGCGTCGCTCCTGTTCGAGCTGCTGCCGATACTTGGCATCGTCCTTGGCCTCCTTTTCCAGCTGCTCCTGCAGCACCAGGGCGGCACGTCGATCCTCTTCCTCCTGGCGCAGACGCTGGGCTTCGGCCAGCTTGCGTCTGGTCTCCATCTCGACTTTACTGTACATAGAAGAAGAAGAAGGCAAAGGCTTAATAAATTCTGTTTAAGTCTCAACTGAAGTCATCACTAACAGTCGCTTGTTTTCGGCATCCTCGCGCAGGCGTTGATCTTCCGCCTCTCTGGCGCGCCGTTCCGCTTCGAGGGCATCTTGTATTTTGCGCAGTCGCTCCTGCTCCTCCGCCTGCTGTTGCTCCTTCAGCTTGTTGTTCAGGTCGACCGTCAGCTTATTCATATTGGCCATGACCACCGTGTACATGGAGTCGATTTCGCGCTGGGTTATCCGAGGAGTTAGCTGGCCAGACCAAATAATACAGAATTAGTGAGCAAATTGCAGGCAAGAACTGGAGCAAGGAGCTCACCTTGATCTTCTTGATGGCATCATCGATCTGTTTGTATATATCGTTGACTCCGCCGACGATCTCCTCGCGTCCCATTTTAAGGCCGCTGGCAATTTCGATGGTCTTCAGCGTGTTGGTGCGTATCTTGTTGATCTTGGCAATGCCCTGGTAGCGTGGCCGATGCTGCTTGCGCGCCAGAAAGCCGCGCGCAATGCGCTGAGCCGTCAACACACACTTGTTGCGGAAGATGATCCGATTGCGCACTAAACACAAGGAAACGAATCAATCGCGTCGAACCTCTCGGCAGCTCGAGCAACTTACATTTGATAACGCACAGGGCGCCAAGCGTGGACTTGATCCAGCGGGAGCGTATGAGCCACTTCTTCACCTTGGCCACAATGGCCAGCATGTTCTCCGGGTCGGAGCGCATTATGCGATCGAATTCCACGAATTTGCCGGGCCGAAAGAAGACCTTGGTGATGCCGAACTTGAAGTCCTTGGCACTTAGGTTGAGCGATTGGAACATCGCCTCGCAGAAGGTGCGCGCCGGCAGGGAAACCAGCTCCGGCGGCAGCACCGACTTGTACATGCTGTAGAGATCGGCAAAGAGCACACGCGACGGAAAGCCATGCTCCATCAGCTCGAGCACGGATATGGTACCGGAGCACTTGAGCTGTGCCAGCGCCAACGAGCCCTCAAATTGGCGATCCACCATTTTGCTGTTGGGCTTGATGCAGCGTATGAAATTGGTGCCCTGAGATACGGAGAATGTTTTAATTAGTTGAGTTGGAGTGCTTGACGCTGTGCCACTTACATTCTGCTCGAGCTTTTCCATGAGCTCGCCCAGCTGCGTCTTGAACTTGGAGCCAACGGATATGAAGTTCAGTTTGCCGCGCACAGACGTATTGCTGCCCGATGGGAAGAGCAGCTTGAGCAGCGGATTCTCGCACTCCTGCACAAGGCACTCGAGCGATGCATGCAGCGCATCGTTGTTCTTCTCAATGAACTGCTCCGTGTTGTAGCAAACGGCGCCAGCGAAGTGGCGCACAAGGAAGCCCTCCTCGTCGCGCAGCGTGCGATGCGCCTTGAGGCGCGATGAGCGCGGCAGGCCCAGACGGTAGTGATTCGCCCACGACTTGTGCACCTCGGCAGTGAAATGAGCTGGCGATGATTTGGGCAGCTTGGACTCCTCGTCCAGCAGCGTAAAGATGCCATTCGACTTGGCCTCAATCAGTTCGATGATGTCCTGGTTGTCCGTGAACGTAATCTCCGGCACATTGAGACCCTCGCGCTTGTACAGCTCCTGCTCGTTCTTCAGTATGTTGTCGTTGAAGAACTTCTGCAGCTTCTCGTTGCAGTAGTTGATGCAAAACTGCTCGAACGAGTTGACCGTGAAGTACTCAAAGCCGGCGATATCCAGGACGCCGATGTAGAAGTTGGATGCCTGGAAGGGAATGCTCTGATTGATCAGAGCCACAATCCGATCGAAGAGGCGACTGTAAATAGCCTTGGCCAAAGCATCGCGTGCGTTGTTCGCCTCGTAGATCTTCAGAGGAACCCTGCAAGCGTATTGGGGTCGATTAGGGGCGGGGCGAACTCGCATTTGATAAATTGTGACCTACATGATAACCGTGCCCTTGAAGCCACCGCCCTTGCTCTGCATGACGCGCGACACGAGCGCCGTACGCAGCTCAGCCGGATCGACGCCCAGCAGGCGGCTGGTGATGTCCAGCGATCGCTCCGATGCCTCTGACACTTGGCACCCACCGCGCACATCGTCCGGTATTTCCTCAAAGTTAATGTTGCCCAAATGTAGCACAGCCGCCACCAAAGTGTAGATGCCCATTTTGTCCGTATCGGAGAGACCCAGGCGACTGAGGGCCTCGTCCAGATTCTGAAAGTGCTGGTAGTCATCGATGATGGGATCCTTGAGCGGCCCCTTCTTCTGGTGGCTCGTCGACTTCTGAGTGTCCGGTATAAGCTGTTCGGTCTTGCCATTGGCAAAGTACTGAGTGCAGCCGGAAAGGTACTGCGAGATTTACCCGACATGAGAGAGGAACTAAGAGGAGATCTATATCACATATGCTTACTCGATAGTCATCCGGCTTGCCCAAGTTGAGCTTGTCGCGCAGCTGCTGTGGAGCGCCCGCGAGCAGCATGTAGAAAACGTGATAGTTGCGCTCCTCAGCGCTCTGCGTGCAGATGCGACTCTTCTCCAGCAAATAGTGCGAGATATAGCCACCGACCACCTGGCACTTGCCATCGTAGTGCACCTCAATGAATTTGCCAAAGCGCGACGAGTTGTTGTTGCGCGTGGTCTTCGCATTGCCAAAGGCTTCCAGCACGGGATTGGCTAAACTCAAAGAATTATTTGAAATATATAAATTTTGGTTTTGAGGAGGTATTCCTAGCACAACATACCATCCAGTATTTTGGTCTCTATGGGTCCAGCGCTATCGTGCGAATAGCAGAGATACTTGAGCAAATATTTGGTGGACTCCGTTTTGCCGGCACCCGATTCGCCCGAGACAATAATGGACTGAGACAACTTATAGACGCGCATATCCCGAATCGCCTTGTCAGCTATAAAGAGAGAGAGAGGGAGAGAGGGAGAGAGGGAGATTATTAGGAGATTCAGTTTTTTGGTTTCGTTGCACAACCCTCACCAATGGCAAAGACATGCGGCGGCAGCTCGCCCAAGGAGCGCCCATTGTACTTCTTGATCGTATCCGGCGCATAGAGCTCCTTGATCTCACGATACGGATTGACGGCAATGAGTATGTTGGCCACATAGGTCTGTCATGGATTATACACATATATTAATCAAGTTTCTTTGGATATATATTCTCAGCTACTCACGTAGATCTTGTCTTTGTAGTAACGCGTTTTCAGATTGTCCAAAAATGTTGCTTCGTTGAGCAGCATAAGCTCACCTGGAAATTGGAGTAAGTAGAGTTTATTTATTTATTTATTTCCGACACTTTTCGGTTCATGTTAACTTTCACCCCGGGAGGCCAGTCGGAGGCATCGGGGGTTAGCCTTAAGTGCTGTTTCACGCAAGCGTAGCTAACGATCGCAGCGGTGCAATAAACTTATACGATCTTGCCCAGAACTAGAGCATCAAAATACAACACGTGAGATTAGACTAGCTGTAACTCGAGCAATTACCATGAAAATACCAAATACTCAGCCCAACTGATCTGCAGTGGAACACAAAAAAATAGTTGAAATTTCTCTAAAAAATTGTTTTCGGCTTATCTTCTGGTTCTGCTTGGCATAGTCGGAAAAGTGACTGACGTTTGCTCGACATATTTACAGTTTCTAATATAATCTAACTAGAATTTGTTGTCCCTAGATAAAGCGTTAGCCAGATCTTCTACGCTCACCCGGTTTCGCGTCTTTTTTACATATGTATATATCCAATTCTGCTTTATATAACCACGTTCCATTCACAAACACAGGCAACACAATTGATAAAGCGACACAAAGCAAAAGAAAGACAAGAAAAAAAAAAAAAATAGCACATACACACACACACACACACACATACACTCTGTGTAATACTTACAGTTATCGTCATGATCCTGGGGCCCATCACATGACGAGTGTATATCGTCGTAGTGACACGTACGCTTGGGGAACTTGCGATCAATGGGCGTCACCTCGAACTCCTTGGCGCCAATCTCAGTGATGCGACCCTGTATGTAGCCCTCCACGGGATCTCGCACCCAAACCAGTTGGGTGTCCTCCAACATTTTGCGCACTGTGAACGAGCACGAACACGAAACGAAATGTATTAACTGATTATTGCTGTGGGCAACTGAATAAGCTGCTGATTTGCTAACATAATCAAAATGGAAAATCTTATCAACGGCCACCGACACTAACACGCTTGAACAGGTAACAGGCGGCCTAGGAACGCTCTGACTGTGAGCCGTGTCGTCAGAGTTCACAAAAGCAACTGAGCAACGACGGTCGATCGCAGCCAGGTGAGCTGCGATCGCTAGCGATGACACTGTACCAACGGAGCATATCGTGTCACGACCATTACTTATATCATTGTTTATAAAATTTTAAATTGAAATCTTCTACAGAAATCATATTAGACATTATAGAGATATTATAAGTTTATTTTAATTGTCTAAACTTGTATATTTTATTTAAATTTAATATTGGTAACGAATTTCTAGCTCAAAAATATTATGTAAGCAATCGATAATTACTATATTCATATTCATTTATATATATAATATTAAAAAATAATGTTAAAAAATAATGTTAAAAAATTAAATGTGAGAGATTTAAAAAATGGTAAGCGCTAAGCATCTAGTTAAAAAAGTAAATTAGATATTTTTATTTTATTTCTATCTTAGGCAATTTAATTGTTAGGGTGTTTGATAGATTGTATATAAGGTGATTTTTTTTCTTTTCTGATTTTTAACTTATTCCCACCTACGCATAGTATTTTGATAGCAATACCTATAAATGCCAGTATATAATAAATATTTAATAAATATATTATATTAAATATATTAAAAATAAATTAGCGAGCTTTTAAAGTAAATAACATTTGTATATTCATAAATATATATATCCAAAATGTTTGTGAATAAATGTAAGCTAAGGCTTTAAGCTTTAAGAGCGGCAATTCACCATTATAAGAGATTTCGGTTAATCCGATTCTTTCTACATTCTATATAACTGTTTCGTACTCAGAGCGCATCGACTTCATCGGCTAAGCTGGCGCTCGTAGTTCAACAGTACAAAAATAAAAGTACGTTAGTGCTGACATCCTCATATAAGAAATGAAATCAGCAAATTAATTAAATCCTAAAGCTATTCGTAAAGATGTTGCTAGCTCAAAATAAAGAACTGAAAATATATATATATATATATATAACACATTATGAAATATATTTATATATAATAAATTATTTAAATATTCAGTGATCTTGATCATATTTATGCACGATATTCACACGAAGTCTAACTCGCTGCTCAGCCCTTTGCTATTTAGCTATCATTGCCGATGCTCACGCGCACATCTCTGACGAGCACTGATCGTTGCTATCTCGCTCCCACTCAAGTGCTCTGGCCGCGTTTACCAAATGCGAGTAACAGTCATTAAGGCCGTTTTGACGCTCTGCTGGCAGTGGCTCGTCGGGTCGCCCCGGTGTTTTATGGCAGTTCTTGTTGAGCATTTCTCAGCAATTAAACTTTACCTGTCCCGTTGCTGCCTCTCTTTTGCGCGCTCTCTCTCGCTTCGTCTCACTCCCTGTTGTTGCTCCCCTCCAACCCACACGCTGTGTGCCTTGTGTGCTGCTGCTGCTGCTTCTTCTTCTTGCCAGTTGACTTTTGTTCTTCGTTCTCGCTGACGTTGTCGCCTTGTGGCAATTTCTGTTTCTTTTCCTATTTCGCTTAGTTTGTTGTGTTCTCTGATTTTTTTTCTTAAATTTTTTTTTCTTATAATTATTTTCTTTTCTTTTTTGTCGGTTTGCTAGGTTACCTTTCTTGGTCATGCGTTGACTCACGGGCGTCGTGCTGTTGATAAGCACGGCTCCGCCAACCGTGTAGGTGTTGACACATTAAGAGAGAGAGAGAGAGATAGAGAGAGAGAGAGCGAGCAAGAGACCGCGATACCCCTTTAACAATGTCGACCTTGTGCTGCTCGCACAACAATCGCAAATAAACAAATAAGTTCTGTATATACGATTTCAAACAGCAAATCTCTCGGTTACAGCCTCTGTACTGCGCGCGTGTAAGCGGGGAGATTCAGTTAGACAATGACGTTGGACAGTATTTTAGCAACGGCGTCAAGGTGAAATTCATTTATTTAGTTCGCTGGGTTAATGGTGCACGGCTCGGTTGGACTCTCGCGCTCCACGGGCTCGGCTTTGGCTCGGGTCCACGCTCAGCTAGAGCCCGTTTTGGGTGTTTCTCATTTCTGAGTGGGTTTTCGGTAGAACAATGCAAATTATTTTTAAACAGAAATAGAGCGAGAGAGAGCGAGTGAGAGAGTGAAAGAGTGAGAAGGACAGGTACAGCTGTCGCTCAGCTCAATTAAGCAACAAATTTGCCAAAGTGCAAAATTATTAAATGATCGTTAAACGAGTTTTTATTTTTTTGCCTGATGCACAAACTCAGATTGTTTGCCGTAGCAAAGCAGCTGCTCGTGGGTGTAAATCGAATCGTTTTTTATTGTTCGACAAAATGCCGTTAAGCTGTTTGATCTAGCCAGAGATTGATGCGCTGATGCCATTGCCATGAGAAAGGTTTTTGGGCATAACGTCGTCTGTCGCATGACTCAGTGCGTGACCTATTCTAAACTCTCCACAGTTAAAAGCTTTTATCAAAACAAAATATTCAAAACGCGAGAATGTTTCACGAGAATATTTCGTTGCCTTTCAGCATTGAGATATCATTGTGTTTGATACACACTCCTTAGATATTCAGCTATATTTCGAGCTCTCGCTCTCGCTCTCGCTCTCAGCTTAATTGCGAAGCACTCCCAGGCAATGATAACGAGTGTTAAGCGGGCAGACCCATTAAATGCACTGTATCCATCACAATTAGCCCAGTTTGTGAGTAGAAAGTGGAACTTGGCCTATGCATCTATATGGAAATCGCTTTATAATGTGCACGGCAAATTAACAACAATTTTGCAGGCAATTTAACATAATCTTGATTATGCAGTCGAGAGTGAGAGAAGAAAAAAAAAAATAAAACAATGCTTGCAATATGCAGTTTGAGATACCCTGTAATTATTAATTTACCACGGAGCTTAATGAAATTTTGAGTAAAATAAATAATCAAATTGCAATATGCAATTTGAGATACCCTGTAGTTAGAGAGTTTAATATTTTTTGTTATCGTCTGAATAGATCAAAGATTCAAGCAGATCAATTTTTTCAAATCTTACTATATTTTTTTAAAACCAATTTTAATTTTTATATGGCCTAAACCAACTTTTGAACTGTACTCAGAAAACTTTATGAAGTCAAATGTGTTTTAATTTAATAAATAAAATCTATATTAATACAGGGTAAATGCTTAGTCTGGCATATATAATATGACATCATTAAATGGCTAATTAAATTCTTAGTATTAAAAGAAATTAACAATTTGCCAAAAAGACTGTCAGATTAGAAGGCAACTTGACTACAGAGTATGTGCATAGTCGAGCAACTATGCTCTCAAGCTTGACTCGCTTCTTTTGCATGCATGTCAGGAACGGCAATGATGACGCCTTGAAGTAGTCGCCTCTGTGCCCACAATTTGTCTGGCACTTGAATCTCTGCGCTCTGCATGAGACGTTGGCATAAATTACAAATTGCGAAAAAAAAAAAATACAGACAATGTGTGAGTGTGTGTGTGTGTGTGAGATGAATGCCACATTTGATGGCCGTTTATATAGAGACGAAGTTGCCTAGCTGCATTCTGTCAGGGATTGCAGCGCATTGCAAAAAAGGAAATGGGAGACAATCTGCGTGCAAGTCTCAGAGGCAGCCAAGTGTGGCCGCAGCAACGGAACCGGCGTAGCCGTGCAAGAAGTGGTAGAAAAACAGAAATGAGTTGATGACGGAGCAAGTGCTTGAGGGCGACATTGACAATGGCCAAGACAGGCGGCAAAGCTAGAGAAAAGAAACGTCCAAGTCATGTTGAAGCAGCGTGAAAGACGGCAAAGGCTTATGAAATGTGAAGCCTTTGGCCTTTGTGCACCTTAAATGAATGACACCTGCTGCCGCTGGGGCTGAGCGCTGTCTAAGGCTTACTCAAACATGGCCGGGCGGCTGTCTTGGCCGGCTCGCATGCGTAATCTGAGCAGCATAAACACCATTTTGGAGCCAGCCAATTAGCCAGGTCGCGCAGACAGCTCTACGTGATTTGTGGCCAGTTATTGCATAGACTAGCGAACGCTTTGTTGCTTGGGGTCGGTGATATCACCGCCACAGCGTTTAGCGTCTAGCCCTCTGCCGCCCAATCCACTGGCCAAATGAATCAGCCCAAGTTGCGTGCCTAGTCTGCCGTGCTAGTCACTTATTACCGTAATTGAAGGCACGCGCATTAGCCCAAGTGCTTCAAGAGATTTTATTTGAATCGAGAGAGAGACAAAGCTGAAGAGAATATTCGAATACTCTTTGTAAATTTTGATTTTAAAACTTTTTACATTCCGTTTATTAAGATATTAGGCCAATGCACCTGTTTGAAATTGTTATCTATCAGCTGGAAGCCGGCTTTGTTTCTAAATTATATGCGATAACGTTTAATAAAACGTTTGCGTGGCCGTTGATAAGCAGCAAAAAGGCATTTACAAACAGCGTAAAAGTCTTGCAAATTGTTAATTGAAATATGTAGATCATATGCCGAAAATTTAATTAAAATTCATTTATTAATTTTAATTTACTCAACAAATATTTTGCCAGTCAACCCAACTGGATGTTAAGTATGAATTTTCCGCATACATACAAATATAATATAAGTCTGAATATTCTCAGAATGACAATTGCGATTAAACCCAATTGGAATTCTCAAGTGCTGCATTAATTTAGGCTCATTGCAGTGGCGGTGCTGGTAAAGTCATCGATGTCCCAGGCGCCGAGTCTCAGCAAACAGTTCCGGGTTCGAATCTGAGCAAAGTTAGGATTGTAAAACATTGTTTCTTTTTTTTTTTTATTTATTTATTTTTATATTTACATCTAAATATCATTTTCGAGAACTGTGAACTGTCTGTAGATAGACACTTTCGACTACAATTGTCTTACACTTACAAATTCGAATTTTACTATAATATGAAAGGATGATTCAACTCAGTCTTAGCTATAATAATAATTTGACATATGCCACAAAAAAAAAAGGCCCCCATAAAATTAGTTGTTTTTAGAGCTTGTGAGTGTCACTAATGTCTGCTATTATTTGCTAACTACTATTACCCTTCACATGAAGTGCAACAAACATAGAGATTATATTCAATTGGTAGCAGATAAGATTAGGTGTTATTAAAGTTTCGTCAATTAATTGCCATAATTACTAGGCTCACCCGAGTTTGGATCATGTTGCTCCCTGTTGTTGTTGCTATAGAAATCCATTATTTGGCTTGTGTATGTGTGTGTGTGTGTGTGTGTGTGTGTGTTTGACTTAATGCGTTAATTTGCAGTGCAATGCACTTGGTCTAAGGGTTGAGTAAGCTGCAGGAGGGACTGCAGTTGAGTGCACTTTGAACAAAGCTAGAGCTAAGTATATTTGCAAGGGGGTTGACCTGGCTCTGAAACCGTTTCACTGTGTAAGCATATAGGTGTGTGTGTGTGTGTGTATGGGTGTTGTTGATATTTGGTGCAGGCCTGACAGCTGCTTGCTTCCCTCTTTGATTTTCACTATCGATTAAACACTTTTCACTTGCTGCCGCGGCGTATTACACTTTCGCAATAAACACACACACATTCCTCCTCCCCGTCTCCTCTTGCTTGCTTGGATTGGATAATTTCAAGCGAGAATTTGTTTTCGCTTTTCTCATTGGATTTTCTCAATCTCAATCTCAATTACAATTACAATTATGGAAATGCGTGAAATTTTATTGCACAATTTGCAGCTATTGCTGACCTACATTACGCGCCAGCCTCAACAACATCATCATCATCGACCACAGATGAGCCGGAGATTGAGGAACGAAAGATTTTTCTATTGCTTCACACAATATGCATAAATTATTTGCAGTTGGAAAAGTTTTCGGTTTCGTGTACGTGTTGACTGCGTTCGATGTATGTATCTGTATCTAGATCTTATTACACTAGTTGTTTTTGTTATTGCTGCAGTTTTCACCCAGTAACCGAGTTCTCTGACCAACCCCGCCCCGAATCTCGAATGACCCGCAAACGAACCACGTGCGTTGCGCGACTGCAATCGACGAGCTCACGAATTGCACTGAATGCGTCTCCGGATTCTGTGTGTGGAAACGGAGCAGGATGTTCGCTTACGATATTCAGGGGTTGCTATTATTGCGCATCAGATATCGTAAACGATAAGCCGAGCGTTAACTGCGCCGAATCCACATTGGCTGTGTGCGTGCATGTGTGGGTGAGTGTGTGTGGGTGAGTGAGTGTGCGGGTGGCTGTGGGTGGCACAGTAATAATTCCATTTGCGTGTCAGCGCCGGTTAAATTGACAGTTGAGTTGCTCTGCATTCTGTTTATGCTCCAATTGAGGCCCCAAACAATGGCAAAAATTGTAACACTTCGCTGAAGTGCGGCTGGAGTCGCCACCAGGAAGCGATGCAACTGCAAGCGGAGACGCACAAAGGCTAGACACACACACACTTACTCACACATACTCACACACACACACACATACGTATGCAATGACAGAGCAGCTCGGCATGACATAACAACTTCCTGTATAATTTACGCGGCGCCCCCGCTAGGCTGTGCCTTTCAATGCAACGATTCAAATTGAGTTATTCACTGGCGCAACAGCTGCTTGAAAGATGCTTCAGAGGGGGCGACGCCAAAAGAAGTCTCTGCTCTGACTATGCCCTGGGTAAGTGTGTGTGTGTGTGTGTGTACTATAAAAGTTGTGCGTCTGCTGCTTACCACAGCAAAGTTTAAAATTAACGGACAATTTGCATAGGAATATCTAACTAAACAAGCAGATAAGAGCTTTCGGAAAGCTTTTTATGCGAAAGCAACAAATGAACAGGCGGCACTTATACAAGCAAAACAGCCAGATAGAGCGAGAGCGAGAGAGCCACAGATGGCGAGCGCAACGAGCAGCGCTGCGACAAACGTTTGTTGGGTGAGGGTTAACTCCCGCTGTGCTATAGGTAGGAACAAGGCACAGCGTATGCTCGTCAGCTGTCTCAATCTACATACATACATAAAAACGCAATGAGACAAACAAAAAATAATTGATGTGAGAGCGTGCTATATAAATAGCCAAGCACCGAGCGTGACAGCTTTACTAGCTGCAAGCACATCAAACGAACAGATCATTGCGAAATATTTTAAATATTTTATTATATTATTAATTTCAAATATTTAATGAAAAGTAAAATAAAAGCAACAAAAACTCATCACCCCCAAATGAAAATGTGCAGCATCAATGCACAGGTAAACATTTCATAGAGCAACAATTCTCATTTACTCAAACACACACACAAGCAAAAATTCAATTTTTGCTCTACGGCAACAGTTCTCATTCGCACAATACACACACACACACACACACAACTAAACACTCACCCTCAGTGAGCTGTGTGCGTGTAACAAACATACATATGTGAAAACTGTCAGGCAATGTCGACATTGCTGCTTATGTAGCACGTTTGGACAGCCTCGCTCAACAAGTCAGGTTGGCCGAGCGGTCTAAGGCGCCAGATTTAAGCTCTGGTTCTCGAGAGAGAGCGTGGGTTCGAACCCCACACCTGACAAGTTGGAAAATTAATTTTTTTTTTATTATTTAAATTAAATAACAAAAAATTCATTTTTATTTTTCTATTTAAATAAAGTAACAAATTTGTTGTTTTTTCTTACTCTCTAGTACTACTGGTAAGGCGGCAAAAATAATATATGCAGCAAAAAGTGAGTTTGTAAATACAATTTAAAGAACTATTTGTTAATGCATCGGAACTGATTGCTTGAAAGATGATTCAACAAAGATTATTTATGGCCACCTGACTGCAACTGCAGTTGCTGGCCGCCCGAAAAGGGCTATTAAATGGAAGTCATTCTACCATTGAAACACCTTCCGGTTGACCAAATGCCAAAAAAAAAAGGTGGAAAACCAAGCCCACAACCAAAGTGGGCAACAAAAGGCCAGCAAGTGCCGTTGACTCTGAATAATTAATAATCATGCTCTCTGTTCGTTATGTGTCTATTGTTTTGGCGTATGCTTTGTTATGTATTCTGTTGCATTGCGCAACAATGTTCAAGCGACAGCAAAGCAACATGGCTAAAAAAAATATGTAAAAACTGTCTAACGGTCTAGTTGCTTTTAGACGAGGGCAGTATGATAAGCTTGTAGCTTAACAAATTGTATTTAAATATTTTAATAAACTTTCGGTTAATTTTTTTTCAAGCTTGTAGCTTAACAAATTTTTTAAGTATTTTAATACATTTTGTGTTAATTTTTCTGCCTTTTAGACTTTACTCGCGTGTGCTTAAATACAAATGGAAATTTCTATAGGCTCAGCTGAAAAATCAATTTGTCAAGTTATTTGATTTCTTTTCTTTTTCTCAGGCAGTGATTTCGATTGATTGAAGATTTAAAACTAAGTTTTTAAATTGACTTAAAATAATTTAAGTTGCGAAGCATTAAAGGCGAGAGCTGCCTTCCAATAAACTCATTTAATTTGATATCCATGAATAACGAATTGTTTAATTGATTTTCCATAACACGTGACAGCTGTTGCAACATTGACAATGCTTTTTGCTGTTGCTTTTGCTGTTGGCTTCTGCTTTGGCCCATTTGTGGGCTATACCCTAGTTATATGAGACACTTCCCCGTATATGTAGGTGAACAAAAAAGATGATTGCATGCAAAGAAAAAGCCAAACAATTGCCATAATTTCATAACCCAGAGCTAACCAAACCAAGCTCGTTTCCCATTCTTGCAGCGTTGGAAAAACAATTTCAATTGCTTTGTGGCATACAAAAAGCAGAGCTGAAAGACAGCACCAACAACAGCAGCAAAGTTGTTAAAAATTGTGCAATAATTGCGACATTTTCCATAGTTTATAGCCCTGAAGCAGAGCTTCAAGACGTAGGCAACTGTGCAACGTCATAGCGGTTTAACAAAACAGAACTTGCAACACAATTCAGCTGGAGTTGCAAAACTAGAATCTATAAAAGCGACGCCTTAGAAGTCTGTGAAGCATCCTCTTCTGCATGCCTCCAGCTGCATGCATTGAGCTGTGTTTAACTAAATTGCAATTGAATTTAATTTTAATTGCTTTTAAAAACATGTCTTGACTTTAATGTCTCAGATAATGCAATAGTAATATTATGAGCAATGATTTTATTCGTTTAATAACATTTACCAAAGAATGACAAAGCGAAAAACATAGAAAAGGGCAAAGTTTTGGTAGTTTTTCCTCTAGCTGGAAGTATCCGACGAGAAGATACTGTAAAAAATTGTCATAATCTTGCAAATACTTTGAGGTGAATCATTGATGAAAAATAAGAATATGAATAATATGAAAAAAACTATAGTAATTCTAAGAAAATGGAAATATATTAAGATATAAACTAAGTAATTGAGTTCATATTAATAATTGAAATAATTTATAAAATTGATCTATATATTCGTTTAGAATATGAATGTATATAGCAAGAGCATTTTCAAAATTATCACGATATTCAGGTTATCTAACTTTTAAGGCTTCCAAACATTGAATAAATTAATTCATTAATAAATAAACTAAATACACTTTTTGGAGCATTAATATTTAAGCTTAATATTTGTGTATAAAAATATATGGTTTGCTTTATCAGGCAGAGTTCTAAATCATACAAAATTACAAAAATTGGCCAAAGCTTGATCTTAAGTCAATGCTATGGAAGGAAAGTTTATCTAAGAGCAGTATACAAAAATCATTGTATTGAGAGTCATAAAAATATAGCTTGACAGATTCATATCTATCTTTTTCAGATCAAGATCAAATTATATTTAATATATATTTATTAATATATCTCTTACATATATCAATTGCAAAATCCCCAATTAGAATTTTTGAAACGTTTTCAGGATTTCAGAATTTCGTTGGAATTTAATTACCAATTCGCTTTTTCCACTATTGCAATGGTAATTGAATTACTTTGCTTTGACTCTCTGACTTTGGCTGAAGAGAAAACAAGTTTCTGTGCGTTTCAATATCAAGTTCAACCAGTCAGGCCTGGGGACGCTAACGGTGCCAATGTCCAGCGACAGGTTCCTGATTCGTAACGCGGGGGCTCACAAGAATCGAGGCAAAGGCAAAGGCAAAGGCAACCGCAGCAGCAACAGCAACAATCGGCAATTCACATGCAACTGCGCGTATCAGTTGCACGGATTTTTCTTCTTTTGCAATGGTGGCAAGTGAGCAACCAGTTCAACTTGTTTGCCAGCTGCAAAACAGCAACAAAATCAGCAAATAAAAGAATATTACAAAAAGTTAAGCACCTCACAACTGCATAATACTCGCTCACGTTGGAAATGAATCGAGATCAATGGAAACTTGTCCCCTGACCCAAGCAGATCAGCAAGTATTCATATGCAATATTTAGCATCATCGCACAATTGTGAAAGATCAATGATATGTATATGAATGCCAGTAAATTTATACAGATAAACAATTTCCATGAATATCAAAAAGAGCTCAACTTAAAAGCTCTTGAGAATTCCTTGCTGAGCTCGTGTACTATGCCCACAATGACTTTTCCAAAATTAGCAATGCTATCTCCTGGGGTATCCACATCTTAAGGATATACAGGAGTAAAATTCTAATTCCCTAGCTCTCCCAGACGGACTTATATTAAGCCACATTTTAATGCTAGGTAAGACGAAAGCCTCCAAGTATTAAATTCCAAATCCCTAGCTTTCATCGACCGACAAATAACCGCACGGATATAAAACGAATATACTCTTTGTTTCAACTATACTAAGGAGTATAGATAAAAATGCTCTGTCAGTCGGTTGATGAGTCATGCGACTAACTAGCCACAAGTTGTGTGTTTGGAGAGCCTCGGTGAAAAGCTGCGCAGAGAGGAAATGCTCGAAAAGCAATTACGTTTGCAACAATAGAACGCTGCAGCTGTAAATTTTATGGCCCAAACTTCAGAGGAACATGATTTCAGCAGCCCGGTTTTGCCGTCGCGACGGTGGGGGGCAGAGTTCACTGTACCGTAAAGCAGCAAACGCATGCGCACAACGGCTCAACCAAACAAAAACAGAAACAGAAAACAAAACGAGTTCGTTTCGAGTTGGCTTAGCTCTAGTTTTTTTTTTTTTGTTTTGGCCAACCAAACACTTCGCATAGTTTAATCGAATATATCTTTTTAATATCTAGTTCCCCAATCCTTTTCCGAGTTCAACGACTTCGGCTACAAATTGTGCAGTTGCAGACTAAATTTGGCTAAGTGGAGCCAAAACAAAAATGCAGAAATATTAAATATAAAATCAGGAAAAGCACGCAATAAACAATCGAAAAGTGAAACAATTAACGCTAGCCATTTCCCATATCTGTGCAGCACGAGCAACCGTTGAGACAGTGCTCGCCTTAGACATACCCTAAGTTTTTGTTTTCGTGTCGATTATATATAAACTAATTTTTATACTCTTAATGCATGCGATGAAACGCAATATCATAAAAAGAAAGACATTTTATTAGGCTAGAAGATACCCGTCTGGAAGATACCCTGGCTTATTCAAAGAGTAAATGTATGCATAGATCCATAAGCTTAATTTAATACCTTTAAAGGGTTCGATAACGTGCTACTTGGAAGTGCGCGACGTGGAGATACCTTAATCAGAAGCTAAGGTTTTATCTCTCTTTCTCTCAAGACTCACTCAGTCTCTCTCTCTTTTTCTGTCACTCACTCTCTCTCGCTCTATCTATTCGATAACGTGCTACTTGGAAGTGCGCGACGTGGAGATACCTTAATCAGAAGCTAAGGTTTTATCTCTCTTTCTCTCAAGACTCACTCAGTCTCTCTCTCTTTTTCTGTCACTCACTCTCTCTCGCTCTATCTATTCGATAACGTGTTACTTGGAAGTGCGCGACGTGGAGATACCTTAATCAGAAGCTAAGGTATTATCTCTCTTTCTTTCAAGACTCACTCTCTCTCGCTCTACCTGTTGGTTTGTCTAGAACTTGAAATGCTTCAGATATATTTAACTAACTTAAGCCATCTAATATCTAAATTTTCTCTCTCTCTCTCTCTCTTATACATACATATATTCCTATACGGACACCCTTCAGTCTGACGAGCTGGGCTAAGCCTGCTACCGTTCAAGTATATATATTTAGTTTATGCAAACATGCATGTTTTCTTCTGACATGCACACACATTCAACCAAGCGCCCTTTGGGTTCGGAGTAATGGAATAACAACTGCAGACAGGCCTCAGTGTAGTTGGCGTTTATTCTCCATCAAATTATGATGAATTCGCTGGGGGCTCATCCTTCTTATGGATTTCCATCTGCTGTTGCACATATGCTTACAGATTTTCCATGTGTCTTATGCCTGACACTCATTAAACAAAACTCTCCCACCCACAATGCTGACGTGTGTGTGTGTTTGTGTGGGTGTGTTTGACGCATTTGACTTGTCCAGATATGGCCAAGTGCAATAAATAAACAAATACGCGCAGTGCTTCTTATTGAATATATTCTTTTTATAGTGTTTTTTTTTTCTTTATTCTTGTTTTGCTGTTTGACTGTGTCATAGAAAGTGTCGATGGCTTTTTTCAGCTGTGCTTGAGGATTGCCATGCTGAACAGATATGTTTAGTGGTTGAAACTAGTTCTGTGTAAGAATAATATTTTGTTGGCCTTAGCTGGTTTATGATTACAATATCAAAATATTTGAAATAATAAAATAAAATTTTAAATTAGTGAAATAATAAAATAAAATTTTAAATTAGTGAATGTTAAGTGATTGTCACTGTAAAGAGCAGCAGTTGGAGTTGAAGCTGTGTAAACAGTAGAGTGGCTCTCCTTATGATCGCTCGCCTATGCTCGCTCTCCTGGCATTAATAAATAAGTTGCAAAAGTGTAACTTGAAGAAGCTAACACCTCTTGTGTTGCAGTCTCAGAATTGATACAGATACAGATACAGATATGTATGAATGTATTTTTCATAGAATAGTTGTGCCCACGTTATTGGATTTTGAAAGAATTGTCTCTTTTGATTACAAGCCTAAATATTTGAGCAAACTAATATCAGAGCATATCAAGCATATTTTTCGGGCCCTCTAAAAAATAATGTATACATTTTTTGTGTCAATAACCTTTAATGAGGCTTGGATAGTTCAGTATACAAAGCCAATTGTATACGATGTATTATAAAAAAAAAAGTTCTAACATTTTATAATCGAAATCTACCTAAAATAATCTAAGATTTTATATTATTTTTATTTATATATTTAATGTTTGCTTTTAGAATTATTGCATCTATCATTTCGACTCACTTGCCACATTTGGGCGCTGCATACTGAGCATTGTGTCTACGCTTGTCAGTCAACCTGTTATCATTTACTTTAATCTTATCTGTCATGGTGCAGCTGACGGCTGGACGAACGTACACAAAACGAAGATACTAAATATTTGCAGGCAGATAAAGAAGAATTAAATACAAATATGACTAAGAACGTGAACGAAATAAATGCAAGTGCGAAAATTGGAGTTCCCAATATTCGAAAATGGTAAACAAATTATATTCAAATTATTTATGTGATAAATTGAATCGAGTCAAGTTAGCTACTTTATAGGAATTATATATCTTAAAACAAGATCATTATTTCTTTGTGATTCAATTTGCATTTATGTAATCCCAAGCTCATTTTCAGCTAAACCGTTATACGTTGCGATATAAAATGAATTTAAATGTAAAATTAGACAAAAAGGTAGATAAGCTGAATCTAGTTCGGAAGTGTGCAGCAAAAACGAAATACGAAAAACTTGAACAAGAAAATACACAGAGAGATAAATATATGTACATAAATGTATATGGGTAGTATGCTAATCTAAGAGTCTATTAAACAAAGGCAGCAATTAATCCACTAACTTTCACTGCGGCCCACAGATGTTTCACTTTTATTATATGCAAATTTTCAAAGTGCTCTTGAATGGGGCGGAGTGCCGAATGCGGCGTATTCGGTTAACGAGCATCTCTCACGGACAGACTCTAAGACCCCATTGTCGTCTGACCAGCAACTATTTATTATTTGGCCAGCGGAAGTTACTCGTCCAGCTGTCGACCCTAAGCTCAAAGGATCTATGTATACATCTCAACAATTGACGATCGCATTTCGGTAACGAGTTCGCTGTGTCAGCTCTGTGACGCGTGCGTCAGACAGATACAACAATCAGCTTTATTGCCAGATATGAAACCCAAAAAAGAAAACAAAAAACAATACAAATACACATACATACATACATATATAAATATATATATGTATGCATATGCAAAATATTGCCTTTGCTGTACTGCTAAACCCGTTAATTGGCTTTCAAAAATGCACGCTCCGTATGTGTGTTTAAGTTCAGAGCTGTCGAAAATATAGGCAAATAACTGTGTCAGTGTGAGTGCTCTCTTCTAGAGTTGGGCGTTCGTCGTGCTTGCCTATCGTAACACGAAGCAGTGCAAAGAATCTCTACAAAATATTTCATGTTTGTTTAATTTGGCATTTTAACATTTTCCATTCAAATTTGTAAAGCTTTAATTTGAGCATAAAGCAAATCAAAATTTAATAACTTGAAATCATTATTTTGTTATTTGTACAATCGTGACCTATCGAATTTTAGTTCTCGCTCGTGTCGAGCTAGAACAAACCCAATGAGCGCGCTTGAGTGTGTGTGTGAGAGCATAAGCGTGTATGCGCTAAGCCTTGCTGCGCAGTGCGCATCAAACGTATCTGTGTATTGTATGTACGTGCAGCGAGAGAGCGAAGGAGCGAGAGATTGAGAGAGGGCTAGCCCTTTGTTCGCTTACATGGGCACGCGCAAACGCGAGGGGCTAGTCACGTCTTTAGAGTTTATTTCCAAGGAACACAATTAATTTGCAAAATGTGCCTGGAATAAACAAATTTGAAAAACGAAGGAACATTTGCTCCTTCAGGCCCGGGGGGTGCTAGTAACGCACTCAATTAAAATGGCCCTGGGCCAATGATTTTTATGTTCTCTTAAGCGTTTCCTGCGCCTGTGTCGCCACACGCACACACACACACACACATCTATCTTTCCAGTTTCCAGTATTCTGCTTTGCCTTTTGACTCTACAATCTATATATAGCATAAATATAGTTATGCCTGTGTGTGTGGGTGAGACAGCTGCTGCTGCTGCTGCTGTTGCGGTTGGTGGTGTTTTTGGTTGTTGTTGACATTTGCTGTCGTTTCACCCCCACAAGGATGTCGCGACTGCGCCCTCTTTTCCAATTTTCAAATCGATTCAGGGTCACGTTCTGTGCAGCAGTTTTTATCTATTGCAACGCCAACCACAGCAAAGAATATGCGGCTTAGTTGAGATTACACACTAACAGATATCCTGTACTTAAAATGCATTTAGATATAGATAAAAACCTATTTAGAATGATATTCTTGCATACATATATTCATGCATATATTTATATACATATATATATGACATATAGCATGAGATTGATAATATCCATTTTAAACATGTGTACAGGGTATAGAAACCATGAACAACAAATATGAGCAGAAACGAAGCGAACGAAACTCTCAGAGTTCACAACATTTTCAGCTTGGCCGAAAGGGCAAATACGAGTTGTCATCGTGCTAGCTCGTTGTTATTGTTGTTGTTGTAGTTTTTATTGTTGCTGTAATCCGTTGCGCTTACCTGTTGCTGTTGTTTGTGTTGCTGCTTCCGCTGCTGCGCGGCCGTGGAGTGTGTTTTGCCGGTGTTTTATGTTTTGATATCAGGGTCGCGCCGTTCTGTTTCGCTCGTTTTCCGTTTTGGCAAAAATAATGATTTCAATGTTTACGAATGAAAAGTGTTGGATAGAAATGCGAACCAAAGAACGCGCCGAATTAGGTTTTCTGACTTTTGTTAATTTAATTTGTCCGTTAGTACTTTACTGTGGTGCAGAAGGCGATAATGCCATCGAACACAATTTTTTGTTGACGTATTTCACAAGAGTGTTTTGTTTATTGACTAAAATTTTATGTGATCTCGTATTTGATTGCGCCAAGTGCGCGCACCGACCACTGCGTTCGATGTTTATCTTACTACTGCCCGCGATGTCCAATTCGACATATCGTTATCGATGCGAAACTCAAAATGGCATGCAAATATCGATACAATTGATATTTTTAAAACAGTGCTGTAAAATGTTTGAAAATGTTGAGCAACATTTAGCATTGGCTGGCATGGTGCTGTATATTGAGCTGATTAGCAGCATGTACTCAAGTGGCTCACGTGGTTAGCGTTCCGACATGTTGCCATAAAAGATGTAGATACTTTTATGAGCAAAGCAATCGATGTTTTGCCGATTACAATATGCGATATATTTGATCTACAGCACTTTGCGCGGCTTATCGAAAATTAAATTTCTTAAAGCTGCGAAATTTATCATTATTATTCATTATATCGTCATTATTTATTATAAATATATTAAATATAGGTGTTTTTTTTTTTTTTGGATATTGAGTAAAATAATAATTTGACAGCCTTAAAGGCTGCAATAAAATTTGCGCTCTTCTAACCAGTTTTTGTTGCAACATTTGCTTCAGGCATTGACAGAGCCAACAAGATTTAGATCAACAAATTCATGATGCTCATTTCGCAATCTCAACGCATGAGCAATTCAGAATTGCAGATTTTTTTACAATGTTGCTCCCAATTGAGCTTGGCTCTTGAGTAATCGAGATCTGTGACTAATTTGCTTTGGCGAGAAGAAGAATTATGGGGAAAGAGCAACATTATTTGCCTTACTGAAATTATCTTCGTCGTGGTTTCACTCAGAAACTCCAATTGGTCTTCCAGCAGCTTGTGGTTCTCCCCAACCTGTTTCTCTTGCGAATCATCTTTCTCCTTTGTCTTTGGATCTCTAATTGGATCCAATTGGCTCCAATGGCGCGCACATCGTACGATTCTCGCCTGGTACAGCCAGCCATAGAGCGCGATTCATCAGACTTTTCGACTCAATTGATTTTCCATAAAAAAAAATAAATACAATTTTTGTCGACAAATTCCAATTGATGTTTGGACTTAAATGAACCGCGGCGCAAGTGAAAACCTGTGAACGGACGGCAAATCGAAACCATTTTCCATTATTTATATGAGCGGATGTCTGAGAGTGACTCGAACAAGCAGTGAGTTACCTCGCAACTGAACGACTTGATGATACCCTTTAGGTAGAGGATTAAGAATGCAAAACAAATAAAGTCTGAACAGATGGCAATATAGAGGGACACAGGGAGAGAGAGAGAGAGAGAGAGAGAGAGAGAGCGTAAGTGAGAGAGACAGAGAGAGAGAGAGATAGAGAGAAATCCAAGGTCAAGTTACTGCAAATGAACAACCAGATAGATACTCTTCAGTTGGTGATTAAGAATGCAAGTCTTAGACAAAAATAGAGAACAGAGAGAGAAAGAGAGAGAGAGAGATAAACAAAAATAAAATACTTCAACTGAATGACTATATGGATACCCTTTGGCTGGAAACTAGGAGTGCAAAGTACAAAATTCATGCTTAAATTAAAAAACTAATTTAAAGCACAACAAACTAATATTTAGAAAATTTAAATGATCAACTTTGTCATACCTCTTATTTAAGGTTAATTAGAAAATGATATCTACTATGGACAAGCTTGTTGTTGAGTGATTATTAAGTTATTAAAAATGAACGATTATGATATATCCCTTATTTAAGAGGGCGAGCAAAGGAGAGAGAGAGAAAGAAAGAGAAAGGGAGCGAACGATGAAATTCCATTGATAATCTTTGCTTATGCCTAAGACCTTATTTGAATTGTGAAGGATATTAGCTTCAATTATAAAAGCAAATGTCTAGAAAGGCTTCAAATTAAGGACTAAAGAATATCACTTGCATACGATTTTACTAGAAAACCTAATTATTTACTTATGCTTAGACTGAAAATCTATCTTTAAATATTACTTGACTATAGAAATTATTTGAGAGAATGATTTTATTGATGAGCTATAGAACACCTCCTAAAAGTATATGTAATTAATTATTAATTTATTCAAATCAGATTATTTTAATTATTAAATTATTATTATATTTTATTTTTATTATATTTTAATTATTATTATTATTATTATTATTAATTTTTTTTTATTAAACAAATCAGATTATTTTAACTATTAAATTATTATTATATTTTTTTTATTATATTTTAATTAATATTATTATTATTAATTTTTTTTTTTTATAATTTTCATGTAGTTTTACCAGCCCAGCAAAAATATGCCCTGCGCGAGAAGAACCTTCAGCTGACAGGGTATGTATCGAAAATTGCTTAAGTCAGCCTGTCTGCAGTGGCCATCAATATCATGTTTCTGTATGAGTTAGGATTGGGTACTCATAAAGCAAGAATCTGCGATATATCTCAGCAAATATTGTTATTTAACTTTTTTGCTATTTTTACAGTCTAAATACGGCTAGACACTTAGCTGTGAGTATGAGTGTTGGGAATTAGATATATTTGAGTATATATATAATATATATATATATATATATATTTGATATGTGAACATGTGATTATGCGCGTGATGCGTCATAGCCAAATGCGTAAGCTGGCTGGAGACCCCTTTTGCATTTTTGGCCATATATCATATAGGGTAGCTCAGTCTGTTGTTGCCGGCTTCGCTCAGTCGCTAATGGCTGGATAAAATTTCTCTCTCACTATCGCCGTCTCGCTCGATTGGCCACTCGGCTGTGGGCCACAAAATGGGCCAAGCATCGCGTCGTTGAATAATTGCTTTCAGTCTTTCGCCGGCCTTCAATCGCGCAGCTTAGTTCAGCGGGCAAACGTGACGCATTGCCGCATGCGGGTTAGCAAAAAAGCAGAAAAAAAAACAAAAAAAAAAAAAAATAAACCGAAAATAACAAATCTAATTTCCTTGGCTGTCGCACGATTCCGCGACTTGAGGGCATTTCGCATGCCGAAGACCCCATTACAATCAGCAGTTCTTGTTCAATTTTTCGGGCAACACGTGTTGCTGCCACTGAGACAGTCTGTCTCGCTCCCACTCGCTCGCTCTCTTTTGGAGGGGTACAAAGTACACGTCACCGTCACAGCTGGCACATACGCTAATTGGACAGCGGGAGTCCGAAGAAAGCAGAGCAGCGACGCAGCCGAGCAGCATTTGGTTGGCGAAACCTTTCAGTGATTTACGAACTGCGCCAGAGGCCGGACCGAGTCGGACCGAGACACGATGGGCTACGATGAGGTTATCGTACAGTTGGGCGACTTTGGGCGCTACCAAAAGATCATTTATGTGCTTATCTGCCTGACCTCCATACCGGTGGCATTTCACAAGCTGGCGGGGGTTTTTCTGCTCGCGAAGCCCGACTTCCGCTGTGCGCTGCCCACGGATGGGGATGGGGCCAGGTACGAGCTGCCGGCACAGCTGCAGCAGCTCGCATATCCGGAGCGGGACAGTTGCGCCTACTACGAGCTGGCCTACAGCAACGGCAGCTACCACCGGCTGAGCAATACGAGCCAGAGCTGCAGCCGCTACATCTACGATCAGAGCAAATACCTGAACAGCGCCGTCACGGAGTTCAACCTGGTGTGCGGACGTGGCTTCCTCGCGGCCAGCAGCGATTCGATGTTCATGCTGGGCGTGCTGCTGGGCAGCATCATTTTTGGCCAGCTGAGCGACAAGCACGGACGCAAGCCCATCTTCTTCGCCTCGCTGGTCATCCAGGTGATCTTTGGCGTGGTGGCTGCCGTCGCACCCGAGTACTTCACCTACACGCTGGCCCGCCTTATTGTGGGCGCCACCACGTCGGGCGTCTTCCTGGTGGCCTACGTCATCGCCATGGAAATGGTGGGTCCCACCAAGCGCCTCTACGCCGGCATCTTTGTGATGATGTTCTTCTCGATGGGCTACATGCTGACGGCGCTCTTTGCCTACTTCATCCACGACTGGCGCTGGCTGCAGATCGGCCTGACCCTGCCGGGGCTGGTGTTCATGTGCTACTATTGGATCATACCGGAGTCCGTGCGCTGGCTGCTGTCCAAGGGCCGCAACGTGGAGGCCATGCAGATCATACAGAGGGCGGCGCACTTCAATCGGGTGAACATTACGGAGGACGCCTTGTTGGCCCTGCTGGCTGAGGGCGTCAGCTGCAAGCAGGAGGTCAAGGACGAAGAGGCGAAGCCGCCCTCGGTCTGGGATCTGCTGCACTATCCCAACTTGCGGCGCAAGACGCTCGTCATCTTCTTCGACTGGCTGGTCTGCACGGGCGTCTACTACGGCCTGTCCTGGAGCACCAGCAATCTGGGCGGCAATGTCCTGCTCAACTTCCTAATCTCTGGCGCCGTCGAGATACCCGCCTACTGCTTCCTGCTACTGACGCTCAACAGGTGGGGCCGTCGCTCCATACTCTGCGGCTGCATGCTGGTCGCCGGCGTCAGCCTGCTGCTCACCATCATTGTGCCCCAGCAGATGAACTGGCTCATAGTCACCTGCGCCATGGTGGGCAAGCTGGCCATTACCGGCTCCTACGGCACCATCTATCTCTTCTCGAGCGAACAGTTCCCTACGGTGGTGCGCAATGTGGGCCTGGGTGCCGCCTCTATGGTCTCTCGGCTCACTGGCATGCTGGCGCCCTATTTGAATGCTCTGGCCACCGTTTGGCCGCCGCTGCCGCTGGTCATCTATGGCGCCCTGTCGCTGGCCGCGGGCTTCATGTCGCTGCTGCTGCCCGAGACGCACAACAAGCCGACGCTGGAGACGATTGCCGATGGCGAGCGATTCGGCAAGAAGGAGTCGGCGGAAACGAGCAAGGACCTGGAGGCACAGCCCCTAAATGCGGCCAAGATCAATGGCAATGGCCACACATACTGAGCACATGCAATAGCTAAAGACTTCGGCAGCTGTCGAAGATTAAATACTCTTTCTCAAAGATGTTCTAAGCTCTTCTGCTGATGCGAAATGCCAAACGTCCGATTTGCTCACTTCAGTTAGAGAGAACGTCCGACAGCCGTAGGCGACTATATATACATCCACAGATTATAGAGCATAGACTCGTCTCGACAAGGGTATTTACAGCTTGGGAACTTTGAACCTAAAACAGTTTCAAACACACAAAAGACCTTCAAACTTAGCTGTGGCTTCGGCTAGACTCGACTTCATTCACTGTGAATGCCCTACGCGGCTGTTTTTTCTTTTTTGCTTCTTTACACAATAATGACTTTTCGCTAATTAGCTAGCTCCACGCGTGGCGGGGGTCATTAATCTGCTGGCTGGCTGCTGGAGCTACAGCTATATTTTCCTATAAAAGACAAAGTATTATATATTCTTGAAACCTCATAAGCACGCCAAAAAAAAAAAAAAAAAAAAAAAACAGAGTTGAAAAAAAAAAACAGCGCATAGGAAATTCTATTCTTTAGGCATTTAGCAGGACTCGGCGGTAACGCTCTGGGGTAGGTTTACTGTTGTCCTGCCCAATATTCCATTTATCGATCGGCGCGGGAGACACGCAAGCCTCCGACTGCACCCTGTGCCCACTATGACAATGTATTATTTTTATGTGAATCTCTATATATATATATATATATAAATATGTATGTGTATGTGTATGTGTGTATACGATAAACGTAGTACCTATTTAATTACTTAACACTAAATCGAATTTCTAGACAAGTGTACTTAACTCTATGTACTTTTCTGTTAAATATTGTATCTATTCCTGGACCAAAGTAAATAAATCTTAGCTCGAAATTCCCTGCGTATTTCTTTCACTAGATCTAGTATATGTATAATCCATATAGTTTCTATTTTTAGCACAGATTAAGCGCAAATCATACCCGGACTTGGAATTTGGCTTCTAATCTCGGATTCGTCTCGTGTTCTCGATTCAAAGTCTGACGATTTTCTCAAGTTCAGACAAATTTTAATATTCAAATCATTTTTAAACTTATTTCCGTTTTTTCTTCCACTCGTTCCATTTTTTTCCCCCATTTTTACTTGTGTTTCTTTATCTGCATTAAGAAAACACGAGACTCTCGTTATCAGGCAAAAAAATAAATTGAATTTTCAGCAAGTGTGCTCGTGACCGAGTGGCCATAGATGACTACGAGATGACCTGAAAATAATTATCAGTTGTAGAGTCTATATTTGTAGAGTCTATAGGCTTTATTATATTATATATTATGTATATAAATATTATAAATATAAAATTAATATTTCAATAGTTATGGAGCTTAAAGAAAATATTCTAAATTGTTTCAGGAGTCTTTGGGAGTTGCAACTGCATAGCGTAAGTATCCATTTTCGATTATAGATTTGGATTGAGAAAAGGTCCTTAATCTATATATTATTTCTTCAAATTACAGAGTGCATTCAGCTCTAAGTCTTAACTAACTGGATTTCTCATCGACTAAAAACATCTGCACTTTAGACTAATTTATTGCTTATTCTATTCTATTATAATAACATTTGAAGATCTTTAAATGCCGCTGCGTTACAGATCATATGCACTCCTCTTCATGCTTTATGCAGTCCTTTTTTCTTGCCTCTGTTCAGCCCTCTTCTTTTCAGCCATCCGAGAATTTATTAGGCGACATAGAGTCAGCTAAGGGAAAAGGCAGGCAGCGCCCTCTAATCTGGTTGGCTGTTATTTCCAAGTATTTCAGATATATATTTAATTTATATTTATTTCAACTCTTCTACTTGATTTAGTATATACAGATTCGCCACGGTTCTACTGTGTATATCAGGATTATTTTGAGACATTATCAGACGAGATTATAGTCCACGAGAATATATACCAAACTTGAAATCTCTAGAAGATTTCTAAGCATCCAACTAAACGAACATTTAACCACACTAATATACTCGTTTTCTCATTGAAAACAGAGTATAAAAAAAAAATGCAACGAATTTTATGTAGAATCTTCTAAATAAATAAACTTATTTACATATTCCGTTTGTGAATGAATACAGAAATTGAGTTGGGCTTCAGGCGCTAAATCGTAAGTTTAACTGTCAACAATAATTAAGATTATTCAAAAGTTTTATTGTTTATTTACATGGGACTCAGCTTCCACGCAGCTCGGTCAAGTTTGCGCTGAAAATGATCAAATTTATTGCTCACAGCACTTGGATGCTCAACAAAGTTGCAAAACTTGAGATTGTGTGCGTAGTGAGTGAGCGAGCGAGTGAGAGCGAGAGCGAGAGCGAGAGCGAGAGCAAGAGCGAGAACTGATAACAACAAAGGGCGAGATCGTGCTCGAGAGCAAGAGCAAGAGCGAGAGCGAGTGCGAGTGCGAGTGCGAGTGAGCGAGAGGGCGAGAGAGGCAGGTGTGCATTGTGTGCATGGAATGCTGCCAACTGCATGCCAATGACGTTCGATGCCCGAGCCAGCAGCTCAACCCCGCCGTTGGCCTAGAAACTAGATGAGCCACGATCGTCGCCTGCATCCCCTGCCAGCTGAGTGCGCGCAAACGGCTGAGCTACCTGGGCACATGTGTAACTGTGATTTGGCAAAGGTTGAGCGACAGAGCGCAGAACGCAGCGCTGCTCGGAGTTTGTAGATAGTCGAGTGGTTAATGTTGTTGTTTCAGTTGTTGTTTTAGTTGTTGTTGCTTTGTTTGTGAATACTCGAAGCAGCCGCTGCATATCTCGCTCTTAGTCGCGTTCTGGCGCAGATCACGAGCGGTTCGTTTCGCGCGCTTTAACTTTTGATAAACCCCAAGTGCAAAGCAACTATATGTGTGTGTATGTGTACGTGTATGTGTATTGCCTAAAAGACACGCGCATTATTTGAGCAGGCTCGATTCGTATGCATTTTATTGGCCAAGTTTATCAGCGGCAACACGCGGCGTATACGCAACGGCTGAACGAGTTGAGCGCCTTAGTCGCTCGAAGCTCTGCAAATCGTACGACTGTGATTGCCAATCAGCTCCAGAGCTCCACATACGCACACACAACTAAAATATATATATATACCAGTTAATAGGCTCTGCTATCGGGCCATGGGCTACGACGACGTTATCACCCACTTGGGCGAATTTGGAAGGTATCAGAAACGCATTTACCTGCTGCTCTGTCTGCCGGCCATAGTCTGCGCCTTCCACAAGCTCGCAGGCGTCTTTCTGCTCGCCCGCCCCGAGTTCCGTTGCCTGCTGCCGCACGAGGATGCGGCGACGGCGCGCTTCGACTCGCTGCCCCGCTGGCAGTGGCCGCGCGCCTATCCCAACGACAGCGTCGTTGGCAAGCCGGACACCTGCCTCTACTACGATCTCGAGTACAGCGAGGCATACTTGCAGGGCAATCAGACGGCGGCCAGCAATGCGACGCTGCAGTGCAGCAGCTACGTCTACGACCAGTCCAAGTATCTCAATAGTGCCGTCACCGAGTGGAACATGGTCTGCGGTCGCAGCCTGTTGAGCGCCACCAGTGACTCGCTGTTCATGGTGGGCGTGCTGCTGGGCAGCTTCTTCTTTGGCCAGCTGAGCGACAAGCTGGGCCGTAAGCCCACCTTCTTTGCCGCCCTGGTGACGCAGCTGATCTTTGGCGTCGTCGCTGGCGTCTCCCCGGAGTACTTTAGCTATACGATCTCTCGGCTAATTGTGGGCGCCACCACCTCGGGCGTCTTTCTGGTGGCCTACGTCATTGCCATGGAAATGGTGGGCGCCACGTATCGCCTCTTCGCCGGGGTAGCCGTGCAAATGTTCTTCTCAGTGGGCTTCATGCTGACCGCGGGCTTTGCCTACTTCATCCACGACTGGCGCTGGCTGCAGATTGCGATCACGCTGCCCGGACTGCTCTTCATGTGCTACTATTGGATTGTGCCGGAGTCGGCGCGCTGGCTTCTGTCCAAGGGACGCAAGGAGGAGGCCTTCGTGATCATCGAGAAGGCGGCCAGGGTCAATAGAGTGGAAATACCCAGCGAGATCTATGCCCAGCTGGTCGACGAGGCGGAAGAGATCAAGCGCAAGAATGCCCTAGCCGCCGCCCAGCCGGCCGCCTCGGTGTTCGATCTGCTGCGCTATCCCAATTTGCGGCGCAAGACGCTGCTGATCTTCTTCGACTGGTTCGTGAACAGCGGCGTCTACTATGGCCTCTCGTGGAACACCAACAACCTGGGCGGCAATCAGCTGGTTAACTTTGTCATCTCCGGCGCCGTCGAGATACCCGGCTACCTCCTGCTGCTCTTCACGCTCAATCGCTGGGGCCGACGCACCATACTGTGCGGCACCATGCTGGTGGCCGGAACCAGCCTGCTGCTGACCATCATTGTGCCGGGCGATATGAACTGGCTGCTGATCACCTGCGCCATGGTTGGCAAACTGGCCATCACGTCATCCTACGGCACCGTGTACATCTTTACGGCCGAACAGTTTCCCACGGTGGTGCGCAACGTGGGCCTGGGCGCCTCCTCGATGGTCGCTCGCGTCGGCGGCATTTTGGCTCCGTATTTGAATTTGCTGGGCGAGATCTGGCGACCATTGCCGCTGGTCATTTGCGGGGCGCTCTCGTTCACGGCTGGGCTGCTGTCGCTGCTGCTGCCCGAGACGCTGAACAAGCCAATGCCGGAGACAATTGCGGATGGCGAGAATTTCGGAAAGAAGAAGAAGAAGAATACGACTCAGCCGCACGAGACCGCGGAAGAGATGCGTGCCATGCTCAACGGCAAGAGTGCGAGACGAGGCTGATGGCTGGCTGGCTGGCTGGCTGGCTGGATAGATGGATGGATGAAGACAACGAAAATTGAAGCGAATTGAAGCAATTTGCATTTATTTATTCGATGAAAAAGTATTCCAGCTCATTCAAGTGCTAAACTGTACACAAATCGTTTGTAGAAACTCAATTTTATTTACATTTATTGCCCCATTAAAAAAACGAAACAAAGCAATGCTCATTATTTCTCTGGCGGAATCAATGAATTAATTCTTCTTTTTTTTTTTTAATATTATATTAAATACGTTTTCTATTTTGCTATAGATTTAGATTAGGTCTACACATCAGAGATTGATAACGTTAAGAAAGAGAGTGACAGAGGAAGAGATAGAAGTAGAGCCTCTCTGCTTTGGGCAGAGTTCATTGTCCAGCCATACAAGTGTTATCATTTAATCGAGCAAATAAATTATTCATTGTTATTACTTTTTTTTTTATCAGCTGTTTTAGTTATAAATTTCTTCTTTTTTTTTTGGATAAGCAGCTTGTTTTTTTGTTTTTTTTGTTTTGTTATCAGAAAGTTCTCTCGGCTCATAGCAACGGTTGAAAAGTGCTCTGGGTGCTGCGGTCTGTATAATAAAATATTTGTAATTGTTTTTCATGCTATCAATTTACATTACTTTATAGATCAGTTATAATGCCATTGTTATTTATTAATTTGTCATTTGCATAGCTGAAGAATAGCAAAAAAGGTAAACTTAATAATTAAGCAAACAATAAATATTGATCTAAGTTGAAGGCTGACTTCATTAGGCTAAGCTCATTTCATCTCCATTCAAATTGTGCATTCAAGCGAAAAGACAACGCAGAGACAACTTATGCTCAAAGTCAGAATAGTTAAGAGCGCAAATATTCAATATCCATGTCACAATTAATGTGATGACAAAACTGTGTTAACTGATAGACGGCTCTGTTTATTTTGTTCAATCAGTTGAAGTTTAGTTTAATAACAGAAAAAGCAATGATTCTTTATCAATGCAAATGAAAGACCCAGACTTTTTCTTTTACCAATTCCATTGTGCGTTTTGCTAATCTAATTTTTCATTAAATATACTTTAAAATAATATAAGTTGCTCAATTTCTATAAAATATTTTATACCACAGCCTAAATGTATGCAACAAAGTTTGCTACACATTTTATTCAAAGCTTCAAAGATGTCAAATAATATATAAATATATATATAATACATATATTCATCAGATAATTACTTATAATAAATAATACCATTAAACACTCTTCAAGCTCTACTCTACTTACTTTAAACCCTTTTCAGTTCATGCCATCAATCCAAGATCAATTTTCTGCTAGCTGTCATCAAATTGAGTTCCGTTGCAGCCAAAGGGTATGCTAGACTTTATTTGAAACATATTTTGAGCTGTGTGTGCATAAATAAATATCTGCTTTCAGATTTAGAAAATTTATGATGTCAAAACGTTTTAAGTGTACCAATGGAATTACCTTTTGGCAATGAGCTACCAGAACTCGATGTGCTTATAGTGGGCGCTGGCCTATCCGGGCTAACTTCCGCAGTTAAAATTCTAACCAAGGTAGATACGCTGCAATTGAAAATTATTGAAGAGGGCCCCGTGCCTGGTGGACAGCTTAGCTTTGCGGGGAAACGATTTGTGCATCATGAGCAAGCGGAACTGATATCGTTCTTGACCCAACTGAACGTGGCAGTAAAGGAGCCTGAGCATAATGAGTACGATCAAGCTGAATCGCTGCATCGCTGCTGGCAACTGGACCGCAGTCCAATATCTATTTTAGCCAAATTTGAGCTTTGGCGCTATATTCAAATGCTCGATCTGCGCATGAAGAAGTTCGACTCGCGCTATGAGTTAGTTGTCAACTCAGATTTTGGGTTTTGTAGATGAGCAATTCAACTGATATATCAACATCGTCTTTAGGTACACCAACCGAGCACCATCCATGGAGCGTCATATATGTCAGAATCTGTTCTTCAATCTATCTCGCAAGTTCATGTACAATCTGGTAACACTGGCCTCGGGCGTGTTGCCCAAGGACATTAAATATGACGAGTTCATGTGTCTGTGTAGCACATCGGGTGGACTGACTGTGCTGATTGACCTGTAGGTACTCCCGGGCTCGTAATAGTTATGTTTGTTCTTTAACACTTTTCAATTGCACTCGCAGTTACCTCACCATGCCGAATTCCCTCTTAAGTTTATCCTGCCCGTCGCTGCTCGCAGCGCTGCTTGAAAAGTTGAAGCGTCACGATATCCAGTGTAATGTGGCGGCCGTTAAGGTGGAACACTTCAAGAACTATGTGCAAGTCACAGACTCGACTGGCCACCGACACATAGCACAAGCCGTCATCCTGGCCATACCCTGGGACAAGGTGAATCTCGTACAGTTCGAGCCGCAGCTGCCCAGGCAGCTGCGCCCAACCACCCCGGCCAAGGCTAAGCGACCAAAGAGTCAGATATCTCAGTTCTTTTTGCGCTACGACCATTCGCATTGGATAGTCCATGGCTATTCGGGCCAGTTCATGAATATTGATCCATTGATGGTGGGCTACGAGAGCAACTCATTGGCATACAGCGGCTACATGCTGCACACGGAGGGTCAGGCGGACAGCGTGCGGGACACTGTGCTGGATATGCTGGCAGATTCATTCGGCGAGGAAATGTTCGAACCCATTGACTACAAGCAGTTGACCTGCGAGCTGAGCTCGACACTGCACAAGCCGCACGTTAAGCCCTGGAATCGAATCATCTGGTCCAGTTCGTCCGCGGCGGCTACCAGCAATCGCAACCTGATGGGTGGCGCCGTGGAGAGCGGCTTAAGGGCCGCAATAAATGCGCTGTTTATCATACGTCCGCAGGTCGTTGGCTGGCAGGACTTGAGCGATGTCCACGCGAGGAATCGTTATGCCCGTGTCAGCACTAGCTACTTTTCGGGTCTCTTCAGTCGCCTCAATCTGTACAACATTGCCTTCTACAGCATCTTTGTGGTTGGTCTAATCTGTATGCTCAGCTTTGGCTACAACCATTCCGCCTAAGAGAGGCCCAACTCATATTTGTGTATATTGTTTACGTCCAAATTCTTTTGACATTGCGAATTAGCACTAGAGCCTAGAGTCGGGCACTCGGTCACTATTTCATTGCTTACTTAATTTAGTTCACATCTGGGCAGATTATTATAAATATTTTTGCATAATTCTCAGTTCATCTCGAGCGTAATCATTCACTTAAAGCATCGCGTCTCTAGTCTACAGCGCGAACAAATTGGATGTCATAAATTTCAATCCCGCACCAAGTAGTATATCTCGGGTTCACAGGGATGAGATAGAAACATATTTATATGTATACCTGTCGCATCCCAAGTTTTAAGCATGTTCAATACAATCGTACAAAATCGCCGGTACTCAAAATAGTTTATCCTATCCTATCGCTTACTAAAAAATTAGTTTTAAAGTGAGATTGATAAGATTACCTATAATTGAAACTTAAAAATATATATTTTAGTGAATTTTATTCATTTCTATTGCTTTACTTTACTTAAGAAATGATATTACCTTATCCAAGGGATCTGTACTCTTCTGTAGGTAAATATAAATTAAGTATTTTAAGTTTAACTTCAAGACACACACTTATCATAAAGCTAATACGCTCGTTTTATGTCTTGAACGAGCATACAAAGTACTTGTCGACAATAAGTAAAGTTCTCTAGTTGTAAAACTTAATCAAACTATTATTATTTTAATATATTATTATTTTAAATTGAATCAGGTCAGTTTCATTAGGTTCGAGACAAATGTAGACTTTGCTGATGAATGATGAATGGGCCCTACGCTTGACCTCCACGTGAAAGTGTAGGCGTGTCTGGTAATTTATGCAGTACACATACGATCAGGTTAACGGTATTTATGCACTTGAATCTCGTAGCCAATATCAAATAATACCTGCACGTGCGTTGCACAAGAAAAAACAAAAAACAATAATACAGCTGGAGGCCCACCTAGGTGACTCCAATTAAATTGTCAACGGTTTACGCCCATAAGCATTTACTTATGTATTTCGAAATCAATTGAAAGTAATCTCTATTTTTATATTTTTCCCGTCGATGATCGACATTCATGCATCAAATGACTGTTCTGAATTATTGTTATATTAGACATGTGCCTTCCTTTGCAATTCTCATAGATAATTGTATGCATGAGCTGAGCTAAGCAATAATTTAAGTAATATGTATACTAAAAATGTTCACAAAAATAAAGCTTATATAAGTCGTAGGCTGCTGCATACCCTGCACCCAGTCGGAGCCTAGCTCCATGGCTATTGCTTACGTATTTCCATTGATATCGGCTTGGATCGATCAATTGACGTAGTGGAAATCATTTGTGTGGATTAATTGAGCTTGGCCAGAGTTGAGAGCTCTCAAATTGAAAGGCATGTTATCTAAACGCTAATACAGTTAACCTCACTCAGTGGGTTCAATGCATAGAAATCTGGTTCCAGTTTGATAACTCTTATAAAGATCATAATCATTGCGTTTGTCGTTCCCATCAAATCAATGAAAGACAACAAATAAAAAAACATATCCATGCACATCTATAGATTACGATAATATTGCAAGTTCAAGCGTTACTCAAGTGCAAAAATATTCTCACAAATTAAAAAAAAAATAGCACAAGCATTATAATACAACATTGCACTAAGCGCAACAAAGACTCTGTACTATCGAGAGGCTATGTAAATTCAAATGCCTTCCGCTTTAGAGGCCCAACATTATAATTTACATTCATTCATTCACATTTCTTTCTCTTCTTTTGGTTTCCTTTTATTCTTTTGCAATGAGTTCTTTGCTCTTTGCATTACGAGAGACGAAAATAAAGAGCGCTGCTCTTAACTATGTAATTCCAAATAACGGAATTGGGAGACAACAAACTGCACACAGCTGGCGACATTGCGAATGTTAATTTCTAATGTAATGCATACGAAATGTAAATTAATCTATACTATGTATACCAACATACATACATATGTATGTATGTATATTTATATTAAACGGAGTACCTATTTAATTGTTGCAAAGAGCGCTCGTCCATTAGTTTGTAACGGCATTATCTTCGTTTGCATTGAAGATCCTGTGCAAAACAATGTTAGGGTTCGGCTAAGCAGGGAGATTGATTGCCTGCCACAGCTGTAACAGCAAGGGATGAGAATTATTTCAGCTGCAAAAATGATGCTTACACTGTAAGATCATTACGTTATGTTTAAATTACAATTAAGAAAAAATTTTTATTCTAAAAACAAATCATTAATACATGTTGTACATTGTACAAGTCATTTATTTATTTACTTGATTAGTCGTGCCTTAATAGATAGCAAAGCTACATAAATAAGAAGGAATCTTTGGAATTCTTACCCAAAGAATAAATTTAGTACACAATAGAGCGAATCGTAATCAATTTTCTTTTTATGATCATTTGGTTTGGCTTAAGAATACATTAGCCTAATATGCTGTTTCCCGCATTGTGTAGCGTGCCATTGTCACTCGAATATAATCTCTTTACAAACGCGCAATGATTTCGAAAATGGAATGCACCACAAATACACAGACACAGAATGTACGCACACAACTTCGGCTTCAGGCAAAAGTAAGTGGGAAATGGAACGGGAAGAGCTGTAGCCGAATGTCGTCGAAGCAGACCCGAATCAGAGCATAGTATGTTCGCGTCTGTGTAATGAGAGTGCGTACATACTGCTTTTGGGTGAGTGTATATGTCGAGTCTGTTTAGACTGGCGAGCGGGCGGCTAGTACAAAACGTAGCGATCGACCTCCCTTGGGCTTAGTTTGTGAAACGCCTCCGAAGCGGCAAGTAGTTGGTAGCATTGCAAGCGACTGCATTATAAAAGGCTCACGCTACACGCGCTCGGAAGTTCATTCAAAATTAGAAACGTTGCCGCGCAGTTGCTAAAAAACAAAAAGAAATAAAAGCAAGCAACACATACAAATTCAATTTGTTCATTTAATTTTTATGTTTATTTTAACATATAAGAAACATTTTTGACAAGTGAAAAGTAGAAACATACCTGCAGCCGACAAAAAAAAAAAAACATGTGCATAAAGAAAATCTAGAAAATAGATCATAAATATAAATCGTAGAGACCTCAATCGAAGAACATTCTAAAAGTGAAAGTGAAAACAAAAAAGAAAAAAGAAAGAGAGAGGGACAAGGAGAGAGAAGAAATACGCAGTGCAATTGCCTATCACAATTGCTGTTGCATTTCGGTCGATCGAGTCTACTTTTGAGGTATATTATCAGTGCCGCTGGAGAACTACGGAGAGCCCAAGAGACGGACCAAGGCTCAACAAGTCAGAGGTTATACGCCGTGTTAATGCACTCGTAATCGCCCGACAATTGGCCGCAACAAGTTCTATATATATATATTCAAATATATATAGATTATATATACGAAATTAAATCTGACTTCTGTGAGCAATAGATTATATACAGACTGTTATACGGGAATTTGGTTTCAGAACCGAGATCAGTGTTAAAATGTGTTTAGCTTAAAGTTCTTCAGCTAAGTGGAACAACCTATTCCTGTCTATTTTTATAACAAATGTGAACTCTTATCAAAAATAATTTGTGTTTTGAGTGTTGGAAATAAAATAAATTAGAAATAAAATAAATTTATATATATAAATATATAAACATTAATATATTCATATTAAGGCAACTGTGATAAAGAAAATTGAAAAATGACAAGGTCAAAGGATAATCTGGAAAAAACTAGAGAGCTCATCACAGAGCAGGGCATGAAGGATTTGCTAACAAAGCAGTTGGAAATTGTGGGCAGTGGTGGCGCCTTTGTATGGTAATAAGATTTTCCCTATAACTAAATCATACATACATAATTCATAAAGTGATCTTTTTAAAAATTACAGTTCATGATTTCATGATTAAATTCATAAAAATGAAAGTTGTTAAGCTTTAAAGATCAAGATCAGCTAGTAATGATATATAGCGGAGGTGAAGAGCAGTTAAAACCGATTTAGTTAAGCAAAACCTGCTTAAAAATATTCAAAGTTTTATTCTGAGAATTTTAGTTTCGGCATAGCACGAATGCCCAAGTAAGGAAAAATATTACTTATAGCTACCTCTACTTGTTTCGACACAATAGTAATATATTAATGCCTATTATTTTAAGCACGCGACGTGATTGACATATATAATTTATATTTCAATCGAGGAATTCTAGTTTAGTATCACTTATGTAGAGCCATGTCGAAGCAGTCAATGCACCGGATTGATAATAGACAAATCGTGTCCGCTAACGATAATCTATACACCCGAACCTGATAACCGCTTCCATAGTGAATCGGGTTAGCAATCCACATACTAGTATTTGAAACCGGTACTCATGATTATCACTCCACATATATATTAATATATATATATTAATGCACTTTTTGCATGGCTTCAAGGAGATTCGGTTAAGTGAATGGAATATTGATGCAAAGATGAGGAGCGGATCGCTAATCCAAGGACAAGCGTTGAACTGCCAAAAACTAGTATTTGAACAGACAATATAAATAAAAACAATTATACAATAAACAACTTCTAAACAAAAGTCAAAGTGCTTTGAATTTTAACGATTTACTCCCAGAAAAAAAAAAAAAAAAAAAAAACATATTTCATATATGTAAATATTGCGCATTGCGTTCCGGTTGCCCGGTTTTTTAAACGATTCGTTGTCGATGACGCTTACATTGAAAACATTTTCAATATGTATATATATATACATATGCTTCGCATAATCACATCGCATCATGTGTTGAATTTCCAATAGCCAAAATCGTGAGCTCAACTCCATGTTCGGACTGTGGAATGTGTCACTAACCTTCGCAACTTTTTTGTTCTCGCAATTATTAGTGGAATTTTAGTTTGATCAGCGATCGTTAATGCTGTTATATCCGTTGCAAGTTGGAAAAGGGTAAGGAATGGGTAATAAGGCTATGTGGAAGTGTATGTCAATGGGGTTACCTATGCGCCCATTAGTTATAAATTAACATATGTTTTATCAAGTGCATCTCTCGTACTCAGAGTGATAGATTTAAATAATGATAATAATAAAAAATGTAGATATAGTCAAGTTCTATTTTGATTTCTAATCTAAGCAGGTTCTATTTTATTCTAAAAGAGAAAATTCAATATCGTTAGATTATGTTTTTTTTCTATAAAGGCTAAGATATCTATAGATTTTATATTTATTCAATATATTTTACACATAGTCCCTATATTTTAAAAAAGGAACTTCGATATTTTCTGTTCGAACGAGTTTTACTTTATAGTCTATACATAGCACAAATACATCATAAAAACCTCGATTGTATAGAGTATTTTCTGGTCGGGCACCTGCTGATCAGATCTATTTGTTATTTTAATGTGGAAAAGACAATCGCGGAGCGTTCAATTATCAGAATTTAGTGTTAACACGAGAAAAATTAAAGTTGCGTGTCGCAAAACCAAGCTGTAGATAAATATATTAAGTGCCATATATATATCTGTTGAATATCTAAATCGTTTTCATTAGCGCCCGACGAAACTTTGGCAAAACAATTTCACCAAATTGTGTATTTGACTAAACAATTTGCACTTCGGCCTAAGTATTTGCATTGCTTTCTTTTCTTTTATAGGGCTATCTTCTTTCTGTGCGTGACGCCAAACATTTTGAATGGATTCCATGTGTCGTCCTACACGCTGCTGGGACATCTGCCCGATGATCAGTGGTGCGGAATTGATGCTCTGCAGCACACCAATTGGACTCTGGCGGAGAAGCGGAGCATTAGCGAACATGAACTAGAATCGGGGGGCTGTACCATCTGGGATTGGGACTACGATCAGTTGAGTCGCATGGCCTACTCTTCGGCACTCAACTACACGCGGCACATGGCTCACATCAATAAGCCCGCTGTGGTGTCCTGCAAGACAAAGGGCAGCTACGAGTATGCCCAACCGGAGACAACGTTCGTTGCCGACTGGGAGCTGACGTGTGAACGGAGCATTCAGCGCACCTCAGCGCAGGTCGCCTTGTCGCTGGGCAAGTTCTGCGGCTCCTTCAGCTTCGGCATTTTGGCTGACAAGTATGTCGAAAGGAGTTTCTAAAGTTATTTTCTAATGGGTATTACGTAAATTCTAGATTTGGTAGAAAGACGTCGTTTACATTGGGTGCCGTCTTCTTCATTGTTGGCAGCATCTTTTGCAGCTTTACGCCCTGGTACAGTGTCTTCCTGATTGGGCGATTTGCTTTAGGCTCTGCCTCATCTGGTCTATTCTATCCAGCATTTACAATGAGTATGTATTTCCCAAATATATATATATATATATATATATATATATATCAAATATTATCTTGTAATGCTCCTTTAGTTGTGGAGAACATTTGCCTGAAGCATCGCACCTGGATGTCCATTGCCTTCTCTGCCTCGTACCCCGTGGGCATGATTCTGCTGGCAATTATGGGCTATCTGATACAGCCCTGGCGCTACTTGCAGCTGGCATTGACCATACCCTCGCTGCTGCTGATCGTCAATTGCTAGTGAGTATATATATATGTATATATATATATATATATTCCTGATCCATTATATATATTCTGTATTTATTTTTCAGTTTGATGAATGAATCTCCGCGCTGGCTTATAACAAAGCAGCGTTACAACCGCGTCTATAAAATTCTCTTCGGCCAGCCCAGTCATTATGATATTCAACCCACGATTGCAGCAGCCGCCGAAATTTCCAGCGATAAGAAGACGGTGTGTATAAAGATCTTTCTCATTCAATCGCTATACAAATTGGTTGGCGAGCAAAGAATTCTATTTTAAATACAATACATTTTTGTGATCTGTATGTGAATGCAAGTGGAGACGTTTTAAGCACGCTTTGAGAGTCATTGCATGGCCATTATTTCAGATTTCCTTTCGAACAGTTCGAATGTCACTGATCAAAATATAGTTTAAAGCTATGCTCTTCCAGCTAGATGTTAGAGTATATATTAATAATATAATCTCTATTTGAAGATCACTGATATAAGAACTGAGAGAGATCATTCAAATTTTTGATTTGATTTTTTGCAGACTAAGCTAATTTGGACTCTACTTATGATCTGTATATTATAAGCTTCAACCAGATCGAACAAAATCTTACTCTTATTTAAATGCAATTAAAAGTAGACAACATTGCAGTCTTAAGCCACATCTTAAATGTATTGAGCTACAGATTTTAAGACTCAGCTAAAGATTCTCTTTACACAAAATAACAGTTTAAGGCTCTACTTCAAGCTAATAGGCTGAGAGGCATTGAGGCATTTCATAATTTGATTAATTCAATACTTTCATTGAATTTTCTAGCAGTTGGAAAGTGCCACAAATGATTCGTTTGCTCAGAGGATGAAGAATGGTCCGCTCAAGTCAATTATTGAGCTCTTTGCAAATCCAAAAGTTCGCCGATATATCTTTACGTCATACTTTATGTTCTGTGTTACCTCGCTGAGTTACTATGTGACGGGTAAGACGTTAAGAGTTGTTGTAGCTAAAATACACTAAAATGTATCTTTCGCAGCTCTGAATGCCGCCAATTTCTCAGTGAGTCGCTACCTGTATATTGTGGCAACAGGTGTCGTGGATATACCTTCGTACGTGCTACCTGTGATTATGCTGCGCTACACGGGTCGTCGCATTACCACAATGTTCCTATTCATGTTGACGGGCGTCTCGCTGCTTTTGGTATTGTCGGTGCCATCCGGCAGCACCACATGGATCGTTTCGTTCGCGATGCTGGGTCGCTTTGGCATCAGCGCCACCTACTCGGTGGTGACACTTTACACAGCCGAGCTGTATCCCACCGAGATACGCAATTCGGCGCTGGGCACCTGCTCGACGTGGGCGCATGTCGGTTCCATATCAGCGCCATATGTGGTCGATGTGCTGGGCGCACTTGGCTGGTACATTCCAACAACCATATGCGGCTGCTGCGTTCTAGTAGCTGGTCTGCTAACGCTTACACTGCCTGAAACCGGAACGGACAAGCTATCCGACAAGGTGGACGATACGCCAGCCGTCGAGAGTAAGCCTGAAAAGCAGTAGACACAGCCCGAGCCATGCGCTTTAGTTCAATTAGTCTAAATGATACCTATATAAATATATATGTATGCTATATATCTCTATGCTTATCGTACAATTGTAATACTACCAGTACTCTAGACCTAAGCTTTTTCTATGCGTAATTGTTATTTTTACTACCCCCGCGTTGTCGTATCGTATGTGTATATGCATGTTAAGTATGTATATTCGTGAATGTTTTCTATTTCCATATAGTATAATTAATAAATTATATATATGATCGTTGCGATGCTAACTACTTCTGCACAAGCAACTGCACCCATTCGTAATAGGGTCGTGTCACCGTGTAGATGCTGGGCATGCCAGGGATGCCGCAGGTCAGGCCATAGGATACCAGTCCGTAAATGTATTCGCGCCCATCCGTTCCATATGGACAGATTAGCGGGCCACCCGAGTCACCCTGGCACGAGTCCTGATTGTTGCCCAGCGCACAGACCGTATTCGCATCGTTTTTGGGCGCCCAAATGTGCCCAATAATATCGCGACACTGCTGATTCCCAATTACTCGCACTTCGGCCTCGGACAGCTGCTTCTGCGATGGCCCAGCATGCCTCGTTGCGCCGTATCCAATTATTCTGCACGATTCTAAAATCAGATATTGCAAGGGGATTAGACTAGGGCGCTATATGAAACTTAATCAAATTGTTCGTCAACCATTGCTGTTGGGTTTCATTCCATGCGGCGGCAGCTGAGCGAACTGCATGTCCTTGCCCAGTTCTCCTTTAAACGGGCGCTTCAGATGGAGCAGAGCGATATCATTGCGGTAGTTGGACCTTTATATAAATATTAAATTATTTTGTTCGAATTTGTGGAAAATTACATAACTTACGGTTGAAAGTAAATATATTCAGCACTCTTAATACAATAGGGCTTCAGATTTGCAACATTCTCAATATTCTCATAGCCAATGAATGCGACAATCTTATCGATCCTTCTGCAAGTTCAAAAAGTCTTTTGCAATTAATATAAAAGAGTCGAAGAGTGGCATAAAACAGATTTGCTTTTATACAACTCTATAAATTTATACAAATATTATTTAATTTAAAAATATATAGAAATACTTAAATATAAATCTAGTTTCTCTGATGACATTTTCCGAAATAATAAATAAATATATTTAATTAAATAAAAAAAAACTTTTTTACTTTTCAATTTTCTGTTTCTTTTGCACTTTCTTTTGCTTTAATTTATTTTCTCACTTCCCCATTCCCCCTACTCAACTTAATCTGTGATCTCTTCCTTAATCTTTACTTACTTTCTCCAGACACAGTGAGCAGCCGTCAGTATCCAGCGCTCACTTATTATGCTTGCGCCACAAAAGTGCTGATATGCCCGCTTTTGGGTAGCATTCGAATTGATTTCATGCCCACTCAACACATCTTGCAGTGACACCATAAACGGATACTTCGCGGCACCATCTGTAACGGGAATTGCAGTTTCAGTAACTTTTTCAAAATTAAATTAACTTGCTAATACTGCCCACACTAGACACAATGCGTCCGCCGACAATGGGCACGGCCAAAGCATCTTTGCAACAAATAATTTGTAAGTAAATTAAATGGAGGAGACATTTTCGAAGGCAAATGAAAGCAGCCCTCATGCTGGAACTTTGTCAAGATACTAAAATGCGTCCGTCAGCATTTTCAAATAGAGCAAGACAGTTTTTCGAATAAATAATAAAAAAAGTAATAATAAATAATAAATAAATAAAAAATGTAAGCGTAAGCGTTCACAAGCTGTGCAAACAATTCAGTGGGAATGCGTTTGTTTAATTTTTTGAAATCTCTACTGCGGGCGTCATCGAACTTTGTTAGAGAGAGAGAGAACTGGAGGCTGAATATAATAAAATGACAGTTAATTATATTTATATATTTCAATTCATTCAAAGAGCTTTTGAAGGTTTCATTAATTTTAAGGAAAACGGAAGGAATTTGAAATCTCAACGAAAACTCTGTCTGTCTGGCAGCGCTGAAGTGGTTTATGAGAGTATATCGCGATGGCCACACTGTTTTGGCCAAACAGCTGATTAAATGCCCACGAAAACTGTGAATGGTCAGACGCCATTGTGTACACGTTACGTGCGTTGCGAATTGTAAGTGTAAATTGTTCATTATTTTCATAATAATTGCTCACCTACCATCTAGTAGAAGAAGGTAAAAACAAGTACATTTAAAGCGTTAACCTTATGTGCACAGTTTTGGCATATTTTGGCAAGCTGAAGCATAATGCAAGGCACATTACGTTCGATTTGTGTTGTAGCTGCTAATTTTTGTTTTGTTTGTAATAAAATATACATGGGTCGTTCAAGTGCTAAGAATATTCCAATTTCAGACTGATCAAATGAAAATATTATTAATGGCAGTTATCAATAGTTGACGATGACAGGGCAAAGTGTTATGTGCTTGGACCCCGCCCTTAGCTTGGGTTTTTTGCTTTTTTTGCTAACAAAGTCGAAGTGGGCTTTAAAGGTGGTTTTTGTTGTTAGTGTCTATTTTTTGCTCTTCCGCTCAAAATGTTTATGATGAATATAAATCAAGAGTATCGATTCATGCAGATTGATCTAATTAATGGAATATTGCATTTTTACAGTACAATAATGTCACAAGGCGGTGGCACACCATCAACGAGCAATCCAACCATTCTGCATGGCGGCAAGGTCTTCATACAACGGGACTACAGCGATGGCACCTCTGTGAAGTTCCACACAAGACTACCACCAGAGCTGGAAGGCATGGTATGTAGCGATAAACTCAATAATTACGAATGAGTACTATTTATGTTAACGTTCACAGATTGAGAGACATGTCTTCGAGGCGACAATTAAAAGGCTTAACGAATTTTATGCCGAGGCAGAGGAGGGTTCCTGCAGTACCTATTGCGAAGGCTGCATAGGTTGTATAACAGCGTACTTGATTTATATGTGCTCCGAGACACATTACGAAAAGGCAAGCCTAACTATTGAGTTCTATTATTGTAAATCGAGTTAATTTGATAATATTTTCAGACGCTGCGTAAGATTTCCAAATTTGTTGCTTCCCAAAATGAACGCATTTACAATCCGAAAGGTCTGCAGTTGATCGATCCAACATTTCGGGGTCTTCGCGTTATAGAGATAACCATATTTGATCGTCCGGGGCGAACGTGACTTCCGCTTTCGCATTCAGCCAATGAGTTTTTCATGTGAGGTGTCTGCGATGCCAACAACCAAAATCTGTATCAACAAAATACCAACAACCGCAACAAGTCAAAAGCCATTTCGTGTGTTCCCCCCTCAAAGCTTTATAAACAAACTTTAAAAACAAGTGCAAGAAGGCGAGCCAGAGTGCATGCTCCAATGGATCGATGCAAAGATGCCAGTTTTCCATAAATCCGAGCACGCAAATTAGTCATAAGTGAGAGCCGTATTGATGTCAATAGTCAAGTGAGCGATATGTTTAACAGTTTGTGTAGTTGTTAGCCAAGGCAGAGTTTAGCCTTAACGTGTTAGTTAGTACGAGTATTTATGCGCGAGCAAGCAGCACGTTGCTAGTTTGCTAGATTAAGAGAAAAGCTACCGAAACTGCATTTGAGCAAAAAAAAATTAGTTACATTTACTTATACAAAAAAAAAAAAAAAAAAAAAACAAACAAAAACACACACATACATATAGTTTGCATATGTTATTGTTTATTTAACTAATTTAACAAATATCTGTTAATACATTTTATATTCTCCATTTTATTTGAGTTTAGCATATAATCTTGAACTTGATCTAAGACATTCTGCTTCAGTGCATATACAAATATGTAATTGTAGCACATAATTACTAAATGAGGAAAACCCTTAAATGTTTAAAATACATAGTGTTTTATATAAAAATCTTGAACGATTTCGAAACAGCGCCAAATGAACTTACACATATATATATATATAAATAAATATATATAGAGAATATTGACATTTAACCAAGTGAAGAACTGTTCAATTTTTAATAAAAAAAATCCTAAAAACCTAAATATTTGTAGCTTGGCTGGCGCGTGGGCTAAACAGCTGCGAGTTGTTTGCTTTAAGCTGTTAATTTTTCTCAAGCAATATTTTTTAGTTTATATGTATGTATAAAAAAACCGTGCGAATAATATGCTTAAAACATTTTAATTTATATTTTGTATTTTACCTAAAGCTAAAATTTGTAGCTGCCGAAAATTATTATTAAACAATTTTTGCAGGTATTTGGCAAATTCTTTGAGAGTCATGCGGAAACAGGTGAAATTATAAATATTTTTAAAATTTTTCTTTTTTTTTTTTTTGCATTCTTTTTGAATATATTGTATATTTATATATATATATATGTTTGTTTAGAGACTCTAAGGCGATTTATATACTTAGTAATATACCGTCTTGCCTCTCTATGTATCATAGCTATATCATACTATAAACGAGTTGTAAATACTTTGCTCTCCATCAACACTTACTTGCCCGCTTCGTTCATATTTTTGGGCAGGCTGAGTAGCGAGTTGATTAGCTCCGAGTTCCGTTTGGGCATGTGCATGTTGTTGGGCAGCGAATTGACCAGATAGTTGGGATACTTGCAGAGCGTGGCAGGCACTTGGACGCGTCCATACCGTGCGACATTATTGATCCAGTCATACAGGTCGCGATTGTACTCCTTTTCCACGTAGCGCTCCTCGTCGGGCGACGCCAGCACCAGCGTCCAGCTGAGGCAACAGGTCAGCGCCAGAAGAGCCACGGTCAGAGTGTTGCGAGCCATTGTCAATGGAGACCAGTCGAGAGCAAGGAACTGGAGTAGGAATCGGCACAGACACTGAGTATCGAGCCACTTGCAGCTTTCGAATGAACAAATCTCAATTGGCCACGGCATTTATATAGTTGCTGCAGCACAGTTCGGTTAGATAAATCGCAGCAGGACATCGCATGCATAGTCAGTGCTCGCTTACGTCTACGTCTCGATGTCAGTTCCAGGGTAAATATATGTGCCACTCGCAGGCAAATAAGGCAAATACAGGTTTGCCGCGAGGTCGCCTCATGGCCAATATTTGATTATGCACCATTTTATGTGCGCCAGCGACAACAGCTCAGATTTGCGCTCTATTTGCTTATTCTGGTTAACGAGCGCAGATGCCGTGGGTGTTCTCTGATTAATTTTAGACTAAGCGCCGCATAAAATTCGTACTTCAATTCGCTTTTACGGCTATTGTCAAAATAACATCACGCTTTTTTCATAGACTGCGCCTATAAATATTGCCTAATATTTGCACAGCCAGATACGACCTTGCCTTGCTCTCCTCTCCTTGTTTATATATTTATTTGTATATAATAATAATCTATTTATATAACATATTCATGATGCATCAAACCTGCCGCAGACAGCGACAGACTCCCAAGTATTAGTCATAGGGAATTGAGACACTTCCACCAAAAAAACTCCAAATACGAATCACATAGCAATACATGCGCTCACGCTCTCACGTTCTCAGGTAGTAACCTGGACTAGCTTCACAATCACATATTACCATAATCAAAAAAAAATAAAAATATCATACTTAAAAATTATTCATCCAAACAACTCGACTAATTAAGAATGCACCAAATAAAACAAAATATTTGTTTTATTGTATGCATTATGCATAATACTTGCTTTCATCCGCATATTATGCATTTTCATTGGTATCAAAAATAAATTTAAATAATTTGTTTATTACCTGTTAGTAATACATATGTATGCCAATTTAAATATAATTACTTAAATAATTTAATAATGCTGATGCTATGATTAACATCCTATAAGTATCCTCTACATCATATTATTATATTGTATTTTATAAAATTCTTTCAAATATATGCATAAAATCTCAATATTGTGTTAGGTGAATATTTTGGCTGAATTTTGTTTCCTTTTCGTTAATTCTGGAAATGAACCAAGAATAGACAAAAAAAAAAAAAAAAAAAAAAAAAAAAATGAAATGAATAAAATTGGCAAATAATTAAAAACAACTGTGCAAATCTTTGCAACAATTTGATTACGCCTGCAACTTTGATATAATAGCAAAAGATCGGACGAAATTTAAAATTTAAACTATGATGAATTTCGCATGGCTCTTCGTCTTCATCTGGTGTGCCCGTCGATTGTGATGAGCTGAATCAAGACTGCGATGAGTGCATCGCTATAGTCCCTACAACAACAAATGCTACGGTATAGTCCACAGGCGACGCAGTAGCAACAGATCCACCTATCCGACGCAGGACAAAACGACAGGTGTTCCGCTTGACCAACGTGAGTTACACCAATTATCGTCGTGTGCGCATAAACGGAATGAGAAATAGAAATCAAAGACAACCCGCAATCAGATATATGCGGCCCTATACAAACGTTAACAATGTGTTTGTGGGCAAAGCCGGAGTGCCAATTTCAGTCTTTTAATTAAAACGACGATATTGGTTTGAAAATGTAATCTCAGAACTGAAACTGTTTACAGAGAAGTGTGAACGACACATATAATTGGGGCATATTGTATAAGTATTCAGCCTCATATGCCTAGATCTTACTCGGTGGCTTGATAATTCTAATATAAATTATTTTCGTAACACAATTTCTAATAAGGCTTAGAATAGTTTATTGATGCCTTATTTATTAATATATTGTCGTTGAAATATTCTTAAAGCTCTGATTAATATTCGGCTTGAAATTGTAAGCAAAAATGTCAAATTGAGCAGCGACCTGCAGCCTAACGGCTTGTCTTTCTACTGATTATGTCTATGCATGTCGGTTTGATGTTGGAGCACACAGTCAATCAATTTGAAGGAGAATCCATTGAATCAAATTTAACCTGATTAAATAATCTTCATTGATAATGTTGATTATTACATTAAAATAGTTGGCTTATAGGAAGAACTCCATAAAGCATTGCCTGAAAAATCAAAGGTTAAATAATTTCATGCTGTACTTAGATAAACACCATATGAAATTTTCATCAAAATTATATGTTTATACTATATGCGTATTTCATTATAATCCGGCAGACGCTCACTCTTGAGCTGTGCATGACTATTAAATACCCTGTAGCCAGAGAAACTTCGTTTAAGACAATAAGAGCCAAAAATTTATTAAATTTTCAATGTTGTGATTTATTTTTGATTCAATTGCATTTACTTACATAGTTACACAAATTAATAGAATTTCAATAGCTTGAATTAACTAATCATATTGATAAGAACATCAAACGAACGATTTAGTTCTTGAGTTTACGTTCGCAGTAAAAAGCGAGTGTGGTTTTCTTCTTCTTTATCTACTAATAAGTGTTCGTTTTTTTTTATTTTTTTTGTTTTTTTTTTTTTTTTGTTTTGTTTTAATATCAACATAAAATTTGTATATTTACATGAAATGGTAAAAGTAGTCAAAAGTGTTTGTGCGAAAGATTGTGTTTACTCTAAACTCTTATTAATTAGAAAACTTTGAAGTGCTTGAGAGCCAATTGGGGGGCAACGAACTATATAGCTATAGATTCTTACATATTTGCAGGCAAAGTATTGCAATACACTTATAAGCAAGTTCTTAAGTTGGTTCATAAAGTTGTCTGGATTTTGATTCTCAATGGCGCGACAGAATAGCTAGAAAAATAGTATAAATATATATATATATATATATATAGATATATATATTTGGATAATCATCTCTAATGGTGCTGCCTACAATTTACATTCAAGCATTAGCAATTAGTCGTATATATATATATATATATATATATATATATATATATATTTTGGTATATTTATAGAGTAGTCTTTCTATATGTATACTTAAACACATTTAATGCACACATGTAAGATTTTCTAACTTTGCTCAACATTCAGAGAGTATTGAATATTTGTATTTATTTTTTACTCACTAAAAATTTGCTTATTTGCCATTTAGATTTGAGTTGAATTCTAAAATTGACAAATTTGATTTTTATTATTTTTTAATTCTTGTCTACAATTAAATATTCGATTCATTTTGTTTTTTTTTTTTTTATTCCAATATTCTTGCAAATATATTTAATTAATTTCTGTGCACAATTAACCAAGTTTTTTTGTTTGCTTTTCAAGTGTATATTGTGATATATGTTTAAATATTTTTATATTCATTTAGGTTTCATATAGTTCGATAGTTTAGCTAGTCTAGAAATATCATAAAATATTGCTATAGTTTGTATTTTTCACAAATTCTGGCTTATGTAGCTTAGGTATAGCTAAATATATTAGTTTGGATTTGGTAATGCCATCTAGATTTAAAGAGTACGAGTACGAGTACAACACGTGTATATAGATATCACATGCGGACTAGTTGTAATATATTTCCGGGGCGCGGCAACCTCGACAGCATTAGATAGTTTAGTCATTTGCATAGCCTCATCAGATTTGCTGCTTAATTATATATGTATGCTAGGTATATATCTGGTATTTTATACGTTTGACTAGCACGTTTTGATTACGAAAGAGAACTACTTAACACAATTGTATTGATTAGCTATATGGTACTTGTATATATTTGTATATATATTTGACTTTGTGTGGTGTACAAACATCTACGAGCTTACAGTTACGATTCGTTCAAAGCTAGAAAAACAGACAGAGTGATAGAAGGAGAGAGAGAGAGATAGTCTAGGAAATAGGTAGATAGATAGAGAGAGAGAGAGAGTATACCAAAAGGTTTAATGCGCATGCGCTTTGGCCTTTGGGACCTTAAATAGATCACATGATTTGACATTCACTTAGGTATAATATTGCAATTATCTTTGCTGTATGGGTCTGTGTGGGTGTGTGGTTGTGTGGGTGTGGCTGTGTGGGTGTGGTTGTGTGGGTATATTGTTCTCTACTTATAGGCATATACACGTAGAGCAAACAAACAAGTTGATCTCAATCAACCTGAGCTACACATTAATTAGTTAGTCACTATCGTTAGTTAGTAGGTTGTTTAGTTAGTTAGTTAGTTAAAGACAATGTCATTCGAGATTTTAATTGTAGGATTGCTGGCTGGCATCTTGTTGCTATGCACGCTGTCCAGCCAAACTGTTCAGGCAATTAGATTTCGGTCAGCCCCCCTCCGCTTTTGTCAGTCTCACTGCCAGCCGCATTGGAGGGGGTCACCAAACTCTAATTAGACGGCTTTCGTCATAATAATGCGCACAGCTTGGAGCGTTTCTTGCTCTTGTCGACGGTGCCAGCGGACGATGTGGACGAGGAGGCGGACATGCGGCCAACGCTGCCTGAATGCGGCTGCGATGGACTGGTCGGACTCTTGTCGTCCATATCCTCGCTGACATGCGACTCGAGCAGCTTAAGCGATGTCTTTGGCTTGGAGCCGTCCATGCTGTTGTAGAGCGTCTTCGATAGCTTCGAGCGGACCACCTTGCCCAGGGCGCCTGTCTTCTTGATGCTCAGCCTTGAGCCGCTGCGCTGGTGTTCCGGTGTGTGGGTGTCCTCCGAGCCGCCGCCGGCGCTGCCACCATGCTGGTTGCAGTTCAGCGTTGTTACTGTGAACTCAATGTCCTTGATCTCCTCGTCGGCGCAGCCGGCAAACTCCTCGACGGGCTTATCGATCGTGTCGTGATCGATCCAGGTGAGACCCATCTCCACTTTCTCCGCCAAATCCTGCCAGTTGCGTCTGTTCTCCAGCGTGCCTTCGTACAGCGGCGTTATCCAGGGGAATGTGTCGCACAGCACCCGATAGAGCGGCAGACAAATGACATCTATGAATCCCACCTGCATTTTTGGCAGCTCGTCCTTGCGCTCCCTGTGAGTTTGCTGTTTAAGTCTGTTTCATATTACGATATTTGCATTGACTTGCCTATCCATCATGGCCACGGGCTGCGTATTGAGCTGCAGCTTCTCCAGATCGCCCTGATCGAAGAACTCATCGGCCACTAGCTTGGCGACGCGATGCTGCACCTCCCACGGCTTGGCAATGGCGCTCACATCGCACGCCGTCATCATCATGCCGCACAGCACTTAAAGAGAAATGATCAATTCATAATACGCATACGCACTGCATGCTCGCATGCCACTTACAGTCCTTCTTCTCCTCGCCCTGCCAGTCGAACTCGCCGTTTTCAACCAGCTCGAGAAATGCATTGCGTTTCTTAAAATACATTGCCAAATCGGTGGAGAGTATGGCGCTCTCGACAGTCTTCATAACGGAGCGATAGTCCTCGGGCGACAGAGCCTAGTGCAAGTTTAGAAAATATTTATAATTATGAAAATATTTATAATATTTATTATTATTTTTTATTCAAGGAATAGATTTTAATCAAGATAAGTGAGACTTGACTGCATGAAATGAAAACTGAACCAAAAGCTGAGCTTAGTTTTTTTATTGGAATACCTTGAACCAAATAAATGTTGGCGACTCTATTTGACAAGTTGAATGTTTAGCAGGAGAATATATGATAAGAAGATATCTATATATCTATATTTTAATTTAGTTATTCGAAGTGAGATTTTTTATATAATTCTAATTTCTTAGCTTTTTTTTTTACTCTGAATATACTCTATATTTAATTATAAAACAGCAGTTTAAAAGCTGTCTAAGTTAGGTTTAATATATCACATACTTTAAGGAACAAAGACTGTGGTGGCTCTAATGTATAGATGGCTAGCAGAGTTGGCAGAGTTAGCAAAGCAAATCTATAACGATTTCACAGCATACTTTTTTGGGCAGCAATCGGAATTTTATTGACACAATCCAAATGGTTTAGATAAACAGCTTTAAATTGAGCTCACTCCCACCTGGAATATATTGTTGCCCTCGGAGTTGAGTATCATGACGCATTGATCGAAGTGATGGTGCTCCATGGTGCTGGTGGTGTAGAGTATGGCCAGTGGCGACTCAGTTTTGGTTTGGAATGCATTGTTGGTGCCGCGATGGTCCAGGTCGTGGCACAGGCAGGCCACCAGCAGGCCCAGTATCTCCAGGTCGGTCATGAAGCGCTCCATTTTGCCCGTCTTTAGCATGGCGAACATTGTCTGAGCCACGTTTAGAGCGTGTCGCCAATTGTGATACTTGACCGGGCGATAGTTCTTGCGCACGCTCAGCACCCAGCGGCAGAGCACCTGGAAGGGCATCAAATCAAATGGTTATCAAATCTAAGCCTGAATTAAGTGCTTCACTTACATCGTAGGGAATGTGAAATTGCGAGACTAGATTGCACTGCATAAACATGCGCAGCACTGCGCGACAGGTGTCATCGTCGATCAGGTCAAAGTCTAGAGGGGCATACAGATCAGTGAGCATCCACTGGGCGACGACTCGACGACATTGCGCACACTTACCCGTAAAGGTGAAGCTGTACAAGTTGTACGATTCGGCCTCGGCAATGACGTCCTGGATGAGTTTCTCTGTCTGCTCCTGGCTGGCCGTGGCATGATAGCTGAGGCACTCCAATGCCACCTTCTGCTTGGCCATCAGCTTGCAGGCGTTCTCGTACATCTGTGTGTTATGTATGCCCAGGCCGCAGAATATGGCGAATGCCTCGAATATGGATGCATCCGACTCGGTAAAGGGCAAGCCGCTAGCCTGCAGTAAAGCCATGGCATCAGACAAGCTGTGGCATCCGCTCTGTGCGGATATTGCGGGCTGGTACTCACCTTGTTGATCAGCTGGGCTACGCCAATCACAGTCTTCTGGGCATTCACGATGGGCATGCAGAGTATGGCATGGGTGCTGTCGATCTCGCTCTCGGCGCGTATTTGATTGTGCTCCCTGACCCAATCGTGAACATCGCAAATGTTTACCGTCTGCCCAGTGGTGGCCACGAACTGTGCAATCTGCGCCAGCGTTGAGTGGCTCAGATCGGTGATGGAGGGCCGCGATACATTCGCAGCCTGATATTCCCCGCCGAGCTCGAAGAGCACGGTAAAGCGATTGCGCATCTTTTGCTGTAAGCGTAATTGAATGTGAGACATGCATGCGTTGCGTATGCGGAGCAAGGGAATCCGGAGCTCACCTTTTCCTCAAAGCTGTCGCCACTCATAATGGCGCGCGAGGTGCGCTGCGGCACCTGATGGGGCTTCTCGATTATCTTTTCCAAATGGCTCTGCGAAAAAGAGGCATACAAGGCACTTGGACATTAAGTGGCTGCCACTAATGGCTCCCCATGCAGCTGCCGGGCTGATAAATTGCCCCGCCCCGGCCTGTACGAGGGGGAATGGAGGATGGAGGATAGGAAATGGGGGCACTCAACATATTTGCCTGCCACACAGCGTTGCACATCATTCAACGGCTGTGCGGCTGCACATGACTTGGCATATTTTCAACATTTAAGGATATTCATATATATATATATATATAATGCGGACCCTAGTTAATTGGCCATTGGCTGGATAACCCCAGTTAAACGTAATGAATACGTAATCAAAAGCAATCACAATTTAATTTAGCTGCAAAAAGAATGGCAGCAGAAAAACATTTACCGGCAATGAATGCACATTTCACATACTTTCGAATGCAATTAATTAAAAACAATATTATCATAATTAATAAGCTTGACCCAGTTCAATGTAATTGGTTACAAGTTTCAGTCGTGTCTGGCGTGACGGCAGACAGATCATAAATTACAATTGCAACAATGGCAACATCAAAGTCTTACCTCAGGGCTCAGCATCCACTGCATATTAATGGCATAAATATATATATGCAAAACAACTTTGCAAATACTTATGTAAATATTTAACTTAAAGATGTTCTTAAAGCAGTTATAATTCAGATTCACATTTCATTCATAAAAATTGTATTCACTACTTGAATGAACAAATCGCGTATTGTATTTTCCTTATTATACCCTGATCCCATTGAAAATGGGAAAACAGGGTATAATGAATTTGTTATAAGTATAAGTATGTAACAGGCAGAAGGAGGCGTGCCACACCTCCAAAAGTATATATATTCTTGATCAGGACGACAAGCCAATTTGATTGAACCCTGTCCCCCTGTCCGGCTGTCCGTATGTATGAACGCTTCGATCTCAGAACCTATAAGAGCTAGAGACTTGCATTTTTTTGTTAGGCTCTTGTGTACAGCGCGCATATCGAGTTTGTTGCTGTATTTGTAGCTATTTTCTAGCTATTTTTAAGCTATTGTTAGCTATATTCTTTCTGGATTCTGGCAACATCTTTAAATTAAGTGTGGTTGGATTCTACCCACTAAGTTATGCCTAAATTATAGTTGGAAACACCTATTCTACCTACCTAGATTCTTTGACTACTTTATAGATATGTTCTAGCTAATTTTTAGCTATATTTTTAGCTATTTTCTAGCTATATTCTAGCTATTTTTTTAGCTTTTTCATGCTTGATTCTTGAAGAATCTTTAACTTAAGTGTGGCTGGATTCTACCCACGAAGTCTATGCCTAAATTATAGTTGGAAACTACCTATTCTACCTACCTAGATTCTTTGACTATTGTATAGATATGTTCTAGCCATTTTTTAGCTGTATTTTTAGCTATATTCTAGCTATTTTTTAGCTTTTTCATGCTTGATTCTTGAAGAATCTTTAACTTAAGTGTGGCTGGATTCTACCCACAAAGTATATGCCTAAATTATAGTTGGAAACTACCTATTCTACCTAGCTAGATTCTTTGACTATTGTATAGATATGTTCTAGTTATTTTTTAGCTATATTTTTAGCTATTTTCTAGCTATATTCTAGCTATATTTTTAGCTTTATTCATGCTTGATTCTTGAAGCATATTTAACTTAAGTGTGGCTGGATTCTACCCACTAAGTTATGCCTAAATTATAGTTGGAAACACCTATTCTACCTACCTAGATTCTTTGACTATTTTATAGATATGTTCTAGCTATTTTTTAGCTGTATTTTTAGCTATTTTCTAGCTATATTCTAGCTATTTTTTAGCTTTATTCATGCTTGATTCTTGAAGCATTTTTAACTTAACTGTGGCTGGATTCTACCCACTAAGTTATACCTAAATTATAGTTGGAAACACCTAATCTACCTACCTAGATTCATTGACTATTTTATAGATATGTTCTAGCCATTTTTTAGCTGTATTTTTAGCTATATTCTAGCTATTTTTTAGCTTTATTCATGCTTGATTCTTGAAGCATTTTTAACTGAACTGTGGCTGGATTCTACCCACTAAGTTATGCCTAAATTATAGTTGGAAACACCTATTCTACCTACCTAGATTCTTTGATTATTTTATAGATATGTTCTAGATATTTTTTAGCTGTATTTTTAGCTATTTTCTAGCTATATTCTAGCTATTTTTTAGTTTTATTCATGCTTGATTCTTGAAGCATTTTTAACTTAACTGTGGCTGGATTCTACCCACTAAGTTATGCCTAAATTATAGTTGGAAACACCTATTCTACCTACCTAGATTCATTGACTATATTATAGATATGTTCTAGCCATTTTTTAGCTGTATTTTTAGCTATATTCTAGCTATTTTTTAGCTTTATTCATGCTTGATTCTTGAAGCATTTTTAACTGAACTGTGGCTGGATTCTACCCACTAAGTTATGCCTAAATTATAGTTGGAAACACCTATTCTACCTACCTAGATTCTTTGACTATTGTATAGATATGTTCTAGTTATTTTTTAGCTATATTTTTAGCTATTTTCTAGCTATATTCTAGCTATATTTTTAGCTTTATTCATGCTTGATTCTTGAAGCATATTTAACTTAAGTGTGGCTGGATTCTACCCACTAAGTTATGCCTAAATTATAGTTGGAAACACCTATTCTACCTACCTAGATTCTTTGACTATTTTATAGATATGTTCTAGCTATTTTTTAGCTATATTTTTAGCTATTTTCTAGCTATATTCTAGCTATTTTTTTTAGCTTTATTCATGCTTGATTCTTGAAGCATCTTTAACTTAAGTGTGGCTGGATTCTACCCACGAAGTCTATGCCTAAATTATAGTTGGAAACTACCTATTCTACCTACCTAGATTCTTTGACTATTGTATAGATATGTTCTAGCCATTTTTTAGCTGTATTTTTAGCTATATTCTAGCTATTTTTTAGCTTTATTCATGCTTGATTCTTGAAGCATTTTTAACTTAAGTGTGGCTGGATTCTACCCACAAAGTCGATGCCTAAATTCTAGTTGGAAACTACCTATTCTACCTAGCTAGATTCTTTGACTATTGTATAGATATGTTCTAGCTATTTTTTAGCTATATTTTTAGCTATTTTCTAGCTATATTCTAGTTATTTTTTAGCTTTATTCATGCTTGATTCTTGAAGCATTTTTAACTTAACTGTGGCTGGATTCTACCCACAAAGTCTATGCCTAAATTATAGTTGGAAACTACCTATTCTACCTACCTAGATTCTTTGACTATTGTATAGATATGTTCTAGCTATTTTTTAGCTATATTTTTAGCTATTTTCTAGCTATATTCTAGCTATATTTTTAGCTTTATTCATGCTTGATTCTTGAAGCATCTTTAACTTAAGTGTGGCTGGATTCTACCCACAAAGTCTATGCCTAAATTATAGTTGGAAACTACCTATTCTACCTACCTAGATTCTTTGACTATTGTATAGATATGTTCTAGCTATTTTTTAGCTTTATTCATGCTTGATTCTTGAAGCATTTTTGACTTAAGTGTGGCTGGATTCTACTAGCTAGATTCTTTGACTATTGTATAGATATGTTCTAGCTATTTTTTAGCTATTTTCTAGCTATATTCTAGCTATTTTTTTAGCTTTATTCATTCTTGATTCTTGAAGCATCTTTAACTTAAGTGTGGCTGGATTCTACTAGCTAGATTCTTTGACTATTGTATAGATATGTTCTAGCTATTTTTTAGCTATATTTTTAGCTATTTTCTAGCTATATTCTAGCTTTTTTTTAGCTTTATTCATGCTTGATTCTTGAAGCATTTTTAACTTAAGTGTGGCTGGATTCTACCCACAAAGTCTATGCCTAAATTCTAGTTGGAAACTATCTATTCTACCTAGCTAGATTCTTTGACTATTGTATAGATATGTTCTAGCTATTTTTTAGCTATATTTTTAGCTATTTTCTAGCTATATTCTAGCTTTTTTTTAGCTTTATTCATGCTTGATTCTTGAAGCATTTTTAACTTAAGTGTGGCTGGATTCTACCCACAAAGTCTATGCCTAAATTATAGTTGGAAACTACCTATTCTACCTACCTAGATTCTTTGACTATTGTATAGATATGTTCTAGCTATTTTTTAGCTTTATTCATGCTTGATTCTTGAAGCATTTTTGACTTTAGTGTGGCTGGATTCTACTAGCTAGATTCTTTGACTATTGTATAGATATGTTCTAGCTATTTTTTAGCTATTTTCTAGCTATATTCTAGCTATTTTTTTAGCTTTATTCATTCTTGATTCTTGAAGCATCTTTAACTTAAGTGTGGCTGGATTCTACTAGCTAGATTCTTTGACTATTGTATAGATATGTTCTAGCTATTTTTTAGCTATATTTTTAGCTATTTTCTAGCTATATTCTAGCTTTTTTTTAGCTTTATTCATGCTTGATTCTTGAAGCATTTTTAACTTAAGTGTGGCTGGATTCTACCCACAAAGTCTATGCCTAAATTCTAGTTGGAAACTATCTATTCTACCTAGCTAGATTCTTTGACTATTGTATAGATATGTTCTAGCTATTTTTTAGCTATATTTTTAGCTATTTTCTAGCTATATTCTAGCTTTTTTTTAGCTTTATTCATGCTTGATTCTTGAAGCATTTTTAACTTAAGTGTGGCTGGATTCTACCCACAAAGTCTATGCCTAAATTATAGTTGGAAACTACCTATTCTACCTACCTAGATTCTTTGACTATTGTATAGATATGTTCTAGCTATTTTTTAGCTTTATTCATGCTTGATTCTTGAAGCATTTTTGACTTAAGTGTGGCTGGATTCTACTAGCTAGATTCTTTGACTATTGTATAGATATGTTCTAGCTATTTTTTAGCTATTTTCTAGCTATATTCTAGCTATTTTTTTAGCTTTATTCATTCTTGATTCTTGAAGCATCTTTAACTTAAGTGTGGCTGGATTCTACTAGCTAGATTCTTTGACTATTGTATAGATATGTTCTAGCTATTTTTTAGCTATATTTTTAGCTATTTTCTAGCTATATTCTAGCTTTTTTTTAGCTTTATTCATGCTTGATTCTTGAAGCATCTTTAACTTAAGTGTGGCTGGATCTACCCACTAAGTTATGCCTAAATTATAGTTGGAAACACCTATTCTACCTACCTAGATTCTTTGACTATTTTATAGATATGTTCTAGCTATTTTTTAGCTGTATTTTTAGCTATTTTCTAGCTATATTCTAGCTATTATTTAGCTTTATTCATGCTTGATTCTTGAAGCATCTTTAACTTAAGTGTGGCTGGATTCTACCCACGAAGTCTATGCCTAAATTATAGTTGGAAACACCTATTCTACCTACCTAGATTCTTTGACTATTTTATAGATATGTTCTAGCTAGTTTTTAGCTGTATTTAGCTATGTAACAGGCAGATCGAATTGCAATTGCCTTTGAGTTTGGGTCGAATTGTGTTTGAATTGTTTTTGCTACCTACTTCCAATTGCCGCCCGGCAATTTTTAATAGTAACGGAACAATTCTTGTGAGCCTGCAAAAGTGTGCTGGTTTGATCTTTGTGTCGAATTTGTTTGCATAATTCCACTTTGATCGACATTCTTAGTACCATTGGCATAGATTTAAGTCGCGTGATATGGTTGTACATACGAGTTATGGACTATATTATAAAATTGAGAGCGGGTGGGATTAGGGTAGCCCCTAGTCGGGCACGCTGACTAGCGTTTTCTTAATGTTTTTTTTTTTTTTTTTTTTTTGCTAAGAAAGAAATAATAGCAATAAACATTTAAGAACTCGGACGCAACCCACTGTCTGATACTCTGTTTAGGGCTGTTGGTGCTTAGACGCTAAATTCAGATTAAGTAAATAGAAAATGTTGTTTAATGAATCGAAAGATGAGCAACAGCATTTGGAGGCTTCCTCAAAATTTGTAGAAGCTTTAAATGTTTACCCCAACGTAGCCATATGGTTTTGATCTTGCTTTGCCAACGGGAACCATAATTTCTGATGAATTGCTGATTGCCACGCCCCTTGTGGGCATATCAGAAGAATATTGACACTGTTGCAGACGAGGATACACACGTGACTATGTTTTAAATTTCTAGTCTTTCACAAAACCAATCCACTCTTTTTCCATTTGGGAGCTGAGCTTAAAAATCTCAAAAATTCTTATAAAATTTGAACATTTTGCGGAATTTACAAAAATAAAAGTCATTAATTAATTTATAAGTATGTTTCAATAAAATCTACGGAAGGTCTTGACGCTTTTGAGCTGCTTCATGTTATAAGGTAAATATGAAATCTTTTTTTGTTTTTTTTTTTTTTTTTTTTTTTTTTTTTCTTTGGTTAAGGCAACACGACAACAAACAACTTTTAAGTGCGTAAAGTATAGGAGTTGAATTGATTACTTAACAAACAAAACAAAAAAAAAAAAAAAAAAAAAATCAAATAAAAAGAAGGAAAACAATGAAAAGCATTTGTTGTTCATTTGCACAATTGTTTTGCGTGGGCTCAAGAGCTGGGCTGGAAGTCAGTAGCAGTTGTTTTATTTGGGTGTCAAACAGTCAAAACACACACAGACAGCGCTTGAGATTGGCTAAGTTGGAGGCCACATAGAAATGTGCTGGGAGATTACCCGCTGCTTTAGAAAAGAGCAGTCGCGAGGGCGAGCCGTAGCTTGGCACCTCAATGGGAGTGGCCCAGGCTTGACTTAATTTACCTTTACAACTTTGTACAGATGAAAGAAATATCCAAATGAGAGATAAAAATTGTAATATAAATTGTACATTTTAATTTCCTTGGGGTGCGCTCATAAACACCCACGCAGACCCACAGAGAGACAATGAGGTTGACAAACGGACTGCCACAGAGAGAGAGAGAGAGAGAGAGACACACGAAAATTGTCCGCGCTGGCGTTTAAGCCATTTTAATTTTAATGAAGCTGACAGCAGCATTGCCGCAATTGCCGCTACAGCCACGCCCCCACATGGATGGGCAGGCGGCAAAAAGATTTTCATTTAATCCATATGCCAAATGCCATGTACTTGTTGTCTGATGGCCAACTTCGCTGGGGCAATTGCCACCCAGCCAGCTGAGGATGTCATCTAAGCGTACTCACCTCCTCGCAGCAATCGAGATCCACGAGAAAAACGGAGCAGCGTTCACATTTGAGCAGCTCTCGAGCCTCGGTCATGATTTTGGTGACAAGGCACTCGAGATTGTTCTGCTCCTCGAAGATGCTGCGCGCTAGATTCAAAAGGATTTGATTGCGCCTATACTCCTGGACGGACATCTCGAAGAGCTGGGCATTCTGTATGCCAATGCCGCAGAAAGTTAAATATCTGCGAAATATTTCCACATCGTGCTCGTCGAACTCCATGCAGCCTGTCGGTTAACATTGAACGGCGAACAAGTGAGCTAATTTATGGGAATTGCAATGCAATTGGGATTGGGATATGGCTTACCATTGGTCTTATTGATGATTTGTGCCACGCCAATGATGTCGCCCTCGTAGTTGCAAATGGGCATGCAGAGTATGGCGTTGGTGGTGTAGCCCGTCTTCAAATCGATTTCGCAATTGAAGCGCGCATCCTTGTAGGCCTCCTTGATGTTAATCATCTGCTTTGTCTGGGCAACCATGCCAGCAATTCCGATGCCAAACGGTATTATAATCTCCTCGGCACGCGCCCGCGTCACCGCATCCTTGAGTGCTGTGAACGAGATTAGATGGAAGGATGAGCGGAGTTAGGTTAAATCATTAAAAAGGCATATGAGAACCAGCGACGCCGAAATATCTACAGAAATATTAAATTTATAGACAAAATATTCAGTCTGCCATGCGAAAGATACATTAGCTTCAACCAAAAATCCAGGCCAAAGGCGCTAAAAGTCAAATTGCGAGTCGCTGCTCCCAGTTGAATTTGCATTTCTCGACTCAATTACGCATTTACCTATCTCTCTGTGTGTGTGTGTGTGTGTGTGTTTGGGTGTGCCAAAAAGTAAACCTAGGTTATGCTCCCCAGCTCTAATCTTTTGCCATGTGAATTATGTAGCGGAAGAGGTGACTTTAAGGCATAAAAACCAACACACAGATTTCATAGCAAATAAATATTCACTTCCTCTACCTCTCTCCCTCTCCATCTCTTTCTCTCTATTACTGTGTGTTTGTTTGTCTAAGCACGTTTTAGCCAGCATCTATTTTTCATTTGATGAAACCTTTCGAGTTTTAAGGTCTGTCCTGTCCCTGGTTTCGCGCTTCGCCCTGCCCAAAAACAGAAAAACTTTTAATGTCTGCTTCCGCTTAGGCTTAATTTGCTAATGCGTTTGCCGCACGCTCCATGCTCGAGCCTTTGCCCTGATCTGCTAATGAGCGCCAATTTGTGTGGGTTCCCAAACAGCCGATAGCTTCAATCGCTTTCAAGTCCAGTAAATAACTATTGACTAACTGCTAACTACCTAAACCCGTTTTAGTCGGATTAAAGAGTTCAACTTATGGCGGTGCTTTGTTTGCCGTTTGCGGCCTTGCAACTGTTGTCCTTGACAGGCTTTGTTATGATTTGCATTATGCCTGCATTCAAATTGGCTATCAAACAGCAGCTCAATTATGTAGAGCCGAGCTGAAAAACGGCACATTCAATTCAGAATTTGATTATTGTTTCGAATCTCTTTGTTGTGCTGGCTTAATCAAAACTGGTCTCTGGCTCTGGCTTTGGCTTTGGCTTTGGCTGTGGCTGTGGCTATGGCCCAGTTTTCGCTTTGTCGTTGCTTGGCTACATTTTGGACAATAGCTGACGTTATTGGGATTTCGCAAATTGGCATTTGAAGCTCACCTGTCTTTTGTGTGACGTCAAAGAGCTTGGCCACCAGGTACCTGTTGTGTGGTGTGCCTTTGGCCAGAAAGAGAGATCCACGATCCGCATGGGTTAGCAGGCCAACGTTCACCAATATCTTATGGCAGAGCACATCGATGTCCAGCTCGTTGGCTACGTCACGTATCAGCTCCATAAAGAGCTCGCCCTCATCCAATTCCATCAAATGGCGTCGACTCTCGGGTAGTGCATGCACCGACGAATTGGATAACTTGCGCGGTGACTTCTGTAAATGCACACAGAGAAAGCGAGGGGGGAGGACAAAGAGAGAGAGAGAGAGAGAAAGAGAGAGCAATTCAGACACATGTTCTGTAAATGTTAATGAAAGGCTTAAATTGTGTACATCACAATCCACAAGGAGGAGCTAGAATAATTGAATTCTGTGGCCGTGGGCGGCATTTAATTAACTCTTGTAATTGCGCTGCCAACCAGCTTAGATATTAATAGAACGATAAGCGGGCGTTATTAGAGGCGTCTTTAAAGCGTACGGCCCTCTGGGTGCATTATGTTTGCGTCCCTTTGAATTGAAGCATGGCACATATGTGTGGAGCGAGTATGCATAGTTTATATTATTCTCGATGTTGGGGCTAACGAATCGAATTCCTTGAGCACTTAAACTATGCGACCTGTCACCTGGCCTGCGCTCAATTCCAAATAAAACTGAGCCCGCCCGGTCAAAGGTAACCATTAGCTGTTGGCCATAAGAGGTCGGGCTCCTCGAAACTGGTAATTGAATATAAAATGCCCTCGGGCTGCGTGCGAGGGGCCAATTACGAGGCCGGCCACGACCTGGGAACCTTGCGTGCTGTGCGCCTATCCACGAAAAACACAACTTAGCCTTTGTGTCCAACAACGCAAACCCCATCCTCATCCGTAACCGAAAAAAAAAAATAAACATTTCTAACAGTGTTGTGCCACAATTTTGCCAAATTAAGGCAATTTGTTATTGTTTTTTCTTTTCCTGTATTATTATTGTTGCTGCTGCTCCTGTTGCTGACTGTTCGTGTGCTGCACCAAAAAATATCGATAATAATATGTGTAAGAATAAATGTTTAATGACTTGGAAACTATTTTCTTTGCGAATGACAGCAGGAATTATTTGTAGGTTTTAATTGCGCACAGTTGTGGCTATATATTTGAATTTTACTGTTAATAAATTTAAATTAAGATGACACATATAGAGAGTTGGTGGGAGAGGGAGATTGAGAAAGAGGGAATGAGAGAAATAGTTAGAAAAAAAAAAAGAAGGAGAGAGATACAGACATAAAATATAAAACGAGAGAGAAAGAAAGAGGGGCAGAGAGAAACAAAGGAAAATAAACATACATAGAGAATGAGTGTACGACAGAGAGGGGATAGAGAGAGAAAGAGATAGAAAGAGTGATAGACAGACACAAAGACATAAACAGACATGTCAAGACAAGCTTGGAGAGAAATAGAGCGACAAAGCTTGAGAGATATAGAGAGAGGCAGAGACAAAGACAGATACAGACAGAGTGGACGAAACAGATAGAGCAGAGGGGAAGGCTTCCGCCTGACTGAGAGCGAGTTATATTAGCTTTCATCTTAAGAAATCATTTATCTTATTAAAATATAAATAAATTGATTGAAAATTTTAATTTTAATTATAAATAAAACGATTAAATATAGAAAATTCATTAAATATATTATTTGAATACTAAACCTAAGCTTTAATCGCTTTAATTGAGTAACGATTCAAAAACATTTTTTAATAATAAAAAATAAAATTAATTTTTTTAAAAGTTAATTTTTAGGTTTCATTTTTGCTTTATTTTTATAATTCTAACTCAGATATAATTCTTATCTCACAAGTTGAAGTTTATAAACTGCAATAAAAAGAAGTGGTAGCAAACGAGGCTTGCAATTGTCTGTCTGTCCCTTTTAGCTAATCTAAGTGAAACGAGTCAATCTCAACAAAAGTGTTAAGTAAATCAAAGTTTTTTTTGGATAGCAAGAGATATTACTTTTAGTCGGATTTTATGCGCTTATACTATTGCAAATTAGAACAGATTTTCCCATCGGTCGCAGCATCAGTTTGGCGATGCCAGCGAAAGGTCACAGATCAACAGCAGTCGAGTGTCCACATGTTGACTGCATTATTTAACATGCACTTTAACAAATTGACTACGCGACGCCTGCGAGCAGGCCACAGCCACAGAGATTTTTAATCTGATGCAACTAACCCCCACCGCCCCACGCATAGCTTGGCAATAATTTTGAAAATGTTCGTCGCAAAACAGTCGTCATTTGTTCCACAGTCAACGGAGCATTTTATACACAAATAGACACACACACATGTTGGCAATAAGCCTTGAGCATTACTTGCATTTAGTTTCATTTGCCAAGTACACGGCAAGCGTTTGCCTGTGCTAATGCAAGCCAATTTAAGCCCAAGTTAACTTAATACAAAACATTAATTTTCCACATTTTCCTTCAAGTATATGAGCCGTGCTTTTTATAATATCAAGTCAAATATAGAATACACTTGAAGCTAAAACAAGTAACCAAACTCTAGTCGAGACTGCTCAACTAAGAGATACCCTGAATCCATTGAAATCATTAAGAGTTCCATTTATTCATCAATAGTAAACAACACAAGCACACACACACACACAAACATATGCATCCACGAACATGCTCGTAATATGCTTACTGCACGGTTTTGCGGCTGCACTTATGTTCTTAATGAAATTTTCGGAAAATAATTATGACATTTAAATGTACATATTTGCTAAATTTCAAGTCTCTAGTATTTGATATACGTGAGTTATCGTTTTTGTTGAATTGTGGGCGAAAGGGGCGTGGCATCAAAAATCCAAAAACGACAAAATGTGCGGATTCAATATAGCAATCAAACACAACTTGCATAATAATAATAATATAAAATATTTTTAGAATGAACCCTGGATATTAGATATTAATGACTTATTTATGTTTTAATTTTTGTTTTCAAGGTCCTATTAAAATTTCGTGCAGTTGTGTAAATACTTAATTAGAGAATAATTCAAATGAAATTACACAAGAAAAACAAGTAAGAAAACGCTAGTCGGCGTGCCCGACTAGGGGATACCCTAATCTCACCCGCTCTTAATTTTATAATATATTCCACAACTCGTATGTACAACCATATCACGCGACTTAAATCTATGACAATGGTACTAAGAATGTCGATCACAGAGGAATTATGCAAACAAATTCGACACAAGATTATACCAGCGCACTTTTGCAAGCTCACAAGAATTGTTCCGTTACTATTAAAAATTGCCGGGCGGCAATTGGAAGTAGGTAGCAAAAACAATTCAAACACAATTCAACCCAAACTCAAAGGCAATTGCAATTCTTAGAAAATTTGTTCGCGAGCATTTGCATGTAATCAATCGCTGTTGATCTGGCCAAACATTTTGTTTAATAACTTTTGTGTTTATCAACGGATTTTGATGAAATTTACACCATATGATTTAAATAATTATTGTTGTTTTTTTTTTTTTTTTTTTTTTTTTTTAATTTAAGGACCAAACACTCTATATATATGCCATATTATATAACATTCAAATTTTGGGGAAATTTAGGGCCGGTATCCAAAAGTAGCAAAATCCGAAATCGGTAAAAAAAAACATAAAGCTACATGCGAGATTTGGAGATTCTAGCTCTAAAAATGAAAAAGATAAAAAAAACTGATTTTTCATATGGTTTTAAATCGATAACAAATATTCACGAGTAGTTATCAATTTTCTGAAACAAACTCAATATGCGCGTCGTATATACGTAACAAAAAAATGCAAGTCTCTAGCTCTTATAGGTTCTGAGATCGATGCGTTCATGCATCCGAACGGACGGACGGACGGACAGGGCTCAATCAACTTGGCTTGTCGTCCTGATCAAGAATATATATACTTTTGGGGGTGTGGCATGCCCTCTTCTGCCTGTTACATACTTTTAACAAAAACATTATACTCTTTTTTCCCATTTTCAATGGGATCAGGGTATAAAAATTCTCTAAGCTGGTACACAATGAATATAAATAAATGACAAAATAGGAATCCACGTTTTGAATTTGACTTTGAACGGCGCCTGTCATTTGTGATATAAGCGACAAGTCTTAAAGAGCCTGAGCCAGATACAAACTAATTAATTACTTTCACTTAATGTACTAATTATTCATTATTCATTTCATTATTAGTTATTAAATATTTCGCTTTAACTCAATTTCCAGTGACCTTTTCATAAAGAAAGACAAGCGCCTGTAATACTTTCGCACGAATTCTCTCAGCTAAACGCGTTTCGCAGATGTCAGCTAATGTCATGCGACATATATTTAGGGCAAATATATTTGAAATGCTTTGTATTGCGTTCATTAAACAATTGTGCAAATATTAATAACATGACGCAAATAACTTATCAGCAAATCAGAAAAACTGTTTAAATAGAATGAGGTTAGCTGCGTTAAATTCAATGATAGCCAAAATTACGTCCAAATCAAGAATTGAAAATTTCTATAAATTGAGCGTTTGCGGCTACTGTTAGACATTCGAACCAGCGACTCGGCATCGATAATTTGACATTCAAAACTAAACTCCCAAAACGAGATGAGAATCCAAGCATTTATTTTCGGCTGTGCCTTCCTGGCCATTTGCTTAATTCAAGGCAGCAATGCGCAATGCGCAACAGCTGGCGCCTGCACTGCGGAAGAGTGCGCAATCGAAGCAAATGCGGCAGATCCTAGTTGCGTAACCACCCCGGCTCCCACGCCAGCTCCCACACCGGCTCCTACTGTAACAACGCCGGCGACTGATACAGCAACTGACACAACAACCACCTCAGTCGACTCCACCGATGCCATCGACTCTACCGACACAACAACCGTCGCCACAGACAGTACGGATACGACCACTAGTGCGGCGGAGGCTACAGTGAGTAGACTGAGGACCCAATTGCGCCGTTTCAGGAGGCAGCGAGCTAGGGCCTCACGTAGAAGGCAGAGCGCCAGACGCCGCAGACGCGCCGCTGCCCGACGTAGGAGGGCTCAAATTAGGAACCGCAGGAGAAACAGGAGGAACCGTAGGAGGGGTTAGTTAGAACCATTAACTGGCTCTTCATTTTTTCAAATAAATATATTTCTTTAATAAATTGCATTTAAAAAAAAAAAAAAAATACACTAATCGATTTTTATTTGAGTTATTAGCGAAAGCGGGTCTTCCATAAGAAATATTAATACAGTTATTTCAAACAGGGTACCGATGATAGACGTCGTCTGAAAGCTGGATCGGCATTCAAATAGTAAAATATATTAGTTTGCGTAGTATGAAATTAGTTGTAGTAATTATACCAAATCCCATTAAAAATGGAACTTCAGATTAGAATGATTATATGTAACAGTTTGACCAGCTGAGTTGAGCTATCTCTGTTTTGTCTGTCTGTTTGAAATTTTCATAGAACATTCGTGTATAAAAAAATATAATTTTTTTTTTCGATAACTCATTTTATTTCCTCAATATTGGAAACAATCGATATCTGACTTAGATTTTATACTCAGTTCCCAAAGCATATTGTTAGGTCCTACCGTTAATCTGTACGAGCGCAAACCATTTCACCGCTATTGCAGCCAGTGACGTGTATTTGGAATTCGGATCATATATCATCATGCAGCATATGCCTTGCCTAATACGCCCCGTTAGGGTCCTGGCAAGAATAAAACAAGTCTCGTATGTCAGAAACACTGTCAGTTAAAGTGTTAAAAGCGCTGAGAACGCGCATATCAAAATTTATATTTACGCCCATAAAGGGCGTGGCAAGCTGAGTACAGCTCGGAAATACATGTACTTTGGTGCTTGTGTTGATCGTTTTCTATCGGTTTCCAAAATAAACATTTTACAGTGATATATATAGTAATTTATCTACATTTTTTGAATCTGTTTATCAGAGCTAGAATTTTGGGTATTATCTTCTTAAGTTACTGTTGATCTCCTACTATTGCATTAAATAAGCCATCTCGACTAGAGCATTCGAAATTGTTTTAATAACAGCTTAAAATGAATTAATTAGGAAACGAACTGAACTCAAGGTTGTCAGCAGGCTTCGCAACAGAGTCGTTAGCCGAGTTAAACCCTGTAACATATCCAAATTATTTCAGTCATTAAATACTTAAAATGTAGGTGAAAAACTTTGGTTAATTAGTTTGTGACCGCTGCTAAGTTTGCTACAATTTATATATTCCTATTGCACCTGAAATTGTGCTTCAGATGGTATGCTAGTTTCGTATCACTCAGCTTTTTGTATATTTATACTATGCAGTCGAATTTGTGCTACAAACATTTTTAAGGCCTTTCGGGCCTAAGTGGAATTATTCGACTGATTGTAGCACTTTTACCAATATGATCTTTATTAAAAAAAAGTTAATTCAAGACTATTAAGATGTAATCTGCTAAAATACTTGTTTCATAAATAAGTTGTTGATTAATAAAAAAAAAATTAAAACAAAGAACAAAAAGGCAAAGTTCAGTGGCAAAGGAAAAAACCCGAAATAAATTTTGTGAAAGTCGAAATATTTGTAGAGCCGAGCCAACAGCCAACATACATAAACATTTAAAACTCTTGGAATTATAATGGGCTTATTTTTATTGTTGTGCGAAACTTGTAAATATTGCATATTAAAGCAGCTGTTCATATATTTATTAGAAATATATATTATTCGGCTAGATAAATCGACGACTGAATGCTCTCATTAACTCATCTGTTCGAAGAAGAAAAAACATTAGCTACAAATTTCATCTAAGCTATTTAAGTGAGTTACTTTATAAATAAAGCCAAAAAAAAAGGATTGCAAGATATATGCATAAATAAATAAAAAACAAAACAATAAAAACGGATTATATATGCTGAGTTTATTTTAATAAGAGTTTTAAATTAAGAAATTTAGGCACCGAAATTCAGGTTTTACTGCGTGATTGTTATTACACTCAAATGTTAGAGTTAACTTAAATAATCCCTTATGGAATTATTTCGGAATATTTTAATTAAGCATTTGTTGTCACAGATGCTAAGTATTTCCATTCAAGAAAAGCAAATACGTAAATACGAATTAGCAATATCAAAATCTGTATAAATTGGTCTCTGCCGCCCAAAATTTAGCATTCAAAACGAGCTCCCCAATATCGCGAAATGAGAACCCAAAAGATTATCTTCGGCTGTGCCTTTCTGGCCATTTGCTTAATTCAAAGCAGCAATGCGCAATGCGTAACAGCTGGCGCCTGCACTCCGGAAGAGTGCGCAATCGAAGCAAATGCGGCAGATCCTAGTTGCGCAACCACTGTGGCACCTGTGGCTGAGACAACGGTGGCGGCAGTTACAGAAGCTACGACAGTTGCAGCGACAGCTGCGACTACCGTGGCTGCATCAACGGCCACGACTACGGCCGCAAGCGCAACCACAGCTGCAACCGCAACTGCAACCACAACTGCTTGCGCAGTAAAGCTGCGCCAAGCAAAAAGACGCATTAGGCTCCTACGTACTAAGCTGACCCGCCTGCAACAAATCAATCGAAGACTTAGAAGAAGAAAATGTGTAATACGTGTGCCAGCTAGTGCCGTCTATCGGGCTACAGTAGTCAAAAGAAAGACAATGTTCAGATAAACACAACCATGACGATATATGATCCAACTTATTTCAATAAATAATTCAAATGCATACCCAACCAACTTCCTTGTTTAATTTGCAATTTTCTGTAGCCATAGATATGATGACGATGTTTCAATTTCATATTTTGTATTGATTTCACTCCAAGCTAAGAAGCTTTTCATTCGATTTTTTTGATTGAAGTCAACTTGATTTTGATATTTCCCAATGACATATGCACATAAGACAATTGCTGGAATAGTATATGAAGCATTCAACTTTCTGGTCATCATTCATTTCAGAACTGTGAATAGTGTACAGCTTGTCGGATGCAGTTTCGTACTTACTGCCTAGCTAGATCTGTCTTAGTTAATAATAAGATTATATTTTAGAGCTGTATCTCTATTTGCTAATCAAGAATATTTAAATCTCATATAAGTACTCTATACGGTTCGACTGGGGTCGACGATAGCCAGATAGCTCCCTTTGAGCTGATATATATTTATATTGCATATAATATTACCATAAGTTTATCTCATGTATTGGCAGGATATGTCGTAGTCTGGCACTCCCGACTAGAGCAATCGTATTTGTTTTTTCTTTAAATACAGGGTGCCTCTAAAGAATGTATAACTTATTATGATGATGAAGTCATATTTTTATTTTGCTTTGCTAGATATATCATATCAGCAATATTATAATATATATTTATACCCTGAATCCATTGAAAATGGAAATTTCAGGGTATAATGTTTTTGTGCAAATGTATGTAACAGGCAGAAGGAGGCGTGCCACACCCCATAAAGTATGTATATTCTTGATCAGCTTGATGAGCTGAGTTGAACTAGCCCTGTCCGTCTGTCCGTCCGTCCGTCCGTCCGTCCGTGTAAACACGTGGATTTCTTAAACCACAAAAGCTGGAGACTTCAAATAAAAAGAAAAATGCTCGATAATACCATACGCTGTACGATTTTATTTTTTTTTCGATAACTCGTCCTATTTCTTTATTATCGATAACTATCGAAAATATCGCTTTCTTTTTGGGGTCTGGCGTGCACACCGTTAAAGATAGAATCGTGCACTAAGTTGTGTTTGATTGCTATATTGAATCCGCACATTTTGTCATTTTTGGATTTTTGATGCCACGCCCCTTTCGCCCACAATTTAACAAAAACGATAACTCACGTATATCAAATACTAGAGACTTGAAATTTGGCAAATAGGTACATTTGAATGACATAACCATTCCCCGAAAATTTCATTAAGAACATAAGTCGAGAAAAAAAGTTATTAAACAATAAAGTTTCCATAGCACAGCCTCTGCTGCAGCCGCAAAACTGCGCAGTGAGCATATTACGTGCATGCATATGTTTGTGTGTGTGTGTGTGCTTGTGTTGGTTACTATTAATGAATAAATGAAACTTTTTATGATTGGTATTACAGCTCAATGGATTCAGGGTATCTCTTAGTCGAGCAGTCTTGACTAGAGTTTCGTTACTTGTTATATATACATATATATATTTGCTTATTCAAACTGCTAATTCAAATTCGAAATTTTTATATATATACATATATATGTCTCTGTATAAAGGGTTAAAGTGAAATATAGCTTAAATTTGCGCTATAAGAATCGTAGAATTAAACAAATAAAGCCTGCATATAAAACAAACATCAATAAAAATTAAAAGAACACGAAAATTTCCGCGTTCAGGCAGAGTGCGAAATATATTTGTGCCGCTCGATTTTAACAACAACTAAATACTAGTAAATAATTTAAGAATCTTTGAAATGTTGTCACAGGTGAAGCAGGCAAATATATTTAATAAAATACGCAATAACAAATGGAAAGACAAACAGGAATTTCACAAGAGCAAAAACGGTATAAATTGGTCTGCACCAACCATAATTTGACATTCAAAACTAAACTCCCAAAACAAGATGAGAATCCAAGCATTTATTTTTGGCTGTGCCTTCCTGGCCATTTGCTTAATTCAAGGCAGCAATGCGCAATGCGCAACACCTGGCGCCTGCACTGCGGAAGAGTGCGCAATCGCAACAAATGCGGCAGATCCTAGTTGCGCAACCACTGCGGCACCCGTGGCTGAGACAACGGTGGCAGCAGTAACAGAAGCAACAACGGTAGCTGCTGATGCGACTGCAACCACGGTAGCCGCCACCTCGGACACTACTACAGTTGCGGCAGATGCGACAACTACCGTGTCCTCCACGACCACCACTGGCAATAACCAATTAATCATCCTACGTAGACGTATAATGCAACAGAGAAGGAGATACAGGCGATTGGCCCAAAGATACAATCGATTGGTAATTCTAATAAGGCGCCTGCGTGCCACTAGAAATACAAACCGAAACGGAAGAGGAAGCGTAACCAGACGCGGAAACCGCGTTCGTCGTATTCAGGTTCCCCTTAGAGTTGCCAACGTTTTCAACAACGTTAGAAGGCGAAACAGGGTTGGCTAAATATAGCCCCACTTATTTTCAGCTTACCATATTTTTCCTCCAATAAATATTTGCATTGCACACTCAAAATATCCTTGTCTTTACTTAATTATTATAATAAAATAAAGAAATTTGAAAGATCTCACTAACGAAATAGACAATCTATTTGAGAATGGTTAAGATTTTTCTACAGTTGTTGAATGTTCCTAGCTAGAGAGAGGGAGTGAGCGAAAACCACTTAATCGGTGCTAACCGGAAGACGACTCAACACAAGCATGTCTCCCATGGGGCTAGTGATGACAGCTGGCTGAGCTAGCTGCACTATAGGGTACGAGTGCTACTAGTACTACTTATTTTGAAGTAAGTAAAAACATTGAGTATTATATTTTTTAGGCTCCAACAATAATTACTAAACCAAAGGAGGAGCTCAGCAGAAACTCAAAAGTAACAATATTTTTTTCATAACCCTGATATACGTGAGCGAAGATATTTGGTCTATATATTTTTCGATGTTATATATTTCAAATATCAAGTCTCTAGCACTCATTTTTATGAAATATGCTACATCTTTCCATTTAGACTCGACTTCTAGACTTCGACCTTGAGGGCGTGGATATATTTAATTCAATAATAAAATAACGTTGCATATCCAACATGTTTTACCAAATTAAAAAGTTAAAGAATTTAACAGCCTTTTCATAATAATACTGCCCCTAAATGTATGATTTAAAATCATATATGTTAGCCATATAAAATATGTTTCAAAGCTGGCAGCTTTGCAGATCCATCGTCGTCATACACCATGTGTTAATGCATGCGAACCTAACTAAACTTTATAGCCCGTTAGGGCTCCTATAAACCAAAAGCGTCGAATATCGTGTTTCAGAGCTTGGATATTTGACTATTTGTCAAATTGTTAAGTCTTTAGTATATTATATATAGGTATTTTTTATGGGCACAAGGAGAATATAAATGTGAGCATTACAAATCATTAGCCTTTGTGGGCAAAGCTAGTTGGACCAAGGTCGTCGTGTGGTACATCTTCTTCTGCCTGCCACATAGATTATGACAAATTTATTCTACCCATAAGTTTAAATGGGTTCAAGGTATTATCATTTGGAATTTCCTATTCCTAATTTCTGAGCTGAATTAGTGCCTCAATAGTCATTTTTGTTACCATTCAAAATTACAAGCAACAGCAAACAAATTACTCAATATTAGTTACATTTGTTGGCACAGCTGATGAATGCTCCGGATTCAGAGGTAGCAAACACGAATTCAGAAGCTCAAAAACTGTATAAATTGGACGGCAGCAGCCACAGTTAAACATTCAAAACCAACTCTCCGATATCGAGATGAGTATCCAAAGGGTTATCTTCGGTTGTGCCTTTTTGGCCATTTGCTTAATTCAAGGCAGCAATGCGCAATGCGCACAAGATGGCGCCTGCACTCCGGAAGAGTGCGCAATGACCGAAAATCAGAATGATCCTAGTTGTACCACAACCACAACCACAACAGTTGCACCGATTACCACAACCACAACGGCGGCAACAGTGACGACAACCGCAAGTGCAGTGACAACAACCGCAAGTGCAGTGACAACAACCGCAAGTCCTGTGACAACCACGCCCAGCTCAGTTACGGTTACCACAGCAAGCTCCGGAATTTCAGTAGCTAGGCTCCGTCGCATCATTCGCCGACTACGCAGGCGTCAAGCACTCCAGCGCAGGAGATACATTGAGCTGCTCCGCCGTTACAACAGACTGCTTAGGAGCCAGAAGCAACAGCCCAGCAAATTTCCCTTCAAGGGCTAGTGTGGCCAGCTGGCTGAGAAGCATAGTCGCGGGCACAGCCACGCCTATGCAAAGTTATCCCTGTAACCTATCCAAATTGTTTAAATAAATTTTTATGTTGCATGTAACACATAAGTAAATTTTCCTTTTACGAAACTTTCATTAGCGATTCTGCGATCTGCACCCAAATACATTATTTGACGCTTATTTATGGAATTTAAAAGGGAATAAATGTTGTTCAAGATGCATGGCGTGATCAGAAACAGCACTAGACTCGATCGACCCATCTCATTTTGTTAATTCCCGTTGAACCATATGCATAGGCCGATAACATTTGTTTAAAGTAATCGATAACTTAACCGCTTTGAATGAAACCGATCAAAAGAGTTATCGAATTCTTGTTGTTGTCATAGATTTATGTCTTTAAATCTAAAGCCTTCTGTGGCATTTACTTTCGTATATATTTTATGAAATTATAATTAGTCTAACATAAATAATTTGAGAACATTTTAAATATTATTTTAGTTCTGAGTTATGCAAATGAATTGAATAAAATAGGCAGATCCTATTATAATAATTTTATTGATCTATTAAGAAAATGTTATCAAAGTTATCAATGAAATTATGTAAGCCATAGTTCCTCGCGAAGGCGTGTCACTCCCCAAGCCCATCAATGGGTTTGGGGTATTCATATTTTGTAAATATATAATATATTGAGCGAAATAATGTTTATAATTCCGACAACACAATTCAGACTCGCTATAGTTTTGTGTGAATCAATCAACTCGACACTTAAGTGTGTTTGAGTTGCTGTCTTCTATTTCGTCGTGATTATCTAAAAATAAAGCATCTAAGCTGAATATTTAAAATAAAATCAATCAAAATTCATTTTACTTTTTCTGTACTCAATTAATGCTTTGAATTTAATTATGCCATTGACTTATATAACAATCAAATATGGACACATTATTACAAACGAAGGTAAACAAATTACTCAATATTAGTTACATTTGTTGGCACAGCTGATGAATGCTCCGGATTCAGAGGTAGCAAACACGAATTCAGAAGCTCAAAAACTGTATAAATTGGACGGCAGCAGCCACAGTTAAACATTCAAAACCAACTCTCCGATATCGAGATGAGTATCCAAAGGGTTATCTTCGGTTGTGCCTTTTTGGCCATTTGCTTAATTCAAGGCAGCAATGCGCAATGCGCACAAGATGGCGCCTGCACTCCGGAAGAGTGCGCAATGACCGAAAATCAGAATGATCCTAGTTGTACCACAACCACAACCACAACAGTTGCACCGATTACCACAACCACAACGGCGGCAACAGTGACGACAACCGCAAGTGCAGTGACAACAACCGCAAGTGCAGTGACAACAACCGCAAGTCCTGTGACAACCACGCCCAGCTCAGTTACGGTTACCACAGCAAGCTCCGGAATTTCAGTAGCTAGGCTCCGTCGCATCATTCGCCGACTACGCAGGCGTCAAGCACTCCAGCGCAGGAGATACATTGAGCTGCTCCGCCGTTACAACAGACTGCTTAGGAGCCAGAAGCAACAGCCCAGCAAATTTCCCTTCAAGGGCTAGTGTGGCCAGCTGGCTGAGAAGCATAGTCGCGGGCACAGCCACGCCTATGCAAAGTTAGCCCTGTAACCTATCCAATGTTTCAATAAATTTTTATGTTGCATATATTTTTTCTTGGTCAAACTACCACTGGATTTTAACAATACTCGCTTTCTAATATCTTTGGATATATAAATATGCAATAAATTATATATGTGATCAGGATGCACATGCGTTTCGTAGCAGTCAGCAATTATAATATATCATATAATGCAGATTTTTTATGATCTATTGAAAGTAATACCCTACGTATTATAAAGATGCTACCTTGTTTTCATATGGTTTAAAAAAAAAAAAAACTTACAAAAAATTGAAGAAGTAGTATTAAAGTCCTACTATTAAATATATATATATATATATATATATATATATATATATATATATATATATATATATTTTTTTTTTTTTTTTTTTTTTAATTATTTTTTTCTTTTTCAATTAACTCAACTGAATTTTGACCGTTGTAGCGAGCATTATTCAATCGGTTCTGCTATTAGCATCATCTTTGTGTACCGAAAAATAGTCTAAACAAATAACAAATAAGATCTCGATCAAGATGGTACGATGACGCGTGTAGGATTCCGAAAAGAGAAAAATATTAATATTTTAAAGAAACATCTGTGTCAATATTGAATAAGATTTGTATTGTTTCGGAAGCGAATTCGAGTTTAATTGAATTGCAGTCATGATGATGATCTTGGTAACAAAAAGAAACAAATTTATTGAATAACATTGTGAAGTGTCAAATGTTGCCACAAGTGTCAAAATCATCATTGTATCAATAGAAAATAAATAGAAATCCACAAGTTAAAATTCGCTATAAAAGCAGATGCGATCACAGTTTCACGCTCAAAACCAACTCCCAAAGCAACGAGATGAGGATCCAAACAGTGATCTTTGGCTTTGCCGTTTTAGCTATTTGTCTAATTCAAGGTAGCAATGCTATATGTAAAATTCCAGATTCATGTGATGCAGCTGAGTGCGCCGACCCAGTAAATGCAGACGAAGAAAGTTGCTCAGAAACACCTGCGCCAACGACGGCACCGACAGCAGCACCGACATCTGCACCGACAGCAGCACCGACAGCAGCACCGACAGCAGCACCGACAGCAGCACCGACAGCAGCACCGACGACGGCGCCAGCCACAGACACTGGGGACACAACGCCGTCCACGGATTCCTCTGATACAGGATCAGTCACCTCTGATGATACAGCAGCGGCTACCCAGTTGGCAGCGGCCCAGGCCCAGGTTACGCGCTTGCGCAACCGAATGCAACGGATGAGAAGACGGCAGCGCAGGCAGAACATGCGACGAAGGAATCGTGCAAGACGTCAAGCTGCCCAAAGACGCAGAGCACAAAGAAATCGCAACCGCAACCGCAATCGCAGGCGCAACAGAGGATAATCAGAGAGAATTGAGAGCGAAAACAAACGGCGATACAACAATGTCTAACCAACCGTATTCTATTTACAAAATAAATTTTAAACTGCACGCATTTGTTGATTGCTTGAGCAGCTGCGCTCAATATTAAAGAAACGCAATAATTAATCGAATTATGTTAAGTGCATTTTGTGATGACTCGAGAATTGTAGCTGCAATGCGCTCATAAGCTCAATTTGTATGTCGTATGAGGCGAGCGGAGCGTATACCTGGCAAAACTAAGTGAATTTCTTCCCGTCCCTTTATTTTTATGTCAATTTACAAATTTGTATATTTTTATATAGAAACGAAAAGGAAAAGGGAAGAAAATACGACATTCAAAGATTCCAAGGAATGCAAGATTATTAAGAGTTGCACGAAACTTGTAGAAAGTTTTAGTTCAGTTGCCTCTGATGTATTAAATATCACGCGTTGCAGTTAAAGAATTTAAATTGCGAAAATATCCATAAAGTATGCTAAATACATATATATATATATATATATATATATATATATATATATATATATATATATATATATATATATATATATGTATATATATATATATATATATATATATATAATCTACACTCTTGATATAGGAGGAACACCCACCTGCTGCACTGTTGGCGAGGCCATCCATTGCTGAAACAAATCCGAGGTGACCGAGGGCCGTTTGTGCGACTTGCGGTTCTCAATGAACTCGTGTAGACGACTCAGCGCCTCGGGCGGCGCACGTTCCGTTAGCCATTTCTCAAACGCCTCCGGCTTCTCTTCGAAGAGCCGAGCCACCTCGTCCACATCCTGTTGTGCAACCGCCGATTTGCTGCTGCTGCTGCTGGTTTTAGCATTCGCTGAAGAACTGGACGTAGCCGCAGGCGCGCACGCTTCACTGTCGGTTGACAACTTTGGCGGATTTGAGGCCATTGCTCTCTCCACATTTTGATTGTTGTTGCTCTGCAAGTGATGCTCGGACTTAGCTTGTTTGCTTACGCTTGCAGTTGCGGTTGTTGCAACCGCTGCTGCTGGCGTTGTTGCTGCAGTTGTTGTCGCTTCTGTTGCTGTTGTTGCTGCTATTGGCTCCTTTGTGGCACCATTGGTTAATACCTGAGATGCTGTCTTGGAAGCGGTCTCGTCTGGCATCTCGGAGCTTGTGGCGCAGTTTCGATCGCAGGCCCGGTCCGCGGTAGCTGACACATCGGTCATGATTGTTAGTTATTTTGTCAACGGCAGCGGCAATGGGTAAGTCCCCCACATCAGGTAAGTCGGAACTAGTCTTCCAGTCTAGTAGCTAGTAGGCGATGCTCTTCGGCTAAACGCTTGACTGCGGCTCCAGCTGCGTGTGCCAACAAAGTCACGTAGCTGGCCACTTATACGGCTGAGAGGACTGTCTGGCTGAGCTCCTCGACGACCTGTTGCCTGTTGCCTGTTGCCCCGCCCGCTGTTTGCTCAGCTACACGACTTTAATGGGCAACACTGGAAGGGGTAATTGATGAGATGAGACAAATTCAAACTGTGCCCGGCAAATGGCTTTGTGTCATCTTCAGCCCTTGCGACTGTTCGCTCGTTACATTAGCCGCCAGTGCTCAGTTTATGCACGTTCGACTCAGTGCCAAGGCTTTGCTTCTCTCTTTAGATTGCCAGCTTTAAGTATTGACGCACAAATAAGCCTCGGCAGCCATTTAACAGCTCATTTCAGTTTGATTTGCGACCACGCGTTGTCAACTTGATTTAGTCTAAGCTCCACCAGCTCTAGACAGTCTGCAGAGAAAAGAGTTTGAGCAAAGCGTTAGTATTTCATGGCGGATTACTTGGGGCGAACGGCACAATTGGTGCGCTTCACTTCAGTATCTATATATAGGATAACTCAGTATCGACATTACTGAGGATAAATAATAGTAATTATAATAATAATACATAATTGATATACATTTATATAACAAGCCTACTGGAATGGAAGTTGAAACTCTAGCACTTTTTATCTATATATATTTATGTGAACTGATCGCTGCTAAGAGCCGATGTCATTTATTTGAAGTTCTTAAAAACATTCTTACTTACACTAATTTCTGAAAAATTAATTTTCTATCTTGCTATATTGTGTAACTTGAATAATTTTGCTTATATTGATATATTGATACTGTGGCGCAGACCACTTGAATATTTTTAATATACATAGGTAAAATAAATATAAATATATATATATATATATATATATATATATATATATATATATATATATATATATATATATATATATATATATCTATTTGTTATTAATATATTTATCTATCTATTGTATTATAATTCATTCAAATAATTAAATTATATTTTAATTCTCTTCATCTATTTTATATCATTGTAATCAAACTCTATTACTTAAAAAGTTTCATTTGTAAATTTCAAAGCTCTAAACTGCAAATAGGTATTTAAATTTAAATTGAAAATCAAATTCCATGAACAGCTTAGCTCTGCTATCCACAGCATTTGCCCCAGCAAATATGGAAACATGGCTTCTGCAGAAACCATAAAGCTCTTCATAAGCCAAGCCAAACATATATTTGTTTACGTTTTTAAAATACGAAATTCCCTGTTGAAAGAATTGCAGCAGCCATCCAAAATGGCATTTTCAACTCGATTGTGATTTTAAGATTAAATTCGGTTAGCAATATTTCTTGCTGGCAGCTCACATTCGTGTGGCCAATCAATTATTTGAATGCCATTTGGCTTCAACTTGGCAATTCTCAAAATGACAATTGCCTCAGCTAGGGGCTAGAAGCTACAAGACAGCGACTCTATATGAAATAGAATTTATTTGTGTGTAATAAATTTGTTTATTCCATTGCACATCTTGAGATGGAAATACATTTAAATGCTTCAATAGAGCACGCATAATTTATGGCCACAAGGTGCACTTGGGGCCAAACAGAGAGCGATTGAGGAGAGATAGAGAGAGAATCGAGCTTTGCTCTTACCAATGTCATATGTAAATTTTTGGTGAAGCCCGCGGGGCGTGACGGGGACTAACGAATTGCCACTTAAAGCGCGGCAACATTTCACAGCAGACAAAGAGGCAACCAAAATATGAGAGAAAAACGAGAGAAAAAATATAAAAATGAAAAGAGCAGAAATAGGAAAATCACTTCCGCCAAAGAGGCAATGGGGCACGGGAGATTCCATTGCGCATTTATGCGCATTTGCATTAAAATGGCTTTTGGCCTTTGGATGGAAAGGCTCGCGGCATGTGCCACGTGCGCTGCACCTGCACCACATCACCTTGACTTTAACTTTAACTAAAGTTAGTGGCAAGAAGCCGCTGCCATCTGCCATCTGCCAGTTGCCTGGTGCCTCTTGCATTACCATTCACTGCCAGCTATGCACATTGATTTCGAACGTTTTCACCTTTTGCCAAAAGAAAAATAGATTGGCTCCCCGACTATTTTTGCGCATTCATATTAGCCATGTTTGCTCGCATCCATTTTCGCATTCTGTTTGCTCACGAACCGCTCAGCTGCCTTGACCAAACGATTGACTTGCCTTTGGCTTTCCTTTCCATTCCATTCCTTTCCTTCCGTTTGTCATAAACAATGCCGTTTTGAATAAAACACAATGGCAAACAAAAGAGTTCAGCTAGCAGCTGAAGCTGAACTCTGGTCATACCCTGGCTATTGTTTACCAGCTCACGGTTTCATTGTCTGGCATGGTCTAATCCGCTCTCGGACACAGGGTATATGCAAACAGCCATGACAGCAACAGCAACTACATCCAGGTTTATCACGCACTCGTTTGCAATTTCAAATTGGGTAATAAATTCTTGAACTCTGCTCTATAAGGGAAACTCTGCATTTCTCTCTCTCTCTCTCTCTCTCTCTCTCTCTGTCTCTCTCTATCTCTCTGTCTCTCTCTCTCTCTCTCCATGCATCACTTTGCTATTCATGAGCGTGTGAAATTGCTTTGTTCTCGCCAGCGTTTTATGGGCGGCCAAGCAGGGGCGTGGCTGTGGCCAAGTTTGCCATTCGGCTCCTTTTCGACCATTTTGCTAGTAGATTTAATGTCAACACTTAAGATTAAGATTTTAATGCGTTTTTCGGTTAACAAATTTGTCTATGTTCCATGAGCATTGGGGCGTCTACAGCCGCGTGGCCACAACAAAATGCAATAAGCTCGAAGTCCCTTAAAATGTAAAGTGCATACTTATATTTTGGCTGATAATCAATTCAAGTTAAGTGAACTTAAACGATTTGATATAGACGAAGCGCTGGTCGCTTAATTAATGCAATGTGCGAATGTGTTCAGAGCATCAATACGAGTCGGCAGTGACTCCCGACTCTCCACTCCCGACTTCTGTCTCAGCTGTCTCCTGTCAGTAAATTTGCATAGCTGAGACAACGGACAGTGCAGCAGAGCACAGGGGGCGGTGCCGCAATTAGCTTGCCACAAATATGGGTAAATTATGCGAGCATAACGGCTAAACAAAGCCAGTTCATGAAAGTTTGCAAAGTTAACCGGAATTGAGCAGCGGGCCGTGGGGCATGCCACATGCCGCTGTGGCTAAGCCGGCCAAACAAAAGTAAATAAACTAAACAAAGCCAAACAAATCAATGACACAGTAGTATTTGGTCTCTCAGATATTAGCTACACATTTTATACACACACACGTGTAGCATGTTAAATATGTGCGCACGCAAATGAAGCTCTTAAATATTTACTAACAATTCACATTTCAAAGGAAAATTGCAGCAAGGCAAACACAACCGACGCACACACTGAGTTAGCTCATATTTCCGTTAGTTAAAAAATGTGTGTGTGTATGCGGGTGTGAGTGTGTGTGCTTTTTTTGTGATCTGCTGTTATTTTTAATTAAAATGCGGCGCAAACATGTTGCTGCCACGGCGCACATTAGTTGCAACTGCATTTGCAGCTTCAGCTCCCGTCCATAAATAGGCAATACGAGGATGGAGGCTGTGCGTTGGGGTCCGGCTCACCTTTGTAGCTGTGCACGCGCACGCCGCGTTCGAAATTAGAGAATTAGTGGCCGCATTGTTGTTGTGCAGGTGCAAGCGGATGTGGCCATTACGAGTGAATGACGTGCGTGGTGGGACGACTGTATGCACGTTAGCGTAAATTAACTTGGCGGCTACTTTGTAGTCAACCTGCCAGCTGTCGTCCGCCTGCCGTCCGGCTGGCTTTTTCATTTTCGTGTTTTCAATTTGGCAAATTGCAACGCTGCATTTCGGCCGCGGCCATCAACGTCGCTTAGCGCGACCAAAAGCGACGCCTGGCGCTGCTTTGTGTGTGCGGTAAGCCGGATGCATTGGCAGCGCAATCACGTAGCTGGCACACACTACACACTCCCTCTCCCACTGTCTCTCTTTCTCTATCTCTCTCTCTCTCTCTCTATCTCTTTCATCTCTGGCTGTGGTTGTCTTTTTGACTTGCAACCAGAAAACGCGTCCAGGGAGACTTAACACGATGTGGCTTGTGCAACAATGGTGTTGACATGCAACACTCAGCGTCGCAGTATCTCTGCTGTTCGTCTTATGCTCGCCATCTTTTTAGCTATGTTTGTTGGCGGTTTTGGTAATTCACATTTTGCATTCAGCCCCAACGATTGCCCACAGAAATAGACACGCTCCAGCACACGTACGAGGCGCGTGCTTGTTGCAAGTGCCTTGGCGCTGCGCTCGACAATACTTGTTGCATAATAATTGCGCAAATCCAGCTTGACACACGCTGCATATGACAGAGATTAGTTGCAAATGTCAGATGAGTAGCGCAGCTAAAGCAAAATTACATTCCACCTAAGCTATAGCTAGTTTCAAAAGCAGGTCTAAAAACTTTAATCAAGATCCAAGTCAAGTGCTGCGCTGAGCTAGTTGAGTTGTTTAACTAATTAGACTAGTTACTAGTTAGTAATAGTTATAGTTAGTTGAATTAGTTAAAAACACTTCTATTTGAGCCAATTATATATTTAAATATGAAAAATATTCATTCCATTCATTTACATGTGTCTCTTCTCCAACTAGCTATTGACAAATCCAATTGGATTCCAACTAATGCTCTTAATATCGTAGCATACTTTTGCGCGTTGCGCTTTGCACGCAAAAAGTGCGAACAAAATGAAAATAACGCAAATAATTTTTGCCAGAAGTCGTTCAGATAATTTTATTTTTCAATACCCGCCTACCAAATAAAATGGGTTATATTGGATTTGTTTCTTTAGCTAAAACTATTTAATATTTATTCATAAATTGTGAGTAAACCCACTGGAGGCGTTTTACAGTGGAAGTATTTTAACAGTAAAGCTTTAAATGAATATTTAATATTTATATTTATGCATATAATGATAATGATGATAAATATTATTCATATTTTCTATATTCCTATATACGTATTCTATCAAAAATTAGTTTAATCTTAAAATGAATAAGATTTGGACCTTTATTTTGCTTAAAAATTTTATGAGCTTGCCAATTTTATTTTGTGATATAAGTCTTTCTTTAATATAAAAAGTTTTAATACAGAAAGACTTAAATCTTAAACAGAAAAAGACTGTTAAATGTGCCCTTCAATGAGGCAACTCAAAGTTGTAAGTCTTAAGGAAAAAACATACTATCTTCGGACAGAAGTCTCATATAAATTTTCCAAAATTTGAGCTACTTTAATAAAGTTTTTCTCAAATAATAATCTTGATCTCCTCCACAAATACAATTTTAACTTAAGACAAACCTTTAAAATTTGCCAAAATTTTTATATTTTCGAGTTAGAAGCGAGTTCTGCTCAGTTGTTGGTAGCCGACTGAAACATCTCTGCTTGTTTACTTTGATGTGTACGATTTCAAACTAAATTGAATTTACCTGTCGGCTGCCAGAAATGTTTTTTGCAAGACTTTTTGGCACGCATTTGCAACATGTTTGCATACGTTTACCATATTTGAATAAATTCAACAATTTCTATTGATTCTAGCAAAACGAACTAAATGGAAATTAAAAACATAAATATTATTGTTTGCATTTGCGGTTTTAATTAAATTTATTACAATTTATTTAATGCATGCGAACCACAGTCAATGGACTATCCAAACATGCAATTTGCTAATAATAAATGAAAATCCCATTAGAAGTTAACAATTTTAGTTGTTTATTCAGAGGGGAAGATTATAAATATATCAAAATATCTTCCATGAATTATAATCATAACTGAGCCTGTAATTAAATTTTGCACTGATTGGGCCGCAACAGACGATTCTAATGTCTTAGTGGCCGAAGTGCAGGCAAACTGAGTCAATAATAAAATAATAATTTAAATGTCAGTTGCAGCTTAGGTCGAACTGAAATTCAATTAGGCCAATTCGGCAAACTCTTTGAGTGGATGGAGCTCAAGTGGAGCGTGGAAGCCATTTACATTTTACTATGCATTATTTTGCACTTGTTCGGCGAATGAAGCGGGGCGCTGTGGTGAGGGAGCTTGTCAAGGCAAAATAATTGAAAAACTTTAGAGCATGCTGAGCATGAGGACAAAAGAAAGACACTGGAGGCGTGGCATTAATTAAAACATTGGCTGCTGGACGCATTAAATATAAGCGTGAGACGGACTCACTTCGACACAGCCACAGCCACAGACATCACGCTCCATTAGAGGCAAGCACAATAACCAATTTTCTACTCAACTTTCAGTGTTGCGCTAAGCGAGCGCATTTTCAGATTAAATCGCAGACGCTCGAGTAATGCCGTTTGACAGAGAGACTCACTAGGATGCAGCAGCTCCACTGCTGACTGCTGAGCTCTTCCGCTTCATGAATGCCAACAAAGTTGACTGTAAATACTTTGCGCTCGCTGACATAACAATGCGTCGGAAGCAGCTGAGACAATGCGACGTGCGGCACATCCCGGCTGGAGTGCTGACCCAAGTAGCCAAACAGCTCCTGCGAACGTCCAACGAGATTCCACTTCAGTGTCGACATTTTCTTTTCAGTAGGCAGCACGCAGCACGCAGCAGGCAGCAGGCAGCAGGTGGAGTGCCAGCCTGTGGCATGCAATTTGATGTGTAAATGGAAAATTCATTAGATGCCAATGACACGAGCTGACACAAGCTGCCACTGCGGCCTCAACAAGTACTCATAGAGCGTTGTTCTTGAGTGTTTAGCTTTAGTAAACTGTTGACATTTTTGGTCAATGGGATCAGCGCTCGGACTCTCGGGCAGGGACAGAGAAAGAGAGGGAATGCTCTTGATGAACTGGGGAGAAGTAGCTCTCTATGGAAAGAATCTCTCTCTATAAACTAATAGCATTAATTGATGGAATTTAAATAACTATCAATGGGATAAAGCTCTTAATTAGGTTGAGGTTGTATATGGAAAGCAGCTATTTCTGTCTGTTTAATCTCTTCCCGTCTTTTTCCTTTCTCTGTATTTTTTCTCCGTATCTCAGTCACTCTCGCTCTCTCTCTTTCTGTGTATTCCCATGAAACAGCTATCTCTCTCCATGAGGAGAAACATCTTTATATGAGGAGCAGCTATTTCTATCTTGCTCTTTTTTATCTCATATTCTTTCTATGCCATTAGCACGAGCCTTGACTACAATCACTGAGCTAAAAATCTGTTCTCGGAGCATGTGCAAGACTCGCCCCAAGGCTACTTTGGAGGCAATGCAATGTGATAACAAACACTGGCATCTAGCAGCTGCCATCGATAGCTCAACACTTCCAACTCTTCCAAGCCAAAACTTGATTCTATGCTTAGACTGACCTTAAAGACGAATAATGATCTCAATAAATATAAGCACACATTGATATATTTAGTCAATTGATTTATTTTCATATTTTTGCTATTAACTGAAAACCAGATACTATAATAGTCGCACTTTATTCAATTAACTCGCTGCAGACTTCATGAATTTCTTCTGTTAAATATGCATTAATATAGAGTTGGCGGCTTTTCAGCTTGTGTCATTAGCAGTTAGATAAGCAATCTGAATATGTATGCAATCCAGAGATTCTTGCTTGATCTTGCCCTCAGTCAATTTGCATACGCATAGCAATATGAGATTTACACACAGACAGTATTTGTCTTTGTGTGCGTGTTTTCGGTTTACTTTGGTTGAAATCTTGAGCAGCCTTAAGGGCCAATTTAATAGCAATTTGTGTGCGCTGTTACCACGTTTGTTATACCATTTACCATTTACCATTTTACTAACACAGGCATGTGAGATATTCTAGGAAACAAGCCGCAATAATAACACTCGTGCATAATTTCATAAAGCGACAAACGTTGAGTTGTTGTTGTTGCTGTCAATGAAGATGCCTCGACTCGTCACGTTGATGGCGTTGAGATTCTCGCCTTTTGTCTGTTTGCACACGCTCGACATTGGCATTGGCATTGGCATTGGCATTGGGATTGGGATCGGAATTGGGCATGCTCTGTGTGTGCCTTGTGCCCTATGGGCGACTGTAGAGCTGCAAATAGAGCGTGGTCCATGCCTCTGTAGTTGTTGTAGTCATTGTTGCACGCCTGGGGCTGGCCCTGGCAACGCCCCCGCCTAGCCGCATCACTGTGGCTTTTGTTGTCTGCCTCCCTCAGCTGCTCATATCGCCCTATTGACAGTTGTTGTTAATGGCATCACAATATTTAGTTGGAGCTTTTGTTTTAAGACAATTTATGCTTGATTGCATTGATTGATTAGCCGCACTTGTTGTCTCACGCCCATTGTGTGTGCCTGCCGCCCCAGTGGATCCTTGACGCGGCGAGCCGTACTTTGATTGGATCAATATTTGTGGCAAATTGCCAGCTGAATGTTAAATTCACTAACATGCTATAAGGCCAAGATGAATTTGTTAACTTTTCAATTAAAACTTTTAACTAACTAATATAAAATAATAAATCGTTTTACGCTTGGCTTCAAACTTTTCGTGTTTTGGCTTCAAGAAAAAGTCAGCTAATTGCGCCCTGTTTCAGTCTCAGTCTCAGTCTAAGTTTCAGTTTCGGTTTCGTTTTCCGTTCGTTTCGTTGCCCTTGGGCATTATTAAAAGCTTTCGGTTAGTGAGTCCAAACAAAGCCAAAGATATAACAACTTTTTATGAAAGAAAACAGAAAATCAATTTCCCAAACGCTAAGTCAGTGTTCCCGGCTTAAAGCAGCATTGCAAATGTGCGGCAAATGCTGCATGGAACTGCAAAGGGCAAAGGTCAAAGAATTTGCTGCTTAAACCCAAGCCCCCACGTGTATGAAAAAACATGAAAGACATTAATTGCCCGACTCGAAGCTGAAGCAAAACTTTATATCAATGCGTGTCATGTATTTGGATTTATTGTATGTATGTGAGCCACGCCACGCGACGACATGCCAGGGCCCGTGACGGAAACACTAACTGTAACTCATTACTATGCAGTTCGCATAGGAATTATTTAGATATATATACATCTATATACTTATAAATCTGTGTGTGTAGGTGTGTGTGTGTGCGTGAGTGCGTATATTTGAAGTATCTCATAAAGCAAATCACAGAGTCGCCTGTCATTGGAGCCGCTTTGGATTTTTACTTAAGCGCGAGCATTTTATTTGCAGCTTTGTTTTTATTATTTCTGTCCTCAGCACTCAAAGGGCAGCAAGCAGAGGGCATAATAAATAAAGCTGTTTCTATATTGACATGCCAAATGGTATGTTCTCTTCGTAAACATCTGTGCGCACAATAATTGCGCTCCAATGTAAAATAAACATGTTGAGCTAATGAGATAATGAAAGATTTATAAACTTTAAGCTTCAACTTAAATCAATTTAATCTGGGTATTGCAGAGTATCTGCTAGTTGAGCATATGGCAGCTGTGCACCGACGCAGTTAGTCAGCAAAATTATGAGCAGCAGCTCTGCTGCTTAGCTGCTGACTTTAGTTTCCCAAATGTGGCTCGTCATGTAAATGACATCAACTTGGATTTGCCGCGCTGCTGATAAATCCCAGACTCCGAGCACCAACTAAATCCCCTCAAAGGCAAATGACACAAAGCAATTGATGAGACTGCAGAGTTTGGAGAGCGACAGGACTTTTTGAGCTCCAATTAGGTAGACCAAACGGAACACGAGCTTTGCAGCCAGCCTAATGAGTCAGTGAACTTTGAGTGCACCGAGCACTCAATGCTCAAGACTCTGCAAGTGCGTTCGAGTGGAATACTTATGCCCAATAAAGCTTAATGGACGAGACTTCCATGGGCTCATGCGTTTTCATAGCTGACTTGTGCCTAATTTCTGGTCTCTGAGCTTTAAGTCTAGCGCATCGATAGAAATATTGGCAACATTTTGAGCTGCAATTAATCAACGCCAGCTCTCGACTCTATAACGCACTTCATTTGCATTGGCGCTCGCATTCGGAGAGACCACCAATCATTGGACGGCTAGCCGGCAGCTCGAGCAGAACATTGAAATGCCATTAGCATTAGGACACGCTGCGTTGGTTAACCGCAGCAACTGAACCGCGACGAATGCCAATGCGAATGCGTACAGTAAAAACACGTTGCATGCAACCGCAGAGCATGGCAAATATTCATTTGTCCCGCCACCCATTCCCAGCAGCCTTCACGCCCACCTCGACCGCAGTGTTGTAAACTAATTAAAGTGTCATTCCAGCTGCACCCCAGCCCAGTGCGGGCTCGTTGCATGAAATATGAGACCGTTGTAATTTACGATGAACCTAGGCTTTCAAATTTGGTCAGGTAAACACTAATTAAAGCCTGCCTCTTTCCATAAATCACTTAGCCTATAAATTAGCCTTAAAGTATAAAAAAATATGCTAAAATTGCTTGCCAAAAGTCTCTTTGATAACTGATGCCCAAGCTGGTCTCAACTTTAGGACTCTCTACTCTATCAGTGCTCAAGATTGAGTTTAGTATTACTCTTATTACACGAGCTCAACATCAAGCGCAGCCTACGGAGGGTGAGCATAAAGAGAGTGATACTCCAGCTCACCTAGCTCCAACTCCTATAAAAGACCTTGAAATGAATCTAAAAGAATATATATAAAAATATTCGCAAATAAAAACTCAACAAACTTAAAGTTTAAGCCATAACAAAAGGCGCTTAAATCATTCACTTTTCAACTACTAACTCAAAAATGCTGAAATATTCAAAAAAAATTTTAAGGATTTAATTTCATTAGGGTCACAGCAATTGTGATCAAAGAAAGTTTGGATTATTCCTCCAAGGCAGCAGTTTTTGCCACATTGTTTTTGCACAAAATGAAAATATTTGTAGCACAATGTTTGGGGCATTGTTTCGCACATTGCATACCGCTTGCCGAGAAGTAACTCACGGCGGTGAATCCGAAGGTCAAGCTGGAAAGTTTTAAAAGCTTTTTACACCTGAGCTACTTGCAGGAGAGTCCAGCCACTCCCAGCTGCCAAAAGGTGCGCTAAATGCTCGACTGACGAATAACGAAAAACTTTTGCTTTTGGGCTTTTAGAATTTGTGCCGCTTTTCATTAATTAAAGAACTGGGACTGAGAGTTCGGGCCTGTAGGCAACTGAAACAGACAATTCGGCTGTCGGCTTGGCATTTGTCAACAATGATCCATGCTCTCAGCCAGTCTGTCTGTATGTCTATCTGTCCGTCTGTCTGTCGACGTCGACTGTTTTATCCGATTAGCTTGCTGCACTATTGGCGCAGACAGAGATGAAAAGGCAAGTCTGGAACTGTTCAAGTGCACTTCCTGCTGCCAACTTTGGGTGCTTGTCGAATGTCAAGTGGCATATGAATTGTTGAAAGTGGCTCACACAATAAAGCTGAGCGAGCTTCGAGCTATCGATTTGCCGCTTTACCATATAATGCCTGTAAATTGTCGCTGAAATGCTTTTAATGTGTTTGGCAGCTCATGTAAATTACTTCGCACCAGCTACTATAAGAGTATTAAACTGTTTACACTGTAAACTTTATGCAAACAAACAGGCGAATGAGGAACAAACAACGGTCGAGGAGTGGGGGTGTGGCAATGGGGAGAGATACTTATATGAAATTATATATACTTATATGCCGGCAGATAAGCTGCTTGGCAACAACTTTGTGGACTCACGTTTAATGGAAGTTTTTTATTACCTTCCGCTGCGGTGCCGAGCCACTCAAATTGCCGTCATTCATTTGGAATGGATATTTTAAAGCTCTTTCGATTGGCAAATTAATAACGACATTTATGTGCAAACCAAAAGAGGATTATATATCTATAGAATATATATATATATATATATATATATATATATATATATATGTATGTAGTGATTGGTTATGGCAACAGAGGCAGCGCACGCATTAAGTATACGCATCGAGCATCCAACAATTCCCATCGGAGCTGCAAATTGATTGAAAGTGCTTTTCGTACTACACTTAAATAACAACAAAATCCGCATTTGCAAACATGTCGCTGAATATTTTAAAGCAACTTTTGCATTTATTTTTTTTTTTTTTTTTTTTGTATTTTATTCTTTTACCCACCAACAGCTGCTGTGTCCTCAGTGCTTATTCTATTTATGTGATTGTTGAAGTTATGAGCCATACACAAAGAGATAGCGTCACCTGTGTCGCAGCTTAACAACCCAAACACAAAATACGTGTTGCCACACGACGCCGTTCAGCACTCCTCTTCTCCGTTCGACCACTGCTGATAAGCGCGTACATTTCTATTTTGGCAAACAAAAAAACTCTCACATACACACGCAGGCTCAAGCTAATTAATTAATTAAATTCCGTTTTAATACAGGGTCCAAGTGTCGCAGCTGCCGCATCTAAAACTCATTAACGCCACGCGTGTCTCCAAATAATATTCAATGCCAATAGACAAAAAGTCACAAGAAAAGAAATATAAATAAGAGGCAAAAAAAAATAAATAAATACAAACGACTATTGGCAGCTGTGATTTATAGCACAAAAGGAAATCGCCCATGAGGACTAGAGAAAGGTAAATTATAAGTTACTTTATGGCACTCGCCCAGCAGCACTAGAGTAAGATATATTTTACGCATATTTATAGCATACTTTGGGGAGCTCGAGTTACTACCGCTGCCAAAGGCGCCTTGGGGTGAGTTCACTTATATTTTGTTTACTACAAACATTTGCCAGCTTAAGCACATACATATTTTATCTGTATAATGCAAAATTGTTACAAGTTTCAAATTGTTGTATGCATGCCAAAAATGCTTTGCCAATTGGCAAAAAAAAAAAATATAAAAAAAACAAAGTCTGGACTTAAAGTTTGCCTGACCAAAATGCCAGAATAAATATTTTGTATACGTGCAAGCAGGCTTCAATTTAATTGGCCAAAACTAAATACTCACAGAAATTTAAATTCATGAAAATCAAATGAAATTCATCACCGAATATGTTGATTGAATATTTTGCATAAATATATTTTAAATGGTTTATTGAGTTATTGCTGTACAATATTTGCTATTTGTATAAAAAATATAAGTAGAGCCGAGTTTCGATTGGCGAACAGAAGATATAATATATCAGAATAAAATATGTATAAATATAAATATATATTTTCGTTTATTATCAACCCCCTCAAGTCTGTCTGTTAAGGGAGACACACAAAATGTAGTGAGAGACTCTTTCAGGTGACTACAACGAGTAGCTATCTCCAAGACAACAAAAGAATTTTTAATAATTTAAGCAGCTTTACAAATGATACAAGTGAAAGTACTTTCACTTAGCTAAAAGGTTTCATTGAAAAATACAATATGTATCCCCATGCTGTAAAAACATAAGCATAATAGGATTAAGTCCCTTTCTAGATATGATATGTCCCAGTAGGTCGAATTCCAGCTGATTTGATTGACCTGTGTAAATATATTTTATTTATTTATATATTTATATTTACTCATAGTATTTGTTGCTCATATTATTTACATGCAACGTATTTGTACATTCGTAACGCATACAAAGGTCTTAAGTTGACAAAGTTATATTTGATCTCTGGCAATAAAAGCAAAGCGCAACAGCTTAGCCAAAAAGACCGCAAAATGTTGGCAACTTATTCAGGCCTTATTCGAGCGAGTGCCTCCCAGGCAAAATAAAAGAAAATAAAGCAAAAAAAAAAAAACAAAAACGCCACGAAAAAAAAAATGAAGGCAAAGAACAAATGCAAGCAAGATTCAACTGGGCTCGCAGTAATTTTATTAAACATTCCAACATTAATTTTCATTGAGATTAATAGCTGAGTAAATGCCAAAGATTATTATGGCTGTTAGCTGGCAAAATCGTGAAATCGTCGCCAGTGGGACTGACGCAAATTATCCGAGCCGTGTTTTGCCGTTCATTTTATTTCTTGTTAGCAATTGGAATCTCCCGCTGAGCAGTCGAGTTTTCAGCGAGTCAATGCAATTTACTTGGCCAATTCTCTTTAACCCAGTTAATTGTGCTGGCCCATTAACGTAAATCAGTCAGTCGCAAATAACAACAATTATATACTCGTATACAATATATGTACAATTATGTAGTTAATTGGCGCACGTGCACATAGGCAAATGCGTAATTGCATATTTGACCCGTGGCCATGGCCCAGGAGCAGAAGGAGCCAAAGCGCCTATAAAATGCGACCCCAGCGGCAGTCATATATGTTAAATGTGTAGCTTTTTGGCCAAGACCCAGCAGTCAGTACGTCATTTAACCGGTTCCCCATGGTACCCAACCGAGACCCGACTACCTCCGCTCTATTTGCTAGTTTATTTGTTTGCCTGCGTGCTATTTATCATGCGACAAATGCGCGTTTATCATCGCTGCGTTGTGTTGCGCTGGGCTGGGCTGGGCTGGGCGTGGCTATGTTCCCATAGCGCATTAACTGCCAGCAGCTTAATGCTCTTTGGCCACAAAGCAACGAAACAATTTTAGCGTACATAAATTTTATTTATGAAAATCGCTTGCACACACACACAGACACACAGACAGGCAGGCTGCTCCGGAGTGGCAACCTTATTGGGCGGCAACAGTGTGTATGAGCGCATAGTGTGCTATTTGAGTAACTATTTACGCATGCATGTATAGCACGTACATGATTGATGTATGACAGCACACCACATTCGCCTTGTGACGTTTACTTTTATGCTAGCAGTTTTGGCTGTTACGATGCGTTAAACGACGCAACAACGTCGTGAAAAAAAAACCTCAACAAGGGCTGTGGAATGAATGTTGTTGAGTTTGCTTTTACGATTTCAATCAAGTCAAGTGGATTTGCATCATTCAGGCGCAAATTGTTGGCCAGCTTTTGTATTGGCTCCATAGACGACACACTGCCTGAATGTCCTAATCAAAGGACACGCATCTATGTGGGTCAAAAATAAAATAACAAAAAAAGTGCTGCCAACTCCCTGTCCCCGGGGACTTCAAAGAGGTCGCACCCAGCCGGTGATAATTTCCATGGTCGGCTCTTGGCCACGTTAGTTGGCAGTTGAAAGCGCGCCCGTAGCTTGCCAGCTTGTTACCATTAATTAGAATTACAATAAGGCGAACGTGACAGTCGCTTAATTATAATGACATTAATTTCACCTAATTAAACTCAACGCGTACCTGCGCCAGCGACACAAGCACAACTTTACCAAAGAAAGAACGCGTTGCTCTGCGAATCGGTGGACAATGTAAGACTTAAAGATACTCTACAACTAATAACTAGTTAATTTATTTAGATACATATATATATATATATATATATATATATATATATATATATATATATATATATATACGTATGATTTATGTTGATCCTGAAATTTTAAAGCTAAACAAACTATTCAAAGCATCGACAAATCGATATTATATTACCAAAACAAAGTACATAGATAGGCAGCTATATGTCTCAGAAGCGCATCTATATAATATATATATCCTATAATTTTTAGATAAATTTCAAAAACTCAATCAAAAGCAAATCGATATTATAAGATAATTAAAAGAATAAGGTAATCAAATATGATTTGTAAAGCAGCTATAATTTTTGTTCCAAAACAAACTGAGAAAGGCCAAATTAATTGATAATATGGAACTAGCTCAACCTTGTATTTTTTAGTCTAATAGATTATTATTGGTTCCATAATATAATCCATATATTATGTATAATATATAAATCAGTTTTACAGATAAATTTTCTCTGAAGTCAATTTCGATATTATTGATATTATTGTAGCAGACTTATATGATAGTTAAGCATCTAAGGTAGTTTTATGATTCATAGGAACTTCCATATACTACATATATAGATCTTATAATTATTTAGATATACTTTAAATTCTAATTGTGAAAATCGAAATTTAACTAAATTATGTAGCTACATTAAATTTATCAAACAGAAAGGCAACACGCCGCCAAAACTAGATTCCCCAGCCTGTCATAAACAGTATACCCCTTATATACTCATACCCTATAAAATTGCACAACTTTTTATCGATTATAGTTGCAGTTGGTGTGCTCATAGTTTTTGTTAAATATAAATAACAACACGTCATGACTTACCCAAATTGAAAGCGTAATCTGAAAGAAAACGAAGCAGAAAATATGGTTAATTATTATTCATTATTCGGCAAATGACTTCAGCTTGGGTTGGAAATGAATTTGTGCTAAGGCCCGATAAGTTGTGTATATAATTTAACAGAAACTGAAAGCAACGCTTCAAGTACAACCGCAGAGATCTGTGTGTGCATAAAACTCTCTTCTGGCCCTATGGCGCACTCATTGTTTGCCGAGAAGATGGCCATAATTGAATTCACTTTTGTCCAAAAAGCCTTTTGCCGCACTCAAGCGCCGGCTGTTAACATTCATTTGCAGTCGAGCTAATTGAGTCGCAGAAGAGTCTTGAGTTAATTGCAGTCAATTAGCACATTTCTCTTGCGCTTTTTATTCATATGCCAAAAGCAGACTCATTTATTAAGCCGACGGCCGACAATGTCAAATATTAACATCTTTTGAGCAGCCGGAGGAGCTGCACTTTAAGGCTATCCAGCTGAGCTCAACTAAAAATGCCATTTAAATTCAGCCAACGTTCTAGACAAGTTTGTATTAAATTACAACTGCATCGCAACTGCACAGTTGAGCTAAATATTTATGCTCGAACTTATCCAGAGCGCTTGATGCTCGAGTTGCTCCTCATGCTTGGCAATAATGCCATGTTAAAGATATACAGTTACAGTTAAATGTTGCCAGTGCGAGCAAAATGGAGTCTGCTCAGGGAGCATATTACATATATAATATATTAAATTCAAGACAAATTTATAAAATATATATATATAGAAAATTGTAATCATTCAGTTCACCTGAGTAGCTGCATTCAGGTGATAGATGCTTTGTGGCTGTTGCCTGGGTCCTAATAACTCTAAGGCTGGTCAGCTTACAGTTCACTGGAACCGCATTGTGCACAGCTTTGGGTTTCAGTTCTTTGAAATGCCATTTGATATTTGCTAGAGAAGTTTGCCCAAGGAAATTTCTTACTTTTCTGCTGCTGTTGTCAGGTAAGCCAACACCTTGCCACGAAGCATTTCGTCTGCTCTGACAAGACGTCAAGTTGAAAAATGCTGAAAGCAATACAAGGTCCTAGTGATATCTGAAACCGGATTCGTTTTTTCTTGCAATTGAAATTTGGTTTTTACACAAATCATTTGACAATATGCTAAGCTCTTCGCACTTGAAATATCAACGTTAGCAAAAAATGTTTTCACATTCAATTAAATCCGTTTCCGAGTGCGGCCCAAAGCGATTGGACAGCGTTTCAGGTATTTGCAGTCAATGTCAACATCACCCCTTTATTTGTGCAACATTCCAGCTGGCAGTCAATAAAAGTCAACACTGTACAGACACGAACACGCACACACACACATATATGTATTTATAAATAAATATATATATATATATATATATATATATATATATATATATATATATATATATATATATATATATATATATATGTGGCATATACATATGTAGATGATGGCCAGAGATATTTACGACAAACACGTAACGCGTGCAACAAACTGAACTGAAGCCAAAGTTGAACAGCTGTAACACAGCAGCTGCTGGAAGCCCATGAGGCAACATTCGGCTGCAGATGCTGTACGTGCTGTAGCAGATGGAATGTCGTACTGAGCAGGTAATACTCTTTTGGTTAAGAGTCTTTCATAATTCAGAGATTTTTGGAATACATATGATTTTAGTCCAAGATAAATTATAGTTATATTATTTATGCATTTAGTTAATTTAACTTATTGATATTAATACTTAAAAGAGGGCAAATGTCTGCCTACAATACAAAATTGTAAATATCAACTATGTCGGAAGATATGCTATGATAAAATAAATAATAATCTTATTCTCAATTTATTAGATATTTTATTTCATATTGTATCATAAAAATTATATATTATTTTCTTAAATTATATCTAAATATATAGAAAATATAAATATTATATATAGAATACATAAATAATCTATTATTTTTTATGTGATAACTTGTTGAAAATATTATTATTATTTTTACAGAATTTAAGTTCGAGCTGAATCATTAACACAATTCAAAATAATTTCCATATATATACTAACTTCAAGCAAAAACATGCAAGTGCACAAAGTTCTATAATGGAATCGGCTTATATACTTTATGAATTGGATAACGTCTTCTGCACATTTCGTGACAAAATTATTATGCCCAAGACAAGGGTATTAAAAAATATATAAAAAGGGAATATGCTTAACGATATTCAAGCACACACATTCGCATATTCGTATATCCATATAAGTAAGCATCCATATAATGCCTGAACGAACAGACAGCAGCAAAATAAAATTCCAAAATGTTGCACTTAAGGGGTAAATTAAGCCGAAAACGAAATGCCGAGGCGACAGGGCGTACGGCGGCAAGGCTTTCATTATATTTCGTCGATGGCGAATAAAAAGTGGAAGAAATAAAGCGGGAAAAAATGAAACACAAACTCGAGCCAGCCCAGCGGCTGTGGGAGTAGCCTGCAATAATGGTCTGGCATGCCAGGCCACAGGCTTGACTTCGTTTTTCCGTTTCGACTGCACATGCCGGATATTTTACAAGTTCCGGCCGCCTACCCCTGGCTTTTATGGCGCCGTTTGCATTCGGGCGAGCTGCTCGTTAAATTTGAACACTGATGTGTTAATAGCTCCACACACACACACACACACACACAACCAGGCAGTGCACTGCACAGACTCGTTGAGCTAAGGAGCCACAGCCACTGCAACAACAGCTGAGCTGAGCCAAACACTCGCGTAAGAAAACAACGTGCTCTACGAGCAGCCCGACCATATTTGTTTGAGGCATTGCCAAACATCAAAGCAATTTGTGCCTGGCAGGCTAAACGAGCAAAATAAATTGCCAAAATGTCACAGAAATAAACCATTTCACAAAAGGAGTAAAAGGACTCGTTCCACGTTAGCCAAGCTCTGCAAGAGTTCAGCCGAGCATGCATGACGAGTCGCCAACTGCAGTAAGCCATAAGTTTTAGATTTATATATATAGTTATATATAGGTATAGGTATATATATGATAACTATGTGAGCTAACGAATTGTTGGCAAACAGAAGTTTTACATATTTTATGCACTTGCATATGCCACTCACATGGACACTCGTTTATTTGCGTAAAGGACCCATTGGAAATCAAACTAAAACTCTCATCACACACTCGAGTAAACTTTTTTGCCGAGTGCCGGGAAACAAAGCAAATGCAATATTTAGATTGCAATTTAGCATATTTGACAAAAATTGAAGTCGTTTAGGGCTAGCAATTCGAATGCGGAAAAGTGCAAAAACAGAATGAAAACTTTCGAGAATATTTGGCAACAAACTGTGATGGATGGCAGCTAACAGCTGACTACTGGCTGTTTGCTGTTGCCGCTTCACGCGTACGACGCGTGTGTCCGGCCCGAGTCAATAAAGTTAAGCGTAAGCCGCGACGCTCGTCTATTTGAACAATTCATAAAGTATATATATATATACCCAACTATTGACACTTTTAGTTTTCGCTCATACGTGATCATTCTCAAGAGAGAGAGAGAGAGAGGGAGAGAGGGAGAGAGGGAGAGAGAGTGAGAGAGAGAGAGAGAGAGAGATCGTGCTAATGCCAGCTAAGCTGTTGCCAACATATTTACAATTGGCATATAAAGCGAGTCGACCAATTAACACCTCTCAGCACATCTGGAGCGCTGCGTGCCAATCTGCTCGAATTGAATCAAGTCAGCCCCAAGCTGAATAATGTGTCTAATTGATGCCGTTAGTAGGCAGGCACTTACATCCAGTTTGCCTACATAATTCGTGCATAAATTAAAACACCGAATGCCGCTGAAAGCCAGAGAGGGGAAGAGCATGAGAGAGAGAGGGGAAGAGGGGGAGAGGGGGAGAGTACCAAGGCAAGCATCTTAAGTGTTATCAAGTAGTTAATGCTGCTGCCTTTTGATGTGCTGCCAAGTACTTGCTTCCACTGAGCACTGCCTTCAATCGAGCTTTAAACAGAGCTGTTTAAGATATTTTGACTTTGATCTAAGCTTATAATACCCTCTTTTATATACTTGATTGCCAACAAAGTTACATATTTTTTGGTGTCACTCTGTCTTAGTCTGACAGCGCATTAAGCTATTTGATATCCTCCATTCAAATATCAATTTAATTCGATTCATTTACCAGCTTAAAAGGTCTGATAATTTGGCTTCTTTTTCTTTTCTATAAACTTTCTCAGATAGCTAAACTTGCATCTGAGACCTTCTTTTTGCTTAAAGTTCTCATAATCTAACTTCTCTGATAATCTCTGATAATCTAACTCTTTATTTATAAGAAACTTCAAAAAGCTAAATTTGCATCTGAAACCTCCTCTTCTTCAGCCTAAAAGCTCTCATAATCTAACTTCTTCTCTTTCTTTCTTTTTTTTTTCTAGAAATTTCTTCTCTCAGAAAGTTCAACTTGTAACCTCTTCTCCTTGCTTCACTCCATGCACCATGTTATAATGATATAAGCAACAAAGTTATTCAATATTAATAATAAATTTGTCATTGTATAGCGCGCTTGGTAAACATTCATAAGAGGAAGTTTATATGTTTAGCATTTCAGTGCTGATTACAGGATATCTCTTTGTTTATTGTATGCTGTGCTTTTGTTACATCCTGTTGCACACACACACGCACATACATACAGACAATCAGAGGAAAAGTGTCGCACTCTGCATATCAATCACATGTCAGGACGCTGCCTGTCAGGCGTCACATCATTGCGGGCGTGTGAGAATTTTGTGGCAACTCAAGCAGGGTGGCACAAGTATTTCATGCATTTTGAAGACTATCTCAAACGTTCGCATTTTGCATATTTATTGTGCGTTCGTCACAACTGACAAACTTTGCCCCATTCCCCATCCCCCCCTCGACTATGGAATGTCCGGCGGCCGTCAGTGGTGTCTGTTAGTCAATCATTCATATTGAAATTCTATGCGCGCTCCGATAACGAAAATTCAATTAAAATGCGTTACGTGTTGCAAATCAGTTGAGTATCTTTTTTGAATTGATTGCGGCATAAATTGTCACTCCCTAGCGCCTTCAGGCTATCATCGATTTTTCTCTTCATCATACAAATTTGCAAATGAAAACGCTGTAAAAAAAACAAAAACGAAAGAAGAAGAAAATTCAACATTATCGTGGCAGCCGCTTCGGCCACGGCACCAGCTAAATAAAAGTTTTAAAATCTGTTTTAAGCTGAGTTCAAATTGCTTTTTTGACTTTTTTTACTTGCATACATTATTTTTGGACATGAATTAAAATTCCCTACATATTTATGACCACGCTCTGATTGCGCAGAAGAAAAAAAAAGAGAAGAAAATAACTTATATTGCAAGCACCATTGGGCATTGTCCTTGTCCTTTACTTTTGCCCACAAAAGTTACGAGTTTTCATATGCCGCCCGCTAGCCGTTGGTCCCATTGGCAAGTTTTCGTGCGGCTGCCCGGCTGCCCGGCTGGCTGGTTGTGGTTGCGGCTCTACAGAATATGGCCGTTCACGGACACACACACACACATATATATATATATATATATATATATATATATATATATATATATATATATATATATATATATAGATATATATATATGATGCGTATCGATGACGTTATCAACTACAATTGAAATTGCTTTTTATAGGCGCAAGCGTGAAATTTTCAATATAAAAAGCAAAATAAAGACCCCAAAAAGGATTAAATTTCAAGCGTCTGTCTGCATGTGTGTGTCTCTGTGTGTGTGCTTATGTATGTATATTAACCTTTTACTTTCTGCTCGTTTGCATTCTTTAGCCTAAGTCGGACAGCTTAATCTTTAGAGCATAAATCGTTTATTTGTGTAGTAAAATCTAGGCTTAGAACAGCATCAAATGCAGTGCTTAGACGTTTTTGCAAATCAATTTTCGATTTGCTTAGTGGACTTTCGCCTCAACTGGCTTAAGTTTATTTAAATTAAATGCTTTAAAATTTTTGTATGAATTTGGATCAATAAGATGCAATATATTTTTGGTTAATTTTATTTAAGATTCGGAATGTTTTACTAGAGCAACTGCAATAATCCTATATATTATATTATGAAGTGATGTTAAGAAAATAATAATAGAGTCTGTTATGTTGTGATTGTCAAAAAATGAGAGAGAGCAAGAGAGAGAGGGAGAGAGAGAGAGAGAGAGATTAACAGCTTGCATTATCCCAGTGAGTTTGCCTTCTAGTTGTACACATCTCTAATTGTTAATGCGAGTGAGAACGAGCGAGGGCAGTTCGCAAAAGGTCCATTTTAATAAACGATAAAAATGAAAGAATGAGAAGAGAGTTTGATTAAAAATGCTGAATAGGCACTTGGCTTAGGACAGTTCACTTCATTGATAGAGAAGCTTTTTGTGAGTTGAAATTCAAATGAAAATTTTTGTGATAAATTTATTAGATAACATTCAGACATAAAAATATATAAAAAGTAGCATCCAAAAATATAAACATTTTTGTTTTTAATTTTCTAATTAAAATTGAGCTTAAGCAATTTAAATTGTAATCGAAGTTTGTATAACTTTTGAATTATAGAAAAATATCAAATCTTGTATAACCATTAAATATACTAAGTATTAGAGAATTTATAGTTGTCAACCAATCTAATGCTAAATCCTAGCCAAATCCTCTCCGTTAAGTCAAACTTACTTTAATTTAAGCTGCTGAGGCTCACACTTTGAAATCAATTGAGACCAATAAAACCAGCTTCATGAGCGTGCAAAAAACGAATCTCAAGACTGAAGCACTTGAACGTATTTCTTATTGCAACTAGCTTCTTACATAAACATAAATAAATGAACGCATTTTGAAATTGAATTTGAGCAACGAACGAGTTACGTATTAAGATTAATGTTTCAGACAGAGCACAAAACATAAAAGCCAAATTGAAAAGTGTAAAATAAGAACATTTGGGAATAAGAGAAACACACCCAATTATTTATACACACATACACACACACACAGACAGTCACATACTCCCCAAAGGCGCGTAACAGCTGGAATATGCTAGGACTTGACGACCAACGCACATTGTGGTTAAATATTTGCGGGTATCCATCGTTCCGTTGGCTCACTTAGTGGCCTATGGCAAGTAAATTTACATATCAAGCATCTATTAGCAGCTAATAGATTAATGTTTTGTTTGGTTAGCGTGGGCCAAGTGAGACAGGACATGCCCGATGGGCCAAGGATGGCACCGAGAGCACAAGCATATACTATGTTGGGGACAGTTGTGCAACCCAAGACGCGCGATACACGAAGCGAAATCAAACAATAATACATTACGCATACGCCGCGTGTGTAAGCTAGAATCGAATGTCGCAGGCAACATCAAAGCGCAGGTTGAGCAAATAAAATGGCGCCCGTGTTGGCGCGCTTGCCGTGCAAAAACTTGTGTGTGCGCGTTGCCGCAAGAAAGATTGATTGAATCCAGAAGTGGCGATAACAAGCGCAAAGTGAAATGGTAAATGGTAAATGGTAAATGGTAAATGGAAAGGCAAACAGTCGAAGCAGCAACCCAACACAGAGCAACACAACGAAATGAAACGTAAGCGGGAAAAATGAAAGGACAGCGTGTGGCACGTTAACAAGAAACAAGTATATACAACTATTTCACTTGCCACACGCACATGCGTGCTATTCAAATGTTTGGCTGACGCCATTTGAGCATTTCACAAAAATTTATATACACGTTTGCGTGTCGGTGTGTGTGTGTGTGTGCGTGCGTGGTGTGTATGTGTATGTGTCGATTCCTGCCAACTCGATAAAGAAATTTCGTATTTCAGTCGCTTTTATTTTACCACAAAATTCTTTATTTAGCCATACAGTTGTGTTGGAACTTTCCGATATCTGCGGCGAGTGCTTAAACTTTCCAACAGCAGAAATTTGTAGCATACTACAAGGCGCATATCGCCGGGCCGTGGCGTGTGCGTGTGCGCTCGTAGCCCAGCATAGTTTACCAGCTCTGCGGCGCACAGGTAATTAATTTCATTTTTATCGCATGTCCTATTTGTGCCTAGATCTCCAGCAGTATTTCCGTTTCGCACGAGTGCTTCGTTATTCATCCTTCACAATTTTTTATGTTTTCGGTTTTTGTCCCTTTTCGGCTTTTTTCCGTTTTCGTTTTTTCCTTTTGGTGCCGCGAATCATTTTTGTTGCCCGCTGGGGTCATAAAAACAGTAATTAAACACGAATACTAGTGTCACATGGCGTATACGTGACGTTGGCCATTTTCTCGTTTAATTGTCGCCTTGCGTTGCTCATACGCAGCGTATGCCGCAATTTATAGTTTCACGATACCACGAGTGGCCCACGCCCACGCCCTAGCATTTCTCATTCAGTAGCTCGAAATAGTTAACAACGATTTATCAATTAAATGAGTTAGAGAACGATGAGTATGATTTGTTTGCAATTAACGAGCGCAAAATATTTAACATTCGAATTCCCCCTCGTATCCCCTAAGTTATGGCAACACCACAAGCTTAAGTTGGCCAACAACATAACTCAATAATCGGCCGGCTGAACGCCACTGCATTATCTAGTTAGACCCTTCGGTGGTTATTAATTAGTTTTGACGCTTGTTAGTGCATTTTCATGGCATTTTCATGGCCCGCTCATAGCCCCTGCATGGCTCGTCCATGGCATTGCAGCAGCATTTGCAGTAGGCAAAGTTTGCCCGGTTGCAGCTGCAGGCGGCATAGACAACAAAAGCCTGTTGAGCTCTACAAGGATTAGTTGTTCAACTGTTGGAAGGTGAGCGTGGCGGGCGTGGAGCTGAGCTGGCTGGGATAGGTTAGAAGTCAAGAGTGCTGCCTGCCAACCTGACAGCAGCTGGGGCATAATTATACGAACATGGTACACAAGTTGCTGCTGCCAGCAAATGTTTATGGCTCTTTTTGCGTATATTTTGTGTGTGGGTGTTTTCTGATGTCAGGACTAGGCCACGCCATGCACAACAACATGTCTGTCTGACAGTCTATCTGCCTGTCTATCTATCTGTCTGTCTGGCTGGCTGGCTGTCTGTCAGAGAGCTTGCCTAGCAACCTCAAGCACGGGCACTTCACTGCTCGGCACAAAACAAAAGCGCAGCGTCAACAACGGCCCTTAAAACAAACAAAATACTCATGTAAATATGTGAAGAGACAACGACAACTGCGGCGGTTAAAGCTAACGAACTAATGTAACATAGATTTTTATATAACAGACAGACAGACAGACAGAGAGACAGAGAGACAGGGAGAGGGAGAGCGACACATTGAGATAGAAGCTGCGGAAACAGGCAGCACAGCTGAGTTGAGCCCGGGCACTTAAGCAGCCGGCAGAGCAACAGCCGCGGTTAAGGACGCCTGCAATGATGGGTTCTCCTTAGCCTGATGCTGCTGTTGCCACATCTTGGATTGCAAAACCGCAAAGCACACACACAGAGAGACACTTATAGCCTGACATTTTACATATGTCCTCTTCCTCGCTGGTATCTGTATGTGTGCGTATGAGAGCCCAGCTGGACCCATATGGAACTATAGTCAACTTACTGGAGCAGCAGCCAAGCACCTACAGAACACATATTAAATATGATGGCATTTAGATTTTATGCATTGGGTTTGAGAACCTCAAGTGATTGTCACGGCTTTTAGGCACTAGTGCGACGATTCCCATTGGCTCTAACCCGGCTTGCAAGCATATGAAAAGCCGCAGACACGCCTACATATATGTTATTTAGTTACATTTGGCGCATCAAATATTCATACATTCATGAGCACTTATTTGGAATGCGTATACTTGTGCCACGCACTGTTGCTCCACAGAAAGAGAGAGAGAAAGAGAGAGAGTAAGTGGGAGAGAGGGGAGAGTGAGAGCTGGCTACTAAAAGCCGGAAATTTGCATGCTGCGACTTTTGTGCTGCCTCCTCTTTGCGGGCGCAAAAATTTGCTTACATTTCACAAAATTTCAACCAACTCGAATTTTGTGCTGAATTTTCTACTCCCACTTTTTCTTATTTTTTTTTTTTGTGGCTCAAAACTTTTCACTAGTTTGTTTGCCAGGAACTGCAGTACTTTAAGGCATACAGAAAATATAACAAAAATTATTTAAGCAAAGTTATTATAAGTTTGCTAATGTCATGATCAAAAAGTTTTCTTTAATATAAAATCTAGAAATTAATGCAAAATGAAATTTTTTTTTATTTTTGTAAAATTAATTAAAATTTTATGTGATTTTTATTGTAATGTGATTCCTTTACATACACATTCTGATGTAGTTGATCAGCTTGTAAAACAAGTGAAAAGCACTTAAGAATTGCGAATTGAAAAACTTTTAAAGCAATTTCAATTTTGGCTTTGCATTTCCATTAATATTGTGGCTCATTAAATAAGCAAGCCTTCTTGGTCGTCTTTGCTCAGTTTTATAAGCAACTTAATGAGTTCGTTCGAGCTGCTAGAAAAGTTCGCACAGTTGCCCCAAGCCATCAAGTTCTATAAGTGAGTTTAGCCCATGCACAGAGCCAGCTCAGAGATTTAATTGGGAGGAATCAAATCAAGTTCGTTGCAGGCCAAACTTAAAACTTGTCTTGTCTAAGACCAATTTCATTTAAGCTGCACAAAAGCCAGTAATTGTTGCAAATTTCATCTCAGCTCTCAACCGAAAAGAATTAAATAATGGGAAATTGTTGTGCATTTTATATGCATAAAAGGCAACTTGAAATTGCTGTGAACAAATCAAATTATGTTAATTAAAAGCGCACAACAAAACTGAGCTGAAATGTCCTTGTTGTTGTTGTCGTATTGCTGCTGGCCAACTGGCTGACTCTTTATAGCCGCACAATTTAACGAACCATGCGGAGGCAGCGCGGCTAACTAGGCTGAGACAGGGGCCCCTGGCAGCAAAGAGGTAGATGAATGTTATTTATTTTGCGCGGCCTGAGCCAGGCAGAAAACGCAATCCTTTCGCTTAAGCCCGCCGACAACATTAACTGGCCAACAGAACGACAGCAGAAAAGCTCAACTCAGTCACAAATTGTCACAAATTAACTCAATGAGTGGCGCTTGTGCAGAGGCCACGCTTCTGATTCTGCTGAAATAATTTAATTATGAAGTCGAATTGTTGAGTTCCGACGAAAGGCAGAACGTGCCCCTCTAATGGCTTTCGGCTGTGCTCGGCAGGTCTTATCTAATCCAGACTTTAATCAAATAAGAGTTCAAGCAGTGGCCACGCAATACTCTCCTTACTCAGCCGTCATATGGCGCGTATACGTAATATAATTGCCCAGTTATTGTATGTATATATATACTGGCATTGTGCAGTTGACATGGTAAATGTAATTGCGTCGACTGTCCACGTGCCCCAGACGCCCTTCGATGATTATATAATCGATATGGAAACAACAGACAATACAGTGGACAGCTCGCCACGGACCCACCAAAGGCTCTCAATTGTAGACACTTTTGTTTTCGCACTGTCACCAAGACAAGGGTCAGCTTTGTGGCCAAAATTACAAGCACAACAACCGAAGCGACCAAAATAAATGCTACCCACTAAAAATAGCGTAAAAGAATAATCAGAAAAACCAGCGAACAAAACAACTATTAAAAACGAAACGCGGTCAGACTACGTGTGACTCTGTGCAAATACAACAAAGGGCAAATTCGTAAAAGATATCCTGTTGCAAAAAAAAAAAAGAAAGATAAAAAACAGAAAACAAATTTATGTGCAAACAAGCGCAGAGAATAAGTTTTGGTGTAGCCAACATCAGAACGAGTTTTGTTGCAAAATAAATTTGCAAATTTTTGCCAAACTATTCGAATATGGCAAAAAATGTTTAGCTAATGGCAGGACTCTAATTAAGTGCCTGGGCTAAATTGTAATTAAAACTAATTTAGTTTCTATCAAAGAAAAAATAAAATAAAATATATAAATATACCAAAAATATACAATATATACAAAATGTAAATAAATTAATACATATAGAAATATATATATATAATATAAATAAATAAATATATATCAAATGTAAATAAATAAATACATAGTAGAGCTTGAATTAAAATTCATTAAGTTACTTGGCCTCATACAATAAATAGAATTTAACTGCAATTAAAGCCCAAGCTAACTTAAAGAAATTAAACTAATTTAATATATATTTATTTGCAATTTATATTCATTAGTTCTAAAATATATTGCATGAAAGGCTGCACAAATTTTTTTAATAAACAAAAAAAAAAAAAAAATAATTTCTTTACAATTCAGAAAGTCTTTCTCAACCTAAAATTGTTATCAGAATCTCTTTGAAAGTTCATTCCATAAAGTATGGCATTGTATTTGAAGAGCTTTTAAGCCAACTGAAAGGCACTTTACTATTATTAGCTCACATAATAAATAGGAGCAGCTTTTCTATGAAACTCATAACGGGTCTGGGTATATTATAGTCGAATATTACAGGTTTCAGTGCACAAAAAAAGAGCTCAAATGCTGGGCAAGTGAAAAGCAACAACTATGTAAAAAGCCAGCCGGGACCAGTACACAAAAGCGCAAGCCAAGAAAATGTGGCAGCAGCTCTTTAGAAAAGTATCGAACAAGCGGCGAGAAAAACACGGCTAAAGTGGGGTAAGATGGATAAGCGCCGGGCAAAATGGGTAAAGATGAAGTTTTTCGCGTTGGAATAACACGAAACTTAAAAGTGCAAAAAAAGAAACGAAATGAGATAAAACGAAAGTAATAAAAAAAAAAAAAAACTGAAATGTGGCAACGAAAAGTCAGACAGCGGCTGCTGTGCAACGTCCAGGTTGTTTCCGGGCTAAGGATATGACGACAGCCGGTGCCATTCAGAGCATCTTGCAACTGCTGCGCTCGTCGGCAAAAGTTTTCTCGAATCTCGGGTCAATATTAAAAGTATAGCTCTGCTTCCCAGTTGCATCAGCTTTCCACTTCCACTTTATTTTTTTATGACTAATGTTCGATGGCGACGATTGCTTGTTAAGGCTGGTACACGGCGCGTATACGTAATCTGACAAGCACTTGCGCTGCTGAGTTGAATATAATTTCATTTCACTTTATGCTTTTTATATGAAAAGCTTTTACAGAAATTTCTTTTTATTTATTTCGAAAAGTTGTAGCACAAATTGTTATATCAACTTTGAAGCTCTTAACATTTGGCTTAATTAATCACATTACTTTATCGCTAGCTCTGCGATAAAAGGAATTAAACGGACGTAAATTTATTTCAGGCAATAATTTGGTAACACGACAGCAAATTAGCGACAATTTGATCAGCATGCAGCACCGGGCCGCGTGGCCCAGCTAACTTAATCAATAAAGCCCAACGAAAAAGAAAGAAAACACTTCAAGGTCAATCAAAATGGGCTTTGCAGTAAAAGCGAGGCGTTTTAATAAATGAATTGCTGATTAAATGAAGTTGGCTAAAGCAGACGAGCACGAAAAACGACAAAAAAAAAAAAGAAAAAAAAAAGATATAAAAATGTGGGCCAAAAATCCAGGGCACAAAAGAATGTTGAAGAAAATGTGGAACAAAATAAAATTGAGAAAATGTGCTCATGTGTCTGGCAAGCAGCTGACGGGAGGCCGCAATGGAGGCCGGAACGGATGCCAGGGTGCACGCGGTGTGTGTGCCATAAAATCAGAAGCACGGCAAGCATAGCAAGGCAAGGTTAAACTAGGCAAAAGCCTGTCACAGATGTGAATGCGACTAGCGAAATGTGCGCAGAGACACCATTTTATGGCCAATGATGGCAGAGGCAGAGGCAGAGACCGAGACAGAGACCGTGGCAGAGACGGAGGCACTGGCAGCGACAGCGACTGCCGCCGCGGGCAGCGGATACGCAAGTCGGGCCAAATGGCGCTGCTGAGAATGCAGGAACAAAAACAAAAACAAATATCCGCCTGCGGACCGCACAAAGCCAATGAACGTCAGGCCAGTTCAGCGTTTAGGTCGTGGACAAGAAACGCTGATACATACACATACATTTGTATGTGTATATGTGTGTGCCGAGTTAGTTGGCTTAGGGAGCGCGGACAAAAAGGACAGAAACACGCTCCGCGTCCTGCGAAACGCACGCACAACAAACACTGAAAAGGAAAAGTTAATAAAAGTGTATTAAAAATCAAGAATCGATGAGTACTATTTAGACCCCAAAACAGGCTAGAGCTGTGCGGCCTTGTACCTTGTCGGGAACCCTTTCAAGTGCCGAGACACTTGGCCAACTGTAAGGGCCTAGACCCTAACCAAATATAGCGAAGGACATGCATATGGGCATTGCCAGAAAATTGAGTTATTGTCCGACTGAAGCTTTTAATCTGTGCGATTTTAATGTTTGTACAGCCGCCCATTAGGATTTGGGGAATTACGAAAACAAAAGTAAAACCAATTAGAAACGGCACAAAACAGAAAGAGAGACAGAAAAAAATAATTTCGGAATGAAATAAAGTCTTTGGCAAATAACAAATTAGAAATAGAACATAAATGGGTCAACAATTTCGGCGACGGCCTAAAATCCTTAAAAAATAAAGTCAAAATGTAAAAAAAAATATATATGTACATATATTTTAAGAGATCTGTTATTTAGCCAGACATTGACATGGGGCAATGTTCTGCTCGTAAAGCAAAGAACAAAAACAAAAACTTAATGGATTCGACTAACGGACTGACTTGACTCACCGTCAGCCTGGGGGACCGTTCGACCGTTTTGCGAGTCTTCCAAAGAACACAACAAGAGCGTGAGAACGAAAGAGACAGAGAGACAAAAAGCGCGCGCAAGTGAAGACAAAAAAAAAAAAATAAAACACAAAAAGAAACTGTGTGAAAGCAAATTTTGAAGTAATTTACGCTACGCGTCAGAGAAAAAAGTCGCTGCGTTTTATTTATATTTATGAAATTTAAGGCAAAAAAAAGTAGCTCAAAAATAAAGTGCTTTTAGGAGGCAGCCCTAAAGAGCCCCATTTGCATTCAAGGGTAAAATATGAGAATTTCCTCTTTTGCGGGGAGCTCTTCATTCTTTGTTCGTGTTCATTTTGCTCTAGTAATTCGAGTGTTTGTGTTTAATTTATTTGCATTTCTCTTAATATATTTTGTTTCTTCTTTTTGTTTTCATGTTTGGTTGTTTTGTTTACGCAAAAGCCAACTACTGCAACTACAGTCTAGCTTAGCTGTAGTTAAAAACAAATATGCACACACACACACATACATGCATAATAACAAACGGTACTCACCTATTAAACGCCCACAAGCACACGCACACTTAGGCACGCACACACGTGCATATCGACGAGCGGCGTTGGCGACAAATTTGAAATGCAGTTACATTTCGGAGCGAATTGCATTTGTTGTTGCTTCCTTTTCCCTTTTTCCTTCTAGTATTTCTGTTTTGCTTGTGTCCGTTATTGCTGTTGTTGTTGGCTGCTTAGCTGATAACACAAGCGACGCGGCTATTGCGGGTGAATGTGAATTAGAAAAATGCGACAAATCGCTTTGCACTGCACTTGACAAGCATTTGTTTATTGTGTCTTGTTGTTGTTATTTTTTAATTTTTTATGAAAACACTGAATTGTTGATTAGATTGCTACACTAATTCCTTGCTAGTCGCTTTTTGTTTGTTATTTGTATTTGCTGTAGATATTATGCAAAACTGTGTGCCCTGTTGTTTTACAACCGGCGGCGATTCCGCATACGTAGTGTAGCGGCAGCTTAGTTCTCGAGCAACTGGCGGACGACGGTGGGTGGATGAGCACTGTCACAGAATTGCTCGACTTCCGGCTTTTCGACTTTTTCACAGCACGACGACAAGTTGAGCACTGAGCACGACGTATGCGACCGAAAAATTCTGTGCGGGCCTAGCTAAATTACAGCGTACCCAAATCGCTTGTCTCTCTCTCTCTCTAGCTCACATTGGCTTGGCCACACATACTCTCTCTTTCGCGCACTCTCTTGTTTTGTTTTACTAGGTCTCTCTCTCGCTCTGAAGCAACGGTGCTGTGCAGCTTATAAACTCTGAGCGCGACTATTGTCGTCTTTTCGTTGCTCCAGTTCGCTTTGGCGCCAGACATCAACTGATAGGGCGAACCAGCAGCAGATGCAGCGGCAGCACTCGCAGCGTCGAAAAGCGTCTCTGCTCTGGCGCTAGCGTCGACGCCAACGTCAGCGTCGCATGTGCTAAGTTTTGTTTACTGTTATTTGGCACAAGCCACTGATTCAATTCACTCTCACGCGCTCTATTATGGTGCCTGTGGGTGGTGACAATAAAAGTTACAGTGTTTCAAAATAATGAATAGTTTGGTGAAATACTAAAAGCATCATATTATTGTAATTTAAGAGTTGTTAAATTTGTATACGATTAATATTTTAACTGTTGGTGTTTTATTGAAATGTGTTATATATTTTATTTATGGCTTAGTTAAGTGCACAGACAATTTATTTCAATAATAATTCGTGTATTCAAAGTTTGATTCAAATATATGCAGATCAGACCACAGTGCCTCAATATTAAGAGCATTCTCTCTGAATGCGTTTGCTGCGCAGGCGTCATTTTTGTGGGCAGGCGTTTACCTATTGTTAAATTTCATGACTCTTAATGTGCTTATGCTCTTTCATTAAGAGAAGCCTTCAAATTAAGTGCTTTGATCTTGAGCAAGGTAAACAAAACATATTATAATCATTTCATCAAATATCATATTAAGGTAAAGTAATTATGTATAATAAGAAGTATTAAATTGAATCATTCAAGTGGATTTTTATGCTTACGCGGCATACTTTTAGGCAAAACTAACTTTATAGTGTCTACAAAGATATTTGGAACACATTAACATTGACTCCCTCACATGTTTTCATCTTAAGCTTTAATGAATTCTTTTGAAAATACGAATTATTACACATTAACTTAAATCCCCCGCCTAGATGAGCTCACTGTCGTTGGTAACGTCGATGTCCGCCGCCGCGGCTGGCGTTGCTTCTTTGCCCTCATTGGCGTCGTCAGTGTCCTCGGCTTCCGGTTTGCGTTCCGGTTCCACTTCCACCTCCATTTCCACTTCCGCCTCGCGTACGCCATCCTCGCATACCGTCAATGGCTTGGGCTCCAGCAGCGGTCGCGGCGTCCGTCCCAGGAAAGTATTGCACACGGTCACAATGGACTCGCACTCGTCGGGCGCTTTGGTAACCACAAACACGCAGCTCTGGATGACGTCGTGCGGCGTATTGTCCATCAGCTGGAACACTATATGCTGCTCCTCGATATTGCCGTGCGTGACAACTTTGCCATGCAATCTGCGCTTGACAAAACCGTCAAAACTTTCACCGCAAACTTCAACATTTTTATCGTCCGACTGCTCGAAACTTACCCCAACGGCTCGCCGCTAATTTTCATTTTGAGTTCAGCGTATTTCGACAGCACATAACTAAAACGCTCCTTGGCGTCGCTGTAGTCCATCTGCAGGGGGATATGATAGAGATAGAGCGACAGAGAGAGAGAGAGAGAGAGAGAGAAAGAGAGAGGGAGACAGGCCTACTTACGTCCTCAATGCAGTGGTTGGGCGGTATACAAATCGATAGCTGTGCAAGCACAATTTATTTTACATTATATACACATAATATATTTATAATATAATATCTTAATATGATTCACTCACCGTTTGCTGTGCGAGCAGCACAGCAATTAGGTAATAATAAATGTCCATGGCTGAACCGCTCAGCGATCGGCTCCAACTCCAACTAAATCGCATGAAGCGCTCCGACTAGGTTTGGCTCTGCTTAACTTTACAATAGACACCACTGACGTCATAATAATTAATATAATACGTAAAAACAAAAGTTCATTCATTGGAAACTCTCACGCTAAAGTATAAACCTGATTGCCAAGCCACAGCATTTTCGTTTGTAAAATTTTAGTGTTCGCTTTGGAGAATCAATATTAATGTAATCAATGTGAAATTTACAAACTAATATACATATTTTTATATTTTTAAAAATTATTTTAAATATTTTTGCTTATTAAATTTGATTGGCAACATTATTCAATCTTCCAGTCAACTCACAAAGATACCTTCGACTCATACTTGAGACTAAACACAACTAGACGAAACACGTGACTTAAATAAAATAATGAGAACAAGAAATAATTAAACTATGGACTGTCTACTCAAACCCAAATCTCAATTTTCACTACAACCAATCCATGCTCTCACATTTGAGATTACTGACCCATCCATAAGAACACAAAAAGTGATTTCACACGCTTTAATTTCATATTAATTACTGAGTAAGTACTTAAATCGCAATATAAATGCTAATATCAAAAATATATATACACAATAATAGCTAAAACTTACTATTAGCTCAACACAAGTTCAAGGCAGGTAAAGTTTATTTGCATTAATTTTATTTATTTCATTATTAATAAACCTATCGAAGGTGAGGATATTCTGTTTGCTTGGTCTGGTATTTGGTTTTCAGCCTAAAATTCAAACAGCTGCGCACATTGGCAATTGTTCTTCGATATTTTTGCTATATAAGAGCAATTAGTCAACTTCAAATCATATCAATATCAATAACGATCTTGTCTAGCTAACAATCTATCGAGATGCGCGCCGCAACCATTTTTCTGAGCTTCGCCATTTTGGCCACTTTCGTAGTGCGACGCAGCGATGCGGTGGCCTGCACATCCTTTGATCCTGATTTACCTACAGGTTGCACCAACTGCGAGCTGGTTGAGAATGAAGATCATGTTGACTGCTTAACATCAACGACAACAACAACAACAACAACAACAGCGGCAACAACTACAACAACGACCGGAACTGGCGTAACTGCAACAGGCACCAGACAACGAAGGGTGCGCGTCAACAATCTTCAGTACACAAATCAGCGACGTGTCCGCGTCACCAATCCCAACACTTTGAACAGACGTCAAACTAACTCCAACAGACGTGGGAACGCGAGGCGCTCAAATGTGGGGCTAGGTAACTCGAGGCGTGGCAACGCAAGGCGTAGAAACGGCGCCAACGTCCGTGTAATCAGGGGTTAAGCTGGCTTTAACAAAACATCATTTGTATTCGTTATAAAAAATAAAATAAATAAAAAAAAAAATTCTATACTTTTTTGCTTATTTTGCCATTTTTAAATCAAAATAACAATTTGTAAAATTTGTAATGCCGCAAATAAAATAATTTGAGACTTTACAAAATACTTGATCATTTAAATTTTTAATTACATTTTCGGTTTTTTTTTTAAATATTTATTTGTATATTAAATATTTTATTTTAAAAAATTATTTTTTATTTTATTAACATGAAAAAATAATTAACAAATTAAAATTTATGCATTATTTATTTTTAAGTTTATTTTTAAAATCACTTATATTTATTTTTAATTTTATTTATAATTAAAAATAAATTTATTACAATTTTTATTTTATTTTATTTATTAAGAATTTTTTAAAATGTATTTTTTTTTTATATTGTATATTATTAAATTAAAATTATATATTTTTTTTTTTCATTTTTAATTAAAAAAATATTTGTTGATTTTGCTAAAAATAAAAAAGAAAATTTATTTTCCATTTAAACTAAACTCTCAAATATTAATTATTTTTTCTAATATCAGACATTTAAAAATTTTTTTTATTATTTTTAGGCTCAACTTTTAACTGGGTTAAATAAATTTGCTGACTTAAATTCTAAATTTAAATTCTTTCATATATTTTCTTGTTTATTAAAGGCAAAGCCTAAGTTAAATATAAATCTTTTTTTACCTGTTTTATTACCTCTGGAGCTGAAGGGTAATGAAATTTTTGACATAGAAAATTGGTAACAGTTGTGCAAATAATAAATCAAGGTCTAATGCTTATTGCGTTTGGTATAAAAAGCGCTGCGTTTGCTGCAAACGATATAAGAAGTTTTTTGAGGAATTTCCTGAGAAGTTGACCACAACATGAGAGCGTACACACTTGTGCTTACCTGTTCCATTTTGGTGCTGCTCCAAGTACGGGGTGGCGATGCAGTTGCCTGCTCGGAAACGATCACCACAAACTGCACCGACTGCACGGATGGCAACAATGCGAGCAATGCGGACTGCACCACCACCACCACCACCACCACAACCACATTCAGCCCCGTGACGGTGCGTAACAATCAACGAAACGTGCGAATCAACAACTTGCAATACTCGAATACGCGTCGCATTCGCATATTCAATCCCAACAGCGCCACCAATCGCTCCAATCGTCTGTCCAATCGCGCCGCCAATCGCCGCTCCAATCGTCGCAACAGACGTCGCAGAGGTCGCAATGTGCGTGGTTAGAAAAAGTGAAAACTTTTTTTTATTATTTTCTTTTTTATTATTAAATAAATAAACGACTTCAACTTATATTTGTTTTTAAATGTGCGTGAGGCCGGCTTAATTAATTAAATATTAACATTTTTTTAAATATTTAATTTACACTCAACCATGAAAGCTAAGTGAGTATCTATTAAAACAGCTATTAATAGTTAACTTTTTGTAGAGTCGCATTCTTTTATGTTCTTGAACTCATTTAGTAATTTGCTGAAAGTATTTTAGTAAAAGTTGTAGTTCCTGTTCTAGAATTAATCTCAAAATCTAGCTCAAATATTTTGGTTTATCTGACACACTATAGCATGCCGGATGAGGGTTTAGTTTTTCTAGAGTTATACTATATTTCTGTTCAAAATGCTTACAAAAAATGTAAAAAAATATATTCATCCATAAATTTATAATATTTTACGAAAAAGACCAAAAATAATCCGCGCCATATGTTAGACTACATTAAACTACATGTATTTCAGCTTCACGCTTCATATCATTCAGCTTTCTGTTGATGCACAATATGCAAGTAGAACTGATCTCATTGAGAAACATATGATTTACGAAATATGTGTACTCATAAATGAGCTATTTGTAATAAAAGACAGTCACAGGCTTAAGTGTATCAAAATATAAATAAATAAAAACATATTTATACATATAAATATAAACAAATGAAAGAAATAAAAATTAATGAAACTCCATCTGCTTCTATAAAAAAAAAAAAAAAAAAACAAATTACTTATATGAAAAATATACATTTAGTTCTGTTATCTTCAGAATTATATAATTATTAAACATATTGAAATATGTATATCAGTTTCCACCCTTTTTATTTGGAATATCTATGAATATTTTTAAGCCTTTTTTCCACTTATTTTGATTTTACCTGCACTTAGGTACATATATTTATGAATATTTTTAAACATTTTTCCACTTATTTAGATTTTTCCCTACCTGTAGTTAGGTATATGCTGTCGTCAGTTCAGTTGCTTATTTTGACTACGATCTTTTCATCTATAGGTAGATAAGATAAATCGACATATTGAAATAAAAACAGAGCAGCAGGCTGAAGCGAGATTTTTATGCCCAACTTTGCTGATAAGCTGTTTAGGATGTTTACACATGGTTTTAACATGTTTCGTGTGAAATTGTGTTGGTCCCGTTGTCAGGCTGCAATTACATTGACAATGAACTGAAAGAAGACAAGAAGAACACAAGCGCAATGCAATGACTCATTGTAGTATTATTAACATAATGAGCTTGAAGAGCATATCAAGATTAGATTCTGAAAATGAATAAGAACTACATAAGAGTACCTGACAGGTACTCGATTAACAAGCAGAAAGACAGCTGATTGCTTTAGTTTACTTTTCAAAACAATGATTCAATTGTTCTTATCTGATCTTATCTGGTCTGCAAGATGCGCAAAAATATATATTTAAGTGATTTGCAGTCTGCTAGCCGACTCTGGAAACGAATCGGTTTGCATTGAAATCATCAACAAATAACTTAGAACTCGGATTTCTATTTACAATATATTAAAATATAATTTATATATTGTATTTAAATAAAAAGTGAATCTAAAATAAAATGTAAAACTAAATGAGCAGGTAATAAAAAATGCAAATATGGATACAACACGCAAGAGTTCTTCTAATAGAGATAGACGACTAGGAGACACTCAAAGTATTCTTGTTTTCGCACACATCTAACGAGTTTTGTTTTAACAACTTCGGCAAACAAATTCCACGTCCATATAAGCAAATATTGATGCCTTCATAGCTCTAGAGAGACGAGCCCGACTAAAACACTCCAAAATATATTTTACTTGAGCGATCAAACATAATCTTATTACTGAGCTTATTATATTACCTAGAGTAAATATATAAATTCAATTCAGCAAATTATAATTTTAATTTTTCTCTTTATGGTTTCTGGATATCTCATTTGTTTTGCCAGCTGGATTATTGATCGTGTAGAGTGTGAACTCTCAGGCGCTGTGCCTCTTGATAACTTGACCTTCGGGACAGTTAAACGTTACCTCGATGCCGTTCTCAAGCCAGGGCTGCGCCACGATCACCACATTGCACACTTTCGTTGTGGTACCCTCAATCAGCTCCACATCGTAGACGTTTCTGTAACCTGCAACAACTTGGCTCGTCGCCTTGATTATTCTGCCCAATCTATACAAAGATTGAAGTAATTTTATAAATATTTTTGAATGTAGTTAAATACTATTCGAAAATACTTACTTATAGTATGGACCATCGCCGCTCGCCAATTTGGTCAGCGAATCGTTTAGAGTTTGCTCGGCAGCTTTCAGATCATCGCCAGAGAGCTCATTAATTCCGCCAGGAATCTATAAAAGAGATAAGAAGTACATTAATAAATAAATAAATATATATATGTATATATATAATAATCACTTACGCCAGCCGAAACAGCTGTCAAGGCCAAGCCGAGAACAAAGATGATTTTTATTGAAATCATTTTATTTTATTTTTTCGCGTAGCTCCTTCCGAACGTTGCAAAGAACGTTTCCAGATTGAATGTTCGACGTCCAGCTGGATCGTCTTTTATAGCAGATCTCCAGCTTTAGAGTTTATGTATAAGTATGTGTGAGTTTTCGCCGCAATCGCCAATTTGCCAAATCGATCTGAAAGCAACAAAAAGTAAGGTAGGGAGAGAGAAAAATAGATGCAATGAAGAGAAATTTTATATATAAATATGAATAATTATATAGTCATATTAGTATAAATAAATAAGTAATATAATTCTGTATTATTTGAAGATTATTCACATCATAAATATAATCTTTAAATAGAGAATGAAAGAATAAATTTATATAAATATATATAAAATTTTTTCTTAATGATCTATCTAGAACGGTGTGCACATTAGGCCTCACAAAGACAAGGCCAGAATTAGAATTCATTAAGACTAAATTTAATATTAAATTTATTCTTTATTGCTACTCATATATTTTATCGACTGGCAAATTGATCATGTAGAGTGGATTTCTTAGGACCGTCGGGACAGTTAAACGTCACTTCGATTCCGTTCTCGTTCCAGGGCTGCGACACGATCACCACATTGCAAGTCTTCGTGGACGTTTCAGTAACCCGCAATAACTTGACCCGTGGCCTTGATTATTCTCCCCAATCTATGCAAAGATGTAAATAATTTTATAAATATTTTTAATGAATTTATATATAGTTCATAAAAGTCTATAAAAGAGATAAACCGCTGTCAAGGCCAAGCCGAGAACAAAAATTATTTTTAATGAGATCATTTTTATTATTTGAAATACTCTTTCCGAACTTGACAGAATGAATGTTCGACGTTCAACTAGATCGTCTTTTATTGCCGAGCTCTAGACTTAGAATGTATGTTTGAGTGTGTGCAAATTGCGAAATCAAAGAAGATAAAACGAAAGAAGAGAAATTATACAATAACAAAAGTCAGTTTTTTTTTTATTTATTTTTGCTTAATTAAGTTCAGTTGCTTTATTAAGAATTTGAATGTGCCAAAAAATATGCTTTAAAACTTATTATCAGTTTGTTTGGTTATTTATTACATAAACATACAATTTCGCAAAATTATTATACCCTGAAATCCCATTTTTAATGCATTCAGGTTATAACAATAATTTGGAAATGAGCTCTAATAGGCCAGCCGGTAAATTAAATCTGCTATTGTTGTTGACGTAAAGCAAACTCAGAGCTGAGCTCATGTTGCTGTTTAATTAAGTGATATCTGTTTTTAATAGTTATTTCTTATTTGCTAATTATAGCCAAAGCTAAAGCTGAACTAATAAATTCTTAATAAGCATCAACAACCGAGAGAATCTATCCTCTTTCGCCTGCCTATCTGAACTGTCTTCTGTGTGTCCTATAAGAACTTGAGATTATATTATGTACATTGAGTTCGTTGCGAGCTCACATAGTAATCACGACTAACTTTTTCTTTATTTTTACTAAATATCTCACATATATTTTACCACTTGGATTTTAGATCGTGTACAGTATAAAATCTTAGGCGCTGTGCTTCTTGACAACTTGGCCGTCGGGGCAGTCGAACGTAACCTCGATGCCGTTCTCGAGCCAGGGCTGCGACCAGATCTTTACAGTGCACACCTTCGTGTTGGTGCCCTCAATCAGCTCCACTTCGTAGACGTATTTGCTGCCCGAAACAACTTGGCTCGTCGCCTTGATTATTTTGCCCAATCTATGCAACGATTTTAAACATTAATTAAATACACTTAAATATAGTTCATAAAAACTTACTTGTAGTGGGGTCCGTCGCCGCTCGCCAATTTGCTCAATGAATCGTTGAGAATTTGTTCTGCTTCCTTAAGAGCATCGCCAGAGAGTTCCTTAATGCCACCGCGAGCCTATGTGCAGGGATTATATATAAATATATAATTATATATAAAATTGAATAGATGTATTAACGAATTAATTAAAAAAAAAAAAAAAAAAAAAAAAAAAAAAAAACCGTAAGTATATATATATATATATATATATATATATATATATACTTACGGTTAAGCCAGCTGAGCACACTGTCAAGGCCAAGCCGAGAATAAAAATTATTTTCATTGAGAGCATTTTATTTTTTTTTTTTTTTCGCAACTTCGTCCGAACTATGCAAAGCACTTTTACAGAATGAATGCCCGACGCATAGGTGGATCGTCTTTTATAGCTCTACTTGATGAGTATGTTTGGAGAGTATTTGCTTCTCACTGAGCAAATCGATTTGACAGCAATAAAGTGGGAGAATGAGAAATAGAATTATTGAATCAAACAAAATAAAAGAAATTATAAATACATATATGTCGAAAATAAGTTTGCTCACATCATAAGCTTTGATCTTAAGCAAAAGAAAGAGTTCGACCAAAGGTATGAAATCACAGATAAATAATAAATATTTATAAATAAATATAAATAAAAATAAATGATTTCACATTAGAGACTAAATAGTTTTAGTTGTTTAGCTTTAAGTTTTACTGACTAATTAAAAATTTAGCTGAGCAAAAAGAATATTTTAAAATAAATTATCAGTATTTTTGGCTATGCAAAAAACTGTAGCGAATTTTTTACACTGTCTGACGTAAAAAGTTTAATCCCATAAAAAATATGTTAAATAGACACTACTGACTACATAATGCTCGTTGGCGATCTAAAAACACTTGAAACTCAAAGTGAGTCTCAAGAGCGAGTCTACAGACTGAAGCTGTAGATAGATATAGTGTTTTTTGAGTTTTGGTCGCTCAAAGCTAATATACTCCATTAAGCCACACAAGCGAGTATAAAAACATCCGGAACAAACGATAAGAACCAGCTTAGCAAAGATTTAAAAAAATATATAATAATAAGCATAATCCAACAAAAATATAATATAATATATAATATGTAGCAATATAATTTTTGTCAAAAAAAAAAAAAAATAATGAAAGCTGATTATTGTTAGTACACCTGATACTGTTAGGGAAGCCAAACATTAATGACAATAGATATAATTCTAATGAAATATTAAATTAGTCTAGCCAGAGAGCCTTAAAATGTAATCACTTGTGCTGCTCCGATATTAAGCAATTGCAATTACTATTTATCCGTATCAATGGGGCAAAGGATATATCCTCCTTTGCCTTGTTCACTGCCTTCATTAGTCCTACAAAAACTTAAGCTGACAATTATATCAAGCTTTTGTTAGTCAGAGTTATACTTACTTATAGTAATAAGTCTGTAAGCATTGATACACCCGAGATTACTACAAACTGATAGGGTATTTAATAGTCGTTCAATCTAGTCCCCATCATTGCATTCTAATTTGTTTATTTTAAGCCCCCACTTTGACGTCAACAATAAAAGCTATTTATTTAATTTGCTAAAGATTTTTTTTTAATTTTAAGAGGGAGAAGAATAACATCAAGAGAGGGCTCGACTTCGATAAGTATAGATGTATCAACAGGTTCTTTACTATGGAATCTTCATAATTGCATAGATTTTGCTCTAGAAAATCTTTCTTCTTTTGAATACAATTTTCAAAGATTAATTTTTGTCTATGTGCAGAGCTTCAAGTCTGTAATATTTGATATGATTGTGAGAGGACTAATTCAGCTCCGCTGAACATATATACTGGGAGGAAATTGTATATGGGATCTGTCAAGCCTTCAACTTCGTATCACATACATATTCATAAAATTATTGCAGTCTGAAATCAGAGCACTGATAGTTCAGAAGATCTTACATATATATTGATTGACATTCACATAAGCAGACTTTAGCTTTTACTTTTTCTTTATTGTTTCTGAATATCTTATATCATTATGGATTATAGATCGTGTATGGAATCTTAGGCGCTGTGCTTCTTGACAACTTGGCCGTCGGGGCAGTTAAAAGTCACCTCGATGCCGTTCTCGAGCCAGGGCTGCGACCAGATCTCGACATTGCACACCTTCGTGTTGCTGCCCTCAATCAGCTCCACTTCGTAGACGTATTTGCTGCCCGAAACAACTTGGCTCGTCGCCTTGATTATTTTGCCCAATCTATGCAACGATTTTAAACATTAATTAAATACATTTAAATATAGTTCATAAAAACTTACTTGTAGTTGGGTCCATCGCCGCTCGCCAATTTGGTCAGTGAATTGTTTAGGATTTGCTCCGCTTCCTTCAGATCATCGCCAGAGAGCTCCTTAACACCACCAAGGGACTAAACGAAGCGATTAGATATGCATGAATATATATATATACATATGCACATATAAAAATATGTACTATTTACTTACGCCAGCCGAAACAATTGTCAAGGCCAAGCCGAGAACAAAAATTATTTTCATTGAGAGCATTTTTTTTTTTTTTTGTTTCAATATTTCTTCCGTGCGCTGTGTTGCTCGATTCCAGACTGAATGTTTGAGGCTCAGCTGGATCGGCTTTTATAGGCCGTCTTCACTTGTTGAGTATGAGTGTGGGTGTGTGTGTATGTATGTGCGTGTGAATATTTGTCTCACACTAAGCAAAGCGATCTGACAGCAACAAACTGGGAGAGTGAGATAGCGAGGAAGATAGAAGCAAAACAAAAGAACAAAAATCATATACTTTATTCCTGACTAATTAAACATGTAAATGAGAGAAATATTTTAAAAGTTAATTAAAGTTTTATAAATTTATTTGTGCAAAAAAACAAATGTAAATTAAAAACCAGATGTAGGCGTGGCAGACCCCATAGTGTATATATATATATATATATATATATGAGTCAATTTAGCTATCCAATTATTTGTCTGTTCATATTTTTGCAGGCTGCGATCATAGAACCTATAATAACCAAAGACTTGAGTTTGATAGATATCGGAGTCTGTTTCAGAAAATAAATAGTTATTCTTATCTATGAAAACCCTTATCAGTTACTAAATCATATCACCTACATGTTTAAAACTACTTGTAGCTTCATGTACCTGAAAACATACAATTTTGATGTGATACTTGAGCAGGTATCGGTTCAAGTACAAGCAGACTTTTATGATTATGAATTACATATACACAAAGCATAAGAGCATAAGACAGCATAAGAAGGCTGCAGCAGTCTCTAGGTGTGTTTAGTGGATATATGAGAGATTTGGCATATTTAGAAATAAGACAAACAAGCAGACTGATAGATGGAAGGATATTGCACAAAACCAATATACTCCATAACCAATTCAGCGAGTATATTAATATTCAGAACAGGCAACTGGAACCAGTTTGACAAATAGTAAATTATTAAAAAAAAAAGAAGAGACATAATTCTATTAATTGTTGATTATTAACAAGCAAGTATATATATATATATATATACTTGCTTGTTAATAATCAACAATATATAGATATATATATATATATATTAATTTTTTGTAGTTGTTCATTTAATTTTCAGCTATACAAATAAATAAATAAATAAATAAAATAATAAAAAAAAAAATATATTTATATATATATATATATATAGATATATATATAGATATATATTTATTTATTTTTTTTATTTTTATTTTTTTTTTTGTTTTTTTTTTGTAGTTGTTCATTTAATTTTCAGTTATATAAATAAATATATATATATATTTACATTTTATCGAAATAAAATTCAAGCCGCGTAGTTCTTTTAAACACGTTCTGCGTCTGGAGTATTTATGATACTCATTAGCATGGGTGTGTCAACAATAAATATGTAAAAGACATGTTAAAATAATACTCTCGAAATGAACTCTAATAGGACTACCTGTAGGAGCTAGAGCTGAGCTCTTGCTGCTGTTTAATTAAGTGAGATCTGTTCGTAGCAGTTGTTTTTTTTTTTTTTATTAACTATAACTATAACATTATTCAGGCTATACCCATTGAAGTTGCACTAACGGGACTTGCTGTCATTTAGTATGCGTAAATTCGATATTGGCTTAGATGATCTACCCTCGTTTGCCTACCTGCTGGCAGTGTGTCCCTTGAGAACTTGAGAGTTTTGTGGCGAATCATGGGAAGAGACTGAAAATATCGGACTGCATTTAGTCAGAGCTAGAAAAGCGCATAGATACACCCGCGAATAACTCGAAATGCTAGGGTATTTCCTAGTCGTGCATCGCCGACCCCCACTATTCATACTTGTTTATTTAATGCGCCCGCATGTTGACGTCGCTAATTGAAGCACACAAATTATGTAATTTGCTAAAGATGCATTTGATTTGAAGAGGGATTACAATAAAACTGGTTCCAAAGCTGTTCACATTAGTTTTTTATTCGCATGTTTTTACAATGGTGTCATTACAGCAGCGATTACCAGGTGATGTCAACGTTAGTATTATCGCCTTCGCACTGGATTTTCACATTGGTGCCGTTCTCCTTGAGCCACGCGCGAGTCCAGATGCGGACCACGCACTGCTTGACGTCACTATCATTGGTCAGCTCCACTTCAAAGTTCTCCAGAATGCCAGCGACAACTTGCCTGGATGCCTTCAGCACTTTGGTGGCACTGCAGAAATGTATATAGTATGAGAAGCGCATATTTTACATATATTTCAAGTATCTCTATCTCTCTCTGTCATATATATGATGTAAGACTAAGTACTAAGTACCCTGAGAGTGCGATAGCACTTTATGTACAGGGTATTTCTGAGCCTGATATGAGCGTGGAGTTAGCTTATCATACTCGCCCGCCTAGCGAAAAGAGCATATTTGCTACGTAAATATGCATATGGCAGTTGCTTAATATATTCTTGCTCTTTGAGGTTACACATGTGATATGGAAAATATGTTGACAATTTTTACTCGCTCACAAAGTAAAGAGAGTATATTGGCCTTAAACCCAATGTGTATCGTATCACATTGTTTTGCTAATTTTAAAGCAAACATTATATATATATATATATATATATATATATATATATATATATATATATATATAGCATATCTGACTATTTTCAGAAATGAGCCTAGACATAAAATATTCATCTGGCACATCAGATAATTGTAAGGCTAAAATATAGAGTATTGCGCAGTCGAGCAACAACTGTTTGCTTGCTTACCTAATCAGTGCGAGCAGAACAAAGAACTTGTGTGCATGTGAAATGTTTGGTGACTCACGTATAGCTGGGTCCATCGCCAGTCGCCAGCTTGGCCAGGGTCGCGTGCAAGTTCTGAACTGCCTTCTCCAACTCATCGTCACTGAGTTCGGCGGGTGCTCCCACGAGAGGACCTGAGGCCAGAGTCGCGCAGACGAGCGCAAAGACTGTCAGACAAAAGATTTTCGAACCGAACATTCTCAACTTTCAGCTGTTTGTAGCTTGGCCAAGAGTTTAACCTTAACTGAATTCTCACTCACAGAATTTTGAGTTATATACGCCGTTTGCTCAGAGCACGGTTCGTAAATCGTTTCCAACTTGCACCCATACTAAAAGAAGTTACGAATATGTGTAACTATATAGCTATGCGAATATCTAAATTCATTCGAAAATATATTTAAAATGTTAATAAGCGAAGCGTTAAGTCTTAAGAGTAATTTTATGCCCGTTTCGATAATGATCTCTTAAATAATTAGAAAATTGGCTTAAGCTGGAAATGTGAGGGGGAGAGAGAGATCGAAATATAATATAAGAATAGATAGAGAGACTGAAATAGAATTAAAGAGAAAGAAAAAGTAAGCGAGGGGAAGGGAAAAATAAGAGAGACAGAAAGGACACAGATAGAAAGGGAGTTGGTAAAATAAAAATATGGCGAGGCAGAGATATAGATATATATATATATATATATATATATATATATATATATTGACTTAAAGTTAGCTTAAAAATAGAGGGAGAGAAGAAAGTGAACTAGAGAAAAAATAAGAGAAGCTTACAAAAATAGGCAGAGAGAGGGAGAGCGGAAGTGACGAATTGGTGAGAGGAACGAGGGAGCGGGAAAGAGTTTAAGAAAGAACAGGAGGGGCAGACTGAGTCTGTGGATTCGGACGTATATCTTTAATTCATCAGTCGCTTTCTTCAGTAAAAGAGAAACAGAGAAGAAACCGTGACACAGTAAGTCAGCTCGATAAGTTCGCTAGTGCTCAGTAAAGGGAAAAGGAAGCAGGAAACAAAGACGGAGAGAATGAAAGATAGAGGTATCGAAAGAAAGGTTGAGAGAGATGATTTGATAGGGGAAGAAAGACGATCTCTGGCATTTAAACATACATATTAATTGATAATTAATTGACAATATTAAAATATTGAAATATATTGAGAAAAAAAATAATAATATTAATAATTTTTAATGACTGTTGAGCTGTACAGCTAGATACTTTTTTTTCCAGTGTAGTTACAAATTGACGTCAATTAAATCTCCAAGCAATTAAACATTATTTGTATATAAACAAAAATAACAATCTTTATTATAGATCTAACATTTAATTTTTAATTAAAATGTGATTTTTTGAAGAGAGAGATTGTAGATATGATTAGATTGTATTATATGATTAATTATTTATTAATTAATTAGTTTTATTAACTATTCAAAAAGAGAAAAAATTGCATAAATGCTGTAATGTTACAACAGGCTAAGGAGACTTTTTTAAAACAACTAATATGAGAATGACTCAATTTATTATATAACTGTATATAGTTAAGTGTGTGTGTCTTTGTAACGTAAATTTATCAACATAAACATTTCGCCCCACAAAAGTTGATGTTCAAACAGCAACCGATAAGGAAGCAAAGTTGATTCCATATATTAAATATATATACTTATATATACATATATATGAAATCGTATACTATAGATAGATACAGATTTAACGTTAGCTTAAAAAGTAATTTCAATAACGTTGTCATCGCCCTCGTGTTTGATTTGTATATTGGTGCCGTTCTCTTTAATCCAGGGCTGCAGCCAGATCTCGACTTCGCTCTCTTTGATGGCATCATCCTGGGAGAGCTGAACCTTGTAGCGATAGATCATGCCGGCAACCACTTGCTTCGTCACAGACTTCACCTTAACAACTCTGGAAGCAGGAATTTTCCCGTTAACTACTTACTGGATGTATGTTTGTTTCTTTACTCACTGGAAGTTGGGCTTGTCGCTCATGCCGGACACTTTGGCCAGCGATGTGTTCAATATTTCCAGGGCATATTGTAAATCAGAGCCCTTAAGCTCACTCGATATACCGCCGCACAACGGTTCGTTCTGTTCAGCCATTGAGTCGATTCTGATAAGGCCGCGGCTCTGCTTGTAATTTAAACACTTTGTAAGACACCCGCCGATCCGAAGTTGGGCAGTGGAAAGAAAATAAACAATTTATTGACTTTGTTTAATGTCGCTTTGTTCGGCAACGCGTCATTGACTGAGAGCATCGAGTCGAATCGAACAACTGGCACAGTTCAGGGTGGGCATTGGACTTTCTTTGTGTGCGTAAAGTAAAACACAGCGAGACGCGGAGAGCGCCTGCACAGAGAGCGACGTTCATTCTCGCGCTCATTTAATTTCCATGCGAGTGACTCACTCGTGTGGATGATATCGTAAACAAACACTGGAAACGGCGGAGAAATAATGGAAGTTTCCAAGAGCCATCGATAACGATAATTGTTATCACAATGATCGCGCTCGTTGAGTGAAATATACGTAAATTAAATGAAAAACCATTATGGATTTATTAACTTCAGCATACCAATTCTTCAAAACAAATGTGAGGTACAAATCTAAAAAGCCTTACAGCTAAGCTCGCTCTCTATTCAATTTAAATAACGCAATAATTAACGAATTTTCGTTGTTTTTATAGTACACTATAAATACATACATACATATCTCCCTCTCTATGTGTGTGTGTATATATATAAATTTAAGTATTTGTTTACACTTTTCACGCGTAACATAATAATTCAATTTGCAATTGAAATTCTTGTTGGTAAATCTTTCAAAAAATACGTTTATCCCCCGGCCGCACCCGGCGAGAACCTTAAGCAGAACTTAATTAATATAGTTTATCCATTCGCTCGCCTTATCCCTCTCGTTTCGTTTAGATGTGTATGTGCATGTGCTCCAGCAGCTGGGCACGATCGGAAAATATGGATGAGCACATTTCGCATTCGAAGCAGCGGGTGCGTCGCTCCGTCTTGCTTGCTGCGGCCGCCTTGGCTGCATCGGCTGCGTGCGCAGCGGAGACCACCTCGGAAATGGAAAAGAAGCCGGAGGTGACATCCGAGGTGTTGCCACTCGCCGCCACGCCCACATTGTAGGAGTCCACTCCATAGCTGAGATATGACTTGCTGACGGCTTCTGCTGGTGTCGGGTTGCTGCTGCTGCCGGTGGATTTCTTGCCGCTGGAGCCGCCGGCGGCAGTTGATGATTTGCTGGCGCCTCGCTTGGATGCTGCTCGGCTGCTCGAGCTGTTGCCCGTCAGCTGTCGCAGATGGCGCGATGTGCGCGCCGCCGACGACGTGGATGACGTGGGCGTTGCCGGCTGCCCAGCTGTGGCAGTGACACGCTGCTGGCTCTCCACCATATCGCGCAGGTCCGGCGACGTGGGCTCAATCTTGATCAGATTTTGCTCCTCCTCCGGCAGGAACTGCGGTGTCGTCGACGATTCGCTGGTGAAGCGCAGCCGCGCATTGCGATCGTGCTTGAGCGGACTGCGCAATATCTCCTCGAGATCATTGACAATGCTCGGATTGTATTTGTCGTAGGCCTTCTCCCGCAGCATTGACGTGTGCATCATCAGATGCGTATCGTCGTACATGAACTGGACGCGCTGCTGCTGCTGCTCCTGCTCCTGCTTGATGTGCAGCGGACTGGAACTGATCTGATTGGGCGGCTGCGTGGCGGGTGATATAATCTCGTAGTCATCGACGATGCGCGAGCTGGAGACGCCGCTCGACTTGACCAGCTGGCTGCTGCTCAGCTGGCTGCTGCTCTCGCTGGTGCTGGTGCGCGTAATGTAGCTGCGTCCGCCGCGCGTCTTCTTCGCTGCACTCTCTGGCGGCACACGCGACTTTTCCGTGTGTATCATGCGTGGACGCGAGCTGCTCGCCCCAGCTGCTCCCGCTCCCGCTCCAGCTGCAGCTGCAGCTGTGGCTGTACTCTTGGCCGCCTTAGTCGACTTCCTGCGCGTGCTGCTACGACTGCTGGCAACGGCGGATTTGGCAGTCTCCTCGCCAGCTGCAGCTGCTGCTCCATTCCTATCGCTCTGCTCGGCCAGCTTGGCTGCGCCACGTCGCGTCTTGGCGCTAACCTGCGCATTGCTGGACGAGCTGACCGCCGGCAATGTGGTATCATTGACCACCACGAGCGAATCGATTTGATAGAAACTCTTGTACGTCTCATCGGCCGCGTTGCCATTGCTGTTCGCCTGCAGGAACTTTTCATCCCAGCCGCTGCTGCTGGTGGCGGCTTTGGCCGCAGCCGTAGTCGCAGCCCCATTTGCCCCACCATTTGCCACGATCTTCGTTTGATGAGCAGCTGAGCGCTTGCGCTTCTGCTTTTTAGTTGGCAACGCGTCGCCGCCTTCCAGCAGATCATCCACATTCTCGACGTCCAGGTCGCAGAACTCCATTTCGCTGGCATAATCCTCGCCGTCCTTATGCTCCGCACGCATGTGAGCGATCTCGTGGGGCTGCAGCTTCCGTCGCCGCTTATACTTCCGCGGACCAGTCTAAGCAACAGGCAATTATTGGGTTTATCAAAAGTCTATACATAAATCGATCTTCTGTGGAGCTACTCACGATTGGCTGTCGCTGCTTGGCGGTGTTCGTGTCGCTGTGCTGGATGAGGTGCTGTATGAGCTCATTGGACGAGGACAAGTCCGCCTTGCAGTCGGTGCAGTGATACGTGCCGCGCTCGGTGTCCAGGCCCGAGTGATGCGACCGTATGTGCTCGCGCAGCACGACGCGCTGATTGAAGGCGCGCGGACACACGGAACAGGCGTAGGGCTTCTCGCCGGTGTGTATGCGCTCGTGCTTGCGCAGCGTGCCGCCATCGGCGAAGGCCTTCCAGCAATAGTGGCAGCCGTAGGGCCGCTCGCCCGTATGGATGCGCACATGTATCTGCTGGGAGCTGCGCGAGCCGAACGTCTTGCCGCACTCGAGGCAGGGAAACAGTTTGCCCGGCGACGTGGTGCTGTGCGAGTGTCGATGATTGGACAGCGTACGGCCGTCGGGGAACTCCTCGTGGCACACCTCGCACACCACCGACTTGTCGCGATGCGAGGCCATGTGCCGCTTCAGGCGCGCCTTGTTGTGAAAGTTTTTGCCGCACTTCGAGCACGAGTGGCACTTCTCGCGCGAATGATCCCAGGCGTGCTTTATGAGGGCCTTGCGATCGCGGCACTCCTTGCCGCACAAGACGCACGAATTGGGCTTCAGCTCGTGCGGATGGCGCGTGTGTAAATGCCGCTTTATGGCCTGCTCCTCATAGAAGCTGACGCCACACAAAACGCATCTGGGAGATCAAACGTTTGCCGTTAATCAAGTCTTACGAATGCTGCTACAAAACTCAACTCACTTGAAGGGCGGGAAGCGTGCATGCACTTCGGCATGGGCGAGCAGTTCCAGGGCGCTGGGAAACGATTTGCCACACGTGTGACAGCAATGCTGCGCATCTTTGGCACTCTCGGCATCAGCATCGTCGGCAACAACATCCGCGTCCCTGGGCAGCTTGTGGTGCTGCTTGGCGTGGCGGCGCAGCAGGTCGTGCCTGTGAAAGGAAATGCCGCACTCGCTGCAATAGAAGTCACCGTACAGCTGCTCCTGCTCCGACTCGCTGGCGCTATCCTCGCCAGCCGATGCCGGTTCGTACTCCGAGTTGCTCTCCTCGAACTGATGTGTCTTCTGGTGCTCCTGCAGGCTGTAATTGTCCCAGAACATTTCCTGGCACTGATTGCATTCGAACGGGGAGTCAACGCGATGACTCTGTACCAGAAAAACGTTTAGCGCAGACCTAAATGGCAATGGCATCGTGGGGGGCGGGACTCACCTTTATATGGGAGACGAGCGCCTTTTCGCGCGCAAATGACAGTCCGCATTGCTGGCACACAAAGGGTTTGCTCTCGTCAATCACCGGAAAGCGCTGCGGCTGTGGCGCGCTCGCAGCGGGCGCGCTAACGATTGGATGCGTCGCATCGATTGAGGTGCTGCTGGTGGTCAGCGTTGGCGGCAGCTCCTCGCAGTCCATGTACTGCTGCAGTTCGTCCGCTGTCTGCTTCTCCGCAATCACAATGTACTGAGTGCTTTCCTCTTTGGGCTTCAGCCGGCTAATACGGCCACGCGTGGCTATGGGAGCGGGCACTTGGCTGATCGCCGCATAGCAAGGCTGCGGCATCTCCAGCTGCTGCTGCTGCTGCTGCTGCTGCTGCTGCTCCTCCTGCTGCTCTTGCTCTTGCATTTGCTGCAGCTCTTGCTGCACTTGATCCTCCTCCTGCTCCTGATACAGGGGCCACTCCTGCTCATAGAAATGATCGTCCACTTGGCGCTGTTGCTGCTGCGGCTCGAACTTAACGGCTGCCGCCTCATCCGCCGCCACCTGCGCCTCGGCGTGCGCCTTGAAATGACTGATGAGGTCCGCCCGCCGCGAGAATCGAGCGCCGCACAGCTTGCACAGATGCGGACGGTCGTTCTGATGCGCCAGCATGTGATTGTTAAGGCTGGCCTTTTTGCGAAAGCGCCGGCTGCAGAAGTCACAGGGATAGGGTCGCAGTGCCGTATACTCATCCTGCTCCATGTCCAGCAGCTCCTGCGAGCTGTTATTGCCAGCAATTTGCTCCGCCGCGATTTCCACACTGAACAAATTAAGGGCCATTATAATATACAAGTTGATAATCAAGAACTTACCGCTCGGCGCCCTGATGCTGCACCCAGTCATCGGTGATGATCTCCTCGGTGACCACTTGGGCATCCTCATCAAACGCTTCGGTATAGGCAACACTACCGCCGTCCGCGATTAAGACTGTGCTCCCGCCACTTTCGTTGGCGGCAATAATTTCGCTTATCTGTCCATCGCGTGCCATGAATATGAGATTCTCGGCCGCCATATGGTCGAGATCTTCGTCGGTGGCGTTCCCATTGACCAAATAGGCGGACGTCACCTCGCTGTCGGCACCGCCGTTTTCCAGAAGGTCGCTTTCGGAATCAACCGCGGACGCGTGCTGCTGTATCCATTGGATGCCGCCATAATCCTGATTGTTCATAACTTTACTGCCCCTTGCTTTTGATCTGTAAGCGAATTTGTTGTTATTGCAACCACTTCTCGGACAAATATTTATTAATTACAAGCTAGAGCAACAATTGGCTCTGGAGCACATGTGCTCTTGGAAAAAGGCCATGGGAGAGCAAGAGAGTGCAACAGTGTTGCCAGACTGCTGGCTATCTAAACATAATTAACAATTCATTCGATCATCCAAAACAACATAAATTATATTTACTTGCAACGATTTGAGTGTCAATTACATTAAATCAAGGTATTTAATCCCATTCACTATTCTTTCGATACTTAATACAATTTTATCTGTCATTGCGCTATTTTTACTGATGGCAACCCGGCGCCGCTTCCAGGTAAAGCACACTATGTGTCTCGCTCACACGCTCATGTGAACCGCATCGTTTCCAATTTAATGTTGTTTAATGGCCGAGTCGTTGTCTCATAAGATTTTTTTTTTCCAATTATAAGTCTGTGTTTTATTTATATTCCAGACAGTTGCACATAACCTCAAGTGCAAAAACAATAATAAACAAACCGTACCGGCAAACCGAGCTCAATTTTGCACATAAAGGCATAGCATAGCTACATACACTTGTAAATGCCTGACACGATAAGACAATAGATGGCGCAGTCGTGGCACTCACACTCACGCGGTTACATCACGCCCAAAAATTCTCATTTAAATTATTTAATTTTAATTTTCCACAAAAGACTGGCTTCCCCATTGCAACGACTGCTAACAATTACCTTGAATTTAAATTTTACACAGATGTCATTCTTCAATAGTAAACGGTCTGTTTTTTAAATGCAGTAAATTGTTTTTCAAACTTAAAATACGCACGAACTGAAAGAATTCCGCAGCAAAATCACATATGTACATAGTTTTTTCCTCCTCAGCTCACAGCTGTTGCTGCGCCTTTCAGTCGTGTGTGCGCGCATACATGTGAGGTCTGCTAGCACACATGCACACACACCATGGAATTAACAGAACACTTTACGTTACTGTTAATAAGACCAATCAGTCAGTTTTACTGAAGTATTAAATCGTTAATTACTTGACAATAATATAATTTTATATTTTTTTTTTAGTTTTAATTATTAATATTTATCAGTTAACAATATAAAACGTTACTTAAATAAAACTAATGCTTATTTAAGTCTATTCTTTTCCTTAGCATTTGAAAAAAATCACGGTTGTAGTATTTTATTCAGTATTAAATGTTGTTTGCTGTGAAAATAAACTTACATAGTGTTGGCAACGTTCTTATGTTAATGTTTACAGGGCTGTTCTGTTGCCTGTAACTGGTCCGTTACGTTCTGTAAATATTTAAGTCAGCTAATTCCAAATATTTTTCTACGATTGAAAATAAAATTACTCATGTCATGATGAATAAATATAAACAAATAATGATATCAGTATTGCTTCAGGTGGTCCTTTCAGTATATACATGTGCATGTAGCATATCCATAGAAGTATATTCTGTAGAAAAACAATTAAATTCTTTCCAAATTTCAAAGTAATTTTGATTATTCACAAATCTTTTTAAAATTTGGCTGTTCATAGACCAATTGCCCACGATCGCAGTACATAGGTGCGTGCATACACATACACAATTTGCAGTTAACGTCTAAATTTCTCTTTCGCGTCGAGCTTTGCTCTCTCGTGCAAAGAGCAATGCAAATGATGAGCGACGCGCGTCGCCCAAAGCGCGCCAAACTTTTTATTTTGTTTCACCCGCCTTTGCCTGTGGCTTTGCCCGTCGCCTTTGCATTTGTCTCTGCCTCTGCCTCTGCCTCAGCCTCTGTCGTTGCTTTTGCCATTGCCTTTGCTCTGCTTTTATTTTTATTGCTCTGTGTGCGTTTTGTTGTGCTCTGTTGTGGGGCTCTGGGGCAGCGCCAGCCAAGCGACTATTTAATTTTCGTTTTGCCGTGGAACCGTTTGGCGGCGGCCCGCAAGCAACGTCCGCGTTCTGAATATTTGGGAATTGTCGAGTAAAAGCGCGTTCGTGATTTCATTTTAATTTATTCGTCTTTTCGTGTTACCGTTACGTCTGGCTTGCATATGCACTCGAAACAACGTACACCAATAACACTGTAGCGCCATCTAGCGTTAGTCAACCTGTTGCTATATTTGTCTAGTAAGTAAAACGTTAAGACTTGATATAAACAAAAACGCAAGCGAATCGATAAAAACAACAAGACAAAACAAAAAAAAAAGTAACCGCCATCCTTTGACAGGCGGCGACGACATAAAATGTCAAACTGTCGATCAACATCAAGGCGAAATATTCAAGATGCGTGTCTTAACTGCAAAGAGGGCGCCGACTACACTGCCAGAGATGTGTGTGTGTGTGTCTGTATGCATTTGTATAAATATGAATGTATGCACATATTTGCAGGCAGCCATTTATGTAATGCACACACACACACACACACACTTGTTATCCTCCTCCCTGTTTCGCTTCTTTTAATCTGTCGTTGTTGATCTCGCTTTCGGATACGCGTTTTGCATGCCTACTCGTTCCACTGGAATCGCAGTTGCCCTTCTCTGGAATGCGTTTAATTCGAATTTGAATATTATCGTTTTTCTCTGTTTTTATTTGATTCTGTTTTGTTTTGGGGCTACGCTCGCTTGTTTTTACAACGCGAAACACTTGTTATGTGTGTGCGTGTGTCTATGTGTGTGTGTGTGTGTTTGTGCGTGCATATTGCCCGAAGGGAAGAAATCAAACTAAGCGCAAATTTTAATTAATATTCCACGCACGCACACATAATCACAATCTGTTTCTGTTTTTGTTGCTCTCTCTCTCGCATACATGCATGCATTGGAACAATGTTGTTATTGTTGTTCAATGTGCTCGTGTTATTGTTGTGGTGTGTTTTGTATTTTCTTGAATTTTTGTTTTGGCTGCTGGTATTTTTGATATTGATTGAATTTTTGCGCATGCTCAACACATTCTACGTCTAACGATCGCGGCACACACTGCTTCGCCAGGTAAAAGTCAGCCATCGGCATTGGAATTCAACAATCCAACATTTGTCTATTTATAGAGCTGTAATTTTTTTTTATGACATGTTAGCTGAAGTTATTTGTTTCCTTTTCTATGAATTGAAATCGAAAATTTATATTATTATCCTAGCTCGAAATTTGAGAATCTATATCTTACGAGCTCCTTAAATCCTTTACTGAATGATGTATCTGAGCCAACTTTTTTCTGATGTTTATTAGCTAATAAAATGCTTCAAATGATAAATGATATAAGTATTGGCAGCTTGTTTAAAAATTACTCTAAGTGAAAATCGCATAGAAAGGCATCATAAAAAGAAGCAATGAATCTATATACATCTATAGACATTATCTTTATATATTATTTACCTTTTAGAGCTTTTGATAATAAAACTTCAATTAAATTTGGATTTTTATTGAAAATTCAACGTTTACAATGGGCTCAGTTGACTTTTAAGCTGTCGAAGTGTTTTGCTAACTCTTCGAAATATTTTGGAAAAAAATTTTCGATTTCTACGGCGTCTTGATTTTCCAGTTGTTGCTGCTGTTGTAGGAATTGATGTTGTTGTTGTTGTAGTTGTAGTTGTAGTTGTAGTTGTTGCAATGCATTCGACATTTGTGGGGCTCAGCGAGCAATTAATGCAATTGGGATCCAAAGGTGCCACATCACAAGTAACAGCTGCCACGAAGGGCGGTACACAATAGATAATGCCCGCCAATAGGAGCAATATTTTGGCACAACTCATTGCGAGGTCTCACAGTTAATAACTGGCATTAGAAGGCCATCAACTCTAAAGGCTTTAACCCCAGCAAATAGACAACGTAACAAAGAAACAGATTTTGTCATTTTGATAGAGTCAAAGACAGTTTACACAGCTGTTTAATAAACTAATAGAAAACGACACGTGGTACGTCCGATACACTGCAACAAATTAGGAATTATTAAAAAAATATTACAAAAAAAATATATACATACAATTTTTGAAAAAAAAAAATGGATTTTCATTCTAAAATATTTTTAAAATATTTATTTGTTATAAAATAAATAAAATTTTTTTCCATTTATTCTTATACTTATAATCCTTATACAAATGCTTAAACAAAACAAAAATGGATTATAAGATAAAGATAAATCGAAATGGATTTGTTAGAAGTGAATAAAAATCATTAATAAATATTTTTTTAAGAGTGCCGCAGGACCTCGTTGTAGGAATTTAAAAAAAAAAAAATTGTATTTGTATATGAATTATAGCTGAAAAATTGCATAACTCAATATTTGGGTTGAGGGATTAAATAACGAAAGCCATTTTCACAATTATAAATGTAGAAAAAAGTTTCAGACTAAATATTATTAGAAGAGTTAAAAAAGTGTTAGGAATTTGTATAGATAAATGACAATAAAGGATTCTCTAGATGCATAAAAACCCATTAGAATAACTAGGAATTTCTATTATATTGTTTGACTAGACTTTCACTTAAAGACAAACAACAAAATCAACAAGTTGCGAGCTGACGAGACGTTGACATAAAAATTGTGGCACTGACAACAATTGGACTAAATTTTAATTGTTGGCCATTTGCATAGACAGCGTTGTTGTTGTAGCTGTTGTTGCAGTTGTTGTTGTTGGAAGACCTACAAAACTGAACAAGTTGACGATCTCATTGATGTTTTTATGCGCTTGTCAAAAATTATTTATGTATTTATGTATGCGCATGCAAAGATCGGTGGGCGCAACGTCAAAAAAAATTGAAGAAGAAGTGGAAAAAACGTGCGTGGCTGTCAGAAGACAACTGTGAGCTACCGTCTGATGGCACCCACATAAAACATTTTTGCTTCGGTATCGGTTTCAGTTTTTGTTTTATTCATTTTTGGCACACAAACGTAAAATTCGGTCACTCAGAGATCGCGATAAGCGGGAAAAACATGTGAAAGTCATAAGACTGACACCAAATGCCAATCGCCTTTAGCAGCAATACCAGAAATTTGCAGTTAAATGTACTGTAAAAATAAGGTAGCTAAGGCTGTAAGCGACCGACAGATACCCTGTAAATAGAGCATACAGAAATATGAAAACTACCCAAATGAAAGATTATCAATTTTGATCTCAGATAATTTGTATATATACCCCAGCTACAATCTAAAACTTGCTATAATATTTCTAAAATATTTGCTAAAAAATAAATGCATTAAGTCATAATTATAAAAAGCCAAATGAAAGCATTTTGTTCACTAAGTTTCAGCGTATTTTTGCTACATATACTATTAGCCTGTTGACAAAATTAGTTTGCCCTGAAAAAGTGACAAAGTTTTTGGAATCGTCTCAGGGCAAAAGTCGGTCTAAAAGCAACATGAATGTCACACCGAAGTCCATCAGAATACGGCAGACAGATGAGAAAATTTTCTCACGCAAAGCATGATTAATTGCAATTTAAATGAAATGAGAAACAGCGCAAGCTGCTGCGAGTGGGTGAAGATAATAATAAGAAAAAAAGCTAAAATTGAATACCGTACAGCATTGCGTATGAGCGTTATTAGTTGGCAGCTGTTCGGAGGCGTCGCTGTCCTGTCTTGCAGGCGCTCTCGCTCTGTCCATCAACAGCTGTTTACTGTGCTACATATTCTCTGCCATTTGCACTCTCGCTCTTTGTTGCTCTCCTTTGTTACTCTCCTTGTGGCTCTTGTTCCAATTAGACAAATATTCGCATGCTCACACGAATTTATTTAACAAACAATTTATGCTAGGCTTTTATTTATATATAAATTAAGAACAGCTGCGCGCTCTCTCTCTCTCTCTCTCTCTCTCTAAGTCTTTCGAGCTCTCTTTTGCGCTCTTTTGACACTCTTTTTGCTCTCTGCCTCTCTTTCTATTTGTATTTTGCCTAAATTATTTTAATTGTTTACACACGAAGCTTTTCTGTTAGCTAGCTATTCGCTTCGGTCATTCGTCTTCGGCGATTTTATTGTAAATTGTTTTATTGCCAGCGAACGTGGCGCGATTTCAGCTTTTCAATAATATCTTTATTGGCCGTTTGACAAATTCGTAACAAAAAAAAAAATAAAAAAAATATATATATAAAGAAATAAAAACAATTCAATTGATTTATTTGATTTTATTAACGCTCGATTGCAAAACATTTTGTTGTGCGCACGCGTGTGTGTAGGTTGCGTGTGTGTGGCAAATGATCGTGTAAATTGCCTCGAATGCACTTTGGGCTCATGTAAGTGCAATATAAATTCGATGTTTACGTGCTTTATAGCCGATTACAGCAACTGTTTCGCTTAAAGCAATGAATGCGATGGATTATACACATGAATTATATATAAATGAAATGTATTTTTAATTTATTAAATGAATCGATTTTCAAAGTAGAAAAAATTCATACACAGATGAATCATTTGAATTTAACTTAGGATTAAATTTAATATTTTATTTATTTTATTTTATTTTATTTTATTTACTTGAAGTATGTATATAGTTGACATGTACACATAATATATACACATATTTGTCCTTATTTAGCTTAATCCTTTTTAATATAAGCTTTAGCTTATATAATAAAAAAAGTGCCTTACACTTTATATATTACTCGCTTACTTATTAATAGAACACATTTACTCTTAATGCGAATTTTCCAAATTCTTTGCAATTTGTTTACAACGAAACAAAATTTATTGCCAACTAAATAGCTTGTTTTTCCTGTTGCAGTACCCCGCTCTGCGCCATGCTCTTAAATAGTATTTAAAACAAAAATAAGCAACATTGAGCTCCAGCTTGAGCGACTGCACAATACTCGCTTACAGCACGAAAATTGTTAAATTAAAGCAAATAGATTTATTAATATTATATATGCAATTCATTTATAGTATTTTGTCACTTAGTTAGATCTAAGCTTCAGCTCCAGAATGGTCTGTGCGTTAGAATTATTTCTCGAATTATATTTAATATAATAATAGATCTGCATTGATCCTAGCTATTTGCTGCATGAAATTTTTAACCTTTGCCATCCACTCAAAAAAAAAATTAAAACATATATTTTCAATTTATGCTGATCTATGAAAATTTATATATTTATATTTTAATGTCTTAGATCCAAGAACTGTTAAAATATTACAGAATTTATGTAGATACTCTCAATAGAGTTCGAATTTTTACCGTGAAACAGGATTATACATATATGTCTGTTCCATAAGCCCTATAGATATATATTATATTATATATTTTAAAGGTGTATACAATCCTAGTGCATCAAACCAATATACTCTTTTCACATCGTGCGTAAGTATAGGAAATCTAGACTGTCAGGTGCTGCCGACTTGTCTATATGGAAAAGAATTCCCATTGATCAGACGCTTGATGCGAAAACTGGCAAATTCAGAATTTAATTTTTGTATTTTGTTTTTTATTCATTTTATTTATTTTTTTTGGACAGGCCCCGCATATGTCAATTGTGTGCCGGGCATGTATGCTCCACTTGATCTTGTCGCTGTCGCCAGGGGTATATGTATATATATATGTATATATATATATATATATATATATATATATACGTACGTATATATATTAATCCCGGTTCGTGCCGGCGGCTGTTGTTGCAGTCAACGGCGCATTTACCTAAATTGGAATTTCCGGTAAAACGTAATGAAAATCGTAGCAATCAAACCGAAAAAACACACATACACACGCTCGCACACATACACTGAGCGAAATATATATGTAAAGAAACAAAAACATGCAAATAAGTCACCAAAAAGTGCACGACATAAAGAAATCCGTACCAAATCCAAGAAGTGAAGAAAAGGCCGTTGACACTGATTTATATTTAAGACATTGGGGGAGTTTATTAAACAGAATAAGACAGTGCTTCCGAGAGAGACCCTAAGAACTTTGGCTTATAAGTTGAAGTTTTCATTCAGTGTAGAAGTCAGCGTATAGATGATTTAAATTGATTTGATCCCCTGTTAGTTTAGTCTAAATCTAACAAATGTTAATGTGCTTTTAAGATTCATTTTATATTGCAAAATTGCAAAATACATGTATTGAAATTGTAGATTAAAATTTGCTTGCTTAAAGGTAGAAGCCTTACATATGATACAAACAGAAGCACATTAAGTTTGAAAAACGAAGAGTTGTCCTTGAACATTTATTTTGATTACTCTAGTCTGTGGAGCTCTTGCATATTCACCACTTATAGGTAGATATTTTTGTATGTTTTTTAAATGCTCAAATTTATAGTTTTAATATGATTTGAAAGCGCAGCAAAGCGCTTTATCATTTCTTTACAAATATTATGTCAAATATGTTATGTGGCAAAGTTGAGTACAAAGCTTAAATACGCTTGTAAAGCACTCCTCAGAACGGATGCTATGTTATGCAACAATTATAATTTTTTTTTACAATTTAATAATAATTTCACAGATTTTAAGCATATTTTCATAACTAACTTTCGGTCTACAGATAATATTTATAAGTCAAAGTAATAAGTCAAATGAATATTCCCGTATGCTTGCAAGGGCCTCGACTGTGGCGTATTGATATGCAAATGAATGTCAACAGCTTAAATGAAATAATCGTCTTAAACGAACGGCCGTCTCGCTAAATCGCTCGACTTAATTGCTTTTCTCAAAGCGACAGAGACGACAACAGCTGCAGACTGAGAGAGATAGACAATGTAAAATTATTTAAGTGCCGATTCCTTATGTGCGCCTTTAATGAGTTATTAAGTTAATAATCATTTTTATGGCGTATCACGAAATGTTCTTCAAATATTTTCAAATTAACCAATCCTCAATTGAGATTCTCTATCTTTGTATTATTCTCTAAATTTAGATAACATAATATAAACAAAGAAAGAATTTGGTTTTTGTAAGACTATAAACAGTTTTTCTTTATTTTTTTTTTCCCCGAAAAAAAAATTGGGTTACAATGCTGTAAACAATTCAGCTTAAATACACTTAACGGAATTCTTTTTTTGATCAGGTGAAGTTTCGATGGAAAAAATATAAAAAACTGCCTTGTATTATATGCCAATAAATCAATCAATGTTGATTTAAGTTTATGAATTCGCAGCGAACCAAAACTTTCAAGACGCAAACAATTTCATCACGGTCTCGACACAAATTCCGAGATGAATATAGAAGAAGCTGATGTTGGAAGCGATCTCTAGAAAATTGATAGGTGTTGATATATGGATGCCAATCGATTGCAAAATCGATCGACTCTATGCCGCCATATAGGAATCCCAGCCCGCCGCGCATATTAATTGACTTATTAAAGAAATCAACGAAATATGCCAATAAAAAATATGCGAAGCGTTCCTGAGCGGCCACACAAGTTCGACTATAAAAAGATATATATATATATATATATATATATATATATATATATATATATATATATATATATATATTTATTTATTTATACATATATATAAATTATGTTTCTTTTTATGACTTTGTACTTATTTATGTTAAGTGCTAATTGCGGTTTGTGGTCAGCACTTAAAAGTGGAACTGCTCTGCGAGGCAAGCGATGCGATGCGATGCGATGCATATATATATATATATATGCATGTCTAGGTATATATATGTATAGGTGCATATAAGCTCTATGCCACATGTGCATGCGAGTTATAAAAACAAAAATATTTTTTGGGACAGTTCAAGTCTTTTATTTCCACATTTCCGGGCACAATATCCGTCTTGGTTAACTGAAAACTGTTGGGAAAACTTTTTTCTCTGCTTCCGTTGCTGAAGTTTTTCTATTTAATATGCAGCTAACGGTACGTTAGGCAGGTGCCTGCTTTATACTTTAGTTTTAATTTTTCTCTTCCTCTCTATTTATTATAATTGTTGCCGTAGTTGCCTTACCATGCGCATAATTAATTAACATTTTTAATAATTGCTATGCGTTTTTTTTTCTATTTTCTATGTTTTGCAGGTATTTTCATTCATTCCAAAAACTTTGACTGCCCATATCCGCCGGAAGCACCTAAACGGGCCAGAACAAGTGCAAAGCCCCTGAAATTGAATTGAACCGCGCCGCGCTACCCCAAATGGAGCCAACAGCACCAGCGGCAGCGGCAGTGGCTCCAAACTAAACAAATCAAGACATTGACCAAGACTTTCTGTTCAATTATCAATATGTCATTGGGTAAGTGGCGAGCAATCAATTTTTAATACCCTGTAACCATAAAATGACAGCAAAAAAAAATATATATATAAAGAAAAAACATGCGCAATAAAACATAAAACTATAAAAATTCAGCAGGCTATTCATGTTGATATATATGTGTATAGAGGTTATTAATATAGATTTTTATGATTTTAATAGTAGACTAGTATTTGATATATGAATAATATTTGATATGAAGACCAGAATAAGAATGTTGCTTCTCAAAGACTTTTTATTCTCATAGTATAAAATAAAACGAGCCCCATTATTCAGGTTGAGGTTAAACAATAAGTTTTATGTTAAACAAATGAAAATAAAGATCTTAAGTCAAAGTCGCATATGCTCTTTTCATTAAGTTATTGTTAAGGTCTTATTCTATATGCTATAGAAATACAGGTGAAACGCAGGTGTTTCTTAGGAATTTGTGCATAAAATATATGTATATACATTCTCTTTTAATAATTTATATATAAATATTTTTATATAAAAACAAAAAGTTCGTATATATGGATTAGATGTTAAGTAATGTGGGCTGTATAGGGCAATGGTTTGAGTCTCCTATCAAGCCGCGATTAATAGAACTGTTTACCTTATTTTAATTATAATTATATCTTATCTTAGTATATGTATATGTGTTAATTTTTTAAGATTTTCAATGAAATTGTATTCATTTTTGGATTAACTTTGTGTATTCATCAAGTAAATAAATTTGTAATTGTAATTTATATATTTTAGCCTAATTAAATAAGAATTTAAATGAATAAAATAAAACTTCAGCTTAAGTTAATATAAAAGCTCCCATTGAAAAACACCTGTAATATGTTACACATGAAAAGATAGCTGTAAATATGCACTCGAGGTCGCCGAGCGCATCCCCCTGCAGGGCTTATCTAGTGTTCCACTAATGCGTGTCCAGTGCATGGCATAAACATGACAACTCGGTTGACGCCTCGACTCGAATTTGACACCAGATCGCGTCGAGGCCTCTGCACATTTCACATTGCTGCTAATGAGTGTTTAACCCAGGGACAAAACTACTGTTAGAGTGCACGACAACTGCGGCATGTACATTAGCAATTTCCCAGAACGCCAACGCATTTATCTTGGACGCTACCCCTACTAAGGCAACCCCCACCCTCAATCGGAGTAGGAGCCGCGCCAACGATTAGTCCGAGCAAACGTTGTGTTGCAGCCCACAGAAATTCTGATCGAATTGAAGCCAGCAACAAACAAAACAAAGCAAACAATGGGCGTAAGTTAAACACGCAAAGATTGTGTACTAGGCACGCCCTGGAGTGGAGACGCCAAATGCCACCTAAAGAATTCAGAGAGAGAGAGAGAGAGAGAGAGAGAGAGAGAGAGAGAGAGAGAGAGAGAGAGAGAGTGAGAGAGAGAGAGAGAAAACTGCAAACTGCGGCATTTTCCCAGCTCGGCTCAGCCTCAGCTGAGACGCCAGTTGTTTTGGCTCTTGCCTGGGAAAATAACGAATAAAACTGCTCGATCTTTAAGTATCTGGGCGCTGTCTCACTTATCCAATAGATATGCAGCGCCCAGACGCTGTTGCCATCAACTCGCACTGACTCACTGCACAGACGCCGCGGTGGGGTCATTCATCAATTTGTGAACAACTGGCACCGCGATCAACAATGCTGTAATAAGCCATAATAATAATAATAACAATAATAATAATAATAATAGTAATAATAATAAATAACAAATCAAATGCATCTAATTAGGCTGTGGCATGTACAAGCGATTGTTATCGCATGGTCTGAACTGTGCCGCATCTCCCCCCGCCCAACCGCCAACCGCCCAAGCCATGTCCAGCATGAGCTGCAGCAGCAGTTGCCACAGTTTTCTTTTATTTATATACATGTTGACTAAAATAAATAATCACAGCGCTGATATGGGAAATGGCGCAATTAAAACACAGAACTCGCGCGTCGCACGCAGTCAGCCAGACATGCACACACACACACACAGAGAGACATTGCTATATAGAAACTGCAGCTACAACTACAGAGTTACAGTTACACTCACACACACATGAAGCCTCGCTCGACCAACCCTCGTCCATTCCGCTGTCCGTCTGCCAATCTTCGCTCTCGCTCTCTCGCTCTCTCGCTCTCTCTCTCTCTCTCTCTCTCTCTCTCACAGTCACTCTTGTATTATTTCTATAAATAGTTTGTTATTGTTGTCGTTGCTGCTATAGAAAATCATTCATTAAATCCGCATTGAAATTTCATTCATTCGAGCTTTTTAATTGCACTCACTGCGATGGTCCAGTATGCCATTCACAATTGTGGTTCTCTAATTCATTCACAATAGTCGCAGTGCTGTCACAATCAAAAATTTGCTTGAATTTATAAATTATTTTCTGTTAATTAACCAAAAGAGTTTGAATTAATTTCAACAGATTTTTTTTCTATTGAGAGTTTGATTTGAATTTGAATTAGGCCTAAAAAAAAATCTTAGGCATTTTAATTAAAATAATTTAATTTTTACATATTAATTTTCACATTTAATTTTAGAGGATTTTGAATTATTCGGAAAAGTTGAAAGACTTTACAACTTTGTATATTACATATATTTATAAATAATTAAGATTTATACATAAATTTTGTACTTATTCCGAAACAAAAACTTCAATGCCCAAGAAAGCATAATTTATAATTATATATAAACAATATATATACTTATGTGAAATAATAAGATGTAGTAAGCTTGAACTAAAGTATCTGAAATCCTTGGCTCTTATGCCGTATAGAGACTTATAGAACTTAAGCAATATTAAAGGCACAATAAAACCTTCTGTCATACTATATTATATAGCTGTTATTTATAAGCCTAACTAATATATATAGAGATGCTACATAAACACAGCACACAATCTATATCCATTGGGTGACTATTTTTATACTTTTCAGAAAAAGCTGCTCATTAAAGAAATAATTTATAAACAATCAATGACGTAAATAATTAAAAATCCATACGCAAGCGTGCAGATTTCTCGCAGCATTATTTTTGAGAATCTGAGATTACGGATATGCATGGATATATATATACATTTGTGAGTCAAATGACTCAACGAGCGTAAGATGCTCATTACACACCTGAAATATTAATTCAATATTTTGTAAATATTTGCGCAAATTAATTGTTGCACACACTTGGCGAGCCTTTGTGTTGAGAAGACGAGGGGAGAGAGAGAAACAGACAAAACGAGAGAGAGAGTGAGAGAGAGAGAGAGAGAGAGTGACTAAGAAACAAGACAATCTCAACAATTGGCAGCGACCAGCAAACGAGCGATAAAGAAATCTATCAGAGAAAATTGGATTCGTGGCCCCAATTGGATGCGAAAACTCATCTGTCTCATTGCCAATGATGACGTCACGATGTCCATTTCGCTGTGTCTACGTCAATTTCCATGTCGTATACTTAATTGTCGAGAGGGTTATGCGAGGCGTGCTCTTTGAGTGCATCAATTGTGTGAGTTAGTGCAGCATGAAAGTCGTTAAATGCAATTATTCGTGTCTGCTGATGTCTCAATTTCTGCTCTTCTCCGAAAAATTGGCAATTAGTTTGCCTGGCACTTAGTCGAAATAATATATGACCTGGCATAAATCAAGACAAGGCCCCCTGCTCCCAGACATAACTTCTAAAAATACGCCTAGAAATATTAGTGGCTCTCGCCGGAGCATGTGCCGCAAATGATTCTTCATAATTGAATTACACGGCCAGGGACAAGCGCGTAAACATTTTAATTATACACCTCATAATCATTTGCTAGAGTGGGCGTGGAATGTGGCTCTTGGAGCAGACCTGACGGATCCTGGATAGCTGACTGAGAACTTGATCAAGTTTCTAAACTGAAATATGAAAACTCAACGATGCGTGTCGCATCTTCTGGTCTGCTGTGTGGGTAGCGCTCAGATCAACGACTCCTGCCCAAGGCATCAGGCCCCAGACCAGCAGGCAGCAAGCAGCAGATGGCAGGCGGCAGGCGGCAGGCGGCAGGTCTACTAAATATTTGTTTTGACAGCCAAGTGGAAATGTCGCACATTGTGTCTAGCTGAAGGGAGTTCTGTATGAAAAGTTTTTTTCCCCAGTTAAACAAATGCATATGCATAGATTAATATAATAAAATATTGTAACAAAAAATAGTGTTCCTCTCAAGTCCATTCGACTATGACATATGCTGATATGCAAAATCATCATATTTATTAGTGAAATCTCCCTTAGAGAAAATAACGATTCGATCTTGAAGATCTGTTAAAAAATTCGAAATCAAATCATCGGTTTTTATAGATATTGCCTAGGGTGTGCACAAGTTTAATGAAATACAATACACAAGTATAATGTGAAAATTAAAAGTCTCTAGTCTTATGTTATCTCTGCGTTCATACGGTAGGATGAAAGGATGGACGAAGGGGCAGATAGATGGATGTACTGACAGACAGATGGACATACTGATAGACGGACATGCCTAGAACAACTCAGATCAGAATATACTTTACAGTGTGTGATACGCCTCCGTGTGCCTGCTACATACATCTTCACAAAGCCATTCCCTGAAATGTAATTTTCAAGGGATACAGGTTATAAAAATAGTATAAAAGCTTTTAAAAATTATTTACAAATTTCAAAAATTGTTTTCTCTCTTGTAATTATAGCTGAAATTTATATATTATTATCATTCATATTATTTATGTAAATATAAAATATAAATACAGTCTTTAATGGTTATGGACTCCAAAAACCAAATCATACAGCAATCGACAAGTAGATCTAGTCTATAAGAACCCATGCTAGTATATACATATCATGATAGTGCCTCTGCCATAGACAGCCGCAGCTGATCCATAAGATCTCATGATAGTCTTTACCTAGAGACAGCCGCAGCAAGTGTGCATGATACCCAGTCCCCTGTGCTGGCTCAGCTCATATTACAAGTGCAGTCAAAGCTAAATAAATCAAATTTTGAAGTGTGATCTTGCTGAAGGAACAAAAAGTAGAAAAACGTACAAAAAACGAGAATGCGACGCTAAGTGCAAAGCGTAACAAGATCAACAGCATCATTAGAGACATCAGCAGGGAACTTTGGGACTGGCTGGCGATTGGGGAGTTGGTGTAATTAATGCGCCACTGATCCTCTGGGGTATGGCAATTGACATTTAACATTAACCTGCGGTTGGCCACAGCCCAGCCCGAGGGGAGCCGGCCGATTTCACATTTCTATAATTTATAAGGAAACATTGTAAGCAACTGCGCAGAAAGTAATGTCGGACTTGGCCCCGGCCCCGGCCACGGCCACGGCCCCTGGAATATGCCCGAAAAAAAAAAATTAAGACACGCGCTCCACTGGGGAAGCTGGCTGGAATTGGGGACTCCTGCGCTGTGTCGGGGATTTTCAACCTTCTCGCTTGCTGCGCTGTGGCTTCTTCCATCTTCTTCTTCTTGGTGTAGGTAGGCTTACACGGAAGGCAACGTTGCCGTTGTCTATTTTTTGTTGTTTTTGGCTCTTTTTTTGTTGTCGTGTCATGTGCGCATTTCCATTAAGAAAATAATTAACATTTGTTTGTGGCCCGAGGCCCCCTTTGCAGCGAGAGCAAAAGAGCAACTGGTCCATGAGTGAAATCTGTTGAGCAGATGTCTGGCGGCTGCTGTGGCTCGTCCATTGGCATTGGCTGCGGCTCGAGTCCTGTTTGTGTTGCATCGGAATGCATTTTATGCATTTTCAAAACACCTATTGATCTACATCAATGGATTCGAGCATTGGGCAGATTTTATGCCCAGTACTTTAATGGAATGTGTAAAAAATCCGAGATATATCGTTTCTATGCAGATGTTTGGAAAGCCTGCTCACCAATAAAGGGAATGAAGGCAATGGCTGTCAATCACATGATTGACTGTCAGTCAAACTGTGAGCTCATAAAGCATCAATCGGTTAGTTAGCCAGTCTGCAGGTCAGCAAATGGGTCAGTCAATCAGACAATAAATCTGCCAGTCAATCAAGAATTAGTCAGATAGTTTATCAGTCTAACGATCAGTAAATTAGTTATTTAGTCAATAGCTCAGTTGCCAGTTTATATATATATATATATATATATATATATATATATATCTTATTCAATTTAGCGAGCTGTCAATCAGTAATCAAGTCAGCTTTTCAATCGGCCAGTCAGTCAGTCGATTAGCCTTTCCGCACCGCCGTAAATTAGTAAGTCACTCAGTCTGTCAATCAGTATCTTATCTACCTCTATTATTAAAAATGTCAATCAGTTCGTCAGTCTATGAATCAAACAAGTCCTTCAAACAGGAGGTCTGTCTGTCAATCAGTCTGTCGGTCAGTAATTCAGTCAGTAAGTAATACAGTCTCTCACTCAGTCGATCTGTCTATCAATAAATGATTTATTTATTCTATAACTTTTAGCATATATACATATATATCAGTCAGTTAATCAATCTTTCAATCAATCCGTTAGTCTATCAGTAAGTGTAAATTTGATTTGTCAGCTTAATTGATTGTCAGTGAGCCAGTCAATTCGGCCACTGTCTCTGTCGCTTACTATATAAAGTAATTGGACAATATAATAATCTAATGAGTGCTGCTTGTCTGTCTGTCATAGATTCAGTACTCATCATATCAAGCAAACTTCATGTTAAGCAATTTTTGTTTCGGCAACTAATTGCTATTTATAGGTCATCTGTTAGTCGTGCCTACCCCGCTCAGCATGCATTGGCATCATGTCAACCACAGCAATGATCATAAATGCGTTTATTTGATTGCTATTCGGATGGCACTCAATGACATCTAACAAGGCGTCGCACACACACAGCAACCGCCCACGCCTCTAGATCAGGTAGTAAAACTCACTTTCACACTTTAGATATTGAGAGAATCGACTCTTTACCTTTCGCTCACACGCATTTCTCTTAGTTTATTACAATTTGAAATTTCCTCATTATGTGTGTTTTTGGGCATTTCCGCTTTAGAGTTTTCTGGAGTGGCCTTTGGAGAGCTACTTGGCATGGCTCACACGTGCTGAGAGCGGCGAGGTATTCTTGTTGTTTTTTTTTTTTTTTTTATGGTTTTATCCTTGGCCACATCCTGGCCGGCATGTCGCCTAGCATTTGGTAACTTGTTTTCATTGCCAGCGATCCTTGAAGTGTTTCAATTTGTGTTTTGGCCCGAGTATCGTCTCGGGCACTCCACTTCCGTAGCGCCGAAATATTTGAGCTATTTGTCTTTGTTTTTATAGCGATTGTTTCAGGCAGCATCCGCTCAGAAGTTCTTGCCGCGTGGGCGGAACTCGAGCTACATTTTAATGGCTTTCCCTGTTTTCGTATGGCCAACTAAAATAACACTTTCAAATGCACATTTTAATGATTTTTAAAGCATTCGACTTACGTTCTGTCCATTTTATGAGCTCCGTAAAAATAACTCAAAATTAATACCAGAAAATACCAAACAATTGTGCGTTCCTTCGACGTCATAAAAGTGCACGCAAATGCATTTTCTCTATTCTATTTTCCATTCCAGTGAACAGCAACGGGCACTGATAGGCTTCAGCTTCAATTTTCTATAAGTTTTGTTTAGGGAAATTAAAAAAAAAAAATAAAATAAAATAATAATCATAATGCTGCTGCCCCCGCTTGCCACTTCGTGGACGTCGCCAAACTTCCGGGACGCGTTCGCCTAGGTTTTTCCTTTTGCCTTTGGGGTTAAATCATAAAAAGACGAAAATAATAAACAAAAATTTTCAATTGAACGTGAAGGAAAACTCGTAATGCGCATAAAATGATTCACAATACAAACAAGAGGGGCTCTGTATATGTGTGTGTGTGCTGGGGAGAGCATACTGTACAGTGTACACCCAGCTGGCCAACTACGCGGAATTCTAATGAAATTATCTGTGTAAATATGAGCACGCTTTGTTGTGCTCGTTGAACCTCAGCGAACCTGTGCCGACGAGAGAAATGATTCAAAAACAATAATAAATAATACATTGCGTGTAATTGCCGAGTGTGGGGCCAGTTCCTGAGGAAGCACTAGCCACTGACACTGACACAGCCCAGCATTTGGCATTCTCTTTTTTGCAATTGTCCGTTTTCCCCCGCTTTCTCATATTCTCTGTTTACGCACTCTGCCAGCCTTATAAGTTAATCATTAGTGCGTTTATTGCGCTGTAATGGCTTGTTCCAAATGGCTTTATGCCTACTCAGAAATACCATAACTGTTTTATGATTACAGTCTATAAAAATAATATGGTACTTGATGCAGTGCCTCCTCTATGAATTGTCGAAGTGACCCACTGAACTAAGGGTGACGACTGCAATTACTGTATTCCTGTTCCTTAATGGGAATGTGCCTAAATTTAGGGTAGTTCGATTTTGTGCAAAGATTACAGATTCTTAAAAATAATTATGTATTAAACATATTTTAAAGTCAACTAAATCAATTAATTTTCATACTCACCTCAATACCAATTAAAATATAGAAATATATATAATATTATATACATAATATTATTTATATAATATTATATATACATATATATTATATACAGTTTTTTTCATGTTTTTCTATTTATTATTATCCATGTATTAGTTGCTAATATTTGACTAATTTGCGAAAAGAATGATCATTTGATGACTTTAGAAAATTCAATGCCAAAACATGGATTTACCATTATTCATTGACTTGGACGCACATACATTTTCTTCGTCTTGTGTTAGTAAGGGGAGCTTTCTTGATAAAATAAAAACTTAAGCCTATAAACTTAAAAATAGGAAATTAATATACATATATCTTCAATATTTGATGTGCTCATATTTGGATGACCATAAAACAGCTCTACAATATATGCACAATTTATACTAAATTTTATTAGATTTTCTTATACGATTATTATCTTTTAATTTCCTCTCAAGACTTCATTATTCTATTTGTAAATGTATGTCTTACTTTGCCTGCTTCATGCCGTAAAACAAAGGTGAATCACTATATAAAATCAAACCAAAACTGACCCAAGAGAGCTGTAATAGCAGCAAAGAAAGAGAGCGAGAGAGATAGACAGATAGAGAGAGAGAGAGAGAGAGAGAGAGAGAGAGAAAGAGAGCGACACACACAAAGGAAAGTGATTAACCTGTCAACGCCATAGAACAATCAGCGAGTGCTTCCAAATGTTGCCCCTAGGAGAAGGTGGAGCCCATGAAGGAAGGGTTGCTGCTCACTGCTCCAGTTTAGGTAGCCGTTGAGCGTCTACAGATTTACGAGCAGAAACGGGGCCTATGCCCGTATAGGAATCGAACCGAGGCGAACCGAAGTCAAAGTGCGAGCAGGCGAAGACAACAACTTGACATTTATGTGCAGGCGAATGCAATTGTCTAAGTGCAAGTACTCGATGCACATTTCAAGATCATTTGCATCCACATGCCAAGCGAGCAGGCGGCACACGTTTGCCACGTCCACTACACACACACACACACTCGCTCACTCGCTCGCAGCGTCACACATTTGCCCCTGGAGAGGCAGTGCAACAATTTGAACTGAGTGCGCACTCAAGCCGCGCTGCGCTCCTCGTCCGGGTTTCAGCTTCCACATTTTATGAACTACGAAATGTGCAATTTCTGCGCGGCCGACCAACTTTTTACGAGTTTTCCATCGCTCCCAATGTGCGTTGCATCTGCCAGCGAATGTGGCCCAGTCCCAGTCCCAGTCCACTTCAGAAATTCCGCCATCAGCCACATGGAGTTGCTCTGGAGTCGTGTCTTTCCTTAATTATTCTACACGCTTCTATCTGGCAGCATGTTTCCTATTCCCTGTCCCATGGACATTTTCAATGCGCCCGTCTAACACATTTTTAATGTGCATACCTCCGCTGCTGGCCTTTGATGATCGTTCTCTCTCTTCTTCTATTTGCCCCTCGCACTTATCATACTTTTAGCTGCATCTATTGCTGCTCTTTTGTCGCCGTTTCGTCTTTTTTTTCGCATTACTTTCATATTATGGCTGTCTATTTTGGCCGCAAAACATTTTATTGATTACCATTTGGTATGCGGGTCGTGCTAATAGCCCGAAAAATATGCTAAATCCCTAGCAAAACTATGGATTGAAAAGAGAACTGAGCGTTTCGACTTGCATTTGATATTCTTAAGGCTTATATGTCCATAATATATAGTAAATTGTTTAAGTCTACCTTTATCTGTGCACCTTCCATATGCAAATATTGGTAATATGCTATCAAATTTTGTCTTGAGTATATAAACAAATATTCAAAATAAAATTTGACTGAATTTTATATAAAAACTATTTTTTTTATCATTTTATAAATTTCTAAAAATAAAAAATATATTGTAGAAAATTATTACTTTTCATTATTTTTCTTTTACATATTAAATTTCTGCTTTAAGCTAAGATCTTTATTAATTCAATAATTAAACAAATTCTCTTTGATTTTACAAATATTTTTTTGTTACTTTTGTAATATATTTATATGTTTTGAATTAATGTTTTTTTTTTCAAAAATATTTTTTTTTTTAATAATAAAAAATAATCTTTTTCATATGTATCATAAATATTCTCGAAAATTCTTATGCTGTGCTAAGACTTAAAAAAAAAAATATTTTTTATATATATATTTAATTCTTTGTTTTCTTCTATATAAATATAATTTTTTTATTTTATCGCAAAACAAATTTAAATGAAATATATTTTAATTTTCATATACATTTCTATTCACATTTGTTCCCAAATTATTAATATAGTTAAAATTACCTTGAGAAAAGTGATAATAGTAGTATATATTATATTTACCTTGATTAAAGGCCAGGCAGGCATTAGTCTCAACGGCAGAGACAAATTTCAACTTTGACACTGATAAGACGCGACTACCGAGAGGTACTTATGTATGTACATATATAGCATTAGTTGAAGTTGTCGTTATTGTTGTTGTTGTTGCTTACCTCTTGCCTATCGGAACTCATCAAATATGCGCGACGAGCACAAGACAAAACGTTCCCTGCATTTGTGGGATGAGAACAGCTTGTGGATAGGGAATATGTTGTAGGCAGGGATGGCTGGGAATCGAAATCATGCACAAGAGACGACAGTATTTTGATCATGCGAAAAACGCACGCAAAAGAAAAACATGCGCAGGTACAACAACAACAGCGAGAATCTTGCTGGAAAAGTGAGCTCGTCTCATGTTGAGTTTTTCCTTACGCACTCGAGTGGCCAAGCCGAGGCAGCAATAGAGACAGAGGCAGCAGCAGCAGCAGCAGCGGCAGCAACAGAGTGTGGGTGCAATATGGTAACCATATTTAAACACTGATCCCGCATGCGTATGCGTGTGTGTGTGTGTGTGTGTGTGTGTGTGTCGGCGTGCGTGCATAGTGCGTGCGAGGGAGAGTGAATGCTTCAATGCTGCGCAGCAAGAAGAGGCGCAAGGCGAATATGCATATACATATACACAAAATAACCATAGCGAGGGATTCTCTATGGCAGCGAGGCCGACGCTGACGCTGATGGCGACGACGACGCTGAAGTCGACGCTTGACGCTGACGCTGACGCTGACGTTGACGCAGACGGCTCAAGTGTTTTGTTCTCGTTGAAGTTTTAGAATTTATTCCGTTTCGGCAATTCAATGCAGACGCACGCGCAGCGCATTGAGTAAATCAAAGAGACAACAACAACAACAATAACAACTTTTGTGACCGTTACAATTTGAATGTGTTTGGCGCGCTTTCGCAGTTAAATCAATCAAACTGACATTGCGCACAATTTACATAGTGAAACCAAAAGGGTTTTTGTTTTTATTATCTTATAATTTATCGTTTGCCATTTTTGGCACCGTACCGAACTCTCTGTGTCTCTGTCTGTGTGCGTGTGTGTGTAAGTCTTTTGGCGCGTGCGCATGCGCAGCCAGTGAAAGTGTTGTAAACGAACTCTCTCGTCTTTGACAAACAGTTAAAATGCATCATAAATTGCACTTGTGAATTAGACAGCAAAATAATCGTGCTCAGATTGCTGAAGCCATCGAACGAACTGGAAGCGATACGCTTGCTACGAAACGATCTCAACATGTTTTTAACCATGGATAATACCAATGCATTCTTCTCAGGTAATCACGGGGAGTCAGATGAATTAATAGAGATATAGATGATATTTAGATATACAGAGTAGATCATATATTTATAGACATTTAGGAGTGGTAACTGATGTTAAATGGAGGAATATTCTAATATCTAATATGGGAGAAATAATCTAGTATAATCTATTGATAGACTGAAATATAGTTAAATTCAGGTTAGTAACTAAACATATACTTATATAGATGATAGGTAGTTTGATTGTTTTGAAAGGATGATAGCTAGAGATAGGATTGATATATATAGATAGCTAAATATATGGCTAATTATAAGCTAGATCAATTGATAATTGAATATATGTATAAATCTGTAAATAATAATATAGCATGCATATAGAGCCAAAGATATATTGATTATGTGATAAGTAAGACAAATGCATAAATAATATATATATATATAAAAGAAATCTAAATATATGTATACCTAGGCAAATATTAATATCATAAATAGATAGCTATATATGTCTATAGATAGATAGATCATAGATATAGTGAAGCAATGAAAATTGAATTGAACACAGTTAGTGTTGTTAATATTTTATTACAATATTTGGCTTATTTTTCCAAAAGCCAATAATTAACTATAAAAAGTTGTTTCATATTTTTAGAAAAATATTTTAAGATTTTATATTCTTTTATTAATAAATATTTTCAAAAACTCAACTTTAATAATTACTTGCAATTCTTTATAAAATAGATAATTTTAAAGAAATGTTAAAAACAATTATATTAATATATATATAATACTTTAACTATCGTTAGTCATTAGATTCGTATAGATGCATTTGAATCGATTTCAACTTTTGCCCTTGTTCTTTGCACTTTCAGATAATCCGTGCTATTTCAATGACGCGAAATCGCCTCGCACGCCGGACTCGCAGTCTTCCGGCAGGGGCTTTTCGATATTTAAGCGCCGCAACTCGAAGGGCAGCAGTCCGCGCCCCGCACTGATCGCCAATCCGGAACAGATGCGTCTCATCACATCGGCCAATCTGGATACGACGGCAACGATAGCCTTTGGCAGCCCGCGCGGCAGCTTCAACTCGCTGGGCGGTTTCTCACAAGTGAGTTTTGCTTCTCTCTGCCGCCCATAAAATTCTAATTTATCATGTCCGATCTGCACAGTTTCCTGTTTGCCATTTGCCGCGAACATAACAAACATTTACCATTTACCATTTACCATTTGCCACTCCACAGCAATCGTTTGAAATGCAGCCGCTGATGTATTGCCAGCGCTCGTCCGAATCATTTCGCGAACGGCTCGGCTCCTGCAATGAGACGCACAGCTCCCAATGCCCCGGAGGCGGTGCCGAGCATGACGAGGTCTTTAACGCAAGGTGAGTTCTTGTTGCTGGGTGTTGACAGGATGCAGCTGTTGACAGTTTGCCAAACTGCTCAGCCAGCTCTCTTCCAGCTGCCATTGCGTCCCCCTCCCCTAGCCATTCATTAGCATTGACTGTGCTAATCGCGCGTATGACGCTCCTCTCTCATCTGTCCTCATCCACAGCAAGTCCCAGCGGCATCATACGCTACCCAGCGGCGGCACACGTCGTCACTCCTTCGGCAACTGGGCACAGCAGCAGCAGCAGCAGCAACAGCGTCAATTCAACACATCCGGATCTACGTGCACATCGCCATCGATTGGAGCCAGCTCCCCGGATGAGGTGCCCAGCATGCTGGCCCCGCGACCCCCAGTGTTGTCGCCAAACAAATTTCGCGGCCCCTCCTATCGCCGCAGAGGTGAGTGAACCAAATATTTACTCTAAAATATGAGCTAAGAGAAGTCACCTGCCCCAAGCGTTGACAAATGATAAATATCAGATTTGGCACGTTTTCCCTTAGTTTGGTTTCATGTTGCAATGCTTAGGCTTTGCTTTATATATAAGAACTCTTTTAGAGAAAGTAGCGCAAATTCCATATGAGTTTTTATATGATTAAAATAAGATTTTTACGATTTAACCATATTGTGAATTAGGCTTAATGAAGAGCTGCTATATTCATATTCATCTCTGTGTATATATCTTGCCTAGCTTCCAACCCTTTCATATGATGACTCTTCTTAAGCAAATTGTGCTTAAGCAACTTTCATCTCTGAGAATTCGAGTTATTTTCAAAGCAAGCCCGTAAATTCCGTTAGCAGTGCGACATTAGATGTCATTAGTACTGCGAGCACATATGACGTGCGGCAAGTGCAATGCATTATATATAAATGTATTTAAATAAAAAAGAGATTCCGTTTGCTGGCCTCGTTTCACGTTCGCATTTTTGCACTTTGGCGGCTGTCAGCTGTCGATGGGAGCCGATCCCGAGAAACGCGCTCTGACTCTCGGTGCAGCACGTTTGCATATTAAGCACAGTTCCCCAGCTGCTCAGCCCATCCGCTCGCACACCTACTTGCCAGCCGGCAGTGGCTGCTCCTGGTATTTGCTTTTTGCCAGGCGCCACGGGTCTGTGGTCTCGGCCACTTTAACAATATTTAAATGTTTACGCAAGTGATAATTGTTGTTGTTGTTGTTGCTGCTCGTGGGTATTGTCGCCAGTATGTCGCCAGAGTTGGGCTTTGTTTTGTTTTGAGCCGTAATGAGCTGGGCACCATCTCAGCTGCCGGCCCAGCCCAGCCCAGCCCGCCGCTGGCTTGACATTGACAGTTGCTGTCGTCTCGTTGTGATGAATGCCACCGAAATGGGTAGCTGCATGCCTGATTGCCCCCCATTGAAAGCCAGCCACGGGCAGAGCTCACGAATTGCCGATGCTACAGTCATAACGTGATGGTTTATGAAATGCTCAGGACAACTTATTTATAGCCCAACAGCCATATGCTAGTTCAAGGACTAGGAATACACTGGGCCACTTCATGCAATACTTCGGCACAATCCCAAAAGATTATCAACTCAATATCTTAGCTACTCTCTCTCTCTCTCCACTCAGAACACTTGAGTCTCTGCGATAATCATTAATTGTAGGGAAGATTTCCGTGATTAGAGCTACAACTTGAAGCGGTATACGTGTGCCACGGCTCGGTTTGTTTTGAATATTCGACGTCATTTGAGGCTAACTGCAAATTGGTTCTGACAGGCCCCACGCATAGACAAATTATGGCTGGTTGACCATTCACGGCGTGGTTGGACAATTGCAATTCCTATGCCACTTTGTCCCAATAAGCGGCCGGCAATTGACACACTTTTTTCTCATTTTTTTAACACCTAAATTTATGGCGAAAATAGAAAGAAAAAAAAAAAAAACTAACAAACAAACAACGTGAAATTTTCCCCGCTGCGCTGTGCCATATTCAGGCAGCTCAAATGCTAGAAACGAGTTCATAATTTCTTTCAAATTGTGCAGCTATCAAATAGCAATATGCAAATTAGATAAACATTGCCCAGAGGCTCGTGAGGCACACATTTCCGGCAGAGTGCGGCTGCAGTTGCAGTTTTGCTGTTGCGACTCTCCAATTGTCGGAATATGTTGACGCTGTGCAACATGGCGGATGCGCAACCTGCACGAAAAAGGCAAAAGGCAAAAGGGGCAAGGGGCAAAGAGGCAAGAGGCAAAAGGGGCACGAGACAACAACGGCAAATTGACAAGAGTCAATAAACGAATCGTAGCGCTGCGCCTGCCCCAGTGGGTGTGGCAGCCCTGACAGGCAGAAGCATAAATTGAAAATGTGCACAATTGTCGGGAGTTGCCATTCGAGTTGGCTAACAGGAACTTTGCATATAATTGTTAGCCAACCGCTGGCCATTGGCCATTGACTGTTTGGCCAGCTGGGTGTGTGTGTGTGTGCATATGTGTATGTGGGTGCCGGTGTGTTGTTCAAACGTGTTAATGGCACGGAAGCGTGAACTCCCCACAAACAGTCAACTGTTTTGCATATGGCGCGTGCCAAGCAAACATTTCGCCAAATTTGGCCAACATGCTTTTGGCCAATACAAATATATGAAAGGCAAACGTAAACAGACTGCGGCCAGGCAATGTGCCTCAAATCACTTTAAGTGCAGCAGGTAATTTGGGGTCAAACGTCTGAATTGCTATTGCAATGCGTTTGCTCTTATTTATGATTGAGTGGCACGAATGGCCCGCTGCGCTCACTTCTCGGAACATCTGCTCATCCGATTATATACACAGAGTAGACGAGCGGCCGGTCGAGTTCAATACACTGGCCCACTGGAGGTCCGCATCGCAGCCTTGTGCGCTGCATAACAAAGCAGAAGCTCATATCATATGGAAAATTTCTTTGCTGAATTTCCTTGACCGAGCCAGACTCAGTCCCAGGGACAGTGCCAGACCCAAAAGGCAGCCAACACCTGTTGCATTCATAAATATTATTATACCAAAGACCATTCGGATCTCAGCATATTTCATTTACATAATTTCGGGTCTGCGCCGAACCCCGTCGAGGATAACATAACAAGCGTGCTTACATTTTGCTCACGTCCCAATCTGAAGTTTCCTTTTTTTGCTTTCTTCATTTTTATTCGTTCTTCTCCTTCTCCTTCTCCTCTCTTTGGCTGACTATTTTTAAATGTTTTCTCACATGTGTGTTGCTGGCGACAGGCGCACAGTGGTGCAAGGGCTATGCAAATTTTCGATTTCAATTTATGTAAAAATATGTTAAATAAAACGGAAGGAAAAGTTTTGTTTGTTTTATTTTCCCTTGTTTGCAACAACAAGTTGGGAAAATGTGATTGAAATTTTGATTCTATTATGAAGATGAGTGGAATATTTATTATGCCTATATTTAGTAGTAGTCTTATAGATATAAAGCTAATCATTCCAACCTCGGCTGAAGATTAAAAGAACATAGAAAGTGTATTTAGTTGGGAATAATTAATTAATTTATGCATCTATCTCCCCCTTCTGTCTCTCTCTATGTGATTAAGCCTTTTTAGCTTTTCAGTATTTAAGACTGAAACATTTAAGATATTCCGCAATCGAATAATAAGTATTCTACTACATGAGTTTATTTAAAAATTGAATTTAACTTATCTTAAGTCTTTAATAATAATTTTTTAATAGCTTGCAATGATATCTGATTTCTCTCCTTTTGATATTTTTTCACTCATCCTCTGTCTTTCGTTATCTCTCCCTCTCTATCGCAATCTCTTTATTTTCTGTCGCTTTCCCTCAGTATCTACCTTTAGCGTGAGTTACTGATATACAGTTTGGCTCTCTCTCTCTCTCTCTTATTTGTTTATTCAATATCTCATAGTTGATATATCTACTTATACGATAGCAAATTTTAAATAGCTGCCATACTTTCCCTGCTTAAGATCTCAAGATACTGAGAATTGAAAAAGAATTTGCTCCTAGAGTTTCCTTGAAGCATTTGAAATCTGCGCACTTCCTTCCATAGTACTTGACATCAATTTATATGCTCAGAAATGTATATATATGTATATATATAAATATATAGTTATATGATATACTCCTTGGCACATTTGAATTTATTATATTTATAGCGACTGCCTGCTGCCCTTGTCTGCAGTTTCTGTCACTGCCATTTCAATCAAAATTTATATGCATATATTTATATATATACATATATGAATATATATACATATTATATCTGATTGAGCTTCTGTCTCCAGTCCGTTTATTACTTTAGGCGATTCCTAACTGTTTTCGCTTGACGCATTTGGCTAGAGAATAACGCAACTGGCAACGAAATAAATACAAAAACAATAAATAAATAAATAAATAAATAAAAAAAAGAGTTAAGGAATAGCTAAGAAAAACAATGAAATTGGCTCGGCAGCCCACTTAAAATGCCATAATTCCGTTTATAGCCTGGTTTGCAACTGGGATGCCAGCTCGCTGGCTCCCACTTAAAATGGACACTGTGTAAATTAAACGTCACGGGCACGTACAACAACAACAGCATTGACTTTTATTATTTTATAATCTTCGCATTACTTATCGAGAGAGAGAGAGAGAGAGTTTCAGTCAAGCAGAGAGCGACTCTCTCTCACTCTCTCTATTTGGCTCTCTTTCGACTACTTCGATTGCTCATTATTATTCTTGACATTCAAATTGCTTTGAGCTGAGCTTGGCCGACAGCTTTAGCCAGCTCCCGTCCGCCAGTTGAAGTTGAAGGACTGTCGCAACTTGACGTTCCGCATGCGCATTCAAACTGAACACGAGTCGAAGCGCCAGAACTACAAAGTGTTTGGGTGTGTATGTGTGTGTGTGAGTGTGTTTGTGCGATGCACCTTTGAAGTGCATTTAGCTGTTGCAACCAATCGATATAGTTCACTCTGCGTACGTACTCTACAAAAATGTTGCTCAAAATCGAAGATATCGAAATGGAAACGTTCTGCTGCGGTGAGTACTTGCCCATAGAGTTTTATGGACCCCACGTAAAGCCAATTAAGAGTAAAAGAAAAACACTTGGCATAATTGTGAAGTGCACTCGAGTATTTAGAGAAACCCAAAATGAACATCGATTCGAAATTAAAGCACGTTCTGTGTGCAAAGAGAAATCAAAGCAAACACCGTTGCTGGAGCGAAAGGGTTCGATTTTCCTTCATTTTTTTCTTTTTTTTTTTTTTTTTTTTTGAAGTGTTGCGCCTGTAAAGGGTATTTAATTTCTATTTCTTTTTTGTTTGAATAGAATTTCATTTGTAATTAAAGGATTTCAATTTCCGCTCCATTCAATTGACAGCCAACGCATGCATTCAATTTCCGTGTACGTGTTAGGCAGCCCCAAAAAAAAAATTAAGACCGTTGAATTCTAATCCTGCAATTAATACACAGCACGTGTGTGTTTGTGTGCGTATGTGTGTGTATCGGAGAGATGCTTCAGAAAATATGATTTGGAGTGGGGAGCCGCACTCGAAAATAGAGCAGAGATTGAATTTCCGCTGAAGCTGCGCCATTTAAATCGTCTAGACTAGGTTTTTGTTTTTTAATTAATAACAAAAGTAGGAAAAAAATAAAAGAAAAGAAAAGAAGGCAGCTGAAAGCAATGAGGGGTCGCAGGCAGAGCCAGACATTCAAACCGGGGGCATCCTTTGCAGCTGGCAGCCGTGGGGGAGCCCGTGGCAGCAGCTCAGCGGCTACCCCAAATCAGACCAGATGTGCAATCATCCTAGGCTGCAGCGCGTGCTCTTCGGCTAGGCTTCAAAATTTTAATATGTGCATACAAATATTATACGTTGTTTCTCTTTTTTCTTCCACTGCTTTTTGTTGTTGTTATTTTTGTGACGGCCGCGTGCCGACGTCAAAGCAAAATAGATGTATAAAAATAGCAAAAAGGCAGGCAGCAATTATAATTGAAAGGGCTGTGCGTGATGGAAATGCTGAGGAGTAATGCAAGCAGAGAGACAGAGAGAGGGAGAGAGAGACTACGCCCTCTCTCCCTGCTGCTCTCTGTGTGCCAATGGTAGAGGGGGCGCAGGCGCAACGTCTGGTGGCAAATGGCAAATGTGGCAGGTGCCGTTTAGAGCAGCACAAGATGCAGCACATGAGCATAAACATGAACAACATGCGTGTGTGTGCATATTTACATATGCATACATATACGGTCGCATAAGCAAATGCAACAATAACAAAACGTAACGTACAATTTGCAGCTGCAGCGACGGTAGCAGCGACGCACGCACCGGAAATCACTCATAGAAGACAACAGCAGCATAATTGACATAGCATGTGTGTGTGTGTGTGTATGTGTGTGTGCTTGTATTGCAGCAGCGTAGCAAATAAAACACTAAAAAATATTCTAATACTAAATAACTACAATTACTTGTTATCGGTCTATCGATACACTGGGCAAATACTTTCTAAATGAGTCTTGATTACTTTTTGTCTTACTTGCTCATCTCTAGTGTACAGCATAAATTGCAAGCAGGAAATGCGGCGTCACACACATACTTACAACGCTAACGCACACAAAGTTAAAGCCGCTCTCCATTGCGCTCAGACGCAGTCGAAAATATGTGAACGCAGCAGCTTACGCGCTTGCTATCTCGCTTACTCTCATGTATCTACACAGCTTTAATAAGCGGAAATGAAAAATTTGAGTTGATTGTTGTCAAGTTGTTGTCGCTCTGCTTGTTGTTGCATTTTTTATAAGCGCGTCAAAAAAAATAAAAAAAAAAAAAACAGAAAAAAGAAAACAAACCAAAAATAATCATAAAACGCGACACAGCGCCAACTACTTAGTTAAAAGAAATGCAAAATGCGGGCTTTTTTAGTGCTTCAACTACTTAACAGTATTATTAAAGTTACTCACGCCAATTAACCTTGAAACAATGAGCTACAGAAGGAGCATGGCAGAAGAGAAGATTATGACTGTCTCAATAACTGCACAATAACTAACAGATTCACATACTGCATACGATATTTATTATATGAAATGCTCAAACAGAATATTTATGACTTGATTTGGGGCTAAGAACCGCATCAGTTGCAGCTCAGTTCTAATATTTGTTTGGCTGACATGTCGTATTTAAATTTATGAAGACATTTATTAGCAGGCAGAGCGCATAGATCTGTGAAATGGCTGCCAAAGTGACACAAATGCATCTCCCTCACTCGCCTCACTTCAGATGCATTTCCCCAAAAACAGCAACACATCAAATAAATAACTAAAAAAGAATCAACAAAAAAAAAAAAAAAAAGAAAGAATCACACGCACACCTCTCAGATGGAAGACGTTTGAAATGTTTGATGAAGTGTTTGACAAAGTTGTCGCCTGCCACCCTCTCAAAGTGCTAGCTGTGTGTGGAGAAGGGAGTAGGGTGTGGGAGCTGTTATTAATCAACGACCATGGCGATAGGGTAACTCGTGCTAAGACCACAAACGTTGCATTCTACACGATCATTTTGAGTTTTTTGTTTCATTTTTAATAATTTCTGTTGAGAAATGACAATTTCCTCTCGTCGGCGGTTTTTTAAACCAAAAATTCAGTTGAGCTCATCTTGACATGTGGGGGAAGACATTTGACACCTGCTGCACAATTATTCAGCGTCCCTAACTAGTACCAGGAATCAGTTGAACGGTTCGAAATAGCGTCTGCTCTATAAATAGGCGTTAAAAAGAGTTGCCTGTTGCATGTTGCATTGTTTTTATATGAGATACAGACGGCAGAGAAACATGTGGGATTTAGTATATATCTATTTATGTGTGCATGTGTGTGTGTGGGAGCCTGACTATATAAACTGTCTGGCATTCGGGTCTTTCCCCCTCAACATCGAGCTTCAGCCCTTTTATGACAGCTACAGCAATAACAACAAGAGAATAACAAAACATTAATGTCAAAAAACATCAAAAAATGAATAAGAGGAAGAGGAAATAACATTCAGACATCCCGAATTGGAATCGGAGTTGCAGTTGATATCGCAGTCCGACGCACAGCCAATTGCATGCGAGCCGACAGACCTCCAAAGTTGTTTACAGCAAAAACTGCATTAAAAATGCAGCGCGCATGCACTATGACAGGGAGACGTTTGACGCTAGACTCTAGACTAAACTAACTGATCAAAATTCACATTGCTGTACTTCATCCAAATGTACATGGTCGGCGTTTTATGAACTCTTCCGACCAACTACCATGAGGCTTATAGAGTTCCTATTCATATTGTTTCATCGCATATATATACAATTTATAATAGTTCAACATCTGCCTCATGTTGCCTGTGTGTAAATGAACTCCTAAACTCTTCCCTCGATTTTTTCAATATTTTTTTTTTTTTTGCTTCTTCTTCTTCCTCTTTGTTGTGGAAAATGTTCGAGGCACGCGCGCCAGAGCAGAAAGTGAAATAGTTTGTTTATGTTTGCTTCTAGATGGGGCCAAAACTGTTGAAGCGAAATTTTTCACTTTTTATGATGTGTTTTTAAATGTTTTCATTATGAGTCCGTTTCACTAAGCAAATAAATATTTTCTAATTAACTGGGTCAAAATGTTCATTTTTGTTATTTTTAATGCGCTCAGCGCCTATCAAATATGCAAGGGTGCCGAAAGTTTTGGCCGACATTTCAAAACTTGACACAATGCGAGATTCCATGCACATTGAGATATCTGTAATGTAGAAATAAAAATATATATATATATATATATATTCGAGTGGCACTATTTTAAAGGCAGCTAGCAAGTGCTTGACCCCAAAAGTAGACAGTCAAATCGGGTATACTCGATTACAGCATTCTTGTGCAAGCTAATCTAGAGATTAACAGCGAATCAGCTGAAAGTTTAGTTAATTCAAATTCTGAAATTTTGAAATAAATGTTATATATATGTTATTATATATTTATTTGTATCTATAGATATATATATATATATATATATATATATATATATATGTGCTTTAAATATTATTTCTAATTGATGATATTTTAAATATTGAATATTATATTCTTATATATATTTTGATAAATACATTTATTAATAATAAATAATATTTATAGCACTCTGCTACTATACAAAACTTTGTGGTCCGAGTATAGGCAGAACGCACTGATTGAAGCCACATGAGTCTGAATCGACTCGATGCAGGCGCATTCATTGACAGCCAAAACTAATGCAATGTCATTTATAATCGTTGCGAACGATTTGTGTTTTGTGTGACCCCGCGGCAAGTCCGTGGACCAATGTCCAGCTGAATTGTGTGATTCTCACAAGAGAAAACTATGCGAGATTGAGAGCAATTGACGAAATTGAGCACATACTCAGTCCAGGGGTAAATTGTAACCTTAGGCGAGCGAGCGAGCGAACAAGCGATACGATATGAAGGGAGCTCGAATTTAACTAAAACAATTTAGAGCACAGAAATCAAATGCACAAATGAAACTAACTAACGAACTAGAGCAGATGTCAGATGAAAATGAATTTGAAAACGAATTGAAGCTGCAAATTCATATAAATATGTGATCTTCTTCAGCTTGTCGAGCTTAATTGAGCGCTTGAGGAATTCACAAATCTCGAAACGGAAATCAACAATTAACCAAACCAAAACTGAAACAGTTTTAATCAACTGGCCTCAAATTAAAAGCTGCGCTCATAATTAAGTTACAGTTGACATAATTAAATTATAATTGTTATGCTCGATCAGACACAAAGAGAGATGAGAGAAGGACAGAAAGAGAGAGAGAGAGAGAGAGAGGGAGATGAGAGGGAGGAAGGGACAATGCATTAAATTTTGAATTATAGCCCCGACTATATATATATATATATATATATATATATATACATATATATTTATTTTTCGGGGCGGGTTAATTTGTGTCCGGTAGTTGGACTCTCGAAATGGCTCCAGCCATTGCCGCAGTCCATTTGATCCCGCATTTTCGTTGATTTATGTCTTGCTAAAATGTCACACAGCTCGCTCGGGGCATATTTATTCAAATTGTCAGAAAATAAATACAATCCTACTACTACTGTTTAGGGGACCCCTCATAAAAGCAGTCCAGCGAAGCAAAAGTATCATTCTTTAGAAATAATCTTGATGAATTGTTTAGTATTTTTTTTTTTTTCTCATTTTTTGTGAAACACTCAAGTTATGTTTGTGTGTTCCTCGAAATGATTTTAAGTGGCATTTAAATGCTGCAAAGCTTCAGAACAAATTAACTTAATACTTTGCTGACTATATATAACTTTTTGTGGTGCTAATGACAACTGCTTCAGATGCAACATAGAATTTCAAATAATAATAATAAGTACTTAAGGAATATAACAAAGTATTTAAGTAGCTTTCTAGATTTCTAGATTATCTAAAACTCTTACCTCTAGTTCAAGTGCCTTAGAAGCTTTTCTAAGCCGCTGCTTAGCGCCTTTATTCAAATTTGTCTTAAAGCTGGTATGATTTTTTTACGATTTTTGCTCTCTTAAAAATTAAATTATTTAGAAATTTTATTTTTTTAGTTGTAGAAGTAGTCAGTAGAATTGCTTTAAGACAGTTTTGAATCTTATTTAAATCTATGAAGCTAGTCTTACAGCTCTTTATAGATTGACTTTTTAGTTCTTATCGTTTGCTTATCTCACAAAAATTGTTGTCCATGGCTTAGCTCGCCTCTTAGCTTATAGGGACTTTCAGCTCTTGTCATTTGCTAGTCTATTTAGTCTGCATTGCTTGCGATCTATGTGAGGTCTCTTGATTAAACCAATCCAAACTCGTTCTACGCACGCCTACAGGCTGGCGTCAGCCACAGGCCAAACGCGTTATTTTAATCAATTAATTAAAACTAGACTCGTAAAGCTGGGCAATCAGTGTCTATTGTCCAGACCCGGGTACAGGGCAAACGCTTTTGCAGTTCCATTCGCGATGCTGAAACGACAATTAGAGCTGCCAGCGAGCCGTGCGCTGCACGCAAATTATTAGAAATAGAAATAAATGTAATTATTATAAAATCGAAATATTTTTTATTCATATATTGGCAATAAAAATGGTCGCCAAGCGCAGCTGCTGCCTGTTTGGCCGCTGTGTCTTGGGTCGTAAATCGAGTGCCAATAACTGCGAATATGTGGAAATGGGTAAGTCAATATGGATGAGTGCGCGCTGAGAGATGAGTTACGAGATCGTTAACAGATGCAGCTGCGCCATTAAAATAGCATCGATCAAAGTGCCAAAAAAAAAAAAAAAAAATACAAAAAACAAGACTAAAAGAAAGCGCGAAAAATAACTGCGAAATTTCTGCAAATTGCTGGGGCAAAAGCAAAAAGCACAAGCCGAAGGCTAAACGAATAAGAGATCACGAAACAAAGGATCGCATTTTACTTACAATTGCTCTGGCGACTGTTTAACAATAACCAGATGTTTTGCCAACGCTAAAATATTGCCCGCAGCTCGCGCTCGCTTCGAGTCGACTGCACTGCCAGCTGAGATCGCCTTTTGCAATTTTCACAAAACTGTCGTCTGTCATGTAATTGAATGATAAATTTCAGTGAAGAACACAAAATCAAAGTTGCAAAAAGCCAACACAAAAGCCGCGCTGCCTGCCTGCCTCCCTGCCTATATGCCTATATGCCTGGCTGAGGAGCAACTTTTCGGCCATGGCCATTTATCATATAAATCGCTAATGAAACTGACAAAACTTTTTGTCACATTCAAATAAAAGTCAAAGTCTGAGGCAATTTTCAAGTTAATTATGTTGTCATGCGCTTAGAAACACAAATGCCTCCAAACAAAAGTTGCAGCAATATTTATTTGGGTAAGCGCGTGATTTTATGCAAAAGTCTTAGCAGGAATAGAGTGCGGTAAGACCAAGCAACGGCTGCGCCATACTCTGTTTGCAGGCGACTAAATTAGTTCAGCATAAATTGCCTAACTATTATTAAATAAGAATCATTTAATATTTGCAATTTATGTGAGCAGATGTGGGCGTGGCTATGCGACTAATGAATAATTTATCTCCATAAGACGAGTCGATAAAGACTTAAGCCGAAATACTCCTGTTGACTTAGGTGCACAGAGTATAAGGGAGAAAAAAAAATTAAAGTGACAAGAACTTAACTACCGATATGCCAGTTTAAATGCTTGCGAAAAATATTCAGGAAAAATTAAATAAAACTGTTTTTTCACATTTGTGTATAGCCTGCAAAAATCAAACTGAAATTTAATTTAACAAGATTATATAAGCCGATATGCCCTCTTAATGTTAGCAAGCAGATTCTACCTAACAAAATGTAAATACTTTGCCCAAAACAATATACTCCTTTGGCTGTTCTCTTAACAGCGTTAAGAAACACACAAAGAAAGCCTAATTTATGCAAAGCTAACAAACCAATATGCCCCTTCGCACTTTAGTGCACAGGGTGCAGAGGGAGAGAGCGAGAAAACAAAGCGAACGCCTCACTTGTCATTTATATTTGCGCAGCCTTTTATTTATAATAATAAAAAGCCAATGCCTCGACTCCCTTGGCCACGTATAATGAGCAGCAGCTGCCGCATGCAACAGGAAGAGCCGGCGCAGTCGAACGGAGACATTGGAGACTGACAAGGCGACGGACAGCAGGCAGCAAGCAGCAGTCAGCAGACAGCAGAGTGCAGACAGCGCGACAGTGGGGCAGCGGGACAGTGGGGCAGCGGGACGTGTGGCAGGGCGTGGCAAAATGTCGCCTCTGCCGACGACGCGCCATTTGTGGGTGTCAAGCAGCAGTTCAGCGCTGTGCCGAGCGCCCAAATGCAACAGTAAATTTTAGTTTGGCCAGGAGATAACATCGGATCGGCTCGGCTCGGCACAGCACGGATCGCGTTGCTCATACGATTTGCTTTCGGGATTTATGTTAAATGCTTAAAACGTGCCTGAATTTATGATGGCCAGCCACACAGCCAGTTGATTAGCTAAGACAATTTATCTACACTCACGACCTGACAAAATAGCTGCCTCTTCCGAAATTTATGTTGTTTTCCTTCGATTAAATGTGAGCTGAAACAAAAGCGAAAACTAAATAAAATAAACCATTCACATTGCAGCTGACTAAAGCGAAACAGTTCTGTTTCAAATCTCCTTGTGGCATGTCTCAAATTGTGTAAAATTTGAGCATTAGTAAAGAATTTAATGAATACTATACAAAAGTGCGAGATTTCTTAAGAAATAATAATAAAAAATTTTAAGAAACCAGTTTGCAATTGCAAAAAATAATATATATTTCATATATATATACAAGTAATTAAATAAAAAAAAAATATATATATAAATATTTAAAAAATATATATATAAGTATTTCATGCAATTCGGGCTTTAAACAATTTAATTCATTAAAAAAAGAAAGAAATATTTTGAATTTTTCATGTTTAAGTTCTTAAAATTTTTTCAATCCATTTCTTATAAAATAAATAATAATAAAATAATTTTAAACTAATTTTATGTACATACCTTGAATTCAGTTCGTCTTGTGTCTAAAAAAAAAAACTGGAATTTTCTCAGGCTCAATTGGAATTTCAGAATTTAGCCTTGCGCAATCGTATTGATAAGACTTAGGTGACACAGTGCCACATAAGAAATGAGCGAAGTAAAAGCAACAAGAAAACCTTTTGTTTGTCTCGTTGTCTACTTAATGAAATTATCACACATGAAAAATGAACGCGCTGCGGCGCTTTTCCTCGGGCAAAAGGCAAACAAACGTTTTGAAGAAGTCAAACATGGAATATTTGAGCAGGGTCATAAATCGCTAAAGTCAAATCCTAAGTAAACACATTATTTATCAAAGACATACACACATATGTATACATATATATACATATATATTGGCTTTTTGGGGTCGCTCAGGCCATTGGTTTATCAGTAGCATTCGCTTCTTGTTGCATTTTTTGCTCATCGCGTCGATCGTCTTCGACTTTGCTTTCATTTTGCAGACAACTGTGGCAACGTGAACAACACAAACGGAGCAGCTTCAACTGGCTACGGCTACGGTCAGCCGGGCTACAACATGGACGACATACTGATCATCACTGCCAAGCACAGCGAGCGCGCCTATCTGCGCGCCACTTTCCTGAAGAACCACTTCGACAAGATCACCAAGCAGCGCGGACGCAAACCATTCAAGTGAGTCTCACGCACAGTTTATGGGTGCACTGCATCTCGATTAGTTTCATTTAATAATTATAATTTTAAGCTTAAGACTCATATTAAGCAAAGCAAATTGGTTTAGGCAATGCTTGAAGCACGCCTTGAGGTTAGAGTCTTAACACATAACTTCAGAGCTTTGATTGCTTCAAAACTAACTTTCAGAGCTTGGCTCTTAGTTGTCTTGTATAGAGCAATGGTAGTTGGTAACTAATTCAATCTATACAGTAAATAAGCTTAGACAATAATTTAATATGGCCATTGCACTAGTTCCATAACTATTTGCAAGTTTGAAGCAAAGCAAAAATGTCTCGATTTTATGAGTTATACAAATATTTTAAAATAATTAAAAAAAAAATAAATAAATAATAAATATAAAAACATTTAAAGTTTTTTTTTTTTGATTAAATTATATATTTTTTTGATTAAATTATATATATTTTATAAATATATGTGTTTACTTGGCTAAAAGTTAACAAAATATTAAAGTTCTCGAAGAATTGGAAGCTTACCATATTTAATTAAACAGAAACAGTACAGAAAATAAATAAAAAGGCTACAGCCCTAATTATTAATATAATTAATGTTTAGTTAATTAAAAAAAAAAATAATACTAACAAAAATATTTTAGAATTCAGAATTGTAAATTGGAAATAAATTTTTTAAGTAAAAGTAAATTAAGTTCTTTAATAATTTTCAAAAAAAATTTTGTTATATATTTATTAAATATATATATAAATATATATATATATATATATATATATATATATATTAAAACTTTTATTAGCAAATTATACTCAAGATTCTCGTTGTGTTTCGCTTTACAGTTTTCTGCACATTAAAATTGACGATGGCCCCTTCAGCGAGGAGATTTCCCAGAAATACCAGAATACGGCGCTGCAGATTGTCATATTGTGTCCGGCGCTGTTGGCGCTGCCGCACAGTTTCCTGATGGCGCAGCTGACATCGATCATACGCGTGGAGAAGGTGCTGGCCATTCTGCTGGACGTGGGCGAGGACAAAGTCAAGGAGATGCACAAGACGGCGCTGCCGAACTATTACAAGTGGCGGCGGTGTGTGGTGCGGGACAACGATCAGGCGCAGATCAGTCACATTTTGGGCATTGCCACGGACATACTGGGACGGGCACTGTGCCAGCGTCCGCCGTGCCAGGACAGCGGTAGTGGCAACAACATTTCGCGTAGCATCTCTAGCTGCTCGGAGGGCTTCACCGTGCTGCCCAAGAAGGTCAAGCAGGGCCAGAACAAGGTGCTGGCCATATTGTCGGAGCCACTGAAGCCGAACGATACGCTCAAGCTGCTCGTCGAGAAGTCGGGTGAGCTGCTTGAGGTGCGCAACTTCAAGTGCCGCAATCCGTACACCGTGCAGTTCGCCATACCCGAGTCCTGCATGGAGATCTCCACAATGATTGAAATTCGCATCGAGAAGAACAACAAGAGCCTGGGCGCACGACCTATCAAGTGCGAGAGCCGGCTACGTGAACTGGAACAGCTGCTGCGCGTGGAGGACTCCCCTATTGAATTCATGTGCCATGCTTTGGGCGTGGGCCCCTTGGAGCGGGATGCCCTGGATCAGCATCTGCTGCAGTGCTTCCAGCGCAATATGCCGCCCAATTTCCATCTGCTCAATGGACCCAGCGAGCGGCATCCGCACTTTTTTACACGCCTCGAGTCGAGCCCCGAGGAGTATCCAACACTTTTGCACTTCGCCGCACGCTGGGGCCTCAATCGGCTCTGCCTGCAGCTGATGGAGTGTCCCGGCGGCGACACGGCCTGCGGCGTGCGCAACTGTGCCGGCCGCACGCCCGCCGAACTCGCCGAGCAGGAGGGTCACCACAAGCTGGCTCAGAATCTGGTCAGCTTCTCGGAGTTTCACAATCTCACAATGGTCTATCACTACTTTAAGGGCGTGGACAATGCCAGCAGTGGTGCCAGCAGTCCGGGCGCCCAGACGAAGCCGGCCAGCAGCAAGGCCGCCCAAGTGGTCATTGGCACAGCAATGCCAACGTCGCCACGCAACAAGCCACCCAAGCAGCTGCCCTCGGCCGAGTACATGGAAATGTCCAGTGGCTCGGAGCGCGAGAATACGCCGGAGGTGCGTGCCAAGACTGAGACAATGGCCATATCGAATCTCAACTATATCAGTGTCGAAACGGAGGATGAGAATCTGCAGAGCTGCTCCACGGAGAAGCATCTGGAGACCAGCAAAGTGCTCGACGCGCCAACTGGACCCGAGCAAACCACCAATGAGCTGCGCATCAACGAGCCGCCCTACTATCAATCCAAAGAACAGAACAAGTCGCAGGATGTGGTGGACAGCAGCGGAGCTGCCAACTATCAGGCCACAGACAAGTTTAGCCATGAGTGCTCACAGCTGCTGGAGAACCAGGCCACGGCCGGCAATGACTACGTCATGCAGCCCTCGAACATACCCGTGCAGCCAGCGATGCCCGCTGATGACGGCAACTATCTGTTCCAGCCATCCAATCGGCCGGTGGAGGAGCCGCTGCGCTTGAGCCGTTCCACGACACGATTGCCACAGCCGAACGGCTACGGCACACTGAAGCGCAGCGCCAGCGATGCCTCCAGCAGCACACGAGCCAATGCCGACGACGAGCTGGCCGAGATTATGCACGACTTTAAGAACAACGTGCTGTCCATACGCGATGTGGAGCTGCTGGTGGAGAAGTGGAAGCATCGCAACGATGTGCAGCAGAGCTTCCGCGAGAAGCAGGAGCAAATCGATCAGCTGCGTCGCGAATACGAACGCATACACGAGCATGTGAAGTCGCAGCTGAAGCGCGAAACGCCATTCGAGCGCATCAAGAAGCTCTTCTCCCGGCAGAAGGGCGTCGATAAGCAGAGCAGCTGTGCGGACAGCCTGCTGGATGAGACCAAGAGCTCCATTGCGACCAGCTGCAGCTTGAAGTCATCGGCACGCCCCATTAGCTCGCTGAGCCTGCAGAGCGTGTCCAGCTCGAGCTCCTCCTCGGGTCGCCTCAGCACGGGCAGCAACTGCAGCGGCGCCTCGCTAGGCGACTCCGGCACCCACTCGGATCACGAGGATCGCCGTCAGTTTGGCTGCCGCTTGGGCACACCCGGCTCACTGATGGATAACTATTTGGTGCCACCGCCGCCGCGTCCAGTTTTCACGCCCGTCTCAACGCCCGGCGATGAGCGACACCAGATTGTCTTCCCCTCGCCCATGTCCAGCTGCCAGCGCCTGCACACGCCCACCAGTCCTACTGGCTCCGATCACTATCAGATGTTTCCATCGAACATACCCGTCTATGGCAATGGCAGCCAGCCGCTGTCCTCATCGCAGAGCAGCAGCTATCTGAACACCATCATGGAGGCCAAGGAGCAGGACACCCAACAGCAGCAGCAGCACAACTATCAGAACGGTGTCACCCTGCAGCCCATCAAGCTGAACGAGCGACCCAACATTATCTACGGCAAGCTGACCAAGAGCCACTCCGCCAGCGGCTGCAGCTCCTTCAAGCCGAAACAGGTGGCCTGCCCCCAGGTGGGCTGCATTGAGGTACAGGCCGAAGTCTATCAAAATGTGGGCGCCCCGGCAGCGGAAGAGCCCGCCAGCCCGGAAGTTCCAGCCAAGGAGCAGACAAACGACGCGCCCAACTACATGAACTGCTAAGGCTCGCGCACAGGTCTTCATATGATGCATATGTAGTACACACGCACATATATATAAATATATATCTAGCTAGGCTTAAGTGAAAATTTCGATATTTCTGGAATGAGTATAAACTAGTTAAACCAGCGGTTGTAACCAGCCCCACCCAAAACGCATACATTATATTTCTCGACTACATTTTACTCACTAAGCACATACATTTTCTAATCTATATATTATACATACACACGCATACATACATATTAATGATATTGTATTATCCTTAGTTATCGTTATCGATCTTTGAAATGTAAATTACTTTGAAACGATTGCAAGCAACCAAATCAACATATCATATATAAGCATAAGCCTAAGGTGGTCGCGCACCAACGATTTTGCGTATTTGTAATTCTAGCTCCTAAGTATTCCCCGTTTGTATTAAGCCTCCTGGCATGCGGCCAAGCATGAAAAACATATTTTTTCGCACAAGAGTTAAATGCAATAAATTAAATTCGTTAAGCAATGCAAGCGGCGTTTACCTTTATTTCGGCATTGCACCTCGCTGCACGCGCAAAGCCGGGCAGCTTTTGGCGGTCTCGGCTCTGTTTGGAGCCAACAGGAAATCATGCGGAAGCCCCGCTACACGCAAAATGGGATTGCGACTGCCAACGTAAATTTTGACTGAAAAAACCACAGCAAGAAACATGAAGAAATAAAAGTCGATCAGTTGGCTATGCACGACTGCCAAATACTCTTTCTAGTTTTTGTCAGCTACGAAAATCCATTTGTTAATCAGTACATGGTCCTATTCATAAGGATATATAAAGATTTTGGGTTAATAAAATTTGCCTAATATGAGCAATTATTTTTATAGATATAAAATTCAAACCCACGTTTTTTTTCTTTTAATTTTCAAACGACACATGAGTAAAACACTTATTAAATATAAAACTTGGTATACAAATATTGTATTGATGCAAAGAATTTTTTCTTGTTACAAACATTTTCTGATATATTACAAAAACTTTTTAATACTTATTTTATGCATGCAAATAATATTACTCTATTCAAACTTTTTAATTATTCTGTTGTACAAAATATATTTCATCGAGTGCCCTCAAGCTCCACTCTAAGCTCTCAAAAGTATGCTAAGCTTTTTTTTCAAATATGATAACATTAAAGGATTCCCATTTTTATGATAAATAATAGAAGCAAAATTTTTGTATGCACTTTTATTTTGACTTTTCACACACACGCCCTTATGCACACAGTTACATGGCCAGCCAAGCTTAAAGTAAGCTGGTAATTCTTAATTCATATTCACACTCGCCGTCATTGCGTACGCGGCATAGTATTTTTCCCAGCTGAGTACGCAGAGGGCTAAGCCGTCATTTTCCATTTGCGTTACACGCTGCTCCATGGGAATATGGATGGCTTCAATGCCAACTAGCCTCGCCCACACCCACAATATCCGGTTATTTTCGGGCCGCTCAACCCGCACAGCTGTTCATGGGCCTCGCAGTTTTTTGTGCGTTTTAAAATCTATGCGTGTGTGTATGTGTGTTTGTATGTGTGTGAGAATTGTTTTAACGAGCTTAAAACTCACAGAGTGCCCATAGTTGAGTGCCTGAGAACGTGTGAGAGAATGCGTAGAGAGCTTTTTGAAAGCTGCAAAAAGAGCTTTGCAAGCAGAGTGCATCAAGCGAAACAGCTAAACTGCGAACAAAAAAAATAAATACATAAAAGCTAATTTACTTAAATTATATTCAACTATTTTCAGCAAATATAAATGACTTTTGAATTACAACTGATTATTCCTTTGCCTCTGTCAAAGACAAAACCATAAACACCCTGTGCTTGGTATAATACAGAAAAGCTCTTCTCAATGCCGCCAGTCAAAACAAATGCAGCCAAGTGAGAGAGAGAGAGATAGAAGCGAGAGCGAAATTGAGTGAGTGGAAAAAGCTCTTTGGTTCTGGCCAGGCTTAAGCGAACAAGTGTGTATAAAAAGGACATTTCCGTCAGTCGACTCTGTTAATTAAGCGCAACTGCGACGCGAGCGTGCGCCACAACAGTTTTGTGTCCATATGAAATGCATAATTTACGCCTAAATAAATACAAAAGTTCTGTGGCAAATTATTGAAACAACTAATAAAAGAAAAACCCAAAGAGCACTTTCGAATAGTAGCCAGCAGTTGGAGTGCCGAATTCACAGTAAAGTACTTGATAATAGCAGGACTTTGGCGCATCCTCATCTGCTGCGGCTGCACTCTCGTGCGAAAACAAAAACATTGGCAAAACTTCTTTGGATGCTGGCATCTTTAACTGCGTAGTATGCCAACTAAAGATAGCGATTAAATATTTAAAACTGATTCAGCGCTAATTGAACGTGGGAGCTGCGTAATACCCAAAGCAGCCGTAAAGGCAACAACTGCAAGTCTCTGAGTCTGAGAATCGCATGGAACGGCCCCGCTACTAAATAATTTAAGGTAGGCAACGTTGACAGCAAGCTGGTAAAATTTATGTGCAATTCCGCTAGCTTTGCTCTGCTCAGCTCTGCTGACCAGGCGGACGCGGGTCGCGTTTATTTCTCATTTTCCATTTGGTTTGCCTTTCAATTATGTTGTGCCTGCGACCGTGCTGCGTTTTGCGAATGAACTTCAATTTGAGTTTGTTTCCACGTGAAAGGTGAAAATGCAACCACTTCAAAGTTTCTGCCAAGCGTAGCATTTTTAATGATGCACTAAAAGTTAATGGCCCAGGGATCAGCCGCTCTCATATTCGCTACTCGCCTTAATGAGAGGCGCTCAAATGTTGTAAACAGGCTAAATGTTTCACAACTATATCAAATGTTTACACTAAGCGAATTTTTTGAAAAATTTTAGATGGAATAATATTTATATATTTTATATAGAAAGTTCTATAACCCGAAAGTCTCAATCTGAATTTTGCAATGAATTTGCCTTGAATAGAGCTTATAGCCCTTAGCCCATTGAAGTCTTTATTCACGCTGTGCCCTCAGAACTTTTAAGATTTATAAGTTGACAAAATTTGATAAGCCCCTTTGTATTGTTTGGTATCTAGATAGAATGTAAAAAGAATATAAAAAAAAAAAATAAATTTTGAGCCGATGTAACTGTAATTAAATATATAATATATCTGGCTCCGCCAATTGATCGTGCTCTTCCCATTCTGGCTTGTTTAAATAGCACATATTAGGTCAAGACACAATCGATATCATCTACATCGACATCTATATGATATACATTATATATATAAACAATGTTCTATCTACAGATGTCGATATATAGTATATAAATTTATGCATAAAATGATAAAAAGATAATATATATATCCAAGTTCTGTATGAAAACAGAGCTAGAATTTTCTTTAGCTGCTGCTAAGCTGCAACTAAAATCTATGATATTCCATGAACCCTCAGTGTTCTCATACACTTTTACTAGATTTCTACAGCTTTTATTTTCTAACAATTAAAACATGTGACAAAAATCTCAACAAAAGTTAAAAAAAAAACTCATAAACAAAGTTTTCTAAGCGTTGCTTTTACTGCGTATAGAAATACATATTTTTTTTATAGTTTTCTTGACTTTTTTTTTCACTGCTACAGCCATACTTTCAGTCAAACAACTAGTGTACGCACACACCCACTCACACACACACACACACGCACACCTGGCACATTTTGCATTTATTGTATGAATTCTATGACAGCAAAACATATACAAATGCATACATATAGAGGACAAAGCCAAGAGAGATGCTGTTCGCCGCAAAGCACGGTTTTCTTTTTGTGTGTCAGGGGGCAAGTGCCTTAGAAGCTGCCACACACAGACACACTCACACACACACACACACGCTAGCTACTTGGTATTATAATTTTAATTACCACTTGAGAGACAGTCGCCTGCCGTGAGTCGGCTAAGTGGTTGCGTCTCATATATATATAACGAGCATTTATATATATATATATATATATAAATATATAGATATATATATATATAGGTTATATATAGAGACTGCGCAAATACAATGCAAAAAGCGCGAACAATGCGTACAATTCCATTCAGTTGTATTGTTTGACGGGTTGGCGGAATTGAAAACATGGCAGCTGCTTACAGCTAGCAATATTGCGCATACGCCACGTAAGCGTGTCAAAGGAATCCCACAGCATAATTGCGCATTTGCCGCATCACTAAGCTGCTAAGCCACAGCCACAGCCTCAGCCGCATCTATCGATTAACAATGCTTAAAGCATAAACAAAAACTTGATAAAATTTAACAAAAATGAACATTTTTAAAGGATAATTTCTAAAGCATAAAAAGGAAAATGGAACTTGCAAAACTTAGTGCAGCAGCTTAAAGCCTTAAGTAATAAGCAGCTGCAAAAAGTTCTTTAACTTTTATAGCTCAATTTCTAAGTGGCTTGCACAGAGCGTAGCATACTTTTGCGAGTGGCTTTTGGCAGCAACAGTAACTGCCGCTGCAGCTGCAACAAGGCCAAATAGGCAATGCGATCATTATAATCATGCAATTTGGACACTGCTATAATGGCCGGCCAGCTGCAGCAGTAGACTCAATCGGCAGACAGACGTAATAGGATAAGCACAAACAGAGCAGGCAACAATAGTTTCCCCAGTTTCCTTTTGATGAACATCGTAAATTCGCTTTTATTGAATGCTGCCATGTGACAGTTATGGTCAGGCAAGGACAAAACAAAAGCTAATATATACACATACCAATACACATATATAAGGAGGGAGGGAGGGAGATAGAGAGAATGGGATAGTTGGGGGCGTCTAACGTGTATCCAATTAAACTGTAAGTATTGTCCTCGCGGGCTGACCGAACGGCAAATACGAAAGGTTTCTGTTTATTTAACCGTTATTTTGGCAACGGCCTCTGCCCATGCCACGCCCCTTGTTTTGTGTTTTGGCCAAAAACGCAGCAATTTGGCAAACATATTCACACAGTCGCGACAATATCGTCGCCAAAAATGTTTTTTGCCCGCTGGTAAGTTATTGCCCAACTATGCCCTGTGGCCGTGGTTCGTTTTAGTATTGTTTGCCTGTAACTGCGCTATGACCGACATGTGACCCCAACTCACACACACACACACACACACACACACACATTGCGAGAGACACTCGCAAATAGTCTAAATTCAACTTCATGCTTCGCTGGCTTTAAATTCGTTTGCATTGAAAAGGCTTGTGCAATAATTCATCAATTTGAGTGCGACGGCCACACGGCTAACATTCGAGGCGAACAGTTTGCCTGGCGGGCATATTAATTATGCAAGTCATTTTGCTGCATCGCACGCAACTGTTCCACCCCCACGCCCTCAACTCTTGTCACTGGCGTGGCATACGCAACAGCTGTGCCACCCACTGCAATTTCTAATTAATCATGTCTCGGGTCAGGTTTCTTCAAGCACTTCGAGCTCAAGCCGAATATCATTTTATTAACAGAAAAGAATATGCCAACAGCTATTGACTCTTGTTTAGCTAATATTAATATGCTAATATGTTTAGCTAATATTATATATTAAAGTATTATAGAAATGCAATTTTCTTATATAATATTTTTCCGCTTCTTATGGAAGATTCAAAAACATTTCACCTCAATTAAAAATCAATATTATTTCATTCGACACTCACCAAAGGGCGCGGTCTATCTGTGGATTTTATAATCCTACACAAATTTGCCAATTTTAGCTCCTTTCCCAGGCGCCCAGTTGGCTTGGCTATCGATCAATGCCCAGAGGGAATCGACAAGTCGAGCCGCAAGTACCAAAAAATATATATTCATTTATAATGGTTGAATCACAAGTCCTAAATTTCCACTGCGGCAAAGTGGAAACAAACAGACAACATTGATGACATTGCAAAACAGGAATATAGTCTTCACTTAACGAAAGTATATAAATTTAGTTATTTTCTAATTTTTTTAATTCATTTTTTTATTAAATACTTACAACCATTTATTATTTCCTAATTATAAAAATGTATTAAGAAATTAAATAAACCAAAATTCTTATTTTTTTTTATATATAATAAATATTTTTATTTTAAATAATTTTATTATGTATATTACATCATTTCTATTGAAATACTTACTCTTTAAAAAATTAAAAAAAAATAATAATAAGATTACATTAATTTCATTAAATATTCATTAAATATTTCATTAAATTTCATTAAATAAATTCTGGCTTAGACGATAATAAGCTGAACTTTTGATGATATTTGAAAAGATTTACACAATAAGCAAAGCTAAATTCATGACTTTTGTTTTGAAATATAAATATATAGAATATTTCACATTTAAGCTATTAAATATCTGTTAGAAATTAAGCAGCCACTTTGTGATACTAAAATTATATAGTTAAAAGCATTTCTAATATTAGCATTAAAGGTAGTCAGTGAGCACTTGAGTCTTATTAAGCAATAAGAATTTAAAGCAAATACCCAAAGCCTGAGGCGACAGCTCTGAGAAAAAGCTTTTATTTCTAAAATAAGACGGTTTTGTTGTGCCTTTAATCACTTAAGAATTATGCGACTAAAACGTTTAAAAAGAGAGCCAAACCACTTCAGGTAGAGTACAGTGGGGTATGAGCCTGTTGCCATATAAATATATATTGGGATGTCTACTTTGGTTTACTTGGCTAGAGCGAGAGAGAGAGAGAGAGAAAGAGAATTTAATAAAAAACACAAGTCACTTGAGATAGTAATTAATTTATAATAGATTGCAAACAGAGTTTCTAACTTGTAGCTCACATGCTTAAGGCTAGGCGAGAGTCAATAGCAGACCTTAGCTGCTAATGGATTAGGGATTTGAACTAAGACTTGCTCGATAATAATTTCTGTGTTTATAGCTTGTTGCTTGTGGCCAATAATTGACGCTGAACACGCAAGCGCTTGAGTAAATAGACAAAAGGCTTCTATATATATCTATATATATATATCTATATATATATATAAAGCTCTTTAAAATAAGTAGTAACTAGATGAGACCAAAAACATGTTACAATGAAAGATATACGAACAAAGTGTAAGGGCCAAAACTTTTAAGCCGCAATGCAAGATGTGTTCAGAAAGAAGTGTTGAGTATCTGGTAATGAAATGGCCAACGGGGCAGCTAAAGGAAAAGTTTTGGGATACGAATGTATATGCAGTCGCGTGACAGCCGCGACCAGTAGCTGGCGGGCCAGACAAGTCTGACATTTGAAAATGGCAAAGCAGCAACAAATACAAGACTCGATTCGAGCAGTGAGCAGATCATCGAGCGACAAGCAAACAAATCACGAACAACTGATTGAGTGACGTGCTGTTTGCCTAGGACAGTAACTGACACAGGACGAGGCAGCAGTGACAGGGACTGCGACGGCAGACTGAAAGCAATTAGAATTCAATACATTCGACGGCAAAACGTATAATTAGGCGTGACTTGGAGAGACGGTTGGCAGTCGAGCAGCTGACAGCAGAGCATAAAGCGAACTGAGTTATGAGAGCCAGGTACAGGCACATCAATTTAACTATATCCAGCTCTAAGTATATGCATTGGAACGACCCTGCACTGCGGCCGACAGAGTAATAAAGTAAATCAAAGGATTGTCGTGCTGTAAATCATGTGAAAGTCCTTGACAGTGTGCCACGACTGCCGGCAGCCACTACCGGCTCGGCTGCCATAGCCAACGTCACTTAGTCACTACAGCTATATATACAACTCTCAATTGCTGAATGAAACACACATACACAGACACACATACACACCCACAGCGGCAGACTCATCGGCTGAAAAAATAACAAATATTCGTAGCATAACTGCAGGCGTTTCATGGCGAGCGCCAATTAAGACCCAGAAACGTAAACAATTTCTTGCATTTCCATTTCACACCAGTTACCAATGAAAATAACATGACAGCTAACGACAGCAGCGTGAATTTAACATAATTGGACTGTGATATACCCTGTAAATTCCATTTTATGCTTACTTGCAAACATTTATTTTTTTATATTTTATTAATTTGTTGGTTGTTTATTTTTATTACACTTTAAGAAAAATTCTTTAACTATTTCTTTTTTTTTTACAAATTTTTTTTGGTATGTAGATACACTAATTTTTTAGCATTCTTTTAGAGTAATTATTAAAATGATGAATTGGATAATAAAATTGGATAAATGCCACTTGTGTATACTCTGACGGAGCTCTGCAGTCGATTATTCATCCGAAATTTAGCCCTTGAGCCTAGCTTTTAGAGCCTGACTAGCTCAGGATTTATAAATAAATCTCTCAATCTCTACACGATACAGATGAGAATAGGCACCATGCTATCCATGCACTAGGAAACAATTGCAGTTCGTTATAGTATCGAGAGAGCTTTATATTTCTCATAATAAATATTTACAAGAAACACTGAACTAGTGTTTCCCATTCCGTCGAATTTTTCTAAAAATAATCAATTTGAGTTCAACTCAACTGAATCAACTTTTCATATTCTTATGCGTGCTTCATGTAATTTACAGGGTATGCCTATGCTTGCGTGCTACCTTGCGTTAACTCTGTTCAACTAGTTGCCCAACAGACGAATATCCAGCCAAACCCCATAGAGCAGCACACTATGCACCACCCGCGCCCCATCAACCCACCCCATTTGATTTCGCTTTTTGCCGCAGACTTAACCAAATTGTATATATCTGTGTGGCCTCGTCTGTGGTCTTTGCAATGCCTTTGTGCCGAAAGTGAATGTAACGCACACACACACACACACAGACATAGACACACATGTGTGTGAGTATACACATATGAATATTGTGTGTGAAAGGTCGCGCTGCATTTATCTAGTTGCATTGAAATTTGCATTTGGCATTTTGAGTTTTTCGCTCTTTGTGAAACTTTTGATTTTAATTTTTTTTCTGTTCTTCTTTTGCTCGCAGCTTAAGCAGAGCTTGTTTAAGCAACTCTTAAGGTCAGCGGAAATGTTATCCAATTAGCGATAATCATCGATTTAATAGCCATTGCTAGCGAATCGATAATTTGCATTTGACTTCGACATTTGTTATATTTTTGCAGACAATTCGCAGAAGATGCAAGAACGCGTTGCTTAGGCCATAGTCGGAGGGTATAAAAAAAAAACTAGAAAAATAAAGAGCCATGTCGAATGTAAGTAGATCGCAAAGAGATTCGATTAAAGCTGAGGCATTTGTGTGTTGATTGCAGCTGCTTGACATGGACAAATCAAACGGCAACGGCGTCTATGCGACCGGCAGCTGCCACACGGATAATGTGGCTGCCACAGCAACAACAACTGCAGCAGCTTTGAACATAAATAATATTATGAATGGGGCCGCGGCAGTGGCAGCGGCTGCGGCAGCTGCCACGCTGCCCACGTCCGCCTCCAGCGAGGACCTCAGCCAAAGCCTCTCCGAGTACACAGATGCCGACGAGAGCATATCAGCGCCCACAGAGTTCCTCGCCGAGGTAAGTGAAATGTATTCAAAAGCAAATTGCAAAAAAAAAAAAATAAACGAGGGAAACAAATTTAATTTGCGAATCCTTTCAAGAGGATTATGAAAGTTGGCTTTGTGCGCCGGCTTATTGATTGCTAATAAATTGTTTTTGAGCGCATTTAACTTTAAGCCCAAGCAACTTTTGCCGTTGTATCCAATGTGGGCCAATGGGCCAGGCCATTGTTCAGCTGATAACTGTATATGCGCCCAAGACTTTGACGCAATTTTATCTTAGTTTTTGCATTTCTTTTTGTACTCTAATGCAGTTTCTGTCTGCTGTCATGCTCAAGGACTATAAGAAGGCTTTGAAATATTGCAAATTGAGTGAGTGCATGCCTTAACTCTTATAGCTGGATCCTTTCATCTAAGTATCTCATTTTCAGTACTGCAATACGAGCCAAACAATGCCACGGCCAAAGAGTTCTATCCGCTGATATTGGACAAGCTGCGTGGTGGGTCGATATATGTATATAGTGTTACAATGTTCAGTTAATTAATCGCATATTTCGCAGTGGCCGCATCGAGCGACAGCGACGAGAACTACAATAAATCGTCGTCACCTGAGCTGGCATTGGATTTGGAGGCACCATGCGAGGATAGCGTTAGCAGCCAGGAGGAGGAGGACAATGACGATGATGATGATGTTGCTGACGATGATGATGATGATGATGACGTCGATGATGTGGATGATGTCGACGATGTGGATGAAGATGAGGATGATGACATTGACAATGTCGATGTGGAAGAGGAGAGCAGCAGCAGCGGCGACGATTACGAATTACCCATTGATGAGCAACAGGACCCGGCTGCCGCAGACAGCCTAGCCGCGCATATAACACACTCGCACTCGCACTCGCATTGCCACTCGCACAACGATTCGGGCTCATCGCGCAATTCGTCGAGCGGCGGCGGCGGGCGCAGCGACAACACCACACACTCATATTCCAGCCTGCTGCTGGAGGAGGAGGACGACATTGTGCCAGTCAATTTGCAATTTGGCAACAAAGAGCCGAACGCAACAGATTTGGATGTGAGCAATGGTAGGTGCCAAATTCATAATTTACAAATACATTAATCTTAAATATATATTTGTATATTTATGTCTGCTAGGCAACAAGGTGGCATCGGCTTCGTGCAGCGATTCGGAGTCTCCCACAGAGCCGCTCACCCAGCGCTTGGCCGCCATTCTGCGCTCCAAATGCGGCGTTTCGGCCAACAAGGATTGAGATGCTATCTCTAACAGCAGTTTACATATACATTTACTGAATATATATACATATATATATATAAACATGTGCATAACTACATATATTCTTGTACTTCTACTCGTACTCAATGAGCTAAATGTTTACGATTCCTTTGCCCAAACTAACTAACTAGTTTCCACTAGTTGACATTCGCTTTACGAACCTAGAAACCGTCCCAAACAGCATACAAGTATATTTCCAATTTGCAATAACTATAGCAGCGAGTTATCCTTTTGTTGACAAGCAAAAAAGAAAAAAAACAAAAAACAAAACAAAACAAATTCCCTAGACAAACATATCGTACAAAATTAATAAGTACTTATAGTAGTCACATTTGTATTGTGTGTGTAAATGAGTATCTAACCTAGATAATAATATGCTCCATTTGTTACAGAGCCCTCAATAATAATGAATATACTATTATATAAATATATACACACATATATATATATATATATATATATATATATAATTATTATTATACATACATACATAGCAAAAATGATGTAACAGAATCTATTTTAGTAAGACACACCCATGCAAAACGCACAGGACTTGGAATATTGTTGGATAACTTTACACGTTTAGCGTTTTATAGAGGGCGATTTTTTTCCAAACAATTTATAATATAGTATTACATACATTAAGGCAACGGTACGTTTGGATAAGTCTGATAACATGGAATGAGGCAAATGGAACTACAACTGAAATGGTCCAAAAGTCATAAACTATACTTAACAAATACCATATATAATTCATTGCGATTTTAGTAATTTATTAAGATTGATTTTTCTCCGTATACGTACACATTCCGATATAACCATATAACTATAGATATGTAATTTATTAAGACCGCTCCGCGAGCTATTATACTCTATACACTTCTGTTTGTGGGATGAGACTTGATAAGATTGAACTCTCTTTAATGCTAATATTTGTAATAATTATTATTGGTGTTTCTAATTCAGTTCCAATTCAACTGTACGTAATCATATTGTATTCGAATTGTATTATACGTCTAACGGTTTGTATCATTAAGAGTTGTAATAAAAAGAAAGAAGGCGAGCAATTTAAGTGTTTTATTTTAAGATCAAGTGCAAACTGGCTTCTTCACTCATTACAGTCAATGGAAGGAATTACCTCTCCCACTCATGCTTACTCTATGGCCGTGGTCGTTGCTAAAGATGTTGCCTATAGACTACAAGTCTTACCGCTAAACAAACTAGCCAATTGCGTGTCAATAATGAACGAATAAATTAACTTGCACGGTAGCAACGTCCTCAGTATCCATTTTTCAGTTTGCAAGTACTATTTTTTGCAACTTATACTTACTTTCATCTGCATCGTAATTATAATTAAAATTAATCGCAGCAACAAATTATAGAATTTCACATTCAAATTATACATCTGAAACGCTTGAAAGCATTTATTTTATATCCATTATTATCAAAGAACTTTTTATGTCAGTATATATTAATTTATAACATGACTTGCAATCGAATAACGTATTTATGTACCGTAAGTCTATTCGTCTATTCGTTATTTTTGCTTCATAAAACATTAAACGTACATTGTTTGCTTTTAAAACACACTTAATGATGATGTTCGTTTTTAATGACTCATGATAATCAAGATTATTTTTTACTGCACTGGACAGCCAGTTTTATTATGGTTAATGTGAACGCCAGTTGGACTGTTTGTATGTTTGTATAACTGTATCAAAAGAGTTTGTCTTGAAAATCGATAATACAAAAAGTCTTCAAAATTGTATCTATGTATTTCAACTATTTGAGTGCCGAAATATATATTTATATATATATACTTCAATTTTCCATGCCCCAGCATATGAGCATCTGATATGTAACAATCTACTGTGATGAACAATGAATTCGTTTTTGATTGCATTCTCATTTTGAATACTGATTTTGCATTTGCTTTATATAATACTTATGTATGTGATTCCAACCACTTGAAATTTATTGTTTCTATGTTTGATCAGCACCATTAAAATAAAACTGTACAAAAAAGTATTCAAATAAAAAGTAAGTTCATAACAAAATTATTTCTATTTTCATGTTGCATAATAAATAATGTTGCTCAGAATAAAAATCAGGTAATGAAGCTTTGTTTGTATCGTAAATTGCACGTATTTGTTTCTGTTCACTGAATACCGTATGTCTCAGTGTGTATTATATAATTACAAAGAAACGATAATTGTGATTCCTTTTCATGAATATTCTCGAATATTTGCATACATTAACTTAAGTTTACATCTATCCACATATTTTTCTTAATTTGTTGATAACTCATTGTGAAACATTATTCATTTTGGCCTTGCTTCAATTTTCTTTCATCCATCATCGTGCACTATTTATGTGCAATATATGTGCTTTACCATTATTACATCTAAATTTGTCCAGGACACGCAAATATGTACATTAATTTTGTGATTTTAACAATTTTTAAATTAGTATGTTTATGCTTTTTGCTGAACTCTTGAAGTCAGCATGCTTTAGAAGTCGGCTAAGTCTGTGTTTATATGTTTTATCGTAGAGTATATCGTGTATGCACTTAATTATTATATTCAATAAAAAGAAACTTTCATTTGAAAACTTCAGGTGTTTCTTGTACTGCTCAGAAAAATTACATATGAAAAAACGTCTGTATGTGTGTGTGTGTTTTATACTTTCTTATGCTATAACATGTTTGTATGTATTAGTGCAAATGGAACTAAACGATTTAATTGGCACTAAAACAACAACGAAAACGAAAGAGAAAAACTACAAATAAAAAGTTCATAACACTCAAGCTTACACAAAATATTTAAAGTATTTATTTAAAATATAACATTAATGCAAAAATAAAACATTACGTTTACAAAATAAAAACTAAACGTAATTTAAATTTAAACTTAACTGGTAGATACAGCTACTCGACTTAAATGAAAAGTACATACAGCAGCCGAAATGGCTTGGCAAACGTATCAACAGCTTACAGATTTACAGAAAAATGAAATATAAAAAAAATCTGGGCAAAAATTAAACAAACTAAAAACGAAAAACAATTAAATTTACGTATGTGTTTATAGGTATCAGTCGATGAAGTTTATGTGAGATAAGCTACAAACATAATCATGCAATGTGTGTGTGTAGAGAATTTCGCATTTCTAAACTTAGCCCAGGCTATAGATACATTTTCAAAATTCCGATTAATCTCTCTAGTGTAGCCCGCATGCTCTCGCGCTTTGTTCTGTTCTTAGTTGAAACTAAGTTAATGTCTAAGGGGTGCAGGGCAGGCGCATGGGCTTTGTGTGTCTATATATATTTATATATAAATGGCAGCTGCCGAATTGCAGGTGATAACTGCTGTGTGTATGCCTTGTGTGCATAATGCCTATGCACAATACTACAGTAAAACTAAACTGTTGAATATGTGTAAAAATTAAAAAGAACGATCTAATGTTCGGGGCTATCGAATCACAGCCTAACGGTGTCGACTGTGATTTAGTACCGATTCTATAAGCAATTTGTGGTCTCCTTTGCATCCTCAATGTTGGTGTGGTTCTTGATGAGCATCTGTGTGGTTGGGTATTTGTTGAGTTGCGCAAACCTCTCCATTACACACGAGGAGCTGAGACGTGCCTCGGCATCGTGATCCCAGCACTCTTCCATCGTGTCGCAGAATATGCTGAGACCCTGCAGATGGGTACAAAAAAAAATACTTAAGTATAATGAATAATCTAGTTATATGAATTTTATCTTACCAAATGAGACCGCCAGGTGTTAAGCAAATGTGGACGCAATTTCTTCATTACGACGCTCTCCTGCACTTCGTCGAGCGTGGGCCTCTGTCCAAGTTCTGCTTCGAATGGCAGCTGATATTCGCCAACGGGACCCACAACATCGCAGCGTGAGACCATTTCCCACAACACCAATCCACAAGCATAGACATCGATGCGCAAAAAGGCATCACGGTTGAAATTGATTGCACCCTCGAGAACCTCGGGTGCCATATAGCGGCGAGTGCCCACCTGACCGTGTGTATCGCCGCACGGTTTGCCTGGCTGAAAGATCATGGCGAGCCCAAAGTCGGCTATGCAGGCTGTCAAATCGGCCTTAAGCAGCACATTCTTTGACTTAAAATCGCGATGCGCTATTGATGGCTTCAAGCCATCCGTCTTGCTACCCAATATCTCCTCGTGTAAATGCGCCAATCCATTCGCCATTGATTCCGCAATGCGGCACAATTCCACCCAGGTAATTGTATGGGACTTCAGATAGTCGCACAGAGAGCCATTATGTTGATATGTGGATATTAGCCAGTATTCGGGCTTATCCAAGTGCTTCTCCACGCCCAGAAACTCTAAGATGTTCGGATGACGCATGCGTGGCAGTTTATAAATCTCATTCTCAGTGGTCCACGACTCTTTTTCTTGCATGCGGAAGATTTTCACGGCCACATCCTGGCCGTGCAGCTTCGCCTGCCACACATCACCGAACCGACCGCTGGCCTTTTGCTCCAGCAATTGTATGGGCCGATTGTTAAGCAACGGCGACGAGTTCGTGATTTCCGCCTCGTGCTAAAATGAAAATGAAATTAAAACAGAAGTTATGCCCGAGCTAAACAAAAACAGCTGCGACTTTTACCTTGGGTATCTCATTGAAGTGCACTCGCTTGAAGCGTCGATAGGAGAAGAAAGTGATCACGGGCAAGACTATTACGATGGCAAGCAGCGATGACCATAAGATATAAAAGTTCATATTATTGCTGTCCTGTGTCTTCTCCTTGGGCACTGCAAGCAAATAATTAGAAATCTTATTGTATTCTCATTTGACTATGTGTAAACGCAAATTGCATATGTTCATCCATATGTTTGCATGAAGCGCCCTTTAAATGCTTGCTACAGGTGAACAACATCTCAAGTGGCACCTGTAGTTGGCACAGCGGGCTGACTGTCAGGCCCACAAGCGAAGTGATAAAAAAAGGAAAAAACGAAAGTTCGCCCCCAATTTGGCATCTCTTTATGCACTTATATATATGTATATATAATTTCTATGCTTAGATAAAAGGGAGCAAAGCATAAAAAGAAAATAACAAAAACAAAACAATAAAGTGCAAGGTACGGCACAAAAGATACATGCCAAAGAAAATGCAAAGCCACCCTCCATATACATAGAAAGAGGGAGAGAAAAAAAACGAAATAAAAACAAAACAAAAATGGGGGGAAAACAGCAATAAGAACGGAGCACGAAGCACGGTGTAACATAGGGAAATTGCAGCACACGCGCCAGCTTATGAGGATGCTGAGAGGTAGCTCCACCGTGTACAGAGAGTTCGTTAACATTAAATAAAGTTGCAAGGGTCGCCTCATTTGGGGGCTGAGAGCATATAGAATAAGTCTGTATGTAATGCCCAAAAATTGGAATAAGCATGGAACGCACAAAACAAATATATAAAATTAATTATAGATTCTGTCGAACCTTGAGTTGTTGCCTCCGTGGTGGGCGGTATCCAGTTGTATTCGTTGTTGCACAACGAGCCCTTGCAGCAGCAGAAATGTATGTTGCCCTGCCGAGGTTTGCTGCTGGTAATGCAGGCGGTCTGATTGCACTCGTGCATGTACGTGAAGCAGCCCTTCATTTTGATTTTCTTGATGCCTGCGGCAGCAAATATAAGCGTAAGCAAAGTAAAACAAAAAAAAAATTAAACCAAATTTTGAAAAATATTGCAATTAGTACACACCAGTCACATCGTCGGCGCTCCACAAAACATAGCAGCTGGGAGATTTGTCAGCTTCCACCTGGCAGCGCTCGATGGTAACGGCGCACTTGTTGTGCGTTGTACAATCCTTCTCGTCATAGTGCTCGCAGTTGATGTTGTGGCCCTCGGGCAGGACGGCACCATTAGCCGGCAGCAACAGCAGATGGCAGGCTGTCAAAAAAAAAAAAAAAGAGAAAGAAAAACGAATACAATAAAAGGTACATAATGATAAGTAATGTATTAAAAAGGCAGTCATTCTAGAATAGTAAATAAGTTGGCCTAAACGGACCCCAGCGGTCGCCTTTGTAAACATATCACGTATCTACGACCTAAGGACCAACGACCCCAATTCGAATCCCAATCCCAACGGGCTAAAGCTCTCGCGTAGCTTTAGGGAGTCAGTCAGTCCTTCAGTGAGCGTTGCCATTGAAAGCCAAGCGCACAACTTTCCATAGTCCACAGCGAATGCTACGCAACCCCAATTCGTGCAGAGGGCCATACAAAATTAGCTCCACTGGCCACCCGAGCCTTTGAGTGGTCCCTATAACCCCAATGCAAATGCAAATGCAAATGCAACTGCTGCTCCGTGTCTGTCTCTGTGTTGGGGCTAAATGTATGCATCCATGTATGTGTGTGTGTGTATGTGTGTGCGATTCGCGCGCAAATCCACGTGTGAGTGCAGATTTACCATAGCGCACAGTGGTATGCACATTCATAATATGAAAACTATATAAAGTCTACAAATTTATTAAATATATTAATTTACCTTAATTATTTATAAAAATTATATTTGGAATATATTGAAAAATGCGATTTTTTAAAATCGATATTATAATTTATTATTTTAAAATTGTGTTTTTGGAATATCTGTTATTAGACGAGAAACTTTCAATTTGAGCATATTCATTAACATATATAAATTAGCATTAATTAAACATACTTAGCCCCACTGTAAACGAGTAATCGGATCGCTCTAAGTGTGTGTGTATGTGAGTCAATGTATGTATGTATGGCTGCATGCTTTATAGTAAAGTAGATACATAAGCATGCACATTATGCAGATTGAAAAGGGATGAGTTTAAAGTGGCGCTTGATGAAAATAAAGAAACATCAGCGACAACAACAACAACAACAGTGAGAAAGAGAACGCACTGAAGCGAGAGAGTAGAACAGATTTTCACCCACGCGAACGCACAAACAACAAGTTTCTAATGCAACGTCATCCATTCAAAGAAATCGTTGCATATATACACACACACACGTATGCATATGTAGATTACAACTGTAGTTGAAAACAACAGCGAAGCGCACTAAGAACAACTACAAAGCACGCGCCAAGCAATTCAATCAGGCGTAACAGAGGGCAAGTGTACCAAGGAAACTGTAAATAATATCGACACCAGATCAAACGTACAAACAAAAATGAAAAAAAAAAAAAACACACACACACACACACTATTACTATTATATGTATATGCATTCACATAACATACATACAAGAAAAATATGTTCAATACATACCAAGAAGTAGCTGCGCCACTAGATAAAGCACAAAATCGTACCTAGACATTGTTATAGCGTTATCGCTGTAACTTGTTTACAATACTAAATGTATACGTAACTAACTAGAAGAGCGATAGTTGGGGAATTTCTGTTTTTATTTTATTTTGGCACATATAAAATTTTAATTAAGAAAATTGCGTTTGACATTTGATTTCTTTAATCATGAACGTATTAGCATTAAAGGCTATTTGGCTGAGTGTGTTTGTTGCACTTTTTAATCCAAGAAGTTAATATTTGATATGTATATATATTATATATACATATGACACGGTGTGTGTGTTTGTATGTAATTTATTTTCTGCTATTGCAGTCGCAGCAATGTTGCGGACCACACGTTTTTTCCATGTGCATTTTCACGACTTCGACTGGTATTCTCATTAACATTGCTATCACATTATCTTTTGTGGCACTTTAAATGCGTTTTTAAGCTGCATTTCATGCTTTTATTCAACTATTATTACGCGATTTATTCATTTGCACGCAGTTCCTACTCGCAACTACGATTGTCACAATTGGTACAAATGTACCAAAACTGTGCATGCTTTCCAACACAGATTTTTAGTCTGTAGCCCTGGTTAGACAGTTCGGGTTTCAATACAACTTAATTGGTACAACTGTAGTAAAGCTAAAATTATTTCCCAGCACTTATATTTAGTAATAAGTGTCGATGAATATTTAAAATTACTAGATAAATCTATTTTAGCAAATTTAATATTAATGCCACTCTTGAAAAATATTTTATAAATTATTTATATGTACGTTTTCATTCAATAACAAATATAAAATCTCTCAATAACAATTTAGCAAATTTAGGTGTGATTCTTGTGCATCTTTAAAATGCATTTTCACGTACTCCCATGTAATTTCCTAGAAATTCTGATGACTACGATGGATGACGTGTTTAATGTCACATTCTGTGTCAGTTTATCTCGCTATTCTGCTGATTAGATATACCAATAATACAAATACTCTTGTTTGCAAATATTATATACAATAATGAATTTCCTTAGATTAGCATCACTTGTTTCCGTCCAGTTTGATCAAGCCATCGGCGTATTGGAACTCAGGGCTGTTCTCGTACTCACACATGTCCAGGGCGATCACACAGCTCTCTTTCACGACTCGCTTGTCATCATCCGCATAACGATTTAGTATCCCAATGCATTCCTCAGTGGCGATGGCGCCAAGCGCCTCGGCACACTCATGGCGAACCATTTCATTCTCATGATGATCCTCAAGATTCTCCTGTAGATACGGTATGCTGCATGGCTCCTGTAGCTGGCCTAGCACGAAAGCAACCTCGTGTCGAAACAGCGCCGACTTGTCCTTAAGCCCTTCAGCAATGGCCAACACACTCGCCTCGGTACGCAAATTACGCAGACTGAACATTGCTCGATAGCGATCGAATAGACTCTGGGTTGCATCCAAATAAATGGCTCTTAACTCCTGAACCGTTTTTATGCCGGCAGCTGGCGGCGATGGGTCCACTGATGCGTAGGGATTATTGTCATCCACTTGTTGTCCAGTCTGCAGCCAGCGCACACGATCTAGGGCAATGGCACAAGTCTCGGCAACTTCAATAACTGGATCCTCTTTGTACTTCTCGAGTATGTGCAGAACTTCTGGATGGCCGATGGCGCCCAATGCTTCGGCAGCCTCATGACGTACCATAGGCTCTTGACTGATGTCTTTTAGCACTTTGGTTAATATTTCAACAGCCTGAATATCCTGCATCTGTCCCAAACAGTAGGCCAACTCGTGTTTCAGCAATGCGGAATCATCATCAAATGCTTTGCTAATTGCTTCAATGGCAGTGCCGCCACCGATGTTTTTCAATGTAAACAGTGCACGGAAGCGCTCCTTAAGTGGACGTTCTTTATTGTTTAGCACCCCACCAATTGCTTTTATCTGTTCCTGAGATACCATATCTGCTCTACGAGAATATATAAATGTAAATAACAAGTCGCTTGCCTCGTGGAAATTTATCAAGTATAAAAACGATAGGTGACTTATCGATACTATTTGACAGCCGCCACAGAATAAATTGTATACTTTACAGCACTGATTAAAAAGGCCGCCATAAACTGAAGTTGTGCAACACTTACTCTTTAGAAAAAGCAAATAGTCCAGTTGTTGGGTTACGTTTACTTATGGCTTGTATAGAAAACGTCAAAAAAGTGTAATATTCAACATATTTTCTGTCAAAAATTTGTGGAAATCGAAGTTTTGTATATACCAGTGCTAACTTCGATAAGGAAATTCCTTGATTTTTGTGCAAAATAAGAAAAATTAGCATTAAAAAATTTTGCGCGTTCACGGTACGTTCAGCGTGGCGTGTGTATGTATATATGTGTGCGTAATATACCTGCTAGTTGCTTTGAATCGCTGTCCCAGTGCGGAAGGAGAGCAGAAGAGAGAACTCGCTACATTAAAGCAAAGCGTTCAAGTTACCGAAAACATTGCAAAATACAAATAATTGTATTTTGTAAGCAATATTAATACCAATACCGATATCAATATGTCTGACGAGACCAGTATACAAAAACCGGAAGCTGAGACTGTGGTAGAGACCAAATCCAACAACGAAGATGCAACAATTCAACCGGCAGCGGATGAGAAGAAGACACCCGTAAGTGTTTAGAAATATGTAGAAAAACACATGGATACATACATAGAAGCTTGGTATACGTGTGTGTTTTTAGTCACAATTAACACCGGGGGTCGTGCGATAAGAGCGCACTTTACAGCTAATACAGACGCATTGTGACGAACAGAATTATCTAGAAGAGCGGAGCATTTTATGTATTTAGGTGATTGTATTGAACAAATAAGAAGTATTTTTTCTAAAAATCGAAAAAATTCAAAGTCACACATACAAGTACATTGTATGTGAATCGAGTAGTTCATTGTTTTTCCCTTTTACGCTCTTTCGTGTTGATATTAATTTTGTTGCCCTCGTGTGCGCGCGCTTTTGCCAACATCCCTCGTTTATATGTGTGTGTATACACATATATTGTACATGATTGTGTATGTGTATTTATTTTTGTATGTCGCGTGGTACACTCGCTACAGGCAATCGGTAGTCTCTTTTGTGCACGTTTTGCCGCTGCGCGCGTCTGTCTCATTCTCGTTTGTTTTTATTTTTCTTGTTCTCTTTTCGACTTTTTGTTGTTTGCTGTACTTTGTCATACATGAACGTATGTATACATGTGTATGTGTGTTGTGTGTGTGCATTCATACGTTGCGCTGGAGAATGGGCATTTATTTACCGTTTAATAGGAATGTTGCGGGCTGAATAGGCGGGTTAATGATTTCTTGTATCTAAAACCAGTATAAATCTCTTAATGAGATATAAGTGCATAAATCGTGCAATATTTTGATGTGTAAATATGTAAACAATCATTGTAGAAACGCACGCCAAAGCGACGCTCTTTCATTGAGCGAGCTCAGCGCGAGAGTGAGGAATTGGTTCGTACAATGGGCGGTACCTTGGAACTGGAGGGTGGACGTCGAACCCGATCCAGTACGCGTGGTACTCCCACAAGAAGCGCTGAGACCGTTACACCGCCTCCAAGTAAAAAATCGCGCACATCGCCAGCGATCACTAAGAGCGGTGGACGGGGGCGTGGTGCACGGAAACTGGATATTGGAGGCGATGAAGAAGTCGAGCAGGAGACAACAAATCCCAAGCCTGTAATAGCAGAGAAAGAAGAGGCCGAAGAGAAAGCTCAGGCCAGCAAAACTATCAAAGCAAACGTACGTTGATAAACTTTGTCGTTGTTGATTACCATCTAACTTAATATTGAATCTTTAAGGTCTCTGCGAAGAAAGGAAAGAAAACGGAAGAAAAGGAACAGAAACCTAAGACTGTTGAGGCGAAAGATAAGAATGATACCAAGAGCACAGAGGATTCCGAAACAACGGTTACAGAGTCTGATGTGACTGCGTCAGAGGTCGCAGCAAGTAAAGATCAGCCTGACTCTACAGCCCAAGAGCCTGCGGAGAAAGAAGAAAAACAAAACAACATTGTCCACGATAAATCAAACACAAAAGAACCCGAATCTAAGGAGAAAACACCCGAGGCAGTGTCAAAATTGGAGGAACCACCTAAAGTTGAAAGTCCACCAAAAAGTGATGCTACCGCTACTGCTCCTGTTTCTGGCTCCCCCATGGAAGTGGATAACGATGAGCATGAAAAATCAAGCGCGGATCAGACATCAGCTGATACAAAAACCTCCGACACTTCTGCACCTGCTGATATCACAGAATCAGTTGAGAAAAATAAAGAGGCAGGACCCCAAGAGAGTGAGAGCAGTGGGGAGGAGAAAGTCGAATCCACCGAAACGGCTGAGCCCGCAAAGCAGCAAACATCGGAACCCATGGAAGTGGATTCAAGTTCGAAAGCCAGCACTGAAACTGCTAGGCCTATAACACCCGTCAAAGAAGTCACGCCGTTAGAAGCCGCAGTCGTATCCAGTGAAGCCCCTAAAACGGCTGAGGCAGAAACAAGCAATAGCGAGGTCGTTGAGTTAGCCACCGAAGTCAAAGAGGATGCACCAGTCGTTCCAGAGAAGGAGGCAAAATCAAGCGAAGTCGTTAGCGCAGCAGCTGAGAACAATACAACCAAACCTGATGAAACACCTGCCAGCAATGATGTGAGCAAGTTGGCTACGCCAGTTGCTCCAACCGAAGTCGCAGTAACGGAGGTCCCCGCTAAGGAGACCAACTGCGAAAACAAGTCCGAGCACAATGACAATGGTATGTAAATATATGTGAGTAAAATATTTAAGAGATTATAAGATTTTTACTTGTTACAGGTGAACCTAAGATCGTTAACAATGCCACCGAAGATGGTGAGAACCATGTGACGCCGCAGGCCTGCAATTAGGCACCACCATAATAATAATATAAATAATAATAATAATAATGATGATAATGAAAACCAATAACTAAAGCTAAAGCCGAAATTGTACAAGTGTTCGAGAAGTCAAAAAATATGCAAAAACCTACGAGTTTTTCGTAAACTTCGTCTCGCGCATAACGCCTAACATAGGCTGAATTCTATTTCCATTGTCAAGTTTTTTCTTCTTATTCTGAAACCACAAAATCGTACGCGATTGCAATTCACTTAACATCTTCCAGTCTTTGGCTGTAATAGATGCTGGATTTTCAATGCTGTTTTGTGTGAGCAATATAGAGTAACAATAACACCTCCACAGCAAATAGAAACAAACACGTAGCCCTAACCCGCCAATCTAAACACACACACACACACGCACACGCCCAAAACCCAAACCCACACACACATTGTTAAAAGCAATCAACTATAAATAATATGTATGTGTAAATTTAATTAAATTGGAAACAAAAATACATTATTAAGAAATGTATGTAAAATAGATGTTTTTAAATTTTAAGACATAATCTATAATGCGAGTCTAATTTAAAAAGCCCCATTTGGATAGCACTCAAAACCCATGAAAAGATTTTTAGCAAATGATGCGTCATTCACGAAATCAAGTACATTTAGATATATATGTAGAGGCATATATATATTTATGTCGTGTAACTTTACCTATGCCATTAACACTTACCCGGCTATTAACAACAAATCTTTACTTTTTTTTTTCAATTTCAATATAATTTTTCTCATTTAGAAATTGCTCACATGCAGTGAAAGCATTTAGCTCTTAGAATTTTTGTCAATATTTAATTTTATTTGACAAAAAATTATATTAAATAATGCATCAATTGTACTCTGCAAAGAAATTGCGACACAAAAATCTTTTCCAGACGATCTTAACTAAATTACGAATAGTACTGTACAATTTTTCAATGAAAAATTCTTAAAACAACAAAAAACACACACACAAGAGCATAAAATACTTTGGAACTCTTTTTTATAACTGAATTAATCAGTCAAAACAGTTTTTGTATGTAGCTGGATATTTTCTGTGTAAGAAATTCTTCATTTAATTATTCTTTTGTAAATAAATCGTTTAAAAATACAAAAGAGACATAACATTGTGTATTAACTAAATAAGTTATGATTTAATTATGCTACTCCGTTTTTCTGCTGCTCCGTTTTCGTTGGGGGCTCCTTCAGTGGCACCTCCTCAAGCTCCACCTCTAAATCGGGCACATTCAACATGTTGCGCACAAATGGCGAATAAAGTTTGGGATTTTGTTTATCGTGTTTATCCGGACGCCAGATGTAGCTTAAAGGCACCGCACAGACAAATATCAGGATCGCGCCCAACAGCTTGTACCAATAGAAGGATATGTCATAGACTGAGAACTCCCGATTGCTATCAAGGGCCGTTGTCACATTAGTTGGCGAAGACGCGGTTGTTGCTGGGGTAGTTGCCGTGTGATTTCTAATATATTATATATACATATTTACAGTTATATATAAATGGACAGTTCATAGTACTCACATGACATTGAAAATTGCATTGAGACCTCGCGCCTCGCACTGATCCAGGCTGTTTGGCAGCACTTCGTACTTGATAAGTCCCGCCTTCATATTCATCTGTGCATTGATGATGACCCAGAGCATGACCAGCACACTGAATATAATGCTGGTCATTGCCACCTTACCATTGACACGGGGCACAAACATGCCCAGCAGAAAGACACCCACAACGGCGCCCATATTGATGCCCGTTACGGTCCACATTGTCTGTAGTATAGAGTTGAATCGCTGCACAATGATGCCGCCCGCAATGCAGTAGACGCCCATGCCGACAACGACCAGCTTCATGCAACCATTGGCCCGTGCCTCCGTATGCCGAATGCGAGGCTTAATGTAGTCAAAGTACACGACGCCAGCGAGCGAATTGAGATTAGCCGAAAGAGAGCTCAGCGAAGCGCTGAACACGCACGAGATGAACAGACCGGGCATGCCCGGCAGCCTACCCATTATGTCCTGTATGAAGAAGGGCATCATTTTGTCAGGCTTGCTGACCAGCTGTGGTTGGGAAAACATAATTTAAATAGGATGAGAAATCGACTTGAAGTTCAGAGTCCTTACGCCAGCCAGCATGGGATCACAGCCGTAGTAGCGAGCAAACATAATGATGCCGGCAAAACAGGTGAGGAACATGATAATCAAGAAGCCAAAGCCCGCGACAATTAGAGATCTGTTGAAAACAAAAGGTTTATTTATTTATTAAAATAGTTCAATGAGCTTTGACTTACTTTTTGGCTTCCCCAAAGGAAGGCAACGAGACAATGCGCTGCACGCAGCTCTGGTCGAGTCCGATTTTGCCTGTCCACAGCAACAAGCCACTGCTCAGGGCATTCCAAATAGTAACCCGAATCCTGGGATCCAGTCTTAAGCTACATGAAACATGTTTGTTAATGGAGCATTAGCGCTTCAGAATTTATCGCAACACTCTTACTCAAAGTTCATACGTCCGCCCTCGGAAGCATAGTCCAGCACAGTGGCCAAGCCACCTGTTTGCATCGTGCCCAACACCGCCACCATGATCACCGAGATGAGCATGACACCACCCTGAACAACGTCGGTCCAGACGACCGCCTTAATGCCACCCAACATGGTATAGAAAACGCATATTGATGAGACGATAACGTTGATCAGGTGAATATTTATGCCGGTCACTGTAAAAAAAAAATATTGAGCACTGATAAATTCATAATATGGTCGTACATACCTTGAGAGAAGGCCAGCGAGGGTATAAACATATAGACAGGCAGCATAAGGAATTGATTCATGATAAATGTGAGAGTCACAAATTGACGCGTGCGCTTATTAAAGCGCATCTCCAAGTACTACGAGAGAGAGAGAGAGAGAGGAATTTGCATAAGGGAAATAAAATCTGTTGATTGATCCACTTACCTCATAGCAATTAACGACATTGTTGTCATAGAAGACTGGCACAATGATATATATAAGAATCGGGATGGTTGGCAGCATGGCCAGCACACTGAATATGAAGTTGAAGCCGTATGTGTAGTTCTCAGCTGGAACCGACATGATCGCAACACCAGACAGTTGACTGAAGCAATTATGTGATATAATTAAAATAAGAACTATTTGCTTATATTCAAAAAGTAGGTACATATTGTCAAACGAATTATGCAAAGTGGTTAGAAATCCAGTTTGAGCCAGTTTTCCAGAATGACGAATGGAATTTTCCATTCAAAGTATGGATTTGTAAAGGAAAACACTGTAGCACTCTAGCTTTTATATGGATTCGTCAGTCCGTCAATAATTCATTTAGATAGACAGATTAACTTTACGCGGAAAAGGAGGCTCGAGCGGATGTTTTATTAAAATAAAAAAATTATTAATAACTGATATAATCTAAAAACGCCACAAGTCAGATAAGTTTAGATAAGTTGGCAATGACTGCGATAGTAAAACTGACTCAAACCGATTAGCACTAAGTCACACTGGAATTACGAACCTGGAGACCAAGGATATGGCAATGGGCAGCGCTTGCATCTTCTTGCCGCCACGCAGATACTCGTCGGTGGTGTTCTTTGCCTTTGAATAGAACCCAAAGTAGACGCCGATGCTCGCGGAGATACTCAACATGAGTATGAAAATGGAATAGTCCGTTACACCGAATCTCAAGTCGTCCATAATTTCAGTCGCTGCCCCCACAGTACTAGTCACAGTTGTTGTGCTGGCTGACATCCTGATATTCCTATTATCCTTGGGAATATTTAAACGAACAAGTCAGTGGATCTAACTGGTTATGCTGTCAGCTCAGTTATGAATATCAAAATCAAAAGTTGTCCCTTAAGTTCACATTATGGTAGCTTATCAGTAGCTAGAATATTTGCTAGACAGTAGCAGTAAAAATTAATGAGTATCCATAAAGTGGACCCAACGTAGCTACTACGAATCTACGTTTATAAACGTCTTAAAATGCTGAATCAGGAGATATTCAACCCAAGAGTGGATTTTGATCTCTTCCCACTGGCTGCTTCACTTGCGATAAGACTCCATACGCAGTTAAACTTGTTTGCTCTGCAGACCAAAAGCTCTGAAGATAAATTACTCTATAAAGTAGCACTTTCTGTGTATTTCATGTAATATAAAAGTGTCTGAACACTTCCACCTCAATCTAGGAAGAAATTTGAAGTTCGTAACACACATTAATTTGAAGAGTAATGTATATATATATCATCTTATTAGAGTTTTTGTAGTTGCTTGTATTACAATTTCGATAAAAAGAAGTAATAAAATTATGGTTGAACGAAAGCGACTACAAAATACTCTTTCATGATCCAGAAGCTGGTTTATTTATTTCATAATAAATCATTTCCCATTGTCCATGCCTTAAGTAGCTAACGATCCTAACGATCCCTAGCAAGCCTAGCCTATATACATAGGTAGCCTAATCAAGAAAATCTTTTTTTCATTGATACCCAAACTGCATGCTAATGGCCTAGCTATCTATATATATAAGACCTTAGCTTTTCCAATATTTAAACGTTATAAAAAGAAATTCTTTTCAGAAAATTTTAATCATTAAATTAGGAATCAAATTTAACAGAATTCTTTGAATTTGTCTGTAGGTCAGAGTCTTCGTTTAGCTGCGGTGCCTTGAGTGGCAGCTCTTCCAATTCCAGCATAAGTTTCGGTGGCAGAAATCTGCGTACGAAGGGCGCAAAGAGTTTCGGATTTAGCGTTTCTTCTTTGTCCCGCTTCCAGACGTAGCTCATGGGCACTGCCCATAGGAAAGTTAAGATTGTGCCAAGAAATTTGTACCAATAAAATGATATTTCGAATATGGAAAAGTCGCGATTACTGCCAAGGGTGCCTGTTACCAAAGTTGGCGCAGTTGCATTTTCGATAACACTAATTGGCGTTGTGTCGTTGTTTTTGGGACTGTAAAAAAATATATAAAGATATTTTATAATTTAGATCATATTTAAATATTGTAATACTTACATGGCATTGAAAATCGTATATAAATGCTTGGCTTCACATTGATCCAGAGAATTGGGCAAGATTTCGTATTTGATGATGCTGGCCTTGAACAGCATCTGTGACTTTAGGACAATAACTACCATAACAACTACACTAAATATAATGCCCGATGTGGCGGCCTTGGTGTTCACACGCGGACACAGTATGCCCAAGAGGAACACAGCGGTCACGGCTCCAGTACTGATTCCCGTGATGCTCATCACAGTCTGTATTATAGAATTAAAGTGCTGCACCATTAAGCCCCCAAAGACACAGTAAATACCCATGATGATAATAGTGAGCTTCATCGTGGCATTGGCGCGTGCCTCCGTATGCCGTATGAAGGGCTTGATATAGTCAAAGTAAACGACGCCAGCGAGTGAGTTGAGATTCGCCGAGAGCGTGCTAAGCGCAGCGCTGAACACGCACGAGATGAACAGACCGGGCATGCCCGGCAGCTTACCCATGATGTCCTGTATGAAGAAGGGCATCATTTTGTCGGGTTTGCTGACCAGCTGTGTATGGGTAAAGATAACGTACACAGGATTACAAATTAATTAAAAGTTTTGACCACTTACACCTGCCATCATGGGATCGCAGCCATAGTAGCGAGCAAACATAATGATGCCAGTGAAGCTCATAGTTCCCATGATCATTAGAATTCCAAAGCCCGCAATGAGAAGCGATCTATAAATAGCACCATAAATTCGTGAACAACTTTAGTTTTTCTTTTGCTAATCTTACACTTTGGCATGCGCATACGACGGCAGCGAGACAATGCGCTGCACACAGCTCTGATTGAAACCAATGTGACCCAGCCACATGACAAGGCCACCCATGCAGCCACTCCAGAGTGTCATGCGTATGCGTGGATCGAATCTATAACTGAAAAGTAATAATTAACTCATTAGTAAATGTAAATGTAACTTAAATAAATATATAAATATTAAAAATAATAAATGTTGTATTTAATTACTTATAAAAAAATATAAAAAATTTAAAAATTACTTTATTTAAAAATAATAACCATAAAAATTAAATAATTTTCTTAAAGCTCTCGCTTATTAATAAAATAATAATAATTAAAAACTCATATATTAATTTTGACTTTAAATTTAAAAATAATATTATTTAAATAAATAAAATTAATTGATTAAAAAAACTTTACTTTAGAAAAAAAAAAAAATTTTTAATCATGCCAAAAAAATAAATAATTGAAAAAATTAAAATAAATTGATCTAAAAACTAATATAGTAAAAAAAATAAAATCAATAATATTAACAGAAAACGATAAAATATTTAAAAAATTAAATTATTTAAAAAGTAAGAGGCATAAATTTTAAATTTTAAATTTTTAAAAGCCAAATTAGAAAGCATTAGCATCTATAAAAATACTTGATTACTTCACTCTTATATCAGACCTCCGCTTAGAGATTAACTCAACTCAACTTGAAAGTTAACATCCAGAAAAATTGAAAACCTCAAAACTTACTCAAAATCAAGTCGTCCACCTTCGCTGGCACTCTCAAGCACTGCACTTAGTCCTCCTGCTTGTGAAGTGCCCATCACACCTACTAGAATCACTGAGATTACCATGATACCACCCTGCACCACATCTGTCCAGACAACCGCCTTGATGCCACCCATCATAGTATAGAAAACGCATACTGATGAGACAACTATATTGATCAGATGAATGTTCTGCCCGGTGACTATAAGAAAAAGAATATTTAATAGGTATAAATATAGCAGGGTTCTTTACAAAGAGCATACCTTGCGAAAATGCCAGAGAGGGTATAAACATATACACGGGCAGCATGAGAAACGAGTTCATCACAAATGTGGCTGTTACTACCTTTCGCGTAAACTTGCCAAAACGTATCTCCAGGTACTAAAATCAAGGATATAAGTATCTATTGATTTTTTAGCCAAAGAGCACGCCTACCTCATAACAATTGGATACATTGTTCTCGTAGAAGACAGAGGCTACGACGTAAATCAGCACGGGCAGAACTAACAGTATGGAGAGCACCATAAAAATGTAGTTGAAGCCAAACGTGTAGGTCTCGGCGGGTACGGACATGATGGCAATGCCAGAGAGTTGACTGAAAGAGAGTTGAAATTAATTCATCTGTATGAAAACGGAAGAAGAATAAATACCTGGCCACCAATGAAATGGCTATGGGCAGCGTTTGCATCTTTTTACTGCCACGCAGATACTCTTCGGTGGTGTTTTTGATCTTCGAGAAGAAGCCGAAGTAGATGCCAATGGCCAGCGAGGCACATAGCATAAGCACAAAGACAACATGATCCGTAATTCCAAATGTAAGCGCTGAGGACATATTTCAACTTGCGAACTATGTGCCGTTGTCAGATGTTGTGCGCCAACTTCTGTGCATCTCTCGACATGTATCGTTTTTAAATGATGCTCTTATTTATCTTATCTCTTGTCTAATTTATCTACATTTATCTATATAGATATGATAGCTATTCTAGCTTATAGCTTATAGCTATAAAAGACATAAAAGAGATCAAGATTTGACGAGTTCTTACATATATAAAGAAATTTCTTTACATTACGGAGTGTGATGAACTGAGAGTATTCTGAGGTATATGCAATTATATGTATACTATGTTATGTTTTTATAAGAGCTTCGTTAGAAAGGATTGAGTCAGCTTCTCAATATAAAGACTATATGCTTTTGTATTTTAATAAATTGTTCTTGTTTGTATGCGGTATGAAACTAATCTAAAAGTTGTTTATCAATCACAACTTCTTCTATCGGTATCAGCAAATGGGTAATGTGGGTCTTATCTTGTGTTTTTCTTTCATCCATGGGTAATGGAATATATTTATATACTATAAGTTTATTAATACTATACTATAAAATTTATAGGTTACGTTATTTGCATACCCTTATGTGTCTGGTGTCCAGGCAAGATATGTACGACGGCTACATAGTAGATGGCTCGACACTAGTAGATACGCTGAGTTGTCCACGATGTTGGATGGATAGATGTGTAAACAGATAGGATAAACTCAGCTATGTTATCCTGTATAATATATATTTATTTTGTATGCTAAAATTATTTCACAAAAAATAATAAACCATAAAAACCATAATGGGCATAGCCAGTAAATATAAACTATTTTTATAAACATGTAACATATTTCCCGATTGCTTTCAATTTTATATTTAGCACAAATTTATTATACCCCATTTGGCCACTTTCAATGGGTATACACAAGGTCGAGGTATTTCAAATATATGAACTTACATAGCGATAAGCAGCACTAACTATATAAATAATAATGCTGACGGGTTGCTGTATTTGATCCTTCAATCGTAAAGCTCCAACAGATACTATGTGTCCGCGATGACTTTTATTTCCATTATTTATTTTACAAACTATCTGATTTGTGGCGAAAATCTAGTATAAGCAGCTAATTAAGATAAGTATTTTTGTCAGATTCGCTTAAGCATTATAACTAAGTTGTTTACGATGCTTCAGATAAATAGTATAATTTACGTGTTTAGCAAATTTGATTACGATAAAGGCAATTTTGATGATTTGCTGCTTTCTTTTTGCAGCTCCGGCAGCTCGTACAGCGGCGCCTGCTCGTACTCTGTGAAACGCTTTATGACCGGCGATAAGAGATTTGGATTCAGCTTAACCTGATCTGGCGCTGGGCTCAGCACATAGCTAAGCACTATGCCCACCACCAAGGTGATAACGAAGCCGATTGCGGCATACCAATTGTATGAGATGTCAAAGATGCTGAAGCCAGCAGCTGCCACATTTTCAACGTTGACTGTTGCATTCAGTTGGGAGAGGGCCGAGATAGTCGTCGTGGCATTCAGGGCCGCTGGACAGTTGTCAGTGCCAATTGGCATGGCGGGATAATAATTCCGTCCCCAGCTGCCACCCACAATGATGGTCATGCAAACGATGCTAACCAAAACGGAACCCAAAGCAGCCTGAAAGCAAAGCAAAGAATTTAGTATTTGATAATGATGACCAAGATGTAAAGTAGAGATACAGACCCGACCATGTACTCTGGGCATCAGCATGCCCAGCAGAAAGACGCCGCACACCGAGCCAAAGCTAATACCGCCAATGCAATAGACCATCTGCAGAATGGAACTGAATTTCTCGACAATGATTCCGCCAAATATGCAGTAAATGCCGGATGCGAACACAAAGAGCTTCATGATAATATTGGCCTTGTGCTCCGTATGATGTATGTGAGGCTTAATGTAGTCGAAGTATACAATGCCGCCGAGGGAATTGATGCTGGCTGAGAGAGTGCTCAGGGCGGCGCTGAAGACGCAGGATATAAAGATGCCGGGCATGCCGGTCAGGTGGCCGATAATATCCTGTACAAAATAGGGCACCATCTTGTCCAGCTTGCTGACCAGACCCACGGCAAGCGGATCACAGTCATGGTAACGAGCGTACATGACAATGCCCGTGAAGCAATTGAAGCTCATAATTATTAGGAAGCCCACTCCAAACAGAAATATAGCTCTGTAAGAATGCATTAGTTAGGGATTAGAGGATCATGCCAGTTGGAGTGATTGACCGACCTTCTAGCATGTGACAGTGACGGCAGCGCCACAATACGTTGCACACAGCTCTGATGAAGACCCACATAGCTAGTCCAGGATACAAAGCCAGAAGCACCGGCATTCCAAATCGTAATCCGTGTCGTTAAATCAAATGCGTAACTGAAACAAGATTTACAGACATCGAGCAAGTGATTCTAGCTAAGCACCTACTTGACATCTAAGCGACCGCCCTCGCCGGCAATGCGCCAAACCTCGCCCACGCCACCCAGTCGTTGAGCGCCCATAACGCCCACCAGCACCACAGACAAGACCATGATGCCCGCCTGAACCACATCGGTCCACACCACCGCCTTAATGCCGCCCTAAACAGAAGTTAGTAAAAGATGATAAATATTTGAATAGTATACGATCATCATTTAAAATACTTACGATCATTGTATAGAAGATGCAAATGCTGCAGACAATTGTATTGATAATGTGCACATTAAAGCCAGTTACTGTAGTAGAGATAGAGATGGAGAAGGTAGGGTGAGTGAGAGAGGGAGAGATAAAATTATATTACATACACGAGTCTATTATCTGTGAAATGATTTAATTTAATCTTACCTTGCGCAAAAGCGAGCGATGGCAGAAATATGAATATGGGCAACATAAGGAATATATTGATCACAAACAAAAAGGTTTGCAGCCTGCGTGTGGCACTGTTGAAGCGCAGCTCCAAGTACTACAAAATAAATGAAGAGATATTAAAATATATGTTTTAAAACAATCAATTTTAAAAATTTAACAAATGTTAATAATAAATGAAATAAAAATAAATAATTAAATATTAAAATAATAAATGAACAACTTTTACTTGTGCTGTAGCCCAATATTAAAATGCAATAAATAAATAAAATATTGTAGCCTAACACAGCTTAATTCTCTAGGTTTAATTGAGCTCTTCTGCAACATCAAGACGGAAAATTTTGAAAAAATATCAAGATATTGCCATAAATCAATAATTGCTGAGATATGCATAAATGACAAATGGCATATTGGCATCGGTATATAGATTACGGCATATGATTTCAGCTATATGTTTTATGGTTTATTTTTTATGGTATCTAGTATATGGAGAGAGACCAAAAGCCATAAACGAAAAAGCCAAACACCATAGGTAATTTGTTTATAACTTATCGTCTCTGGTATTTAATCTCAGATATATTTAAACAGCTGACATTCTATTTTCAGATATGAGCTTAAATAGTTTCAGTTTTACCAATTTCGTAAAATACAAAATGAAATTCACCTCATAGCAGTTGTTAATGTTGTTGTTGTAGAAGACGGGTATTATCACATAGTTGAGTATAGGAACGATGACCACCATGATGAGTACAACGAAAAACCAATTCATGCCAAAGGCATACATTTCGGCGGGAATGGTCATAATGGATATGGCCGACAATTGGCTGGCCACCAACGAGATGGCAATGGGCAGCGTCTTCATGCGTTTGCCACCCATCAGATACTCCTCGGTGGTGTCGTCGCCCTTGGCAAAGAAACCAAAGTACACACCAATGCCGGCCGATATGCTTAGCATGAATGCGAAAACTATATAGTCTGTCGTTTGGAACGTGAATTGCGAATCGGCCAGGGTCTCAGCCGTGGCATTTAATAGAGCCGACATTTTCAGAGCTTATATTCGAACTATAACTTTATCGACACTAGACGCGTTTCGAAATCACAATTGTGTTCCGCATGGCCTTTACAAAGCTTTATATAAGTTTCCATCACCTCAGAATCTTATCGCTTAGATCACAGCTATCGACTTTATCAAAAAATCTGTTATCTAAGTGCCTTTTACGAGCTCAATTTGATCATCTGTAGATAGTATATATATTATGCTAGAAGGTCTAGGACCTTATCAGATAAGCTCTGCAAACAATGATGCTGCAACTTTAATAATAGAGCAGAGTCAACCCATTCATTGTTTTTAGTCTGCGTTACACATCGCAACGATATCTCAGAAGTGACAGACAACATCGCAGAGTTTCTTCACTTGACTGCGATACTAAGGCGGTCGCTGATTCCACTTAGACCAACATTTTTGGGTCTATGTAATGCTTTTTGTGGTCGAAATTTACTGTGACATAACATCACGAATTTCGCTTGGTTGTCATCTTCTGCGGGTCACAGCAGCGAGTGGCACTTATCACCTCTGCCACTATGTCGGCTGATGATGTTGCCACAACTGAACATACCATATGCATTATATTCATTATCTAGCAAACATTTTTAACGAACTCTGTATACCCTAGACTACAGAACCTGACTCTAAACTCTTTCGAAGTTTTACCTGCTCATAATGTATTAGATGAGATATGACGTTGACTGATTTGGCGCTGCACAACTACAATATAATCAGCATGGAATTGCTTTGTTTATTATTTTACATTCCTTCTACATATTCCCATAAGTTCATAGATTTATACGTGCAGAAATTGCACTCGATATTTATTATATATTTAGCTCCCAGGCAAGCTCAAAAGGGGTTCATTAACTACAATTTCTATATTTTATTTATTGTTGCCCTTTAGCTTCATGTACATAAATAATTTCCATAGGTCTAGGTAGCGTATACAAAATTAACTCTTATCGTATGTGACCCGCAGTAATATTTGTGCTTAATGGTCAGCCCCTTGCGCTGCATTGTGACCCAATACCCAATCTCGGCTGCAGCTGATGAAATCAGCGCTTAATGAGCATCGCATGCCAGCCGCGAGACACTTGATGAGAGCTCTACAAGTCATGGCAACTGCAGCTTGTCTCTGTTGCGTCTTCAAAGCCACAAAAAAGTGAAAGGATTATACGTAATTCACCGAAAACAAAAATTACCAGAACATCTATAATGAACTCGCGTAATATCAATGAGAACTCGAATGTCAATGAATAAATTTGTAGCTTTTAGAATGTTGAATTGAAGTAGTTGAATCTAGGTCAATTTGCAGATGAGTTTTAATAGTAGAGCATAAATATGAGAAGCAACTCGTAATGTCCATATATACAGATTTACGAGAGATTTTATTGAGCTGTGATTGCAGCTGATGTAAAAATGTTTAAAACTATTATTTTGCTTTAAATTTGCTTTTAATTTGATTTGAAAACTTGCGATTATTTCCGCAAATTTATTTTATCTTTCCCACTCAGTTCCCAAAGTAAAAATCTGGCATAATTTAACGGTGACAAAATTTACTATTTTTTTTATTATTTTCATATTTTTTTTTGTTGTTTCTTTGTTTGTTTCATAAAAATAAAAACACTTACTTACTAATAATGCGTTATAACACGTTTTTTTTGTTTTGTTGTTTTGTTGTTGTTTTTTTTTGGGGGGGTTGAGTGTGTTGGTTTTTTGTTGAGAAAAAAATTATTTACAAAAATAAAACCAAAAATGAATTTCGCCTTTGAAAATTGCGAAATTGCATTTAGAGTTTCAGTTAGGATAGATTAGATAGATAACTACAGTCACTGAGTCTGGGATGGAAGAAGTTGGGGATTGAGAATAGCTCGAAATTGGTTTTTTGTTGGTGGAAGTTGTGGGCAGGTCGAATGAAACGTCTCACTCTACATCACGTGTCGAACAACGTTTTTCACTCAGTTGTTTCTTTTGGGAGGGGCTTGGGGCGTGGGCGTGGCTCGCACGAAGTTCCAAGATTTGGCTGTTGTTAAACCCATACTTCCTTAAATTCTTCTTTCATTTCAGTTAATGTTGTTGTTGTGGTTGTTGTTGATGATGTCGTTAGGTCCGGCTGAGTCAATTAATGTCGTCCTTTCCGTCGTCTTTCATTTTTGGCAGCAAAAATTTTGTTTGAATTATGGAATGAGCTTAGAAAGGCGCACCATAGCTGCCGCTGGGCCTCGATGGAGCACCATACGAGCCAGATGGAGCACTGGGATAGCCACCGCCACCGCCGCCGCCAGGCTGCGTGCTCTGCTGTGCGAACTGAGCCACCTGGATAGCCTGTCGGACGCCCTCAAGATCGATGCCAACAACACGACCGCCGCCGCCGCCTCCGGGCGCACCGTAGCTGGTCGATGGTGGGCCATAGCTAGTGGATGGTCCACTTGGGTAGCCACCGCCACCACCGCCGCCGCCGCCGCCACCGCCGCCCAATTTGCTCTCCTCGTTCAACAGAATCTGACGCACCTGCTCCAACAGTTGTGGATCAACATTCTGTCCCTCGGATGTCTGGAAGCCACCGCTGACGGCCTGGAATCCACCGCCACCGCCGCCGCCGCCACCACCGAACGAGGAGCCGCCACCAAAGCCGCCGCCGAAGCCACCACCGCCGCCGCCGCGTGGATAATTGTATCCCGATGGCGGCTCAGCAGCGGCCAGAGCAGCAAGTGCAAACACTAAGAACTGTAGGCGAAGAACAACATGGTAATCCAACGGCTATCCACATCGTGTAATCCACTTGACTACTTACCACTGAGAAGGAGTTCATAGCGACTGAGTTTTGTGGTGTATGTGTGTGTGTGGGGGAGAGAAGTAAAATTAAATTATAAGGTAAATTTAGTTGCTTTCGAGTGGGGAGCCAGCGACTGAATGCCAAGCAAATGCCATGCAGGCCCTCTTTATACTGCGTCGTCGTTCAGTGGCTTCACTCCCGTCCGCTCCCTCTCATCGTTTCCATCGGCTTCGTCGAACCAAACATCATTATCGGCAACTTCTTCGTTGTTGGACACTAACGAACATCACAACAAACAGACACACGCACACACACACACACACACACACACACACACACACACACACACACACACACACATTTAGTGTGGTTGTTGTGTGTACCTTCATCTTCAGCGAACAACTTGTTTTTGGCGGACGACCTGCGGCCAACTCCAACTTCAACTGCTCGCAGCGCCCCATGTTTCCCACCGTAAAAAGTAACAAACAAATCACAAAAAATATATTGTGAAAAATCGAAAGACTAAAAACCGAAATGTCGCTAACAATTTTGGTTGTCTGTGCTTGCATCTAAAATTTCTTCGGCACTTTCCTCGATTCATGATTTTTCCGCTTGGACATCGCCAACTTCGACATCTGCCGGCGACTTGTGACCAGGAAGTCATTTTGCCAGCCTCTGATTTTGCAAAGTAAACTCATCAGCAAATCATAGATAACTCCATTTTCAATATATGAATAAATAAATATATGTATGGTATCAACATTATTTGATTAAATCTAAGTCGTGTAAATATCAACAATGGGAAGCCACAATTTGCACCTTGTGCGCGATTACGAAAGAGTTTGTATGCGAAAATGCTATATAATTTTCATGTAGAGCAATAGGCCGCCGCCTCACAGACAGACGAGCAATCTGCCAGACATATAATCAACTTTGCTCGATTTCCCAAGGAATTACGTTAAAGTTGAACATTATTTAAGTTCACATGCAGCTGGGCATTGAAAGAACTGAGTCGTTAATTTTTGGTAAAAGTTGTAGTTGTACAGTTAAAAAGAAGAGCAAAAAAAAAATGTTAATAATATGGTATATACCCCTAGATACACACATATATATGTCTATATACATTATACATTCCTTTTTTTTGTGCTCGTAATTCGAACAAATGTTTCACTTCACGTTCGCACTCTTAATTCGCTTTACGTCTGACATTTCATGATACTCGTTTAGTAAGTGAAAAATGAGCATATTGGCATTAGGTAGTCTTGGTTTGTTTATGAAATTTAATGAGACTTTGGCTGGCATATTTATACGGAAATATACGGCAGTGTGCACTGAGAACAGAGTATCTACTTTAAACTGTTATATACATAAATATAGGGTGACCATACAAAGAAATAAATAATAGTAGTATATGTAATGAAACTATACAACTGCCAAACCCATAGAGCTAGTCTACTGGGAATAAAAAAATATATATATGGGGTGACCATATCTCGAATAACATTATATTTGGTATTAAGTTTATCCAAAATATTGCTCGCCTTTCTCTGCAATTGTATTGGTGAATATATATGCAACAAACATATCGGCAAATAACTTTAAATATTTGTATTTTAGGCGAGCGATCGAGCGAGTATCACAACTTCGTTAACACTCGATCACATCATGCTTGTTTATTATGCGTTGGGTCTTCCCTGGCGCGCTTCAAAATGATATAACTCTGGTGTAAGGAGAGAGGGAGAGAGTGGGAGGAGCAGGCAGCTCGGATAATGAGTCAGTGTTGTAAATATGCGTAAGAGATTTGAAAAGTAGAAATAACAAAGGCTGCTCAAGATTCTGTCTGGGAATCAACGGCTGATCTGTAGGCGTATACGTAATATTTTTGATTATTGTCTGTCGCCTGCGTATTATGTCAACATCAACAGCTTTGTTGAGAGCGCACTCGAGACGCCTTCAGCCGAATGAAAGAAATACAATCATAAAAAAATAAATGAGAAAAAATAAGAGAAATATGGAGCAGAAAACAGTTGAAATTGTAACCGAATCCCCAATCAAAGTGCCAAGTGGCAGTAAATTGTGGTAAATGAGGTTTATTCACTTCGTACATCTCTCAGCTAACTTTCGCAAAGTGCAACGGTTCGGGAGGGAGCTTGACATTTGGCTTAGGGTTTATGTTTTGGAAACCTTCACGCTTCAAAGTGAAGGACTTTTGGCATCTGCGTGCGTCGTTGCGTGGCGGTGGCGGCAATGACAACAGCGGCACGACTCCGACCGCCAGACCCTCAGACCGGCAGAGCTCTTTCAATTTGGTGGCAACAAAAATACAAGACGATGAAAGTCAACACTTAACACTCTCAACAGCAGCGGGGGCAGCGGAAGCAGCTCAGCTCAGCTCAGCTCGAGCTCGAGCTCGAGCTAAAGCTCGAGTTTGAGTTCGAGTTCGGCTTCAATGACAATGCGCTAAATCATTATTTTTATATATATTTTTTTTTTGTTTCTTGGCTGTCTTAAATTATTTTTATCAGGTTGCGGAGTTGTTGTGGCTTCAGCACCTGGTGTTGCTGCTTCCACTGTCACTTTGGCTTTCAATTTGGTTTATTGTGCTGTTGTCTTGAGATACCTTGTGAAGGTCTTAACTCATTTCGTAATTGTCTGCATTTTTTTCACTCGCACTTTCAGTCAATTGCAAGTTGTCTTAATGTATATTATGGAAGGAATATGCAACGCGCGGCGATGTGCGTATGTACATATTTCTGCCTTGGATGTCTTCCTAAATTACTGAACTGGTCACACTGTGCGATCCGATCCGTCTGGCATTGAAGCGTATCTGCTGAGCTTTACCGATCATTTTTTTGCATATTTTATTATTAACTTTTTGTATTTATTTTGAATTTTTTATACATACCCGCTGTGTGCCCATTTGGTCAAATCATGTTTTAGCTGGCACTTTCAGCTATGTAAGTGCCGGCTGTAATTGGAGTGTTACGGAAGGGCGAGTTCATGCGTGTCGATGTTTCCCTGCTTGACGTGTCATTCTTAATTACTAGGTTGGTCACACTGGAAGATCGCTGCGGCATTGAAGCGAATTCGCTGCTCTTTAAATTTTTTATGTTTTGTGTATTTGCCGCTTTTGGTGCTTTATTTTCATCGTTTTGCTTTGTTTTTAAATGTTTTTTTTTTTGCAACTCAAATGAAACGCTTTATTGCATGCAACAATATGTTTATGTGTGTATCTGGTCAAATCCATCATTAACACGTCCACTAGGTCAGCGTAGTCGAAGTCGCCGACGCCACCGTTGCATGACTTACATTTGCTACAAATTTGTTTTTTTTTTTTTGTTTTGTTTTCTCAGCTTAATTCCGGCCTAAGTAGATGTTCAATATCAGCGTAAAGCTGTGCGTGCTGTGTGAGTGCGTTGGTAATTGTTATGACACTTTAATTAGGCCAAATAGCGGCTAGAAAATATACAATAATGGCAAAAAAAGTTGGCAAATTGATTGCAGACGCGTTTAAATTATTAAATCGTCGTTCGTCTGTGCCAATTGATGGATAATTCGATAAGGCTTTAGTTGCAACATTTATTTGGCCATTCGGATACGTATATATGTATGTATGTCTGTATGTATATGTCGATATATGCTTGCATGTGTGTGTTTTTTCAGAGCAATGCACTCATCAATTAATGGGAACAGTTACTGCCAAACTTTAAACTGATATTTATACGGCTCAAAAGAAACACAAAAATGGCATTGAAACTATAAACCTATATATATATATATATATTTTTTTTTTTTTTTTTTTTGGTTTTTTTAGTTTGCTTCTAAATTGGTCTTTTGAATAATTAATTTTGATAAATAATAAAAATAATTAAAATTCTTTTAGCGAATATTTCGCCATAATTATTAAAAAGTAGGAAATTAATTTATTATAAAGTTAATTTTTTTTACTTTTTATTAGTTTGCTCTTAAATTTAATTTAAATTTTGTTAAATTTACGCTTTTTAATAATTCTTTTAGCGAATATTTTGCCTTAATTATTAAGGAGTAGGAAATCAAATGGTTATGCGCGACCAACTAGAAAAAATACTGCAACTTTAATTCAATTGAAAAATGATTTTAAAAATATATAATAAGAAATTTTAAACTAATCAATTACCAACTTTAGATAATGTGTAATTATCAGAAGTGAGGACGCTGTAGCCGTATGGCTTCTGCAGATTATCGTATAATTTAATGACTGTTGCAACTTGAGCGGCAAGTCGTTGGTGAATTGTGTGCAGCTGTATGGAGTCTGCTGAAAGTCTTTGATATATTATAAGGAGAAATAAATGTTTTAATGTCTCTAAACTGGCGAATCATGTGTGTAAAAACTGATTATTCAAGCGTATAGATGACACAGAGGCAAGAAAAACCAGTGACAAATGCCGAGAATATCGCAAGATGTAATTGCTGCTGATGAAGATGAATGCGCTAAAAAGCTGCATCCACAAGGTAAATTCAGTTACAGCTACATCTAGGTATGGCTATATGTATGTAGCTGGCTAACAGTTACATAAGGCGCCAACGCAGAAGAGCCCCTCGAGCTGTTGTAGGCAAGACACTCAGTGGCAGTAGCAACAACCTCGACGTCTTCTTTCGTTTCCTCAAAAAGACAAAACAAGTTTTATTTGTCCGAACCGTGCTCCTAGCTTTTATGTAAGTCAAGCGTGGAGACCGATACGATCCGCGACTGTCGCAGTCGCAGTCGCAGCCACAGTCACAGTCACAGTCACAGCAACAGCAGCTAAAGACAACGGCAGCCGGCATGCAGGCAGATGAGTTGTCCATGCAACCAGAAAATGTAGGCATCGGCAGCTGTGGAGGGGGTGGGCTTAGGCTAAGCTAGTGAAATTGCATATGCAATGCGAATTGAAGCTAAACAAAAATATAAAAGATGCTGTGAAAAGCAAACGTGCATAGAAATGCTGAAATTGTTTGGGAAATTGCTGCGACACGTTTTTGCCTTGTCTGAATTGGCTGGAACCGGGCCCCGGCTTGGGCAACAACTGGAATTGGCAACGACATCTCCACTCTCGACAGCCATCGCATCGCACTGCTAGTTCTGCGCACAAACTTTAGCCTTTGGGAGTCTAGCATTTGATCAGCTTATGCAAAGATGCCAGCTGCGCCTCAACTGCTGGACTTGCATTTACGCAATGCGATTGCAGCCAAGCTAGACTCACAGCCATATGGTCAGTAGTTGCAGATTCTCAAGGCGGCAGACGGAAAGTAAAAGTTACTTCAGGCAGGTGAATCACAACTCACTAATTGTTTGCCAATGCGGACACCCTGCTGGGCACCCAGCGTGAGTATTGTTGTTGCAGCGCAATCGTAGTATGAATTTACATAGCGTTAATTATGTCTGAATCTGGTCAGCTCATCGAATAATCATGGTCAGCGAGAGACGAGATGGACCTCGATTAGTTTTAAGCTTTTTTCACGCTTTCAGATAAAAAGTATAATCATAAGTTGGTTCATTAGTGGCAAAATCGAGTTCATAAAATTATATGTAAAATTGAAAGTCAAATTTTGCCAGCTTCAAATCGGTTATAAAATTAATGCCTAAAATTATAACTTTTATTTTGAATTGCTAGCATTGTATACTTTTAGACTTTTTCTGATATGATACATATGACAGGTAAACGCTATTTAAGATTAACAACTTTGGCATAAAATTATTTCACAAATGATTAGTTGAATAGGGTAATAAAATTGTTTTATTTATTGCTACAAATATTAAAATTTTACAATTAGGCCAAAATCAAATTCAAACTTTACTTTGCAAGAGTCGGTCACACTTTTATTAACAACAGCTGACTACGCACGAACGTGTGAATGGTCAGACGCCATTACGTTACGTGCTGACGAGTCGTGTACGTGTACAATAAAAACAGGAGAAAAAAAAACGAAAATATATATGAGATACAGAGAGAGAACAGTCAAAATTAACTGTGTCGATGTCGAACGATAAAACATAAAAAAGGAAATATACTAAAAATAATAAAATAGCTAACGTTCACGGAAAAAGACCAGCGAAACAATCAACATTAACATCTTTCTCGAGTCGATCAGCCAATTGGCTGGCTTTGCAACCAACTGCAACAACATGCAGCTGCTAATTTCAAGTGTTTGCATGGCGCTGACCAGCGCCGTAATTGGCAACGCCTACTACCAGAAACAGCAGTTCTATCCGGCCGTTGTGTACATCACCAAATCCAATGCATCCATGGCGGTAAGCAATGAACACCCATTTCATGACATATGATTTTTATAGACTTACATATACACACATACATACATCTATTTTAATTAAACGTTTTTCTTTCATAGGTAATCTACATACAATTTTTTGTAATAGTCTTTATGTTTGGAAAACTCTTGCGCAAGGTTAACTTAAATTTCTAATGTCTTTTTTGCTTAAAATTAAAATTAATATTTCGCTAATTGCAGATATTCCTGGGAACACTACGAGCTGCCGAATTTGAGCATCTGATCGAACGCTTTTGGTATGCATTGACAGAGACATGCTTGGCATTTACCGTATTTCGAGATGACTTCAATCCTCGATTTGTGGCACTTTTTACGGTGCTACTCTTTCTCAAATCATTCCATTGGCTCGCCGAGGAACGCGTTGACTTTGTGGGTGCACATTAATTTCCTATTTAGGTATTTATTGATTTTGTTCTTGTGCTTTGCAGATGGAGCGTTCTCCAGTGCTGGGTTGGCTGTTTCATATACGCGTCGGCAGTCTGTTAACAATGCTGGGCATCCTTGATTACGTGCTTCTCGTGCATGCCTACAACTCGACGCTTGTGCGCGGTCCAACCGTGCAGCTAGTCTTTGGCTTCGAGTATGCCATTCTGCTAACGGTAATCGCCAGCACGGCCATAAAATATGTGCTGCATGCTGCAGAGATGCGCACCGATACTCCCTGGGAGAATAAAGCCGTATTTCTTCTATATACGGAACTCGTTATTGGATTGATCAAGGTGGTGTTGTACCTGCTCTTCGTCGTTATTATGGCCAAGATTTATGCTCTGCCCATGTTCGTCTTCCGGCCAATGTTCTTTACCATACGCAATTTCCGCAAGGCGCTCAACGACGTCATTATGTCGCGGCGTGCGATCCGTAACATGAACACTTTGTATCCGGATGCTACGACCGAAGAACTGCGGCAGTCGGACAATATTTGCATCATTTGTCGCGAAGACATGGTTAATCACTCAAAGAAGTTACCGTGCGGTCACATCTTTCATACGACCTGCTTGCGCTCCTGGTTCCAACGCCAGCAAACTTGTCCCACTTGCCGCCTTAATATATTGCGTGCCCCGGCAGTTAATTCTACGGTCATTCCCCGGGCTGTTGATGAGCCGGCAAATGCAGCAGCAGCAGCAGCAGCAGTAGCAGCACCTGCTGCTGGCCAACCAGCAGCTGGCTCTGTTGGTGCAGTAAATAATCCAGCAACAGCAACACCAGACACCCCTCAGCCAGCTGTGCGAAATCCTGTACTTCTGAATTTTGCTGACATTTTCGGAGAAACTAGTGAGTGGCCGTCCTATCTGCATTGCTTGGCAATTATTTAACTGACTCGTTTGGCTACTTCATAGATAACTTGGGTAATGGAAACCTCGCTGGCATGCCTCCGCCTCCTATGCTTCCTCCCTTCATGATGCAGCCGCCTTTTACATACTTTACGCCGCCAATCGTACCGCCACCGCCGATGCCGCAGGATCTCAACTCGTTCACCGAGGAAGAACTGCTCTCTATGGAAGGCAATCTACGAAAACACATTGAGGAACGCATTAAGGTAAATAATTACAGAAAGTTACAGATAATAAATTATATAATTGCAATTAAATTTTAGATGCTACGCAATATTTCGCTAATGGTGGACTCGGCTAACATTTTAATGCAACAATATCAAGGGATAATTTCGCGCCTACCGCCGCCTGTGCACGTATTGCCGCCAAACCCAAATACGGCAGCTCAAGGCGTTCCAGTGGCAACAGATGCAACAGGAGCAGAGTCAGCAGCAGCAGCAGCATCACTATCAGCACCAGTTTGTGATAAGCCAAGCACATCGAGAGCATCAGCAGCCGAGGCTAAACAGCACGAGGGGCATCACAACAGCGTTGCTACAAGCAACCCTGTAGTAAATGCCTCAGAAAAAGTTACTATTGAAGACCTGGGTGCTGAGGAGGATATTATAGAGTCCACTAATACCGCTTGTATCGATGTTGATAGCGAGGACAGCTCCGAGCTAAGCGAGCTGCGAAAGCGACGATTGAAATTTCTGCAGGAACGCAATAAGTCACCAACCACTACTAGCGACAACACAGATTAGAATTTGAACTGAATTTAATCAGCAGCAGCTGCAGCGCAACAGCCTTTAACGCCCACCTTGCTCTCACGCGTACATCTAGCAACTCGATGTGTATTCTATGAATGGATATTGATTTAAGCTTATACCACATTGACCCTTTACCTTTTCAAAATTCCTTTGACTTTGAAGTTTTGACATCGTTTTTAAAATGGAAAAAAAAAAAACCGCTGATGTACATTTGGAATGCTTACACACACATACACACGATCAGAGCACATACACTTACACTCACGGAACACACAGAACATAAACGCTCACCTGTCACATACATAAAACGGTATCCGTGTGGAACGTAGGGCTATGATAAAGCGGGGCGTGCAACCTCAATATATATGTATATATATATATATATATATATATTGTGTAAAAAAGAAAAACAACTAATTTAGAAAAGGGGAAACTGATGATTTATAATTAATAATAATTATTATATGTGTATAATTAATATGAAATATAACTAAAACGAAACGACGACATGAATTATTGATGCTTTAAATGTACATATGAACTAATTACAAGTAATTTACACAATTTAATTACACATAGATAACAACTGTGGAACGTCTGGTGCTTGTCGTGTGGAAGATTTGCATTTGCACATTTCCGGATCAAATACGCGACTCCATTTCCCGAAACTCGCCGGGATCAGTGAAGTGAACAGTCATTATATAGAACATTGAGGGAAACGGCACCAGACACAGCAAACCATAATGATAATTCAGTGAACAGATGCCAAAGGCAAGCATCAGCCAGTGTACAGCTAAAATACAATAGTCATTGAAACGTTTTGAAAATCAAAGCTTTTGCAATTGTCTTACTAATGATTACAGCATTCTTCACATCCCACACAGATGACAAAAGTAATGCCTTCTGCGTTTGATCCAGCTTTAAAGAGTAATGTATAGCATTGGCGACCATAGACATGGCAATGCTTAGATAGGGAAATGAATAATCTGAAAGAAAGTAGATATTAGACCAATTTCGACACAGTTCGATTATTTAATCTACAAATAAGTCCACAGCAGGTGCCATGAATTAATGTCAGTAATGGCATGAAGTAAAGGGCTGAATAAATAGGCGCTTTGCTTCGGACATCAAACGTAGAGCTGACAATGGGTCGGATAAGAAACATATTGAGCAAACACAAAAAATAATACACCAACACAATCGTTTGCCTGCAAATTAGAAATAAAAGAATTACTTTTCTTAAAATACATTTTATCCATTCGCCATACAAAGGATAGACAGCCTCTTGGGTGCAATGATACGTCGTCTCATAGTTGGGATTGGGATTGTAGAACAAGGTATACCAGTCCGTTAGCTTGCGTACTTCACACGCATATAAACTTAGCTCCCACATTGGCTCCATGAACAGAATGGCCATTATAGCGGAGAGTGCCACCTCGACAAAGGCGCTGGCCGTTAGAATAAGCTGTTTGCGCGAAAATTTTCGATCTTTGGCATCCATGTCGATGAAGAAACAGTGCATCATGAAGGGTAGCATTGACATAAAGCATAGATAAAGCCACGAGTAGGTAGTCAATTCGTCTCGACAGGGCATACAAGCATAGCTTGCATTTACCTTAAAAAAACAGGTAAAACAAAACAATGTCACAAATCAAAACAAACAAACAAAGCTACTTTACCCGTGTTCCCCTGGGACAAACACCGCAATTGCTCCAAGTTCCATTTTCTAGCAGCGACCTACCACAATAAAGGCCGGGACAACGATCTAAATAATTGTACATTTTAACACGAAATGCGACGAATATTGCTTTTTTCGTTTTGTTCGGTTGGGAGCAATGTATTTTTTATTTTCACCAAACACTAACATTGCTATATGTGGGCACCCAAGAACTTTAACATTTGCGGTTATGTTATTGAAAGCGCAATTTTTGATTGGGTAAAATCAACCGTTCCTAGATCATAAAATTACTTCACAAATCAAAAAATTTATTAAAGTTTTTTATTTTAAATCTCTATATCTAAGGTTCTATAATACAAATTTTTCAAAATTTCTTTTGAGTATTTTATAAACACAGTGAATTAAATTTGAAATCGAATTTAACAGCCAACCGGCTCCAGATAACCATTTTCATTTCATAAAAAATTACAGAGCTAATTCTGAACAGCTGTCGCAAACAATTTTTATCGATTTTTTCATTACATCTTAACTAAGTGTTGGGAAGGACTGCGGTAATGTTTACATATGAAAGTGCATATAAAGCGAAAAGTTCCTTATGAAAGAAACCTGACATAATTAGAATTAGTTCCAAATATTTTTATCGTTAAAAATTTCGCTTTTTTATATTTGGCTGTATGGAACGTGGCGGTCGACCGATAATAGCCAGGGCTGTAAGGTGTTTTGTGCCGTCGATGTTAAATTTAGGCAGGTTCATGTTCGGCCGGCTACAATATTCTATCGGCCGTCTAGAAAAGAATATAATAATTATCTTTAAAATAAGTGTGTGTAGAAAAGTAGCCCAAAATAATTTTAATAAATTAAATACGCAGTTCGCCAGCAGGTAATATAAATATAAACATCAACAATTGCAAATATTGACCATCACCAACATAGACGCCATTTTGGCTATCGGCCGGCTGATTTGTAAAGCTTAGGAGAGCCAGCCAGCAAAATTTGCAAAAAAAAAAAAATACATAAATAGTTTTTAATTTTGTGCATCAATTTTGAAACTCTAACAGCCAAGCTCTAAACGAATCTAAGTGCAAGTATCGTGGCGAATTAGTGCGACAGCGTAAATGAATGCGTATATTAAGGAAAACGCACAGTGTTTTTAGGGCGGATGCACAAAATGGTGAGTTGTGCAAAAGCAAAACGATTTCGTGACTACATTTGTGTGCATGTGTGTAGATACGCGAATACAAGTGTGTACGTGTGTGAGTTAAAAGTGAAAAATTTAGGAAAATGTCCTGCGATTCGGATTTGCAAGGGGCAGATTTAATGTAGGATTTCAGAAAAACAATTATATGAGCAGTCAGCGCCTCCGTTATTATGACAGCAGTTATTTTAATGGGCTCGATATTTGCGTGCCCCGCGCTGCACTTGTGCGGGTCTATGCCCTCCCTCAGCTCCACTAATCTGTGCTGCACTGCCACTGTGGTAATGTGCATGTATGAATGTATATTTTTGTATATATGTACATACATAAGTACATATGTATGTATGCAGTGTTGACAACGAACAATTCGTCGCTCAAATGATAAGTTTGCACGTCAGTTGTCAAATTATTCAAATACAAATTTTGAACTTTTAAAAAGAAAGAAGAAGCACAGCTAGGATAAAGCGAGAAAAAAAAATACCAGACGAGTTCCGTCGCCTTTGGTAGGAAAATAAGTGGTTGCTCTTCAAGCATTTGTTCTTATGGGTCCCCGGCGCTTGTGCCGGATGGGGGTTTAGTGTTCCCGTTCCACGGACTTCCAACGCTCAGGAAGTGATGTAATTTTTGGGAAAAGCAAAAATCTTCTTTGTTTGGCTAAAAAAAAAAAAAACAAATAAATAAATATAAGCAGGAAAAGAACAACGTAAAACGGCAACAACAACATTAAATTAAATTCACACTGTCGCTGTGTATGTGAATGTAAGTGTGTGCGAGAGAGTGTTTGCTGTGCGTGTGTATATGTGAGTGAGTGCTCATATGCTCACATATATTTGGCCAGTGTTCGGCTCCCCATGCCACCGTGTTCGCCTGGCCCCCGTCTATTAAATAATATTGATTTTTCATATTCCAACCCACTCTCAACACACGCTCATACCACAATCTGCGCTCGCTCTTTTCGTTCGTTGCGTGCGCCTGTGTGCATGTGTATGTTTATACATATATATATATAAATATATGTATATATAGGTATGTGTGTGCAAGTGTGTTTTTTGGTCTCCTTTGTGCCCTCGTATTCATTTTGCTATTTCTTCTTTTTTCTCTTACTTCGTTGCAGTTTATAGATTTTTGCAATTGTGTCCGTTGAGCAGAAATATGTAAACTAAATGCAGCGCGCCGCAAACAGCAGCAGTGCATGCAAAAATAATAATAACAATAACAGAAACAATAGGAACAACTACAACAACAACAGAAGTAACTATTTCTTATTGGGACAATAATAATAAGAAGAAGAAGACATAAACAGAAGCGAAGAGGAAACTTAATTGAAAAGGTTTTCATACGTCGTCAAACAACACATAAAGGCAACATAGACGACGACGACGCCGACCAACAGTGCCTATGTACATTGGTTACAAACATTGTTCATTCATTTGATTACTTACTTACCCCCGAAGCCCACAAGCAACAATAAGGAGCAACGGTGTAAACAGAAGTGTGCCCGTCTCTGTCTCTCCGGAACCAGGACTGCCATAGTCATAGTCAATAGTCAAAGCCAAAGCCGCCCAGCGTAGACTTCAGTAGGATTACGATACGAAACACACAGTACACACCTACACCAACACTCACAGACCGAGCGACACATACTTAAGCACTCGCACCTGATAAGCAGCCAGCATAATAGAGCAAACGACGACGGCGCTTAGCATTTGTGACGTTGGTGCAGCCACAGGGCGCAAAAATGACATTCGATACGCGCCGGCAGGGCACAGGAACTGGCCAAGCCACGACCAACAACAGCAGCAGCAGCACCTCCACAACCAATACCACTACCACCAACAACAGCACCACAACCACGGCCACCACGGGTGTAACGAGCACAGCTCAAGACGCTGGCTCTGTTACGGGCACGGGAACGGGAACGGGCACAACATCGAACATGTCCAGCAGCGGTGGCGATACCAACAATAGCAATACGAACAGTCAGGATGCGAACCAAGTGACGGATGCATCAACAGCAGCAGGTGCTAATACTGTAGAAAGTTCCGCTACAGTAATGTGAGTATTAAATATTATTGAATACAATGTCAACTGCGTAGATAAAAGCGCTAGTCTACCGTCTACCGAAAATATTGTTAATATGACGGCAAAAATAAAATGTTTTCCTTTAGGGGAACTTTTTATTTTCTTTATATCTTTTCCCTGATACCGTAAAGCAAATTATTTCGCTAGAATTGCACATAAACACTTATAGGCTACAAGACAGAATAATGTATGCTATTTTTAAGTATGCAAGATGAAAAAGTCTTCTTACATTCATTTTGACTTTTAATATACACATTTTGCGTGACGTTTTCCTAACCATAACAAAAAGATTGGAACAATACCTGAAAGATTAAATAGTTCAGTTATGTGATGTCCATTTTCAGAGCTAAGTCTTTAAAATTCGTCAAATTTATATGAGTATTCCTCAATTTAAATTGAGTACTTGTCCAGTTGCCCTTTGCAACTTAGTGTCTCATTAGAGCCAAGCAATTCAAATCACGAGTTACGAGGCATATACATATATACACACGCATATTTTTTGTGTGCCTGCCTGTTTTAGCTACATGCATGTTTATGTGTGTGTGTATGTCGGCCGAGATGGGCAATCTAAATAATAAACACGAAAGGCGACGATAATAACAAAACAAAGAACAATTATCGCTTATCTACTTACTGGGCCAGGCTATGACTCATGCGCTCTTTCCCCCCGGCCGCTGTCGCCGATAATAGATTCTAAATCGAAATTGAAGCTAATTTTTGTATACTGCATTTTGTATAGGTCGCCGGAAAAGCTGATAGCATCCTTCCCAATCGCCAAGCTGCGCTCCCTTACACAGAAGATTTCCAATCCACGATGGGTGGTGCCCGTGTTGCCCGAACAGGAGCTGGAAGTACTTCTAAATGCCGCTATTGAGTTGGCCCAGGCTGGTAAGAAGACAATTATTCCTCATTTGAGTATATATTTGAATAATGCTTTCCTTTTTTTTTTTTTGGTTATTTAGGTACGGATCATGACTGTGAGCCATGCGTTGAGTTTTATCGCAGTGGCTTAACTACATCTTTTGCTAAAATCCTAACCGATGAGGCGGTCAATTCATGGAAATATAATATACATCACTGCATTTTGGTGTCGTGTGGCAAGCTGTTAAATTTAATTGCGATACACATGCAGCGCGATAATCCCTACCTCCTCGATTTGCTGGCCATTGTGTTTGATCCGGAAAATAAGTTCAACACATTCAATGCAGCGCGTCAGCCGGAATGCTTTGCGGCACCCGAGTGCATTTGGGGTGTGCTGGACAGTAATAAGATGTATGCAAAACCACCGCCAGAACCGAAAAATCCGCGTGGTTGGCTAGTCGATCTCATAAATCGCTTTGGGCAGCTGGGTGGATTTGATAATCTGCTCGAACGCTTTAACAGCGGACTTGAATTGTTAAAACGCAATCAAAACACAAAAAGTGGAACAGTCAAGAGCATCGCATCCAATGAGAGTGTGAGCGCGGAGGGTGCCGGACAAGACAATCGACTAACGCTGTCGCTTATACACAGCCTGCTGCGACCATTCGGTCAATGCTATGAGCTCCTGACACCGGCTACCATTGCCAAGTACTTTATGCCCACTTGGAATGTGGTGCTAGATCTACTTGATAGTTTCACCGATGATGAGTTAAAACGCGAGGTGAAGCCGGAGGGACGTAATGACTATATCAATGGTATTGTGAAGTCGGCCCGTTCCCTGGCCAGCCGTTTGACCGGCCAGGAGGAGCTGATACGCGACCTTGAGATGTTTCGCCTAAAAATGATATTGCGCCTGCTGCAGGTATCCAGCTTTAATGGCAAGATGAATGCCCTTAACGAGATCAACAAAGTGCTCTCGTCGGTGGCATATTACTCGCATCGTTCTCAACCGCTGCCACACTGCTTGCCCGAGGACGAGATGGACTGGCTAACGGCAGAGCGTATGGCCCAATGGATCAAATCATCCGATGTTCTCGGCATTGTGCTCAAAGACTCACTGCATCAGCCACAGTATGTGGAAAAGTTGGAGAAGATAATCCGCTTTCTAATTAAAGAGCAGGCGCTGACGCTCGACGATCTGGATGCCGTTTGGCGTGCTCAGGCTGGTAAACACGAAGCTATAGTTAAAAACATGCATGATTTGCTGGCCAAGCTCGCTTGGGACTTTACGCCCGAACAGCTGGACCATCTCTTCGAAGCGTTTCAGGTGGGTCCAGCGTGGTATATAGATGATTTGTCTTTATTCTTATCAATTTTTTGCAGGCCAGTATGACGACCGCCAATAAGCGACAACGGGAACGCTTGCTGGAGCTAATAAGGCGCTTGGCTGAGGACGACAAGAATGGCGTAATGGCACAGAAAGTGCTGAAGCTTTTCTGGACACTTGCGCATAGTCAAGAGGTGCCACCGGAGGTGCTTGATCAGGCGCTGGGTGCGCACGTTAAGATACTCGATTATAGCTGCTCGCAGGAGCGAGATGCTCAAAAGACCATTTGGCTGGATAAGTGCGTAGGCGAGCTAAAATCTGGTGATTCGTGGGTGTTGCCCGCTTTGCGGCTTATTCGGGACATATGTTGCTTATATGACACTACACCCAATCATGCGCCACGTACACAAACGGGCACCAACCGACTCCAAGTGATTGAACGTCTGCAGAACGATTATTCGCTTGTTATCCTGGTCACGAACAGTTTAACTGCGTACATGGATAAGGTGCGTGCCATGGTTAACGAGACGCCCAGTCTGGATGCGACGAGCATTTTGGTAGACGGTCGATTTCCACATCATGCTCAGATTGCCGAGCGCCTGGAGTTTCTGAAGTTCTTGCTGAAAGATGGCCAGCTCTGGCTTTGTGCTGACCAGGTGTGTGTTTTCATTCCTTTCCATATTGATTGCTTATTGGCTTATGTAGAAATCATTGTTATTTCCTGCGCAGGCAAAGCAGATCTGGCATTGTCTGGCTGTGAACGCCGTCTTTACGGCTGATCGCGAGGAATGTTTCCGCTGGTTCGGTAAACTAATGGGCGAAGAGCCTGATCTTGATCCTGGCATCAACAAGGACTTTTTTGAGAATAACATACTCCAATTGGATCCGCACCTGCTGACGGAAAGTGGCATCAAGTGCTTTGAGCGCTTCTTTAAAGCTGTCAATTCGAAGGAGGACAAACTGAAGGCCATACATCGAGGCTACATACTCGACAATGAGGATCTCATTGGAAAGGATTATCTGTGGCGCGTGATAACTACCGGGGGCGAGGAGATTGCCAACAAGGCCATTGATTTACTGAAGGAGGTTTCAACAGCTCTTGGGCCGCGACTGCAGGAACACATCACTGAATTCCACGAGATGTTCATTGGTGAATGCTGTTCGCGTTTGCGCACGCACTACAGCAACATTCTCATACTGGGCAAAACGGTGTTGGAGGAATCCGATAATCAGGATGCTAACAATGACAATTCGAAAGATACAAAAATGCGATTCATCGAGGCGGAGAAGATGTGCCGCATCATCAAGGTGCTGCAAGAATACATTAAGGAATGTGATCGCTCCTTTAGTGGCGATCGAACCCATCTACCCCTCAGCCGCGTTACGCGCGGCAAGAATACTAGTCTCTACATACGTTTCCAAACGCCTGGGCGACCCATTGATGACATCGAGATTGTTACCCACAGTAACGAGACAATGGCGGCATTCAAACGAAACCTGTTGAAGCGCATCAAAGGCAACTCCACATCAAATACCAATATAAAGGTGGATCTCTTTTATACCAACGGCGAACCAATCGAGATTTCTGATGAGATCAATCCACTGTATCAGTATACCATACGCGACAAAATGATATTAACGGCTAAGCTGATGCCAGTGGGCATTGGCCTGGCCGGCAGTCCTGATTCCTCCAGCGATTCTAGCACCGGTTCACCACCAAGGCCTTGTCCGGATATGCCGCGCGTCGAGTCTGAGAGCACGCTGCCCGGAGTGATTATATCACAGCACTATCAGTACACTGAGTTCTTTTTAAAGTTATATCAATTGGGCAGCGACTTAGAGCATGGTCGGCTACGTGATAGCTCCAAGATGTTGCTGCACCTGTTGCCCTGTGATCGTCACACAATGCGCATGCTGCAAGTCATGTGCCGTGTACCAAAATCTCCGGCCGGCGATGGTCCCAAGGATGAGGATAGTAGTGATCAAACAACTAGCGACGTGGTAGGTTCTTATCTATTGAAATTCGGTGAAATCAAATTTTTGATTAATTTCTATCTATATATTAGCAGCTAAATGCCGAGGACTGCACACCGGAGCAGATGTTTCTGCATCCAGCACCAGCCCAGGTGTTGTACAATCTGAGTGTTCTTCACGGACTATTAATACCCGCGCTCGATCCGCTGAGCGAGTCAGCGTTGCAGGTGCAGTCCGCTTGGATGCATTCGGGATGCGCTCACTTCGTGCTGGAGCTGCTCACCAAGAACAACTTTTTGCCCAGTGCCGACATGCACACGAAGCGAGCCTCCTTCCAGTGTGTGCTGCGTCTGGCCAAATTGTTTCTGTACATTGTGGGTAGTGTATTGTCCCGCGTGGGCGATGAACCAATGATCTGTGACTATGACAACGGTGCTCGCTCCCAGGTGGACATACTCAAGCAAAACTTCTCGACGATGCCCAACAATGCGCAGGGCACGCTGCGCGCAATCTCGGCGAAGCTTGCTGAGATATTGGCCACCGAAATGCTGTCGGCAAGTCACGAAGGCGAACGTTGTCGTGCGCTCTTTAGCTCCACCTTGCAATGGTCCTGCCCAGACATAACCACAATTAAAGCTGTGGTGCAGCTAGCCTGGGCCTCGTCTTGTGGTAATCTGCATGCTCTGGGCAGCACCAACGATTTCGAAGATGATGCTATTATACCCGACGGTCAAGACTTCAGCATGTGCAAGGAAGCTCTCGAGGTATTAACGATCTCTTTTATACTCAATCCCAGCGCCAACGAGGCGTTAAGCAACGATACAAATTGGCCCAAATTTATTACCTCCATTGTGCTGAAAAATCCTCTGCGCCACGTTCGTCAAGTGGCCTCTGAGCAACTGTTCCTGGCCTCCACCTACTGCGCCGGCGATCGTCGTCCATTTGTCTATATGGTCAATCTGTTGGTAAGCGCACTGAAGACATTGGTGCCCCAATACGAGGCCACCTGTGCGGAGTTCTTTTCGGTGCTGTGTCGCACGCTCTCTTATGGCTGCATCTACAACTGGCCACTGCAGATTGGCGAGGGTCTTCTGGGCGATGAGATCAAGTGGTTGCGCAAGATACGCGAGAACGTCAAGCTCACTAGTGATACACAGGTGCACGAGGAACTGCTTGAGGGTCATCTGTGTCTGGCCAAGGAACTAATGTTCTTTCTGATGCCCGATTCGAAGGCGCAGTTAAATGAGCTAATACACGAGCTCATCGATGACTTTTTGTTTACGGCATCGCGTGAGTATCTGCATTTACGCAAGCATGGCAGCCTACGTTTGGACACGGTGCCACCGCCAGTGTGCCGCAGTCCGCACACAATTGCCGCTGCTTGTGATCTTCTCATAGCTTTGTGCCAGCTCTGTGTTCCTAATATGAAGCTACTCACCAATACACTCATTGATTTCGTCTGCACGGGTAAGTCTGATGCGAAGTGTCTCTCAATTATTGCTCTTTCTTACTAATATTGCTTATCAACTTAGATACCGATCCGTTGCGCGAATGGGATTATCTGCCGCCCGTGGGAGCTCGGCCAGTTAAAGGTTTCTGTGGTTTGAAAAACGCTGGTGCCACTTGCTACATGAATTCAGTGCTGCAGCAGCTGTACATGGTGCCAGCTGTGCGTGTGGGCATTCTCAAGGCACACGGTGCTGCTACCAATGACAACGAAGACTTTAGTGGTGATTCCGATCTAACCAGTGGCAGTGGTTTGGGTCCATCCTTTTTCGGACCTTCGGCAATACCCGTGCTCTCGGCGTCATCCGTAAACGCAGCCATGGGATCCGACGATGGCTCCGATGTGCGAAAGAACTACCATGTGATCATACTGAAGCATGTGCAGGCTATATTCGCTCATCTGGGGCACAGTGCGTTGCAATTTTATGTGCCACGCGGACTCTGGACGCACTTCAAGTGAGTAGAAAGCAATTATAATTATGAATATACTCATTAACAAACTATCTACAACAGATTGCAAGGCGAGCCGGTGAATCTTCGCGAGCAACAAGATGCGGTTGAGTTTTTCATGTCGTTGTTTGAGAGTCTCGATGAGGGACTGAAAGCACTCGGCTACACACAGCTGATGAATGCAACGTTGGGTGGATCGTTTAGTGATCAGAAGATTTGTCAAGAGTGCCCACATCGCTACTCCAAAGAGGAACCATTTAGCGTATTTAGTGTTGATATTAGGAATCATAGCTCATTAACTGAATCTCTGGAGCAGTATGTCAAAGGGGAGCTGCTCGAGGGAGCTGATGCATACCATTGTGATAAATGTGATAAAAAAGTAAGCCGATCAACATAATTTAAATTGTTACTCCCGATATATAATATATATAATTGTTTTTTGTCCTTTCAGGTAGTTACCGTTAAGCGGCTATGTGTCAAGAAGCTGCCGCCCGTGTTAGCCATACAATTGAAGCGCTTTGAATACGACTACGAGCGCGTTTGCGCAATTAAGTTTAATGATTATTTTGAATTTCCGCGTATACTCGATATGGAGCCCTACACAGGTAAGATCAGAAAACGTTGTTATTTTATTGATATCTCATTAAGCTGCTTCTACTTCACAAAGTTTCTGGCCTAGCTAAGCTAGAGGGCGAAGTTGTGGAAGTAGGTGATAATTGTCAAACAAGTGTTGAAACAACAAAATACGAACTGACCGGTATTGTGGTGCACAGCGGACAGGCATCCGGTGGCCATTATTTCAGCTACATAGTATCCAAGTAAGTGGATACATCATTATATATTTGACATTTAATTAAATCTCACTTGTGCAGAAATCCAGCGTCCGGCAAGTGCCAGTGGTACAAGTTTGATGATGGAGAGGTAACTGAATGCAAAATGCACGAGGATGAGGAAATGAAAGTGCAATGCTTCGGCGGCGACTACTTGGGCGAAATCTATGATAACAATTTAAAGCGAATGCAATATCGCCGTCAAAAGCGGTGGTGGAATGCCTACATGCTCTTCTACACGCGTTGCGATCAAAATCCCACAAACTTTGAACCGAGTGTGGAGCAGCTGTCGCTCACAGAAAGCCGTAATGTGGTGTTGCCACTGCCAAAGCCGATTGAGCGCAGTGTCAGGTGCGTCGAATTATTAAATAATATTGCTCGACTGATTAAATAATTTGAACCTTTTAACAATTGCAGACATCAAAATATTCGTTTTCTGCATTCACGCAGCATTTTCTCAGTTGAGTTTTTCAATTTCATCAAAAAGTTGGTCAGCTGCAGTATTCCATCGACACGGATAGATAAAATTGTAAGTGCCATACAATAGAAACACTCTTGAATATTGCCTAATTAATCATTTTCCATTCACCAGACACCCGCTGCTGAGGAACTTTCGCTGCTTGGCGTGCAATTGGCATCACAATTTCTGTTCCACACAGGATTTCGGACTAAGAAATCACTGCGTGGCCCCGTCATCGAATGGTAAGTGAAGGAGGACGTATATCGTCTCATTATTTATACTCATGCAATCGCTTCTTTCAGGTATGACACCCTCTCACATCACATACGTTCCTCGTCGTTGGTGCGCAAGTGGTTTGCAAATCATGCGCTCCTCTCGCCACCATCGCGCTTGGGCGAGTATATATTGATGGCGCCCTCGCCGGAGGTACGCACTGTGTTCGTCAAGCTGGTTGTATTCTTTTGCCATTTTGCTATTAACGATGAGCCCCTAGTCGGATATGAGGGAACTAATCTCTGCGAGCAGGTTCTTATTAGTGTGCTACGTCTACTGAAGTCTGAAGCTGCTGATTATGGCAAGCATTTACCGCACTACTTCAGTCTATTCAGCATGTATGTGGGTCTGGGCACACGCGAAAAACAACAGTTACTTAAGGTAATTATGAAGAGTTTTGATTCCATTGGAATTCGTTGACTTCACAAATTCTTTGTTTCTGTTTCAGTTAAATGTGCCCGTGCAGTTTATGCAGGTGGCCATGGACGATGGATCAGGTCCGTCGATTAAGTATCAATATCCGGAATTCAGCAAGCTGCATCAAGTGGTATCACATTTGGTGCGCTGCAGCGATGTAAGCGAGAAATGTCAGAGCTCCAATCAAAATGCGCGGCCTCTGCCCAATCCTTATAAGGATTCTAGTATTTCGCAAGAGGAGCTGACACCGCTGTCCAGTGAGTGTATGGATATTCTCTTTAACCGCACCGGGTAAGCCATTTGGCTAATTTTGAATTGTAATAAATCTTAACCGTTGTCGTTTTATTACAGCTTTATTAAAAAGGTCATTGAAGATACGAATGTGGGTGAAGAGGGGTTGAAGCTGCTGCAGTATTGCAGCTGGGAAAATCCGCATTTCTCGCGTGCTGTGCTCACTGAGCTGCTGTGGCAATGTGGCTTCGCTTATTGCCATGATATGCGCCATCACACAGATTTGCTGCTAAACATATTGTTGATTGAGGACTCTTGGCAGCATCACCGCATACACAATGCGCTCAACGGCGTCGCCGAGGAGCGTGAAGGCCTCTTAGAGACGATACAACGGGCCAAGACGCACTATCAGAAGCGTGCCTATCAGATAATCAAATGCCTGACGCAATTGTTCCATAAATCGCCTATTGCGCTCCAAATGCTTAACACCAATCCCACAATTAGCCGCCATTGGAGCATTGCTGTTGAGTGGCTACAGGATGAGCTCGAACGCCAGCGTGGTATCGGTTGTCAGTATAACTCGTACTCATGGTCTCCGCCAGCTCAGAGCAATGACAACACAAATGGCTACATGCTAGAGCGTTCACAGTCGGCAAAGAACACCTGGTCCATGGCTTATGAGCTGTGCCCGGAGGAGGTGAGCGAGAAAGCTACCACGGTGCCTATATGCAAATGAACCCATCAAAATTCTATACTAATGAACACTATTTTTAATAGCAGGATCAGGAAGAAAACAACGAATCTGATTTGGAGTCAAACGATGACAACAAGCAGGATCAACAACAGGCCTCGCAAACACAACAGCCACCAGTCACTGATGGAAGTGTTTGCAATGAGCAACAGCAGCCTGACAATAAATCCGCAAACTACCCACAATTGGCAACAATCCCAACAATTGGGGGATGGCCCGGTCCTGCTCCGAGCTCGACACCGACATCTGGAATCGCACCAAACTCAGGGCCAATCGATGGCAACGGTATACCGCGTCTGTCCCGTCAATTGCTTAGCGCCTACACTTCAATGGGCGTCGTCTCCTCTGTTGCTCCGACAGTCGGCGGTGGAGGTGGTGGCAGTGGCAGTGGCGCCAACAGTGAAACCGAGAGCAGCGCTCAAGAAACGGGAAACACTGACTCCAATATAAATGGGCTCACCAACAGCTTGGATCACATGAAAATTTCAATGGAAAAGGTAACTAAGTAACACAATAGTATGGCTCCTTGAGCTGTAACGATCACCGAAAGTAGTTCACCTGGTTCAGGCTTCGCCTTGGCGCAAAAAGAAAGGAATATATAGATATATATCTATAAATAGATGTCTAATAGATATCTATGCATAAATATATATATATATATGTATATATAACATACCAAAGCTACACTACACTCTACAACATGGTAACTTTGTTCTAATTCTCTCTCTGTTTTAAATTATCCAATGTACTTCTTTCGATTTTGCGTTGTTTTGTTTTGTTGTCCTCTTCCTTTCTACCTCTTTGTTAAACTGTGCTCAGGCAAACCGTAATCGTGTGAACCGAGGAGGTAAATTGCCACCAGCAGCGGAGCTGCTAATGCCGCCACTGCAGCAGCTACAGGCACAGCAGCAACAACAACAGAAGCAGCATCAACAACAACAACAACAGCAACAGTCTCATCAACAGAAACATCAACTACAGCTACAACTGCAACCAAAACAACAACAACAGTTGCAGCAACAACAACAGCAACAACAACAACAGCAGCAGCAGCCGCAACAACAACAACGTGGTGATATTAGCAACAGTTCCACCAGCCGCTTAATTTGATTTGCGCCAAGTTAGTTAGAGTTGTTCATTTAATTCTCTGATCCGACCCACATATGTTATCGTTATTGTTTAAACATTTTGTTGTTCATCGAAAATGCCAAAAGTACTTCATACCGAGCTTCTACTGTAGCCACGAATGTCATTCCCATTGATGTGCCTTCCAAGCGAGGACACATGAGTTTTCTGGCTGTTTTCTGTTTCATTTTCAACTGTTGCTTTCGTGACAGGAACGCACACCAACACACACCCGCACACACACCTTGTATATACATATTAATACATACATACACACATATTGCGCACTTTGATTTTTGTTTTTCTGCTTTATTGATATGCTGACGTCCAAAGCATCCATAAAGTGTTCCAAGCGTCTCGCTTACATCTTTAGTTTCTTCGACAATTAGTTCCTTGGCTTGCACAGATAATATTATAATTGTCGTTTGATTCTTATGCATTCGCAGCAGTCGGCGCACAGGAGAGAGCGAAGAAGGGCATTGAAAAAAAAGAATGTGTTTGGAAATGCGGAGGAATGCGAGGAAATAACAGCAACAGAGGCAACAACTACACCAACGCCCGGAATAGCAACAACAGCGTCTAGCGAAGTTGAAACCGCGGCAACAGTTGTAGATAGCACAGCAACAGCTGATGCGACAACATCGATAATAGCAACAGCAGACGCAACAGAAAATATATTAACAACACAGGCAAATACAACAACTGCAATGACTGCATCAACAATAACAACAACAACCACAACAACGACACCAACAACAAACTCAACAACAACAACAACAACGGGAGCGGCTGAACTCATTCAATAATGGAGAAGAACTTAATTTAAAATACATAGGAACGAAATGAATAGTTTTTCAATAAAAATTATTAATCGCAACAATAATAATACTAATTAATAATAATATAACAATAATAATAATAATTATAATAATAATAATTAATACAACAACAATACTAAATAACTTGTGAGCATCCATGTATTAACACTGTGAATTGCTTGGGTGGTTTCAGTAATGGGGTAGAACGTTGTAAAAATAAAAGAAAACGAAAAACTAAACAAGAGAAAAGAGAAACAAACATAGAAAACTAACAAAAAGATAAAACTAAAACGAGACTTAAACGCTAGTAGTTATTAACAAATGAAAAATAGGCAAAAGCAAGAAGGAGAATACGAAAAGCGATATTAGCCGAAGCCGGCTGCGAAATGGAGTGCATGAATAGTGAACATTAAGAGAGGGTATGTACCAACACAAGGTGTTTAAATAGTTATTGTACTTTACATATACCTAAACAAATTGCATACATGCGAATACATTAATACACACACAAACACACACACACACACTATGATGGTTTAAGTTGCACGTTAATAGTACGAAAAAAATTGTATTTATATATAGTATATATAAATGATGTATTACGCATTGAAAGCGAGCAATCTAAACATTAACTGAATCAAATAACACTAACTAAACGAAATCAACTGCATACATACACACATACATACACGCATACATAAATACATACTTAGGAAAGAAAACGAATTATTATCTCGGCTGGAGGAAGGTCATAATCAGCTGCGTAAATAATAATACAATTAAGGCAAGCAAAACCAAATTGCATCTTCAGTGCTCATCAAGCCACAAGTGTCGCGAAAAGCGTTTCTCAACCAAATTCGATTTTCGATCAGAAAATTTGAATGCGCAATCAAAACGAAAATAACATTAAATTACAGTATACACAAACGCCCGAGTTGATAGACAAATGTGTGGACTAAAAGAAAATGGGAAAAATATTAAAAAGCGAGCGTAAAATTAACTTGATTATGTTTATACTAAGTATATATATATATATAAATATATTTTTAATTATTTAGTGTTTTTTGTATTAAGTGAAATTTGTTAAACATTTATTAAATTATTATGTTTTAAGTTGCAAAATAAACGCAAAGTGTAAGCGAACAATGCTTCAATTACGTTTTTTAAAACCTTTTGTTGTTTTACGAGCCACAGCAAAGAACAAAGAGCAAAGCAATAGAACAATTCGATAAACACAATGAAATATAAAATTGTTACCGTATTTTATAATTTACATATGTATGTCTGTGAAGTGTGTGTGCAACCAAGCAACAAAAAATACACACATAATGCATAAATTAAACGAACAAAACAAGAAAGAAAGAAAAAAACCTAACGAAAAAGAATAAAAGAAAACTAAATTTTTTTGCTAATTAACAAAGTTTTTTGTATGGCAGCATTTTCTAAATCAAATGGTTTATACAATATATAAGAATGACACACAGTATTTTTTTATTGTCTCTGGACAAGTTATAACAAAGCTCCATTAAATGGAAAAATCTACGCTTAAGTCTAATAAATGCACGTGGTTTAAATTAAAACTGACCGACGATCAATTTCGAGGCACAGCAATAAATGCAACAAGTAAAGTTTTATACATGGTAAATGCAACAAGTTTCGGCTGAATCACATTAGATCCTTTAGTTATTGACGTCGTCATCAACGAATGTTATGACTGCCGCACCCTTGGCCATATTGTCGCCAACAGCTCCGCCAATCGATTTAATTGTAGCGTCCTTTGGCGCTTTCAAGATATGCTCCATTTTCATAGCTGATAATCCGAATACAAATTAGAAATTATATATTTATAAAAGATATTATGTATAACTCACCGATAAGCACAGCTAGACTGTCGCCCTTCTTGACTACATCTCCGGGCTTCACTAAGATTTTTTCCAAGACGCCAGGCATGGGTGCCACCACACGGGACCCTCCGCTACCTAGCTGATCAGCTTGAGCGCTGAGGAACTTCGGCTGCACCAACTCAAAATCCAATTTTCCATTCTTTTTATAAAATTAGAAAATCATTGAGTTAATTGATGAAAATATTGTCTAAAAACTCTCTTACCTCCAAGAATAACGTAACATTTGCTCCATCGATATTGGCACTGTAGGTAGTTATGTTGCTATCAATATTAGCACGTATTTTCAAGCGTCCATCATCCTTCACGCGTTCGGCTTTAATGACTTGCCAAGCACCGCCATCGACGCGGATTTCGATGTCACCATTATCGTACTTAACATCAACGGCATAAGCTACAAAATAAATGGAAGCAGAGACTTAGCAACTGTTTGACTGTTATTAAAATGTTGGAATACTTCTGTCATGGGCCTTCAAGTTATAGTTGCGAATTAGAGCGTAATTTAGACGTATATTTGCTGCTGCAGCGAAAGGATCCTGTCCGCTGCTGGCATTACTGTTGGCAGCCTGCAGCTCATTGAAGATCAGCGACAGAGCGGCTTGACTCAGTTGCTGTTGCTCAATGACAATGGGCGGAAAGAGTGTATCAAAGTGTTGATCTATGAAGCCCGTGTGCACATTTGCCAGCTGGAACTCCGGGTGAGAGGCGAGGTCAATGAGAAAATTGATGTTCGTCTCGAGGCCGGAGATCTAATATGATAATATTGGTTTAGGTAAAAGTTCATCAATGGTCGAGCAACCTACTCACATGATATTCACCTAAGCGCGCAATCAATGAGTTCAACGCCTGCGTGCGATTCTCGCCCCATACGACCAATTTGGCAATCATGGGATCGTAGTGTACAGATACCTCATCGCCTTCGCGGACGCCCGTCTCCACACGCACCTCGGCACTTGGCTTCGGGGTGTTTAGATAGCGCAGGGGACCAGCGCCGGGCAAAAAGCCACCGCGAGGATTCTCTGCGTATATACGTGCCTCGAATGCATGGCCGCGGCGTGTTATCTGTGCCTGTGTCAGTGGTAGGGGCTCACCAGCGGCAATGCGTATCTGCCATTCAACGAGATCAGTGCCGGTAATCATCTCTGATATGGGATGTTCGACCTGCAAGCGCGTATTCATTTCCATAAAGTGGAAAGACAAATCCTCTTTGTCCAGTATAAATTCAACGGTGCCTGCGCCCACATAACCTACGGCCTTCGCAGCGCGCACGGCAGCTTCGCCCAGCTCGCGACGCAATTCCTCCGATAGACCAGGCTAATCAGAGGGAAAACAATTAAGACCAACTTTTTCAGTATGAAATCAATAGTTTTACTCACCGCTGGCGCCTCTTCAATAATTTTTTGGTGGCGACGCTGCACTGAACAATCGCGTTCCCATAGATAGACAGCATCACCATACTGATCCGCAAATACCTGAACCTCTACGTGGCGGGGCGAGCGCACATAGCGTTCCAGCAGCACAGAGCTATCGCCAAAGGCCTTCAATGACTCAGTGCGTGCCGAGTTCAAAGCACTGAGAAAATCTTCAGACTTCTCCGCAATTCGCATACCCTTGCCGCCTCCACCGCGCACCGCTTTTATCATTAATGGAAAACCAATTATGGCAGCCTCTGCCTGCAGGCAGGCATCCGATTGGTCATCGCCATGGTATCCATTGATAATGGGTACTCCCGCAGCTGCCATAATGGCCTTGCTGGTGCTCTTTATGCCCATGTCCCGTATGGCTGAGCTTGGCGGCCCCATAAATATGAGACCTTCCTTTTGACAGAGCTCCGCAAACTCCACCGACTCGGAGAGAAAGCCGTAACCGGGATGTATTGCTTGGGCACCCGATTTTTTGGCAATCTCCAGAATTCGGTCACCGCGCAAATAAGACGCCGCCTCGCCCACGCGATATGCCTCGTCGGCCAACTCAGTGTGCAGGCTGTGCTCATCGGGATCGGAATAGACAGCCACAGTACGTACACCTAGTTTGCGGGCAGTTTTAATGACGCGACAGGCTATTTCGCCTCGATTGGATATTAAAATTTTGTTGATCGGCTTAACCTTTGGCGTGGCTTTTGTGGCCATGCACCTGGAGAAGATAAAGACGTTTATGTAACAATTACTTACAAGAGCCCATAGTTTTTCAATTATTATTAACATGATTCTACTCATTTAATACCTGACGCTGCTGCCAAAATTTTGCAAGAGTCTTGTGTACATTTTGCTGTTAGCTAATGTAAACAGTTAATAAAATAAATTGTTTTATTGCTAGCTTTTCGCACACAACCAATGCGATCAACTGTTGTTATGGCTGGTACAACAGGTATATGGCATTCATCGATTGTCGTTACATTAATCGATAGCTCAAACAGCTGTGCATCGTGCTGTGATTTTGAAATAGATGCAACACAGTTGGCAGTATCTAAAATTAAATGTAAATAGAATTTTTATATATTATGAAATCACCTATACTTTATTTTTAAATTACTTGTAAAACGGCTTATTATTTTATTAATATTAACTAGTCATTCATATTCAAAACAAGTGGAACGACTACTAAGCAAATTAGTTCGATAGCGCAGTTTAATAATCGAACCGTTGCGGAACGATTAAGTGTAAATCGAACAGTGACCGGCGAAAATTTAGCCAAAAGCCAATTGATTTTTGCGAATTATAATTCCGGCAGCTATTGTAAGGTTTTAAGGTGAATTTGTCAAATCTGTCAGCAGCTATCCTTATTTGGATACTTTGAAATTCTTATTTCACATGTAGCTCCTATAGGGCTTCATTGAAAGCGTCTCCAACGGGATTGAAGCATGGACAAGCGCGTCACTGTGCTGATGCCCAATGGGCGGCGGCAAAATGTAAATGTGAAGGCCGACATGACATTACTGGAGATCCTGGAGACGGCCAGTGAAAAGCATGGCTACGACAGTGAAGAGCATTGCCTCAAATTCCACAACAAGGATGTCAGTCTGACACAACAATTCCGCTTCAGTGGCTTACCCAACAACTGCGTTCTGGAAATGGAGCCGACGGATAAAAGGAGGCCAGTGAGCAACGTTGTCGTTTGCATACAGCTGAATGATGGCTCCCGCGAGCAAGGCGAGTTTGTGCCGACCACCACCGTCTGGAATGTAGTGCAGCAGCTGTGCAGGTCGCAATCAGAGGCGTACGAAAGTCCGGTTATTATTTATATGCGTAGCGAGGTCATTGGGGCAGAGAAAATGCGGCAGACCACGTTGAAGTCGCTGGGCATACTCGAGGGACGCGCCATGATGCGATTGATCGACAAGAACCCAGAGGACCTCAAAAAGCAAGCCAACGTGTACAAGCCGGCCGCTGTAAAACCTAAATCAAAGGACGATGACGAGCCCAGCACCTCGCGCTCAGCAATGGGCGCATCTGGTACCGGTGGCGGTGGGGGTTTTGCAATTACCAATGATATGCTGAAATCGCTCAAGCGTACAGCTCCCGACGAAAACTCTCCCACGGCAGAGGAAGCTGCAGCTCCGGCCGAAACAAAGGCACAAAAGAGTGAGCCCGAGCAGCCGAAATATGACTGGGGCAGCGGCTCGGGCTATCAGCTACACAATCGCAATGACGATGTGGAGTACAAGGATGATGTGGATGAAAATTTCGCAAAGAATCCCCCAGCTGTATATATCATTGGCCCTCGAAACGCCATTGTATTCTCGCTGGATGCTGCTAACCGACACAACGATGATTTGCCTGATTCGTTCTTCGATCTGACTGTTAACGATTTAAAAATGGTGCTGCGGGACCTGAAGCGTACTGCCTCTGGCAATGAAAATGCGCCTTTGCTTACGTCCAATCTACGCGAATTGGAACGCCAAAAAGCGATGCTGGCAAAGCTCAATCAATACAAAGATTGCGTGCTACGCATTCAATTTCCCGATCGCCATGTGCTACAGGGCATTTTTAAACCACATGAAATGCTTGAAACGGTGGTAGATTTTGTACGTGAATTTTTGGAAACACCCAGTGAACAGTTTCATCTATTCACCATACCGCCAAAGAAGATCTTGCCTGTAAACGAGACGCTACTTGAGCTTAATTGTGTGCCAAATGCCGTGTTGCACTTTTCATTCGTACAGGAGAATCTGAACGCAAAGACGAACAGATTCCTACAGGAGAAATTTATCGCTCAGCTAACCTCCGAGGAGGGTGCTCTCTTTGCAGTGCAAAAGTATCGCATCGCCAAGGCCAGCGGCAGCTCCAGTTAGTAGTCGAATATAAAAACGACTTTAAGCGAACAGTTAGCGTGATATTAAATGAAATTCGCATTTTTATTGTAAGGGTGGCCAACTTTTGTTGCATTGCTTCAACTGCTTGTACCGTTCGACGCGCATGATTTAATAAACATCTGATCCAGGTTATATATCCATTTTGTCAGCACTTTAAATAAAGTCAATCTCATTTGCGAGACAATACATAATACTCAGTTCTTACCATAGTTAGAGCCACCAACCACTGGACATGCGGCATGAAGTGCCTTCGGATGTGGCGATTCACAATTTTGTAAATTGTGCCACAGCAGAGCAGCTCCTTTCTCGGGCTTGATGGTTAGATTCAGCTTAGGAAATATTGTAGCACCGGCCAATTCAGCGTTCTCCAACTACCATTAAAAAATTATATTTATATTACTCAGTTCAGAAGTCAAAAACACTTACATAAAACAATACTGTAGACCTGTGGCTCCGTCGCGCTGCCTAAAAAATTTTAAACTAGCTGATCTATATAGATTTCAAGAAATTATATACTTACCGTTTCATCCGATGCATCTTCCTGCGGATGAAATTGTATACCAACGTCGTAGTTTATTAAAGAGGAAATTTCAGTTTGATTCAAGTTAAAGCCAGACATATCTGCCACTCGATTGTGGAGAGTCTGAACTAAGCTATCCCCCTCGCTACTTCGTGGGAATTCCTGTTCATTTAAGTTTCTGTTTAACAACGATTCAATTTCGCTATTGTATATTGCTTTGTGATAAAGCACAATGAGTGGATCCTGGCTGAGCTCCTCCATTTGGAGTGGTGCGATGCGTAGAAAAGGCGTCATCCAATTGTTATAGCGACAATGCAGATGTGTGGGTCGTTGAAAACCAGCCGAACAATGTTGCTTAATGATTGCCATTGATATTATCTCATTATCGTAGTCTAAGATATCCAGTGCCTGATTCAAGTGCCACATTCCAATTTTGTTCTCCTTGCGTCTTACTAAAAGTAGACCTAGCCACTTGTGAATGTTCTTTTCACTAAAATCATAAATATTGTATTTATCCCTTTCAATCGAATCGTATAACGAAAGCGAAATATTAAACCAAACTTCGGAGTTTTTGTAATCATGTTGAATATAGTTAAACATGCCCAATGCGTAGCAATCCAAGGAGTTGAGAGCAGAGCTGAATATCGAAATATTATGAAGTATAGTTAATTGTCAGTGAACAGACATACTCTGGCTGGGAATGCTCTAGAAGAATACCATTTGCCAGATCTTGGGGCCTTAGTTGATAATGCATGATCAGTAGCTCGATGCTGCGACTCGCATCCCGCAGGTCAACAGCTGTGGGCAATTTTGAGCGCATCTGATACGCAAAGGCAATGTATTCTGCAGGCATACGAAAACTGCTTAAACTGCATTGATAAGATATATATTATTGATAATACCCCTTCCGATCCTTTGTTCCATATATAATGCCCATTTGCGCCAATCCTGTTGCTGATGTCGCAAGAGAGCGAATCTCGTAAGCGGATTACTTAAATATGTCTCAGAATTGTTCATTCTGCTCGCCTCTTTGCGGAAATTGTCGAGTGCTCTAAAAAAAACATAATTTATATAAAAAAAACTAAGAATTGGAATTACTTACTGTTGCGTTAGGTCAAGCTTAGCTTTAAGATCTTCCACATAGTCAGACAAGTTTTCTTCCAGCATCTCTTCAACGTTCAAGAGAGCCTTCAATATTTCTGTTGATGTTGCATATGATTTTTCTTTTACTAGATTCTCCATGGCCATTGATAAACTAAATCTCAGGAATATTGAGATTAAGTAAATAAATATTTTTATTAACTTCATTTTGGGGCCTAGAAGAGATGTGTTTTCAGCAAACGGTTGACTTAGGTATGAGATAAAAATATTAAAACTTTTTGTTTTGCAGTGAAATTGCAATTTTGCATGACCTAATTATCTACGGGGCTGAATATACTTATATTGATAAGAGAGAACTCTAATAAAGAGAGTTTTAGTATTAATACTTATTTCATTTTATTTAGTTTTTTATATAAATAAGAAAAATCTTGTAAAGTAGATAATTCTAACTGCATCAGGAATTTCTTCTACAGTAATCATAAAAACATAAAAAAAAATTTGTTTTAGTTACCTATACTATCTATATTATTAATATAGTTTTTGCTGTATTTTTTTTTTTTAATTTATACTCACAAAAAATTATGCAGAAAGCAATTTAACGATTTCATGTTTATGCAAGTTATAAGATTAAGAGCAGAAACTACTCAAATTGCCCTCGCATTATTAAGTAGTGTATATAAATTTATAATCTCTTATCAGTCTATTTAAAGATCATAGTCTGTTAGCCAGTGTTGGACAGTGTTAGCGGACATGCCCATATGTGGAGAGAGACATGCTCAGAGACTGGCACGCATGCGCGAAGCTGTCGTCGCTTTCGAAACCGAGCCAAAAGACCAAAGAGGCCAACGGAGCTCGGCTTTGGCATGTTGCGGCCACAATTTGTGAATCATATTCAGAGTTTTCAGTCGTTGGCCGCTCGTTGAAGCAACTAGTTTTGTATAGCGCGCATTCGAATACGCTTCGTATTGTTTTCGTAAACGCAGATCGGTAAAGGAGGCAATTACAATAACACAAATACAAATGCAAATGCACATATGTGTACACACACACACACATATATATATATATATATATATATATAGTTTAAGATATATATTCAATTTAATAACAAACTGCAAACGGCGAGAATGCGTGCCAATGTGCAAAAGTGAAATACATATTCGCGGCTATTAGCTGAGGCGAGGCCGTTGCCAGTTTATCAATAGATTAACAATTATTGATGTTTATTCGTGAATTTGTTAATTTATTAGAGCAACAGCGTCAAGTGTGCTAATTTAAATGAAACCGAAATAAATGCTAACACAATTAAGCGGACAAAACGAATTTAATAAAAGCGTAACGCAAACAACTTTTACCTATGATTTTTATCTTTTTACAAGTTTTAAACGCAGAACCGCCATACGTTAGCTATTGCTATTGTTGTTGTTATCGTTGTTGTAGCAGTAGGCGGTTGAACGTGCTGACATTTTTTGTTTTTTAGGGGGGCGTGGCAGCGACAAACCACATGCGACAGCTACGAAAAAAAAATTATGGCGCGAGCGCCAAGAAATCAACCAAGCGGCCCGACTAACTGATTGGAAAGTGCTCGGTTCGCTACGCTAAACAAAAACAAAAAAGAAATAAAAAAAAACTACAAAGGAAAAAAAAAGCAGATAAAAACCTGGCATTTTAGCTAAATATCAATTACAGCCAGAGTTATATTTGTTTATATTTATGAAAATTATATATGAAATCGATTTATTAGTGGAAATGCCAAACTCTTGCAGCCCACGCGGCGACGAGGCTGTGCCTCTTCACTTTTACTTTAAACGGAAAGAGAGAGTGTTTGTCCAGCTCATTTGCGTTTCTGTTTACCGGTTTTATTATTATTTTTCTTCAATTTTTCAACAACGGCAATTGTTTATCTGATATCTAACTTTGTTTTCTCAGCAGCTAGTCAAATAAATAATATATGCATATAAAACATATATATATAGAGATATAGAGAGAGACAGGGCTGTAATAGCTTCATTAAATTTAATTAAAGCAACTACTTCCGACTGGCAATGCGCATCTGCGGCAGCACGAGCCGTGCATAAAGCAATTTTATAATATGCCCGTGCCTATATCATAATAAGCGTTTTATTTTCCATTTTCTTAAGCGCATTAAAAAAGAGCAAAAAAAAAAAAAACTAAAAATTACAATTGCTTTTGCTTACAGCTTTATTTCAAAGTTTTTTAGTGTGTGCGAGTGCGTGTGTGTTTTTTCGTTCCACTAGGAAATTGGAAGTTGGCAGCCAAAAATTGATACGAAGCTAACAACACTAACAAAACAAACGACGCGACGTTTCGCCCCTTCGAATCACAATTAATCGAAATAAATATTAAATATAGTTGAAAAAAACAAAAAATGAACTTTTTCGTTATTGGATTTCTGATCATGCAGGCGGCAAGTGAGTAGAGCGTATTTTTCATTACGGTGTTGGTCGAACTACATAGCTCAATGTTCATTTGTAGAGTATTTTTTGTCAATGGTTGGTTTTTGGCTATTTATTTGTGAGAGTAATTTTTCCTTTTCTCTTTATTAAAACTAGTTTGTGTCTTAAGTCTTTCGTTTTATTTCTTGTCAATATAGACATGTAATATAATTTTTTAATACATCAAGCTTTTTTCTAATAATTGGTATCGTAAATCAAGTTTATGCCTTAAGTCTTTCATTTATTTTGATGCCTTTTATATATTTATTTATACATTGCGCATATTATAAATTGAACTTATTAATCACAATCATTTTTTCGTCAATTATTGCATATTTTTTTCAGCTTGTTTAAATATAAGGCCTTTTGTTTTTTTTTTAGCGGCATAGTGAAATTTGTTAAATTATTTAATTAATGATTATTTATCTTTAGATTCAACAAATTAATTTAATGTATTTTTGATTTAAATCAAGTTTGTATCCTCAGTTTTTAGTTTGCGCAGCCTCGTTAAAAGAAGTTAAAAAACTTCTTACCGCATTTTTTAGTTATTAACCCCAAAATTGTTTTGCATCACATTGAGGTGATGTGCACATTGCACAGAAGACCGGCTGATGATGGCATATAGAAAAGCTGCTCACCGCATTGATAAGTGGCAACGCAGTGGAACAGGTTATGCATGGTCTAAATTTCAAGTGATTTGTCGTTTCAGCTTGAGTGCAATTGAGATGATCTGTAAATTAAATTAAATTTAAGTCACCTATTCTATGTAGTTGGGTAGTGGTCATAATAGTGCGCCCAAGAAAATAAACATTAGAAAGACAAGAAATACAACAAAAACGAGCACGTAAAACCATTTGATTGCAGCGAGCTCTTAGACTCTTGCTGCTGTTTTTCGACAGTTTTTTGCTTGGATATACCCTGTTATTATTTGCATTGAGCTGCATGCAGGATACGCGAAAGCATCTGGGTTTTGATTTTATGGCTTTGTATTTATGAATTGAGTTATTTTTACTCAATAATCATTTGACTTAAAGTTAATATAGTTGAGGAAAGACTGAACTCAGCAGCATAAATATATATTGGCAATTAAAGCTATGCCATAATGAATAAATTGAAAATTTTTGTATATATATATGGAATAAATATTTAATAAACACTAATTAAAAAAAAATTAACAAAAAATCATATGAGCCAAATATGATTATTATATTATTATATACAACCAAATGAGCTGAGTTTCAAGGCAGATATCTGGTCCATGCCATAAACTCTTTAAGCACAAATAAATTGCTAATAAAAATGTAGTAAAAAAAAGCAAATCTTTGAGACAATTTGAAATTACAAGTCATCAAAGCATTTTCAAACTTTAATAAGAATAATTGTAATATGCAAAAAATAATGTTAAATAATATAACTGAATATTAAATATTTATGAAAATTGAATTGGAGTCTTATATTCATACCGAATGAGCTAAAACATAGATAGTTTATTTCAGTTTACTTTTATTTCTCTGCCCAAAAATATTATCCTGACTGGCAGCTCGCGCTAGCTTCAAGTGCATATTTATAGGGTATTACACATTCGTGCACCCTTGACTTCATGGCTTTTTTTTTTTTTGCATTGTGTTTCGGTTTTGCAGCTCGCCACTCGCCATTTAGCCCGATTATTTGGCTAGCTTCTGTGGTTTTTGGGTATGTTTAATATTTCAGCTCGGCGGTTTCTCAATGCAAACGAGCTCGAGCATTTAAAGCCTTGCTAATGTAACTCAAACGAAACAAAAACAACTTGATATGTGTTATTCGCTTTAAGCTATCAACAATGACTTGCAACAATATGTTAAATATACTAAAAAGAATTTTTGTTCTTTGTGTTGATAATCGAGCGATTGCAATTGATAAATGTTGCAGCTTGCGCTGGGCTCGAGTGTCACACACATTTGGTTCTAGAGTTGAAGTTGCCTGAAGAGCACTTGTCTAAGTGAAGGAGTGACCCTCCGCTGATCCGCCAGTCCTGAGTTAGTCAGTCATTATTTTCATCCATGGCCGCAATTTAGCAGGTGTTATCGTTGTGCTCGGTCATATAAATCAATTCACATGCAAATTAATTTGATATACAACCTTCGCACTGCAATTTGCCATCAGTAAGTTCGAGTGAAGTGTAACATTTGATTCAAGTTGGGCATTGCCTCGACATTGACGTACGGACATTCTGGCTAGCATGCACACGCCCAACTTAACACAACAAATCGGTCAAGTTCAGCTTCAAGATGGGCTTCAACCGGACCAAGCCAAACACAACGCCGCGTTAACTGCCAAGCGGCATCGTTTGAAACGGAAAGAGAAGCGTTGATAAATCTGCATAAGCATCACTTCATTCATTTCAATGCGACTTGGTCTTTTTTTATGACACTGTTTGGAATGGAATGCGAAGAGTGCAGCTTTTGGCAGCGCTGAATCATATTTGGCTAGAAACACGGTGAAACATCGCCCTGATTGCACAATCAGCGCTGCCGTCTAGCTGCGTTTGTATGTGTGTGGCCAAAAGCTCAGTCACAATCAACGCCTCAGCTCGGCTTGGGCAATTGAGCATAGTGATTCATCAGTTCCGAGCCAATCAGTTTATTGAGATGCGTCTGTGGCCGCCTCGGCTCGGTGTCCCCTTTGTGTTTTGCAGCCAATGTGTTCAATGACGCAGCGCTTTAACATTTCTCTTCCTCGCTCTGTCTCTCACTCATTCGGCTATATTTTATGTAACCCACATTTTGGCAGTGAGATTTATGCAACTTCTTAAGGGCTGGCTTTAGTTGATATTGTTGTAATTGAATCGGTGCTGCTGTTGTGGGTCTCAGTAATCCACAATGCGCAGGCGCCTCGTGTGACAGGCGTATTTCAAATGACTTTCAAATAGCAATTAGCAACTCGACTTCTTCTTAATTAACACAACAAAACATAGGAAGATAACAAAAAAGAAACTCACAAATTGCATTGTCATATTGATGGATCTTAGCCATACAGAAAAAAAATCTGCTGTCCTAAGTGAGTAAGTGAGCAATTTGCAAAGTGAAAGGCGCGCCCATTGGCACATGGCAATCAACCGATGCGTCCTTCGTCTTGTATTATTTTTTGCTTTAATGTATACTACAGGCAGTCTTGATTGCTTCATTATTTGATTTCACTTGCAAGTTCCTGGCAGCATTTTTGCTCGACATGACCTAATCACAAGATTCCGCCAAGCGTCTCACTTTGTACACAATTAACAATAAATTATAGCATAATTATCGCATCTTCAGTAGTCGCACATGCAACCGCCAAGCACTGGCATAGCCCAACTGGTCCACATACCATAATATGTAGGCATGAGCTTGTGGAGTCTATTGTCTGGCTGTGCCATAGTTTACTGTATTTGTGGTGTCGCTCGTAGGCTGGCGGCTACTTTGGCGCGCTCACGCAATCCGTTCGTTCACGTAAGACCTTCAAAGGTCACGCACGCCGACGACTACTACTACGACTACGACTCCAACTGTGACTCCATCTACATCTGCCATCTGCCATCTGCCATCTCCCATTTCCACTTCAAGCTCCAACTGCCAGAGTCATTTTGTTCACCCCGGGCTGCATCGCTTCTGGGCGTCGTTGTTACCATTTGTTATGATCGTTGCGCATTTTATTGCCCTAACTCGAGAGCTATGCCTTTCGCTTTCAACATTTGTTTTCTTTGTAAATATAAATAAATTATCAGCTCTGCCTAGATCAAATAATAAAATTATTTTGTGGCTTTTTGGCTTATTTTATGACTTTATTATTGCATTTATTACAGACGCCCACAAAACTTTATTTATCGAATTCAGATTAAGTTTTTAATGATTTGGTAAATAGGAAAAAAATTATTTTTAGATATTTGAGTCTAGTTTACCAAATGTTTCTTTAATACAGTTATTTTGAGATATTTGAGTCTAATTTTTTGACTATTTCTTTAATACAGTTTTTACTCATTGCTTCGACCTTTTTTAAGTTAAACCAAAATTTTATTTGCTAAAAAAATATTTGCATTAAACATTTACAGTTGATAGCAAGTGAAAGCGCATTTAAACTTCGGCATGTCAAAATAAATATTTAGCTCTCGTTTGTTATTGTTTTGTTACCATGCATAAGCCGCACACACACACACACATACACACACACTCTGAAAGAGACTCACGAGACACACAACACATGCAACAAATGGCACTCAAATTGCAATTTAATTCGACATTTTTGAAAGATCTTGAAGTGAACGCGGCGCAACATCATTTGATGGGTGTTTTGTTTTGGGGCCCTATCACTCACTGTCAAGACCATCGTTCAATTAACATAATTAACTGACAAAACGAATTAGCATGCGGATTGGCAGCTAATACTTTACACACCGATGCTGTTGCTGGCCATTATTTTTGGGCTGGTTTCTCATTTGACACTTGTCCGTCTCAAGATACCACTCATGCGTGAGGTCCCACTGGTCGAAGTTTGTCTGGTTCACAAGGTCAAATTAGGAACATTATCTTCTACGTAGATCATGGGCTGCCATGAAAATGATCAGCAATCCATTTGGCTAAGCGCTTTATGGAATCTCTCGTGGGAAATTGAAATCTTATATGTTGGCGAGGTCAAACATCGATGTTTTGACTAGGCCTGAAAGGGAAAGGAACTCTCGAAGCTATGCTAAAGTCTCAAAACGTTTAATTCAATTCAAAGTAGTTTCCTTTTAGGTTCGTTTTGTTTTCTCGAGCATTAACACTTTAGTATGTTTGGGCTATTCGGTCTTTAGATTCAGATTTGAACAATGCTTGACAGGCTTGACAATGAACAACAAAAAATATTGAACATAAAAGCTGGCCAACAATGAAAACAGATGCTGGGCGCAGAAAAAAATAATAAGAGACAAAAATATTTCACATTATATAAAAAGAGTTCGCTAAAAGGAAAACGAGCAAATGAATTTTAAGGCAAGGCTGCAACAAAAAAAAACCGGTTTAAATAGAAACGGTTCGAGCCTAAAACTTTTATTTATATTAAACTACATATTGAACCTGTTGACAAATAGAAAATTATTTAGCTCGACTTACTTCAGGCGTATATATGTTTGAGCTCAGTTGTCGCCTTAAGACAAAACCAACTTATTTTTTATAAACTTTGCTTTTGCGATTAACTATTTATAAATATAAAATGTTTGAATTGAACAGGAACTCGATTAATAAACTTGGCTTGCTCTCGCAGCTCCAGTTTAGAGGTTAAGGCTCTATAGAGTGAAACATTTACCAAAGTTTTTTCATTTTCAATTTTTTGTTGGCTGAACTAAAATGTTCGGGCGCAGATAATCAAGTGATGGACCATAATTTATACACGATATTTGCATTTAGCTCTGGGCCGAGTGATCATCAAATTGAATTAATGTCAAGAAACAACAGCAAAACATTCCGCAAAGCAACAGCAATTAATATCAATGGTTGTTGTTATTGTTGTTGGATTGCTTGTATCTGCTGGCTGCCGACTGCCGACTACACACAGCCGACCTACTTTCGCGGCGAGGTGCTAACTGGATGTGCCTGGCAGCTGCGGAGATCTTCTCCTGCTGGGGAAAAGTACAGAGCGCAGCGTCGTCATCGAAACGGAAAGTAACACTGAGCTACGCCCAAGTCGTGCCCCGTGCGTCGGTCAATGGAATGTGCTAACCGAGCGGCATTATCGACTGCATATTTATGCCTCATTATTTGCTCAGTTTCAATTTCTATTTCTATTTACCTGCCGAGCGACTCCGAGCGACAAGTCATAAAGCGCGAAGCTTGCAGTTCGAGCTAACATTTCATACAGACTCGCTCGAGATGATGGTGAGTGAAAGCGGTGTCTGACTAACTGATTGTTGTATTTGCCCGCAAGTTTAGTTGCTGCGGCTCTTGTTGTCTCTGGCAGTGCACCGGTCTATTTGCCGGCTATTGCTCTTCCTTTGTACAAACGGCTTGAAACGCAGCACAAATTTGTTTTGCCGTTTTCTTTTATACAAATTGCAAATACTAATATTTATTTTGTTGGCCATGGCTAATTGTTCTGCCTGCCTTATGCGCTATTTACTTATGTCTGGCTGTCAATTTCGCCCCGAGCCCCAATCTATTTTAATGTCTCTATTAACAAATTTGTCTGCCCATTTCGGAGGGGGTCATTAAAATTGCTGCGCGCTTCGCAGCGTGGCCCACGCGTCGAATGCCTAATGCAAATGGGTAAATGGGTAAAAGTGCAATTCAGTTTGGACAAAAGTCGATTTAAAACGAAATTGGGCGACTCAGATGGAATGAAAGCTTGCTAAATATGATTGACTCTGAAATACTTGCATGTGCCCAAACAGAAGTCTTAAGAGATTAATCAGGTACATTTGCAATTAAAATAAATATTGAAATATATGAGAAATAATCATGAATAAAAATTTAACTATAATTATATAGTTATATGCATATGACGATGCCTGTGGAGCACAGTTGTGTAATTCCAGCTTAAGCAGAAATTTGAAGATTATAAATGTCTGTCTATCCATTTGTCCATCTGTCAATTCGCCCGTATGAACTTAAAGCAGATGCTTGAAATTAATAGTGTAATCTCGTATTTACCCTTGTCTGATCATAAGGCGTGGCATATGCGAAATTACTGCATATATATATATATATACCCATCATATTATTACTGAAGTTAACAATCCAAGGCTTATAAGTCTCTAAATCAGACAGAAAGTATACCTATTAAAATTTTACCTGTAGAAAGCTGAAATTTTGCCACAGAGTAACGGATCACGTCAGCTTTAGATTGCACAAGAAATTAATATAATTAATATATGTCTCTTAGATTAGCATCTTTTACTGTTTCAGAGTTGGGATCATTGTTGACCTCTCTACAGATTTATCTTAATGTTTAATGGTCTGTCTATTGGGAGCGAGGTCAATCTGGATTTTCTTGTAAGTGTTGATGTCTTTCTTGTGTATACAATCATTAAAAAGTTGGTTATATTTGACTACAATATCTTAACTTTGTTATGAATTGGTTTAGATTTCAAGAATTCATGTAAAGAAAAGTAAAGAGAATGCCAAATATGAATTCATCAAAATGGATATTAAAAATTCTATTAACATTTTCTATAAATAAAATCTACTAGATTTTCAAATACAATATAATCTTAAGACCTCCCTCAGCTAGTTTATTTTGACACTAATTAAATTTTTTATGGAAAAATATGATTTTTAATTTTGAAACGCATTCGGATAACTGAAAATATATAATTGCTCACTAGACTTTGCTCTATGAATGAGCATTATTCTCATTCAATTTGAAGATGTTAATGTTTATTTCTCATGACGACTGGTCATTTGGTGGCTTATAAAACATCAATGGCATCTTGCTGCAGTCTCTAACCCCAAGTGAACCGCAAAAAGACGTTAATCTAAACTTAAAATTGGGCCTCGCTAATGCCAAAGTCCATATCGTTATTAAAACACGCTCCATTTTCCTTGAACCGTACCTCAACTGACTGACTGAATGAGTTTAGCTATTAACACAAGAGCAAAAGCCAATTAATTGGCCGGTGCCTGCAACAACTGAATGCCATGCGCTCGTATCATATTAGTGATCGATGCTCGAGCAATTAGTGTGAGCTTCAAATGCGCATTCAAGAAATGCATGAAATTACTTCACTCTACACGGCTCTGCTCTGCTCTGCCTTATATTACTCTGCATTGCTCTGGTCTCCTTTGACCTACTCTACAATACTTTACTCTTTTTTAATAAATTACTCTAATCTACTTTATTCAACTCGACTCTTTTTTTGTCGAATCTACTCTACTCTAGCATAACTTTTTATACTCTACTCTGCCTTATGCTACTCTAGTTTTATTTCTATACTCTACTTTGATTATCTCAGCTCTACTATTTATACTCTACTTCTCTCTATACTACACTTTTCTTTAATATAATCTAGTTTTCTTTTTTCTACTCCACTCTACATTAAATTATTCTAGTCTACTTACTCTATCTAATTTGCATACCTATACTTTACTTTATTTTTCTCTTTACTAGTCTTCAATACTCTAATCTATTATATCTTTATTATTTTAGTACTACTACTACTACTTTACTCTCTATATTTCTACTCTCCTCTACTCTACTATATATAATTTTCTTCTCTCTACACTACTCTACTCTAGTCTACTCTAGTCTCATTTTCTCTAACCAACTCTGCATTACATAGATCTACTTGACTCTTCTCATTTCTACTCTACATATCTATACTCTTCATTACTATTCTCTACACTATTCAACTGTACTCTATCTAATTCTACTCTGGTCTACTCTACTCTACTCTATTCTACACTAAGCTACTCTAGTCTACTCTACACTCTACTCTGCCCTGCTTCAGCTAAGGCTATTCTACTGCATATGTCATGCATTTGGCTTGTTATGATTGACATTTGGTAAGAACCCACTTAGAGGGCCCGGAGCATACACATATTTCATGTCCCACTTGACATGCTAAGAATTTAATTTGAACTCGAGACGTTGCAATTTGACTTGTTATTGTTGCTTATGTAGATTAGCTAACAGACAATGCGCACGCATAATCTTTTAAGTGCCTAAGTACTCATACATAGCACATAAGTGCTTGAGCTTTGACTTTATTGTTTGTCTTCTTGTTTGCTATTTGCTATTTTGAGATATTTGGAGTCTGTGCACCATAAGGAAGTGGTCTACAAACATATCTCTCTTAGGTTCTTATGGTTTCGTGTCGTAATTGCGTTGGTCACGGCATCATTAGCCAAGCTCTGACCCACTGGCATCTGCTCTTTATACCTTTATACCTCTCTCTAATGGCGAGTTATGAAAACAAAAACATTTAAAATGTTTCCGCTTCAATGCGTAGAAGCGTTTAAGTGTTTAAGCCTTTGTTCAATTTCAATAAGTTTTTGATATACATGAGAGCAGCTGCTGTGGGTTTTTACCCTTTGATATCGTATCTGTGGAAGCATCAATCAAAAATTTGAAGCCAACGCATTTTGAATTTGATGCGGGGCATCTTTTGTAAGATTTTCAAGTTATATTACCATATATATGTATATAAGCCTTAAACTGTGCCACGGGCAGTCACGGCCTATGCCAAGATCTCTTCAATGGGATAGCCCATCCCAAAAACCCAAAAATATTTTAAGGTAGCTCCGAATCACGTTCCCCTACGTAATATAAAAATATCTAAAATTAATGTGAGATAATAATTATTTTGTACTTACACAAATGAAATAACATACATACACATACACAGATATCTAACATACATATATAATCTAAAATATAAGTTGATTTCATTAAAGACATCCCATTCACATGCTAATCCCACGCTTTATGTACTAACCAACGAGCCTTTTGTATTATATTGAAGAACTATCCTATTCTGTGTTTGCTTTTTCTATTTACTTATAGGATTGGCTTGCGGGACGTGCGTTTTTATGTCCGATTTCGGTTTCACACTCGATTGTAACTTCAAAAAGTCTGGACTGTTTCGTGTACGAAACTTGGGTGGCGTCAAGGCGCATTTCGGTTTAGGTAAATCCACTTGAAAGAAAAAAAAAAAAAAAAAATAAATAATAACAACTTTCAATTCTTAACCACTGGTTTATTTTATAAAAGTAAGCTGTACATACCAGTTAAGCTGTATATAGATATAACTAAAGTGGAGCGAACAGAATTGATATAATAATTTGCAGCATTTAAGTCATCAATGAATTAATGCCAATGCCAATGCCAATGTCGAGTCGAGCTGCGTTTAGAGTGTCGCTGCGGTTCAATATCCGTAGCATTAGCATTGACCAGTTGACCAGCTGACCAGTTGATCGGCACACACCTCTTACCTGTACATACAATGCACACAATAGTTGTTGATCTTAAGACAAAAGAAGAGCCAAACAAAAGCGATTAATTATTGGCTTGTTTGGGCTTCGACTGAGTGTCACGACAGTTTTTTGAGTCGAGTCGAATCGAGCTTAGCCTAATTCGTGTTGTGCTTGCAGGTCTCAGTGTAGGCGACGAGCTGGGCTTCAAGGAATCGCTGAGCAATGTCGAGAGCGATCGCAGACGCGCCATTAGCTACAGGAACGGCGCACCGGAACTGGTGGGCGTGCTGCCGTCGGCACGACAGCAGGAGGTAAGGTCAGTTGAATGCCGTTGATATAAATGTTAAGCGTGTTGCGTTGCAGGCCACCGCACCCAAGCAGCACAATCTGCCGGACAAGCGCATTAGTTCACGCTCCACGGCATCGGGACCCTACAATCTGCAATTGCTGCAGCAGGCGGCGGTCAAGAATCAAGCACAGCAGCAATTGTTGCAGCTGCAGCAACGGCAGCAGCAGGCGCAGCTGATGACAGAGGCGCGTCCCCTGCCCTTGGGCGTGCCCGCCTTTCGGCCCATACCGCAGAAGCCAGCGGCCAACGAGGCCATCGCACAGCGCCGCATTGCCGTGGACACGACACAGCCGCGCGTCAGCGTCAACAACAAGCTGGTGGACAGCCATGCGAAACCGGTAAGTGAAGTGCGCAACCCACCTCAAGTGTCTCGTTACCTTAACCTTTACTCCCATGCAGCACTCCAATCGCACGTTCCATGCGGACAATGCCATGGTCATGCAGCCAATTGTTTCGCAGCCCGTTGCTGTGCCCGTCTTCCAGGCCATGCCCGAGTCCATTTCACGTATTGCCAATGCAGCCAAGTCGGAGGCGGAACGGCCGGAGCAGCGCAGCGTTCTGGTCAAGCATCCCAACTACCTGCAGTTCGAGGAGCCCAAGTTTGATCTGAAAGATGTGACGGTTGAGGAATTGGCAGCGGCAGCAAACGTCACCGTCGACACCATCAAACACGCCATCTATGTGCGTGAGCAGCAGCTGAAGGCGGAGCATCGCGCCATGTTGGCTGCCAAGCTGCGCGAGGAATTTATTCGAACTTCCACAGTGAAGACGACTACGACGACCTCAACGACAACTGAGAGGCCCAGGCAACTGGCTGAGCACAAAGTTTCCAAGGTATATGGCAACCTGAGCTTAGGTGATGAACTTATTCATAAATATTTCCACAGGTCATGAATGCGCCCAAGGAGTACTACCCGGTGGGCTACGACAAGAATTTCGATGACAATTTCAAGTCGAAAGTGGATCTGCCGCCCACGAGTTTCTCTTGTGCCAGGCAAAAGCATTTCCCGGGGCTCTACGCTGACACAGATCTCGGTTGCATGGTGAGCTATTCTCGATCCCTGCTTACTTACGCTTCTCATTCGCCCCTATTCTCTGCCAGGTCTTTCATGTGTGCGCGCTCACAGACGACGGTATGGTACGCAAGTCCTTCCTATGCCCGGAGAATACGCTCTTTGATCAGACCATACTCAAGTGCAATTGGTGGTTCTATGTGGATTGCAGCTCCAGCACCAGCGTCTACGATTCCAATATACCCATCTCGAAGAGTTATCAGCTGATGAAGTCGCTCACCTACTTCTCCAAGTACAACAATCAGAAGATGGAGCAGGATGGCGGCAAGGATGAGAATACCGTTGACATTGATATGCTGCGCGATTCTATGGATAGCGTGTCACGCCGCCTGGAGCAGGCGAGGAACGCCCAAACCCAGCTGGAAGAGGTGCAGCAGCAGCCGGAGAAGCCAAAGGCCGATCACGAGCACGTTGTGCCCGAGGGCGAGAGCCAACAGCAGTTGGCCAACTAGACCCAGCTAAGACCATATTTAGTTGCTATCTGAGATCTAGGTTAAGTTAAAGTTCAAGATCGAGCGTCTCTGGTCGATTTGCCGTACATAGTCAATGTCTTGCGAAAGCCAACGGGGTTGTCTGTAGTCTCTGGCCAATCATTAATCATCACCTATTCCTATGGCAGCGCCCGGGCATAGGCGCGGTCCTAGCTGTAGTCTCTACTCTGTAGCTATCTATCATTAAGTGGATCTTTTCTAGTTTAAATATAGTGCAATTCTAAGTGTTTGTGTGACTTGTGCGGTTAGCTTTACGTTCTATATTACTTATTTATTTATTATATTTTTCGACAAAATAAAAACAAACTCGTTATTCCCATGATTTAAAGAAACTATGCTATTGTATGCCTAGCCTAGCCTAGCCTAGCCTGTAGTAAATATTTAACTGGTAAAGCGAGGTCACAGTAAAGTTAAGATTAATAAAGTGTGTTGCATTTCTGCTGCATGTATTTTAAATTTTCGCAAAAGAGGTTTGAGGCATGATTTTAGGTAGATAAATTTGAAATATATTTATGCAAAAGCTTTTGTGGGGAGCTTTCTAATCACTTGGAGGCTTTTGGTTTAGCGTGCCCGACTAGGGGATACCCTAATCCCACCCGCTCTTAGTTTTTTAATATAGTCCATAACTCGTATGTACAACCACATCACGCGACTTAAATCTATGAAAATGTTACTAAGAATGTCGATCAAAGAGGAATTATGCAAACAAATTCGACGGACAGGGCTCAATCAACTCGTCTTGTCCTGATCAAGAAAATATATACTTTATGAAGTGTGGCACGCTTCGTTTTGCCTGTTACATACTTTTAACAAAACCATTATACCCTGTTTTCCCATTCTTAATGGGATCAGGGTATAAAAATAGCTAGAATATAGCTAGAAAATAGCTAGAAAATAGCTAAAAATACAGCTAAAATATAGCTAGAAGATATCTATAAAATAGTCACATTATCTAGGTGGGTGGAATGTGTAGTTTCTAACTATAATTTAGACATAACTTAGTGGGTAGAATCCAGCCGCAGTTAAGTAAAAAAATGCTGACAGAATCCAGCAGGATTATAGCTAAAAAAAATAGCTAGAATATAGCTAGAAAATAGCTAGAAAATAGCTAAAAATACAGCTAAAATATAGCTAGAACATATCTATAATATAGTCAAAGAATCTAGGTGGGTGGAATAAGTAGTTTCTAACTATAATTTAGGCATAACTTAGTGGGTAGAATCCAGCCACAGTTAAGTTAAAAATGCTGGCAGAATCCAGCAGGAATATAGATAAAAAATAGCTAGAATATAGCTAGAAAATAGCTAGAAAATAGCTAAAAATACAGCTAAAATATAGCTAGAACATATCTATAATATAGTCAAAGAATCTAGGTGGGTGGAATAAGTAGTTTCTAACTATAATTTAGGCATAACTTAGTGGGTAGAATCCAGCCACAGTTAAGTTAAAAATGCTGTCAGAATCCAGCAGGAATATAGCTAAAAAAAATAGCTAGAATATAGCAAGAAAATAGCTAAAAATACAGCTAAAATATAGCTAGAACATATCTATAATATAGTCAAAGAATCTAGGTGGGTGGAATAAGTAGTTTCTAACTATAATTTAGGCATAACTTAGTGGGTAGAACATAGCCACAGTTAAGTTAAAGATGCTGCCAGAAACCAGCAGGAATATAGCTAAAAAATAGCTTGAATATAGCTAGAAAATAGCTAAAAAAATAGCTAAAAATACAGCTAAAATATAGCTAGAAGATATCTATAAAATAGTCAAAGAATCCAGGTGGGTGGAATAAGTAGTTTCTAACTATAATTTAGGCATAACTTAGTCACAGTTAAGTTAAAGATGCTGCCAGAAACCAGCAGGAATATAGCTAAAAAATAGCTAGAATATAGCTAGAAAATAGCTAGAAAATAGCTAAAAATACAGCTAAAATATAGCTAGAACATATCTATAATATAGTCAAAGAATCCAGGTGGGTGGAATAAGTAGTTTCTAACTATAATTTAGGCATAACTTAGTGGGTAGAACATAGCCACAGTTAAGTTAAAGATGCTGCCAGAAACCAGCAGGAATATAGCTAAAAAATAGCTAGAATATAGCTAGAAAATAGCTAGAAAATAGCTAAAAATACAGCTAAAATATAGCTAGAACATATCTATAATATAGTCAAAGAATCCAGGTGGGTGGAATAAGTAGTTTCTAACTATAATTTAGGCATAACTTAGTGGGTAGAACATAGCCACAGTTAAGTTAAAGATGCTGCCAGAAACCAGCAGGAATATAGCTAAAAAATAGCTTGAATATAGCTAGAAAATAGCTAAAAAAATAGCTAAAAATACAGCTAAAATATAGCTAGAAGATATCTATAAAATAGTCACATTATCTAGGTGGGTGGAATAGGTAGTTTCTAACTATAATTTAGGCATAACTTAGTGGGTAGAATCCAGCCACAGTTAAGTTAAAAATGCTGCCAGAATACAGCAAGAATATAGCTAAAAAAATAGCTAGAATATAGTTAGAAAATAGCTAAAAGATACAGGTTGGTTGTAGAACAAAAATTGAATTCTTCTAGCTCAAAGCTTTTCACCCCACTTTTCTATGATCACAAAGCTGAATTATAAGCAATGCATTGCTTTTTTTATATAACTCCTCCCATTTCTTTTTTATCGATAACTATCGAAAATATCGCTTTGTTTTTGAGGTCTGGCGTGCGCACCGTTAAAGATAGAATCGTGCACTAAGTTGTGTTTGATTGCTATATTGAATCCGCACATTTTGTCATTTTTGGATTTTTGATGCCACGCCCCTTTCGCCCACAATTCAACAAAAACGATAACTCACGTATATCAAATACTAGAGACTTGAAATTTGGCAGATAGGTACATTTGGATGTCACAATCATTCCCCGAAAATTTCATTAAGAACATAGGTCGAGAAAAAAAGTTATTAAACAATAAAGTTTGCATAGCACAGCCTCTTCTGCAGCCGCAAAACTGTGCATTGAGCATATTACGTGCATGCATATGTTTGTGTTTGTGTGTGTGTGCATGATTGGTATTACAGCTCAATGGATTCAGGGTATCTCTTAGTCGAGCAGTCTCGACTAGAGTTTCGTTACTTGTTTAAAATAGTTTCACATATGCAACAGATAGGTGTTGATTAAAACTGAAAGAAATGTAAGTACCTGTGTTGGCTAACAACTAAAAAGCTTAAAATTCAACTACAATTGAACAAATAATTATTCTCATTTTGCAAAATATTAAGATATTCGCAATATTTTGATATTTAAGAATAATATTTAATGCGTAAATTACGATGTTGAGAAACTCTGTTAAATACCTTTCACACTATCAAGTTCTTATAAATATTGAGATTTTCTACACTTGCTAGACATGGTCACACTAATAACTATTTTACGGCGGCGTCAACATCTGCTCTGCGCATATTTCAACAAAATTTCGTTTTGTTCGGCAGTGATACGTTATTAAGCATTTAGCACTGTGTAATTTAAGCAAGTGTGTGGTAATGAAGCTATTTACAGCTTGCAACAAATCAAACGCACGTTAACAACAACGTATTAACTCTGCTGCGCTTCACGTATCCCCCTCAACACATTTTATCGACAACTAGGCGCTGCGCCAGGAATAGCCCAGTGGGCAAATACAGCGACAGCAGCTATGGATGTTGTTTGTGTAATTGATACCATTGTAGGCGATCATTTAGAGGATCGCCTCTGTGCCCTAGAAGAGGTCAAACAAGCTGTTCAATCGGCTGGTGCAAATTTTCAGCGTGTGCAGGTGCGTTGGCGGTAAAAAAAAAATACAGACACCAAATAGCTGTTATACAATAATAATATTTGAAAATATTTGGACTCTACAGTTCGAACGGTTGGATTTTGGCGAAACAAATGTGCTGGAAACATTCTACAATGCCGATGTAGCCGTAATTGATTTGAGTATCTTACCACAACAGCGACCACTCTCATATCACTATGGAGTGCGCGAAAGTTTTGGCATGAAGGAGAACATTTTAATCTACAACGACGTGGAGTCCAAACAGACGCTCAGCCTGAAGGTATGTAGACAACCAGTTGTGCAGGCGTCTTGATTACCGAAGATGTTGACCATAATAAAAAGAAACAACAGCAAATGCAGGGGAATAACAAAAACAGCATAATCGTTGCTGTTCTGCTGATAAGATAAATGACAGAGCAAAAAAAAAAAATTTTTTTTTTTCTTTCATTTTAATTTTTTTTTTACAAACATCACTTGCTTCAAGTTGCTGCCACTATTAGTTATTTTTAGTTGTGCTTCCTTTCCGTGAAAAAAGAAATAGCAGTAATTTTTTTTTGTTTTGACCGCTGCACCACGAAAAGCTAAAGCAATAAAAAAATAACAACAACAGCAACAAAACGGACGCCAACGCAAAACTCAAAACAAGTAACGAAACTCTTTTCGAGACTGCTCGACTAAGAGATACCCTGAATCCATTGAGCTGTAATACCAATCATTAAGAGCTTCATTTATTCATTAATAGTAACCAACACATGCACACACACACACACACAAACATATGCATGCACGTAATATGCTCAATGCACAGTTTTGCGGCTGCAGAAGAGGCTGTGCTATGCAAACTTTATTTTTTAATAACTTTTTTTCTCGACTTATGTTCTTAATGCAATTTTCGGGGAATGTTTATGACATTCAAATGTACCTATTTGCCAAATTTCAAGTCTCTAGTATTTGATATACGTGAGTTATTGTTTTTGTTGAATTGTGGGCGAAAGGGGCGTGGCATCAAAAATCCAAAAATGACAAAATGTGCGGATTCAATATAGCAATCAAACACAACTTAGTGCACGATTCTATCTTTAACGGTGCGCACGCCAGACCTCAAAAACAAAGCGATATTTTCGATAGTTATCGATAAAAAAGATGTGGGACGAGTTATCGAAAAAAAAAAATAAACTCGTACAGCGTATGGTATTATCGAGCATTTTGCTTTTTATTTGAAGTCTCTAGCTTTTGTGGTTGCAGAAATCCAGGTGTTTACACGGACGGACGGACGGACGGACAGACGGACAGGGCTAGTTCAACTCAGCTCATCGAGCTGATCAAGAATATATATACTTTATGGGGTGTGGCACGCCTCCTTCTGCCTGTTACATACATTCGCACAAAAACATTATACCCTGAAATTTCCATTTTCAATGGATTCAGGGTATAACAAGACGCACGCCGTACACAAACACAAAAAAAACACACACACACACACACTCTACTTGTATATGTAGGCAAATGCTCACATAAACAAACGCTTTGGTTGCTTGCACTAACAGCGGCAGTTACAAACACATGCATAGCTCAACGAATGTTTGTTGGCGCACAGTATCGTCCAGAAAAACGTGTCTTGTTTACAAAATGTGTGTTTTGAGCTATTATTTATTTTTATTTGAGATCTTGACTACAGTACTGTGCATAATTACATGTCTACTTCTAATTATATTTGTTTGTGTATTTGCACTTGTTTGGGTCAGAAGTAACGTCCTTAAAAACACAAATTATAGTTTAAATTCGAACAGTGCTGTCCATAAATATATTCTAGTTAAAAAAAAAAAAAAAAAAAAACTAATATTTGATTTCACAGCTCTCTTGCGCCACCTACCCGTTTCTCAGCTATAAGCGTAACGCTGAGAGCAACACCTGCAATCTAACAAACCAGCCCAGCACTAAGGAGCAGCCCACTGATAGCCGACTGCCAACAACATTACAGGCGCGTCTCAAGCGCAAGCTACAAGATGTTGAAATACAATCAAAGTACGTATTTGCAGCATGCTCTTCATTATATTAAAATTGCAGCCATTATTTACTTGAGCTAATTTTTTATGTTGTTATTTAACTGCAGGGCGCATATGCGAGAAAAATTTCTCAGTGATATGCGGGCGGCGCGTGATGCCTACGCACCCAGCGATGAGAAGCTGAAGAGAATTCTTCATGGCGTACGTCAAAATCACATACCTATATTTACATATAAATATATTACTCAATTGATTTTGCGTAATTTTTAGATGCGTAAACGCCTGGATGACCCACACGTGCTTTCTGGCGAGGTATTGCACAGTTTTATGTGCTCCCTGCGAGATGTGCAGGATTATGATGCGATGGTCCGTCTGGTGAACGATTTGAAGAACATACCAAATACGCGCAAATATGTGGAGACGGGAAACATGAGCTTTTTGTATGCGTTTGCATTGAATCGACGCAATCGACCGGGAGATCGTGAGAGAGCACTGGAATCATCATTAAAAGCGCTCGAGAAGAAGGAGAATCACTTTCCGGACATGTTATGCTTGTGCGGACGTATCTACAAGGATATGTTCGTGGAGTCAGACTGTACGGATAAGAAAAGCTTAGAGAATGCAATCAAATGGTATCGCCAGAGCTTCGAAGTGCAGCCAAATGAATATGCCGGCATTAATTTGGCTACATTGCTCGTGATCGAAGGCAAGGAATTTAGCAATACGGTCGAGCTGCAGCATATTGGCATGACACTGAACAATCTTATTGGCAAAAAAGGCAGCTTGTCTACGCTCAATGGCTACTGGGATGTGGCGACCTTCTTTGAGATCTCTGTGCTGGCCGAGGACTACGTCAAGGCCATTCAAGCAGCTGAGTGCATGTTCAAGCTGAAGCCGCCTATCTGGTCGCTAAAATCAACAATTGGCAATATATCGCTAATACATCGCTTTCGGCGCAAGCCCGAGGATCGTCAGGTGCCCATTGAGGAGCAGGCTTTTCAATTCTGGATGGATTTCTTTCTGGAGGCCATTAATGTCAAAGAGATTAATAGCATACGTTTTCCCATATTGGTATGTGCTCAAATTGGTCGTCGATCCAACTACTTGACTATAAAATAAACTCTTTGCAGATACTCGAACCCAACAAGATTTATATGCCCAGCTATGTGACTATGAACATGGACGCCGATGAGAAATCCATACAGATTGTAAACATTTGCTTAGCTCACTCGAAGAATGACTGCAAGAAGCTGCATGATTTCTTGTTTGTAGCTTCGAAAATTAAGTCAGTCAGTCTGTACAAACGCGACGATCTCTGCGCCTATCTATATGTGCATCACAATTCGGACGATTTTCAAATATACTTTCCATCCACTGAGTGCCGGCAAAGTTTCTACGATCGCATATTGGAAATGACTGCGGATCAGGAAGTCTTTGTAAATCTGGAGACTGATGAGGCGCAAATCGAGGTGAGCATTCTCTAACCAAGACAATCTGAATAACTCAAGTATTAACTTATCAAACTTATCAAACACTTGCAGTACGAGTACGATTACAATGAGCAGAATCGCAAGATTACGCTGGGCAAGGGTACCTATGGAACGGTGTATGCTGCGCGGGATAAGCAGACGCAGGTTCGCATTGCCATTAAGGAAGTGCCTGAGAAAAACTCACAGGATGTGCAACCGCTGCACGAGGAGATAAAACTGCATTCGCAGCTGCGTCATCGCAATATTGTACAGTATTTGGGCTCACGTTCAGAGGATGGGTTCTTCAAGATCTTCATGGAGCAGGTGCCCGGTGGGTCGCTATCCGATTTGCTAAAGACCAAGTGGGGTCCGCTCAAGGATAACGAGTCCACCATGGCTTTCTACTCCAAGCAGATACTGCAAGGTCTCAAGTATCTACACGAGCAGGACATCGTGCATCGCGACATCAAGGGCGACAACGTGCTGGTCAACACGTACAGCGGCGTTGTCAAGATTTCTGACTTTGGCACTTCGAAGCGTTTGGCGCGCATCAATCCCATGACAGATACATTTGCCGGCACCTTACAGTACATGGCGCCCGAGGTCATCGATCAGGGCGTGCGTGGTTATGGACCGCCCGCAGATATCTGGTCCTTTGGCTGCACAAATGTTGAAATGGCAACGGGTAGTCCCCCGTTCAGCGAACTGGGCAATCCACAAGCTGCCATGTTTAAGGTTGGCTTCTACAAGAAGCATCCCAATATACCCGAGGAAATGTCCACGAATGCCAAGAATTTCATACTGCGCTGCTTTGCCATTAGCGTTCAAGACAGACCCTCGGCGCTGCAGCTACTCGATGATCCTTTTCTCGCAGAGTAATTAAATTATAGTTGAAAATTCTACTCAGTTGTTAATAGTAATTTGGTATTTCCTTATAGCAAACCACGCAAGCAGCGACCTGCTTTGCCCATTAATACCTCAGAGTTTGGACGCAGTATCTCCGTGCCCGCGGATCGCTTGGTGCACAAAACAGCTCCACCTTTGACGTACCATACCACATCCAATACGCCCACCACACCCGAATTGGAGTAAGCTCTACAAATATGATTTAATATGCTATTTATTTATTATTATAAATCACCTTTCAGCGCCCCCCTTGGCACTGCTTCGGTGGATATGAATGAGCTAACTAGCACACAGAATTTTATTATTGAACGACGCAATTCGTCTGGATATCTGCTGTCGCCAGAGATTGAGCCGCAGACGCCGTCACTGCGCACCAGTATTAGTGATACGAGCGAAACGGACGGATTTTATCGCTTGAAAAAGGATTCGCAGCGGCGTGCAACGCTATCGAAGGTACTCATGCTGGACGAATCAAAGATCTGTGAGATTTGGGAGAAGAATATCAATGCAGAACAAAACTTCATAGCCATACGTAACAGCGATCTGGTGTTGCTAATACGCGGTCTGCGTGATTACATTTCAAATGAGAACGTAATGCATCTGGAGGCGACCATCAACGAACTAAAACAGAAGCTAGACAACGATACCATCGCACTGGATCACCTGCACTTGGCGTTATACTCATTTCAGGATGCGGTTGTGTGTGCGCTGCGACTGCACTGCATCAAGCCGCATTGGATGTTTGCGTTGGACAATCTAGTTAAGCGTGCCGTGCAGGCGGCTGTCACCATATTCTCACCTGAGCTGGGCGCCAATTTGGCACATAAAGATTTGCCGGGCAACGATGATGAGAGTGTGCAAAATGCATGTCCACAGTCCACTCCCGAAATTCAAGAGAAGCAACCGAATTCAGTTGATAAGGTGCAAGTCCCCAGCAACAGCAGCTCTGATCAAATGGATGGAATGGGCAGCTCAGTGGAGTGTGTGCGTATCCTGCGGGATATACGCGACAATCAAAAGCAGCTGCATTTACAGATTATGGAGCAGAACCGGCAGAGTCTGCGTGCTCTGCATAGCATCAGCCAGGAGCTGGCCCACATATATGTGGGTGGTCGCAAGCGATTAAGGTAAATCGAAGATTGAAGATGAAATGTATATTTATATATATATTAAAAATATATATTAATTATTTTGATTTTATATTTTACAGACGCAGCTTTAACGGCTTTAACAAGAAGTGCCATAGAATGAGTCCGAGCGGTACAAGTACTGCTGCCCCCCGTCCAACACAAAATGCCAATACCCGCCGCCAGCTAACCAAGCACAATTTTGGTCTGCATGAGATAGACGAGCAATTGGAGCAATGGCTAGCACAGCATGATATCGATGAATTCTCAAAAACGCTAATACTGAATGAACGCTTCACATTTGAGGACTTTATCTATAACATGGAGAAACTGGATCTAATGCGTCTGGGTCTGCGGTTGGTTTTTACATTCATATTCCCACTATGTTATTACAACCATTCAATATGATCTCTTTTAGCGTTGGCATTGAGGTGCGCCTGTGGAAACTCATTATACAGGAGCGTGCCTGCACTTCGGTGTGCATGGAGAGTCCGGCCGACCCATTCGACAAGCCGGTCAACAATAATACGATCACAACAAATGCAACTGATGAAGATATTATAAACGTCGCCAAGGGCAAGATGAAAAAGAGCGAAAGTGAATACGCCTCTTGCAGCGAATGACTAAGCCGCCCCCGAAGCCAAATGGATTTAGTGTAGAAGCCTGAGAAAGAGGGCGGAGAAAGAATTGTTGTTGTTGTAACTGATTGTGTTTAATTGTAAATGTCATATTTTTTCGTGCTGCTACTAACATTTGTAAAAGCCTAGCATTAAGTTAAAAGTTTTTCAAACGCCTTAAAATGAATTTTCCACACACACACATAAATTGTATATATGTGTGCTGTGTGCATTGTTTTTTGCCTTAATAGAACTATGCATATTAATTTATAATATGAAATTTAAGTGCCTTTAAATTAAAAAAAAAAAAAAAAAAAAACTAAAAAAAAAGAAACAATAAAATTAAATTGAAATACACTGAAAAATTGGTGATAAATAAATAAATATTTATTTGAGCTAAATGTTATTAGCATGTGAAACAAATGTTAATGCGCTTCACATTCACATTTTATGTTAACTTACCATAGTCAGTCTATGTTGAACTGGCCAACTTTTAATAGTTACTGAAGGTGCTTCAATTGAAACAATTATGTAACTTTTCTAGTTCGTTTGCATTTTTTTTTTTTCGCAGATTTTTTTAGTCTTTATTGACATTGCAGAAGTTTTACTTTGACACAAGTTATTTAACATTGTATTATTATGTAACAAATTGTTGTTATTGTTATTCGAAAGCGTTTCGTTCTGTTGCTGCAGTTGTTCATGTTGTTGTTGTTGTTGTTTTTGTTGCTGTTGTAATAAGTTGTTGTTGTTGTTGTTGTTGTTGCTGTTGTTATTGTTGTTGTTGTTGTTGTAGTGTCTTATGCCTTGGACTCAGCCTCACTAGCTGTCGCTGTAGACTGAGCATCACTGGACTTGCCATCGTCCACCTTGCCGAAGACACAGCATGGGCACTTCTCCTTCAGAGCCAAGCGGTACTTGGGATGACTAAGGGCAAATGGATGTGAGAGTTAAATTTCTCATTGCAGTAAATATATATATAAAATATATATATACCTGATACCGTATACAATTGGATTGTAGCAGGCAGCCGACTTGGCGAAGCAAGCGCCCCAAATGGTATTCAATGGCGTTAGGCCCTCGAACTTGAACAGGCCCATGCAGTTAATGACCAGATATGGTGTCCACGCCATGAACCACAGTGAGATGGTGACCAGAGCGACCTTGGCCAGTTTGCCCTCAGCGCTCTTCTCGGCATCCTCAGACGAGCGAAGAGATTTGACATTCATCTTCTTCGCCTGCTCGCGCATGGCTTTCTCGTGAGCAGAGACGGCCTAAGGAGGGGGAAATAGAGATAATCACTAAAAATATTCTGCTCAGACTCTGTCAAACTTACAGCAATGATGAACCAGTAGGAGTAGCAGATCAAGAACAGTGGGATATAGTAGACAAAGATGGAGTAGAAGATCAGATATGAACGTGGATTCCAATCGCGTTCCAAGTAGTCAATACCGCACGATGTCAGATTACCCTCGGGCACATATCTATGCAAAGTCGCATCATGAATAGAGGGGGAAATTCTTGCCTTCTAAATCTCAGCTCACCTGCTCCAGCCGAAGACGGGCGCCAGGCACCAAATGCTCGACATGAACCATATATAGGCAATCTTGCCCAATGCCAATGGGATTGTCATTGGACGGCCGGCCATGCCCTTAACAATCACTTGATAACGATCCAGCGATATCATGCACATGGACCAAATGGAGCTGCAACCAAAGGCCGAGCCCAGACCGGCATAAATGTCGCACATCATCGGGCCAAGCACCCAGGTCTCAAAGTACAGATTGATGCCCATCATTGGCGTATTGGTAATCATGATGCCAAAATCGGATATAGCCAAATTGATGACCAATAGATTAGCAGGCGTGCGCAACGATTTTGTGGTGGCAAATATGTAAATCACTACGCCATTACCGCACCAGGAGATCATGCCAATCAGGATCATGTAGGCGGTTAGAATTTTCGCCCAGATCGGATCCATGGCGGGAAATTGATTCCAATATGGGCTAATTAGGTGCGCCATATCGGGTGTGACCTGTAAGAGATAGCATTGCAAGTAAACGCCTTCTCATCACGCCATATCTCTCTCTCTCTCTCTCTCTCTCTCTCTCTCAGTTGCTCACCTTATCTACTACCGATCCATTGGACAGTGGGGCAAAGTGTGGCCCCAGTTGTGTGGCTACTGCTGCAAAGCTGTTCAACAAAAATGCCTATAAATGATATATTCTAGTAACAATATCCGGCTGTTGGCTTACCTCTCCATTTTCAATTTGTTTATTCGCTTAGCACTATATCCCGGCTTTCACTTTCACTAACTTCTGCGTCTTACATAAAAAGCTGCAAATTAGTTATAGTTTCTCTAAATTTCTAACACTTTTTACATAGGTTTTTGTAGTTTCCCTGAATATTATTTCACTGGAGAGGACTATTCGCGGCGATTGGTCGTTGGAAACCTGCGTCTGTGCCTGGCTCTGACGACGCTTTTATAGTCTTGCCTTACCCCATGGCAAGCCAAATTCAATTAGTTCTTGCACCGAAAGGCCTAAAAATAAAGGCGTTAACAGCTTTTGGCTTATAACAAAAACTTAAACAAATACAAAATATAATATTGCAACGATGACGCGACGACAGCCAATGTCAATAGTTATGTACTTTAAAGGTTTCCCAGCTCCAGATTCGCTAGGCTGGCAGAGGGCCAACGTTTGAGCTGACATTGAGCAGCAAACAGCACAACGAAAATGGGCGTGAAAAGTCAGACACTTAATGTGTCAATGCATTGTGAAAATATGAAGAGCATCAGTAACTCGTAAATATGAAAGGTTCAAAGGCGCATTCAGTTCATGACGCGTATGCGTAATGTTTCTATGAGGCATTCATATGTTGCGCATACGCAGTGTGGCCCGCCTGCGGTTGCTCTCAGATAGACAACAGTAAAATTAAAATTTGCATATAATTTAATGAAACATCAATAACATTTAATGAAAGCATATATAACTTAATTGATATATGCATTCTTTATTCGAAATATATTTTTAGAAAATTTCTAATTTCATATGAATCAGATATATATGATAGACATTTTAATTCATCGCGTTTACTTTTAATGCTGACTCTTATATCATATACAGAGCTCAGTATTATTTATACTCGATTGTATTTAGTCAACCGTTAATGCTATAAATACAATATTCAGAGATCGAATCTGCCGCATTAGACGTAAGCTGCTTTTCCATACAATGAGCCATCGATAGATCTATTCACACTTCTGTTGTGACGCTCGTGCTGTCTCGCATGTCAGAGAGCGTCTAAACAAATATAAAAAAAAAACAAACGCGTGTATGACTGTGTGTGTGTGGTCCTCTCTAGGGGTGTGTGGGTGTTAAGCTTTGTCAAATCTGTTTACAGCCACATAAAGCGCGCTTTGTTTGTTTTATGCTCACAGTAAAACCCAACACAGACGCATCAATTGGGTCACACAGCTAATCCAAGGTGAGCGGAGTGGGGTATGGCCAGATAAGGGCAGAGGGACGCCCTTATATGGCGATGGAACGCTGCCAAACTAAATAGCTGTCAATTGATGAGACAATCAGCATCTGTAAAGGTTGAGATCTTTTGGTTAAAGTCAATTGCCGCAAAAGCAAAGCGCATAAACTAAAAAAAATGAGAAATGGACAGCAACAGAAACAGAAACAGAAACAGAAACTGAAACAGTAACCGAAACATGCAATAAAGATAGAAACGAGCAGCAGATCAAAGCACAAAATGCTAACCGGAAGCTGCGCTTCGCTGATGCGGCCAATGATCAACACGATAAAAATAATCATCATCAGCTTGATGATGAGCATTGTGAACGTCATCACAGTAGCTACAACATTTGCTTGCGGTTAAACCAACTGTCGCCGCGTGCTCTATGTGCATGTGTGTATGTGTGCTGCTGTGCTTAAGTGTAATATGTAAAGCTAAAAAATATATATAAATAATCGTGTAAATAACCAAGATGCCTCGTCAGACATATGTATTTATATGACAGCATTGAGCGCAAATATTCGAACATTATTTCGAATTGCTCTAAACAAACAAAAGGCGCCCACCTGCAAAATTCATATAAACATATATTCTACACAAGCAGCAAAAAATACCAAAATGAAGAGAACTAAAAAACAAATTTAACAATACAAAAAAAAAAAAAATAAATAAAACTGACTGCAACAAACATGTTGGATAAAAGGCACGGTATAAATAAGTTATTTAGCATTAGCAAAAGCGAAATAAATGTTTCAGGTTTTATTCTTCATCGTGTCTCAGTCACACAAAAAAAAAAAAAAAAAATCAAGTGACAATACTGCTTCATGGATACCCTTTAAATTGATACGAGCTTTCACATAGCTTAGGCTCAAGTAATAGTGCTAGAGCTTTAAAGTATCAAATTACCTAATCTTTGTAGAATTGAATTAAAAATAAACTTGCCATTATTTTGTAGCGTATTAATAATTTCAATTTGAATCAAACTATTCTTAGCTGCAAAGTACATGAAATACAGAATATACCCCATACAATCGAATAGCGTATAAATAACAAACACCTTTGCTTTGATTTGTGCTGGGTGATTTTATTGTTGTTGTTGTGGTACTTTTTTTTTGTGTTCGACGGCGTGTTGTGTGTGGGTACGGCAAGTGTTTTGCGTCTGCGTCTGTGTCTATGTCTGCGCTTGGGTCTGAGTGTGCGTGCTGTGTGGGGGTAAGTGAGAGAGCAATGCGAAAGAGAGCATATGTGAGATTCTGGTAAGTGGCGCTGCTGCTGCTCAAAAAACGCCAAAGTAAATGTCGGCGCTGGCGCAGTCTTTGGCAATCGTGAGAGAGGCGCAGAGAGAGCACAGAACAAAGAGAGAGAGAAACCGCATTTGTGTGTGGGAGCGCCCTAATCGTCTGTTCTCAGTGTCATTAGCTGCTGCTGCAACAGCTGAGATCATTTCCACTTCACACACTGGCGACGTGAGCAGAGGCTGCACTGCCCCTAGTGACTGAGACAGCGACAGCAACCGATGTTATTTTCAGTTGCGAGCACAGCGTCGGCCAAAGATTTACAGTAACAACACGAAGCTAATCAGCAGCGTTAGGCGGTCCGCGTGCAGCGTGCGCTCGGTAACAATTCTCTTGTGCGGAACACGGCAATGTACTGTTAAATTTAGCGCACCGGTCACATATTCCAAAAAAAAAAAAATATAAAGAATATACGAATATTTGCGCCCAACTAGCCAGATGCATAACGTTATATTTATGTAAATACCGTTACATTTGCTTTAGCACTTCTCTGTGCATGTGCTCGTGTGCCTGCGTGTTATTTTGTTATTGTTGCCGCTCAACTTTGATCGCAGTTAACTTGATTCACCATTGGCAGTCAAAATGAAATGTCAAATTGCAAATTCGTTGCTTAACAATTTGTTTAGTTTATTAATTAATGACAAAATTCAACAAACGCGGCATGCGTCATCGGGACGCTTAGGGGCATAAATGCAATTAAATCATTAATAAAGCCAGACAAACATCCAAATATACTCGATAGCGCCGACTCCCATATATACACACACACACACATATATGTATATGTGTATGCATATACACACACGTTAAGTGCAATAGAAAAGTGTGTGGCAAGCAGCACGGAAGCAGCAGCAAAGGCGGCAGCGCGGCAGCATCAACTACTTCGAAATTTATTTTCGAATAAATAGTACAAAGTTGAAGAGGAAGAAGCAGCAGCAGCAGCCGAATCTAAACGTAAAACCAGGCACAAACGCCGCACGGGCAAAGGGGCAGCTCTCAATTTTTTCGTTCTCTTACGCGCGCACAGTGAACTGCACTTCATTTGCATCGATTCAATTAGCGAAGATACGCATTAATTTGATTAATTATTTGCCGGCCAACAACTATTTCGCACTTAGGTGCGAAAAAGAATTTTCGATTATTTATTGTTTGGCTACGCTTGATTAAGTGTTTGTTAAGTGATTTACGCACCCTTCACTAGCTAAACAAATAAATAATAAAAACGGAAACTCTAAAGTACTCAATACGATATTGACACCAAATTACAAGTACTAAAAAATATAAAATATTTATTCATATTTTTAAATTTTTGCATACATATTTAAAACTTAAAATTTGAATAATATTTGCAATTAATAATATGTTTGACATTTGCATTAATTATGCCCGTAAATAATTGATCAATTCTAAAAAAGTTTCTCATTTGGACAAATATTTACATTTATTAACCACTGTGTACAGTGGTCTGCGCGTTTTACGTATTGAGATGATGCCCCGATCCCGATGCTAATGCCGTAGTTATATTTATCTATATATTTCGGTGTGCGTGTGTGTGTGTGTGTGTGGATGTGTATGTGTGCAACTGCGTCTACGTCTGCGTTGCGGACTGTTTCTGTCGGCGTCTGAAATTAACGAAATAGGAAATTTTGGTATTTCTTTATATAAATAGATTTCGCCATACGGAGAGAAGTTAAAACGAGGGAAATGTGAAAATGTGAAAAGTGAATGAAACGCACGAGGAAAATTTGTAAAATTCAAAACCAATTACAGGCCACCAACATCTGAAATGTGTAAACCAAAAACAACAAAATATATATGCATATATGTACATATATATACATGGGTGTGTAGATAAATGTGCCCAAAATATTTGGAATCTGTGAAACGTCAGAATAAAAAAATAGAAAAGCAAAAATTAATTGTATACAGACACAGTTTTTGTTCGAGTGTAGCAATAAACACAGACCAAATCGAAAATGTGATTAAAATTGTTATTTCTTTTAACATACAAATTGTGCGTGCAAAAAGTAAAGAGAGAAAGAAACTGTTTAGCCGAAGACGTTGAAGACTTTGAAGGAAAATGCAGGCGTCTTCCACGACAACGACAACAACAACTAAAACCAAAAAGCTGAGCAGCAGCGGAGGCGCCGGCGCCAGCAACAGCACTGTGGCCATGACAACTGCCAGCAAAACGACAACAACAACAACAACCACACGAAAGCCGGGAACCGCTGCTGGAGTTGGAGCTGGATCTGGAGCTGGCGCCGGTGCTGGTGCTGGTGCTGGTGCTGCTACGCTTAGAAAAAAGTCACCAAAGGCAACGCCGCCGTTGATTGGAAGCGATGAGCACGCAGAGATCGTTGAGCTGATAAGCGAGCAAGCCGATGCCATCTATCACCAGTGGAAGAACTCCGGAGCGCCGCCCGCCGAGCTACTGGAGTCGTACACGAACGCGGCGGCCAGTGGGGATTTCGCGGATGTTGCTGTGGCAGCGGCAAAGGCGACGGCAACGGCAGCAACAGATCTTAGAAATGCGGAGGGCTTGCAAAAGATGGTCACCAGCTTTGTGAACAAAGACAGAGAGCAGCGAGGCCAGAGTGGGGGCATTAAGAAAACGGAAGTGGGCGTGGCCGCGCAATCAAACGGCAAGACGAAGAAAACAACAACAACAACAACAGCAGCAGCAACACCAACACCAATAACAGCAACAGCAACAGCAACTGCCAAGGCCAACAAATCAAGTCAAGTGGATCAGACGCTGCAGTCGCCCAAAAAAGTTGCTGCTGTGTCAAATAAAACGCTGCGCGATGTAAATCTCAACTATGACATCAATTTGCAGCTAGATGTGAACAATTTGTCGCAGCAACAAACGCAGCAATTGCTGCAAATCAGTGAGCTGTTGCACAAGGAGGCGGCAACAGCAGCAGCAACAGCAACAGCAACAGCAACCGTGGCCAAAAAGCGACTGACTAGCAGCAACAAGATCAACAGCAGCAATACCACGCTCAGTTTAAGCAACAGCAGCCCCAAGCTAACAGCAACAGAGCAACCCACAAAGAAGATAAGCAAAGTCAGCAACAGAACCGGCACTAGCAACAGCATCATCAATGTGGATGTGTTAGATGCACCACGCGTGGGCGCGTCCGAGCTGGGTGAGCCAACTAAGAGCGTCAGCGAGCCGGCAATTGGCAGTCGCAAATTGCATAGAACCAAAGAGAGCAAAAACAGCGAGCTATACAAGCCGGCGACGACAGCAGCAGCAGTAGCGGCAGCAGCAGCAGCCAAAGAAAAGCTGGCAATAACGCGCAAAGTTGCCAACAGCAACAGTGTCAGTAACAGCAACAACAGCAGCAGCAGCAGCAACACTGATAATAGCAAAGCCAGCAACATTGTAGCTAGTGTAATCGCAACACCAACAGCAAACGCACCAGCAACTGCAACACCAACAGCAGCCGCTGCAGCAGCAGCAACAACAGCAGCAGCAGCAACAGCAGCAACAGCAGCACCATCTGCTGTCGTCAAAACACCAGCAACATTGGCGGACACAACGATGCCAACGTTGACTAAAATCAAACCGACGAGCGGCAGCCGAACGGCGCTCACCAATGGCCAGGATAAGAATTGTAAAGCAAAATCGAACATTCATTTATTAGGCATATATCCATGGACTAATCACAACTCACTTTTGCAGTGGGCCGACCGATCCTAACACGCGGCTCGGTCGCTGAGCGTGTGATGCTCTTCGAGAAGCGTCCGGATATGCGCAACTCGTTTCTTGATATCAAACGGCCAGCGGATGCGCCGCCCAAAAGTCTGCTCAAGGTAAGCTCAAAAAAAAAAAAAAAAAAAAAATTAAAAATATTACACATATATAAAAGTGCGGCACAATACACCCATACAAAGGTGTGTGTGTGTGTGTGTGTGTGTGTGAGTGAGTGCGTAAGTGTGTTGTTCAGTTGTTATCTAACAATTGCAAATAGCTCATGAAAAACTCACCTCAGCCGCTCGCCAGCAACAATTGCAACAAATTGCTACGGTCGCCTTTCTCCTCTCTGCCCCTCTCTCTCTCTCTTTCTCACTCGCTTTCTCTCACTCACACAGTCGCTATTCCCCTCTCTGTCGCTCTTTATCATGTGCACCTCAAGAAATATCGTGTTATCGAGCATCTTTGATTGATTTAAGGTTAACTCAAGACGCCATCGGTTGCCAACGGAGATGAGTCGTTAGAGAGCTATACATATAGCTAGATATATATAGGGAATATCGAACAAAACAATTTGCTCGTATAACATTAGGGGTGTTCACTCTATGGTTTATTAATAATCTCAACCAACTCTAGATGACTTTCACAATCAACTATTGTATTAGAAGTTATTGCCAAATACCGTTTGATCTTAAAGCTGAATGTATAAAGATATACTGAATATATCAGCTTATATGTATATATAGATTATTAAGTCAATATGTATGCGTATAACAGAAGCGGCTTAGTTAATGCCATAGAGTGACCTGAGCAATAACTTGTACTATATATCATAATTTTTTTTTTATTATTTTTAGTATTATTATTATTCTAATTATTATTATAATTATTTTTATTATTTAATGTAATTATTTATTTTTTTTTTTATTATTATTAATATAGTTATAATAATTATTATGATTTCAATTGGTTTTATTGTATTAATTTTTTTATTCACGCTCATGCCTTGAGTAACCCTATTGAACATGTTCACCCTCGTATACAAACAATCAAATTAAGTATTTACGATCGGCACGATTGTACATAGGCAAAAATTAAAAAAAAAAACCGAATAGAACAACAATACTATGAGCACATGATTATTTAAGCAACGCGAATGCACTTTTTATGTTTATTGTTATTTTTGGGTATTTGTTATTATTGTTGCAATTGTTTGGAAATTTTTAATTATTTAATTACACTTGTGTGTGTAAAATATTTATTATAAACTCAACTAACCGGCAAAGCCTTACTGCGTTTCAATATGAAATTTATTTGTTTTTTTGTATCTCGTATTGCTTCTAAGTAAATAATCTCTATAAATAATTCAGATACGAAACTTTGTGTGCGATTGATTTTGCTATTTGCGCTGCCGAAGCAGACGCAATTCTTGCTGTTTAAATTCTGGCTGCTATCTATTGCCTTTACGACTTAACAACTATGCGTATGCGTAATATTTAGCTTGGCCATCAAGCATGCCCGTGCGTATACGTAATATACGCACATGCCCATACTGTATATATGTGTAGTTTGTTTGTATTTCATTTTCTTTCGCGAGAGTTTAGATTAATATTAATGCCGCCGTTGACAGTTTTAAAATCATGAATGGCGAGTGCTCGGTTTATGCTGCACAGCTGTTAAGGCCTTACGGCCCAAAAGCAAATGCTGCTGCTTATATGGTATACAAATGAGATGAAAACAAAGATAGACCACAAAGGCATGTGCTGGAACAATAGCGTACGAAGTCTATTTACATGGGGCGTCAACATATTTAATTGATCATTTTACACGTGGGTTTTGACCGCTTTTATTTATATCAGCTCCTCTTCATTTATTTGAACAGCTTGGTAATAATTATTCATAAGAAAAGCTTTCCTTGTTAGGCAATATCAATGGAATCTTCAAAGAGATATAGTTTTAAATAAACTGAGACGGAATTTTAAATATTAATATTTTTTTGCCTCAGATTCATTTCCAATTGTATTTTATTTACTCTCAGCTATAAGCTATAAAAAAACTATAACATTTTTAATAATAAAATATTTATGATTAATTTTTTTATAATTGTTTATGATCAACCTTTGGCTTTGAAAGATCAAATCAATTAAATTAATCATTTTTTTAAAGCTTTGAGTGACAGATACAGAGTAAAAGGGGTAAAGATAGATAGTAAGAGAGAGAAAGACATAGAGATAAGGAGCGGGAGCGAAAGAGAAATAATGATAGTGAGAGCAATAATCAAGCGTATTTCATTTTCTTTCGATTATTTGCATTGACGCCAATTAAGGTAATGTAAATTTAATTTCAATTCAATTTGCTACTGAATTTAGCACAATTAAAAAAACAACAAGAACTATGTGTGTGTGTGTGTGTGTGTGTGTCTGTGTGTGATCTTTTTTTCTGTTCAATTGTTATTTTGATTTTCTCTGCATTAAATTTAATTTCCACGAAAACTTAAAGTATTTTTTGATTTATACTCGCACACACACTCAGTCATTATAAACAAAACTAAATTAACTGAAATTTCATTATGAATAAACTTAAATGGCAAAAATGTATGCAAATATAAACAAAAGAAAAAAATTCCATAAGTCTTCATCAAACCGAATTTATATATAATAATATAATATATAATATAATAATATATATGATAATATAATATATAATAATAATAATAATAATATAATAATATAATATAACCAATTTTATGAACAATTAAATATATATATAAATATATATATATATATATATATATATATATATAGACTGATAAAATAAAGTAAATTAGATATTGAGATATTGATAATGATTACGAATTAATTTTAAATTGAAAATTAAAATTAGCGAGAACAAAAATTATAAAATATAAGCAACTGAGAACTGAGTAAATGAGAATAGAGGTAGAAGAAGAAAGAGAATGAATGTGAATATTAAATAGAATAAGAATGAGCAAATCAGAGTGAGAATGAGAAACAGAAATATGAGAATAATAAAGAGAATGCTAAGGAGGAGATGAAGCAGAAGTAGAAAGAGCAGGATAATAAAATTGAGAGTATCAATAAATGAAAATGGGAGTGAAGAACTGAAAATCAGAGTGAGCATGAGAGGGGAATAAGAAAGATAATGCGAATATAAATGAGAAAATGAGAATCACAAGAATGATAATGAGAAGTGGGAAATTGAAAATGAATATTAATATCAATATGAACGTAGGTGAAAGATAATATATAGTAATAATTATAATAATGATTACAGTTTAGCATAATAACATTAACAATATTTATGATTATGACAATAATAATGATATTACTAATTATGAAATACAATATTAATTACGAAAGTTTCTGTTCGTTAATTAGTTCCTTATGTTTTCTTAGCATTTCTTAATATTCATTCCAAAGAGCAAAACAAACTAATTTATAAACAAACAAAAATTCAAAATGCTTTCGATTTGCACAAAAGTTCATAATTATCTAATAAATTTTGTTATTGTTGCAGGTTAAGCTGCATGCAACGCCGCCACCGCCGCCCTCGCAGGAACAAAATTTATTACAGAAAGAAATACGCAGCTCGAAGAGCGTTTACATACCCAGGTTAGATCAAGCCAGCAATTAGCCAAAAATGATCAAAAAGTATATGAATTGTAATGTATTTCCAATGCAGATTTTACTTTCCACATGGAAAGCCGCAGCCAACCATTGCCATGGAGCGTGTCATTCGTGGCATTTTGTCCGCCTTCGATAGTTTTCCCAACAATCAGGTGACCAAGGATGAGCTGCCCCGCATCCTGAAGCTGTGCGGCCTGCCCTTTTATTGGCGCATGCCGGTTATGATCTTCTGCCAGGCGGCCACCACGGGCTTGGTGGAACGTCAGCGTTTTGTCGAGTTCTGGAAGCAGTTAAGTTGATCACACATCTTGCTGGGATTCGTTGTTTTAATGATTACTTTTAATTTGTCCATGCCATGCAGAATGAATGTCTATTGTCATGAGGCGGCTTCGCGTTTTGTTTATATACTGTCGCGCGGTCAACGCTTTCGTTCCTATATTATGCCAGAGGATTTGGTGCCGATGGTGCAGGATGTGGTCGATACACATCCGGGTCTGGCGTTTTTAAAAGAGGCCACCGAATTCCATTCCAGATATGTGCACACGGTCATCGCGCGCATCTTCTATTCGGTGAATCGCAGTTGGAGCGGCAGGATAACCATGTCGGAGCTCAAGCGATCCGATCTGCTCGAGGTAAGCTCACACGGCATTACGAGAAAAGAAAACCAATTAAACTGATCGATCTTCTCTGGTGCAGATGATTAGCCTGCTGGAGGAGGAGGAGGACATCAATCAAATCATGGCCTTCTTCAGCTACGAGCACTTCTATGTGATCTATTGTAAATTTTGGGAATTGGATAAGGATCACGATCTGCTCATCAACCAGGAAGACTTGGCCAAGCACAGCGACAATGCGCTATCCACCCGCATTGTGGAGCGCATCTTCTCCGGCTGTGTGACTCGCAGCGATAACAAAAAGGCGCCCCAAGACGAGCCCAAAATGTCCTACACAGACTTTGTATGGTTCATTCTGTCTGAGGAGGATAAGCGCACGCCGACGGCCATTGAGTACTGGTTCCGTTGCATGGACATTGACGGGGACGGCGCTCTGTCCATGTATGAGCTAGAATACTTTTACGAGGAGCAACAGCAGCGCATGGAGGGCATAGGCATTGAATGCCTGCCCTTTGAGGATTGCCTCTGCCAGGTGAGCAATTGACATAGGTCTTGATTACCTTTTTGACATATAAATATATATATGTGAAATTTGTTTACAGATGCTGGACATGATTAAGCCTGCCAACCGTGATTCCATTACATTGGGTGACTTGAAGCGTTGCAAAATGACGCACGTGTTCTTCGATACGTTTTTCAATTTGGAAAAGTATCTGGATCATGAGCAACGTGATCCTTTCGCCGCACAGCGCGATGAATCCGTAAGTTTGCCAACAACGTCAAGATGTTGGGGATTCCCGTAAAAGTGTGAATCATTTCAAATTATTTTATTATTTTATTTTTATTATTTATTTTCTTATTTTATTTTGACTCCGTAAATAACTTACATTGGCCCTAGTTAGCTTTGCAGCTTAATCCATGTCTAAAACTAAACCATTTCCATTTAGTTCCATTTCTTGTTGACTAGAAATTTGATAATTCTAAATATATAATTTATAAAATTTTCATATATAATAATCATTCCTCTCTATTTACAGACCTCCGATTGGGATCGATTTGCGGCACAGGAATATGAGCTGCTTATATCTGAGGAGAGTGATTGAAGCTCGTGTCAAAATTCGGGTTTTAGCAAACTTATTTATACGCCAACACACTCACAGTTACTCTAGCTCACTCACAGACCCACGCACCACATAGTCACACACACACACACTTTTGTATACACTACAAATATACATATTTATTTACTTACAAATTTTTATACAAATTTTACAGTACGTCAAAACGAAAAATTTTAAAAATATTCACAAAAAAAAAAAAGAAAAAAAAAACCATGAATATGAAATCCACTGGAATAACTTAGCCCATAAATGTGCAATAAATTTTAATTATATTTATAATTGCGCGTTTCTCGCTATTCAGCCGAATGAAACAAATATCAATGATAAGAATTGAGGGCTAAATCGAGTTTCGAATATGCAAGTTTTGCATGAGTCAATTTTTTTTATCAAGTAGTTAACCTTAGTCAATTGAATTTGTGCAAATTTTGTTTTAGTTGAATATGATAATTAAATAAAATTAATAATAAATTTGTTTAATGCTTTCCCGCATCTTTTTATTTAACTGTCTTGAGCGCAAGAAATAAAACATATGTAAGGGTATGTAATGTAAGGGGCTTTGGCTCGATATTCGAGATGCAAGATTATCTTAGGAATCGAATCAATCAGATGTAAAGATAATCAAGGTAATCATAATATGAGTTATTATAATAATCGAATTTCTTTTGTCCATTAAAATATTTTTTTTTAGATAACAAATTTTCAATGTTTATTAATTTTAATAAAAAAAAACTATCTAATATTTTATACCTATCTTAAACAATTGGTTGATTGAAAAGTATGCATATAAAAAACATTCGCTTCTTGTTGATTTGTTTAAAATTTTTTTTTATTAAATATCTATTTTGAAATTTTTTTTTACGCTTTGTTGTACATCTTAAATTAGTTAAAAATAGAATTTGCTTCACGTCTCGTATTAATTAGACTACTAAAAATTTGTAACTCATTATTTTTTTCCTAGTTTAAATATATATATATATATTTATATATATTTTTTACAGTTATATGCAGAACTGAGATAAACTAACGCAACAGACATAAATTTCATGTTATTGTTGTTTTCTCAAAATAACAAATAGTTTTTAGGATGTCGGTTTTTGTTTTGTTTTTTTTTTATTATTTTTGCTTTACAGTTCTAGTGAAAAAATTATATATTTGATTGTTTCTTACAATTGCCATTTTTTGATGCTACAAACGATTTTTGAAAGGCTGCATTTCAAATTTATGCTGCTTGTCAGTTATGAATCACAGGTGCATATCGAGTGCGGAGGGGACCGATATAAGTTATACATATGCATATAAATCTATATACATATACATAAATATATATATTTAGATATATATATATAAAATTGCGAATCAGCCATTCAAAAATTGTGTGACAGCGATTTGCAGGAGGTGCTACGTACCGACCACAGTATCATTTAAACGTGACTAAAAATAATATAACACATTAACGATGATGTATCTAAATAAAGAGGGGAGTGGAGTATAGATTAACTGGAGTTAGCAATGAAAGCATATTTGCAAAGCAAAACTAATTTAAGAAATAATTAACTATTCAATAGTCTTAAAGTGAATTTGAATAGAAAGCGTTGGCGACAAATTTAGGAAATGGGAGAAAACAAATGGAAAAGCGTTGCAGATCGTGTTGTTGTTGCTTTAGTTAGGCTGGACGCTTTAGCTGTTGTTTACAGTGTGTATTTAATATGGGTCTTTTACTGTTTGAGCCGTACTTTTTCACTATCTTCAAAGTTCTTATCATTATCGTTGCTGGGCTCCGTATCTGTAGTCTCCGCCGTTGAGCTATCGCTGGTAGCGCTGGCATCGTCATCACTAGTGCGACTATAAATGGGCTTTGAATTGCCGCGCACATAATCTGCCGTAATGTGAACGCTGCGAATATCTGAGCCAGGCACTATGAACATGGGATCCAACAGCAGTTGCTCCTGTTGAATGGAAAAATAATATTAATAATAATTATAATTTATTATCACTTGAGCTTGTCTCTTCATCAGCTAACCATTATTGAGCGCAGTCCTCGTGCGCCAGTATGTCTCTCCATGGCTAGGCTGGCAATTGATTCAACCGCATCTTCTGTGAACGATAGGTCTACCTCGTCGAGGCCTAGCAGCGCTTTGTATTGAGGCACGAGAGCATTGCGTGGCTCGGTTAGAATACGCACCAGCATATTCACATTCAAACTGTGGAAGGGCACAATGACCGGAAAGCGACCAACAAATTCCTGTAGATTGGAAAAATATAATCAATTAATATGTAGATAGAGATACTGCTTTAGTTATTAAGTTACTAACGGGTATCATGCCAAACTCAACGAGATCACGGGCCTGCACCTTGGTCAGGCATTTATCACGTTCCTCCTGATCGTTATCCATTGGACTGGCTGCTGATTGTGCCGCTCGACGACCCGAGCCGCTAGTCGATGGCATGCCAAAGCCCAAATACTATGACGAAAAGTTAAAATATATGTATCAATATATAAATACCGTTGCTGGAGTGAGTTACCTTTTCATTTAGACGACGGGCAATGAGACGATCAAGGCCCGTGTAGGCACCAGAGGCAACAAACAGTATATTCGTTGTGTCCACCTGCACTGTTTCGCCACGCAGCTTACGCGGCGAGTTTCGCTCGGGCACATTGACCACAGTCCCTTCCAGCATCTTTAACATGCCCTGCTGAACACCTTCACCGCCCACGTCGCGCAGCTGATGTATACCAGGCACAGCACCAATTTTGTCCACTTCATCCAAGAACACGATGCCAGTTTGAGCACGCTCCACACTGTAAGAAAAGGAGGAAATATATGATTGACCATCCTTGTAACTTTGCTAGGCATAAATGTGTCTAAAATATTGGGGATTAAAGCAGATAACTGGCTTCTTATCTATATTTGTTTATATGAAACTTATTTACTTGTAGTTGGCGTCCTGTAGCAACTTTGATATTACACTCTCAATGTCTTCGCCCACGTAGCCGGCCTGCGTTAGCGTTGTACAATCGCAGATGGCAAAGGGAACGTCCAGGCAGCGGGCGATTGTCTGCGCAATTAGCGTTTTACCAGAGCCCGTTGGGCCAAGCATAATAATGTTGCTCTTCTCCAACTTAACTTCGTTGCTTTGTCTGTCGAGTATCTCAGAGCCGGGACGATGATCGTTGCTCCGCGAGGCATTGGAAGAGCCGCTGTTGTGCAGGCCGCTGCCTAGACCTCCACCAGTCAGACCGCCACCTAGGCCCATTTGAGCTGGCTTTGGCGGCAGCTCGTTGCCAGGAGTGCTGTTCAGTGTGTGTCCAATGCCGGTGATGTGTAGCAGATCCGTGCGTGGTATACCATCCAGTCCGCCCCCGGCGCCGGAACCTGAGCTTGGCTGCTGCTGCAGCTGTGGCAAATTGTGATGGATGCGCTTATAATGATTGTAAACGGCTACGGCGAGCACCTTCTTCGCAAAGTCCTGGCCCACCACATGCTTGTCAAGATACTCCATGATCTTTTGTGGCGGTGGTGGCGGCTTGCGCTGATTCTTTGGCTCCTCCTTGACGCGCTGCTTGGTCTCCACATCGGAGAGCACAACAAAGAAATAGTTGCACTTGGCGCATTTCACAAAGCGCGTCGAGCTAACAAACGTTTCCACTTGGGTGCACGCGCTACCACATTTCGGACAGGATAAGAACTTATCGCCACTGCCGCCAGTTGTAGTCGATCCGCCACCACCAGCAACACTGGACCCACTGCCACCGCCGCCAGGAATTTTGGATGCGCCACTCGGGCCACCTATGTCGCTGCTCTTCCCGGTACCTGTTGCTCCGCTGCTGTTATTGCTACTGCCGTTGCCGGCTTCCGATCTGGTTCTCACTCCATTAGTTATGTCAATGTAGGCGGGTATGGCCACAACGGGCTCCAACAGGAGCTGTCCATTGGCGGCGCAGTGCTGAGTGGCCAAATGAAATCGTCGCCTTCCAATTCCGCTGCTTAGTACTATGCAGTTCGGTGTATGATGTACGTGGCTGGTTCCTAAGACAATAAGAAAGAGAGATTGTTAATATATACATTGAAATTAAATACGTTATTTATTATTTTAAATATATCTCAGATCTTATAACTATCTAAAATGATACGGTCGTTCTCTTGTTTGCCTAATATCAATTTTTAACTTAGTCATTAATATTGTTCTCGTCCCAACATATGTAAGGCCAATTAGCACCTGGGTTTATTAAAAATAAAAACTGTTTCAATTCCATTAGAAACTGAAGAAAATTATTCGGAACTATGGAATACGTAGACTTTATAATGAATTCGACAACTATGCTATTATTTAAGTTTTTAAGATTAAATTATAAAATATATTTTAACAATATATTAATTTTAAGAACATTTTTCAATAACGTTAATTAATATAAAATGTTTAATATTTCTTCAGGAAATCTGTTCGCCAGCAGAGTTTCCACTGAGCACGACTGAAAGTATAAATTAACTTACATCGACTTGTGACAATTATTTAACAATTTGCACTTATATAATCAATATAATTGGCCTTTCTACACTTCCGAAAAACCTTACTTAGATTTCCTTATGGCCCGGCATTAAAATAAAAAGATTTTATTGCCGGCTGCAACTCCGAGAAATAACTTTGGCCATTACCCACTTATAACATGTTGTGAGAAAAAAATAAAATAAATATTTTCGACCGTCCAGCCGATTATTGCGTCAAAAGCTGCAACCGCAATAATTAAACCTCGACTCTACTACAAACAATTCAAGTTCAGCTCAAATCGTAAACAAGAAATCGCAACAGCAACAAACTTCAAATACGATGCATGTTACGTTGTCTGATTGGCATAACGTAATGGGTATGCGCCGTTGACCTTCGACAAAGGCTGTTTGACATGAATTTAAATCGCATAACCGAATACGAGTTAGCTTTTAATCAATGGCTCAATTGGTGAGCTATTTTTTATTTTGTTTGTCAAAAGCACAACACTAAATCGTAGCTTAAAGTGAGTGTTCCAATAATATTGCAGAATGATATACGGAATTCTGATAAGCGAGCTGTGTTAGATTTATTGCTGCTGTTGCTGTTGTTTCAACTTTCGGCTGCTGCGTCTACGTGACGCAAATGACGCAGTTACGTATGCGATTTTAAATAGCATTCGTTCAATTGATGTTTCTATGTGTTTGTGAGAACTGCATTTTCAGCTTACCTTTTGTCCAAATTTTATATTTTGGAGCCAGCAATATGATACGCCGTACCATGCTCATTATAAAGCGCTGTGTTGCTGTTATTACGGAAATCTCAGCTGGCGGGTCGGCTCACACACACACATACACACAACGCTCTCTTCTTCCTTCTACTGTTCGGGGGCTGCTGGTACTGCTCTTGTTATTGCCAGCCTGTTCTGGAATATTTTGACAAGCAAATATTGCTAGTCATTCGATTTGGTTTTGCACAATATTCTGAATTGGTTATTAATTTTCACTCTTAAAAGACAAAATATTTCTTTGGCGTTTTATTTTTCGTTCCTTGTGGCCTGTTGTACGACGCAATTGTTAATTTTTCGCTGCTGCTCTACTGGTACTTTGTGTGTTGAAAATGTGAATAAAATATATTGCGCTCGGCGCTTTGCCTGTACACACTTCTTTAGCGGTGTGTGCGTCTGCATATATGTGTGCGTGTGTGTGCCTGTGTGAATATGTGTGCTTGTAGATGTGGACGCGTGTGCTTGTGTGTGTTTCGGTTTTTCTGATTTCTTTTCACACGTTGCTTCGTGCTGGTTGGCCAGAGTATGTGCTTCTTCTTTTTGTTGTTCGTATTTTGGTATTCACTAGCAGTTGTGTGTTTGAAACCTTTTTTCTTGCAGATCCATGACAGTTTTTATTATATCTTATTAAATAAAAACTGCCTGTATTTACTGTCCTGGCCGTAATGGTAATACCGTGATGTTGCTGTTGCTCATACCAAAATTAATTTCAATGATAGATTCACAAAATACAACAATGTGAGACAGCTGTTGATTGAAAAAAAAAAACAGCTGTTTGGTATGTCTCTTCTTCTTGTCTGCCGCGCACCGTGGTACATACAATCACATAAACCGACCAAAATGCTAATCTAAAATCATACACAAAAGAATTTTGACTGTTTTACGGCCAGAAATAAAGAAAAAAATTTATATGTTTGAATTTAAAAAGAACTTGAATTTCGTTTTGTCAAAAAATATTTATTTGACTTATAACTCTTATATTTTAGGTTAACAGTTTCTAGTAGCCGGGTATTATTCGACCCTTTTTGCTAGCCTTCTTCAGTTTCTTGTTCTTCTTGTCCTTGCTGCGTTTATCTAGATTCTCCTGTCGTTTCTTTTGACGCTTCGCTATATCATGATCAACCTTTTCCTTTCGTTCTACCCATTTCTTCTTTGCTGCTCGCTTCTCCACCTTCTTTTTCTTGATAGCCTTCTGAAGTAGCTTGGTGTCATCTTTTACTTTCTTGCCCTCAATCTTATCAAAGGCATTCTTCCAAGCTATCTTATTCTGTAACTCGGCTGCCTTATCTCCTTGACCTTCCTCCTTCAGTTTGTTTATTTGTTGACGCCTATCTTTCAGATTTTTAAGTATTTCTTTTGGGTTTTGATGCGATTTCTTGGTCTTAGCACCTGGATTAGCTGCGAAATCAATTTTGGAGAAAACTATTTTTGATTCCTCGTTGAATACGGGTTTTTGTTCAACAGGCTGAATTATTGCCTTATTATCTGTTGACTCTCCATTTTCATTTAAATTTGTTTTGATAGCTCCTTTCACAAGTTTTTTTTGTTTTATATTCTCGTTTTTCAATATTTTTGCTGAGGATTGGAGCAGCTTTTGGACGCCTTTGCTTCGTTTTAGCTTTTTTGCTTCACGTTTCTTTTGTTGCTTTTCAGTGGTAGGACGTTTTTTTTGGCGCAATTTGTTCTTTATTGACGATATGCGTTCATCCAAATCTTTCTCCTCCTCCTGTTCATTCTCAACTGCGTCGTCTGTAGGTTTTTCATCATCAGAGAGCAGACAGTCATCGTATGTGCTTTCATCTGTAAGAGTAATGTATATATAAAATTGTATATATGAATTTATATTTTACATTTACCTTCTTTTTTTGAATAGGGTACATTAAAAACTGTCAAAAGGCGTAAAACATATCGCTCAAATGTTTTTCTATCCATAAATGTTTCTTCTTTTTTATCTGTTCCATCAATATCGTTGTAGTGTTCCGAAATGCATCTTTCAGCGTCTTCATCGGTATAAAATTCCATTGAGAATTTAATAAAATGTACCGCTTAAAATTATTTATGAAAACTTAATTTACGCTCACACGTGCAACCGAATCTCATTAGAGAAGACTGAATGACCAAATGTCACTTGTTGTAAAGCGATAAGTAAACTTATCGAATATTCTATTCGATTATATTATTATATTAAATTAACATATAAGGCGTATAATATAAAAAATTTAAAAAAAATGTTTTTTGTTTTATATTTCTTATTGAATTTTTCAATATTAAATATTTAGTCGTGGTAGACAATTTCATCTTGCGATAGTGTTCCTCACCTATCGATAGTTTCCATAGCTGTTCAAATTCTCCTATGACAGCCATCGATAGTTGGTCGATATTCACATACCTTGACTTTACATCATTTTTCAGTAATTCGTCGTCCGAGAATGACTAATTTTTGCCAGTGCTTAAAAATATTTGTAAATGCCGAGCTAATTTAATATAGTAATATAAACCACAACAACGTGCATTTTGTTTTTGTTAGACGTAAAACAGCAGTAAGAAGTGTGTGCAAAGCGGCAACAATATGAAGAAACAATTTGCAAAAATTAAAATTGCTGCTGAAAATTTAAGGTAAGTTCATGTGCCAGGGGGCGCAGGTAGCCGCATATCCAGAGCCAGCGGCGGCAGTCGTAAAGACGCAACGAAATGCCAGACAAAAGCGCAGTCAGCGGTGGGCGCAGGTGTTGCCTCATAACAACAACAGCAACAAAAACAAATCAATGCCAAAATAAAGCGAATAGCTTACGTTTTTTTATATGCATGTTTCTTACGTCGCTGATGACCTAACGGCTTTTATGTGTAATGGCATTTACATATACACAGATATGTGTCTGTATTTGATTTCGCTTTGTTTTGTTTTGCTTTGTTTCGTCATACAGATCTACAAAATCGGACTGCAAAGATTCTGAGCTAGAGACCATTGAGAAACAAGTAGACCGATATCGCGATACTATTGAGAAAATTGTGCGCAAATTACCAGCACTCAGTAACAGCAGCGGCGGTAGCAGCAGTAGCAGTAATGGCATCGTTACCATCGAAGAACACGACAAGCGCATCAAGAAGAACACACACTACAAAATTGCCCAAGCGCTGGATGAGTCCGCCAAGGAGTTACCAAAGGATATGCCGTTGCACAAGGTGCTAGCGAATTGCGGTAAGTAACTAAGTCCCAACTGTGTGTGTGTGATACTGTGTTTGACTGTTTTTATCGGCGTCTCGCTGGCTGTGATAAGGGCGCCACCTAGAAAATAATTCTAAATTGAAAAAAAAAAAAAAAACCGAAACCGCATAAAAAGCGCAAGCACAGTTCTGTGTATCTGTGTATGTTTGCGTTTGTGTGTATGGGCGCATAAATTTCTTTGCATATGCTTTGATGACTGTGTGTCACGGGCTTGCGTGTACCTTTTGTGTGTGTGTGTGTGTGTATGTGTGTGTGTTGGAGTTTGTATGTGTATGTATGGCCTCGCGTTGTCTGCGCTTGGCCTTGTGGCATTTACATTTCTCAACAGCGTTGTCGATTGCTATACCCTATTCCAATTGATAATGTATAAAAAAGGGGTATATTTCTATAGAAAAAATGTAGCTTAGGTATATACATTATTGCTGAGTAAAACGAAAATTAACTTCAATAACTCTATAGATTTTCAAAGATTTAATAAGTTTCTCTAGAATATCCAATTTGCTTAAAACCGGAAAATGAAAGCCAGTTTATTTCATAGAGCACATATTAGGATTATAGGTACAGGGTATTTTCTAGTCTTCCTATGGCCTATCTCTCTAAATCACTATTTACTGTTGTTGTTGTCGCTGCTGCTTAGCGCGTTTTTTAATCATTATAATAATTTTTATGATCTTTTTTCGTTGCTTTCTTTTCTACCGTCGTTCGTTAAGTCGGCTGCTCTCTGTTGCGGTTTGCGGCTCTTATTTTTATTTGCTTATCTATTTATAAAGCTTTTTGTTTTTATACCCTGAATCCATTGAAAATGGAAATTTCAGGGTATAATGTTTTTGTGCAAATGTATGTAACAGGCAGAAGGAGGCGTGCCACACCCCATAAAGTATATATATTCTTGATCAGCTCGATGAGCTGAGTTGAACTAGCCCTGTCCGTCTGTCCGTCCGTCCGTCCGTCCGTGTAAACACCTGGATTTCTGCAACCACAAAAGCTAGAGACTTCAAATAAAAAGCAAAATGCTCGATAATACCATACGCTGTACGAGTTTATTTTTTTTTTTCGATAACTCGTCCCATTCCTTTTTTATCGATAACTATCGAAAATATCGCTTTGTTTTTGAGGTCTGGCGTGCACACCGTTAAAGATAGAATCGTGCACTAAGTTGTGGTTGATAGCTATATTGAATCCGCACATTTTGTCATTTTTGGATTTTTGATGCCACGCCCCTTTCGCCCACAATTCAACAAAATCGATAACTCACGTATATCAAATACTAGAGACTTGAAATTTGGCAAATAGGTACATTTGGATGTCATAATCATGCCCCGAAAATTTCATTAAGAACATAGATCGAGGAAAAAAGTTATTAAACAATAAAGTTTGCATAGCACAGCCTCTGCTGCAGCCGCAAAACTGTGCATTGAGCATATTACGTGCATGCATATGTTTGTGTGTGTGTGTGCATGTGTTGTTTACTATTAATGAATAAATGAAACTTTTTATGATTGGTATTACAGCTCAATGGATTCAGGGTATCTCTTAGTCGAGCAGTCTCGACTAGAGTTTAGTTACTTGTTTTTTTTGTTTTTTTGTTTTGATTGTTATTGTGTTTACGTATTTAGATCTCCCCTTAGCCCTCGCTAGGCAAGACCCGCCTTTTAATGCCCTGCTTTATAGCTACTTTTTTTCAATCAAAATTTCATTTTGCATTTCTTACAATGTATGACAAAAGCAAAGTAAAAGTGAGCTACAATAATTATGATAAGATTATGATAAGTTGAGCAAAGAAGTAAAAGTTGCGCCTAAATAAAAATAAAATATAAAATCGCTCACTAGTTTCCTACATAAATATGTATGTACATATATGTATACACATATGCATATAAACATTCACAGCAACCCTCACACCTTTTTGTTGATATTTCTTCTCAGCCTCTCTATCTCTCTCTCTCTCTCTTCTTCCCCATCCACTTTTTATATTACTCATTATTGGCTCCACTTACGCTTTTAGCATGTGAGACACACACATACGCACGCACACTCAGAGAGGCTCACAGACTAATTTATAGGCATAGGCAGAGCATATGCATGCAGCAATTGCAATTTAGCTGCGGCGGGAGCGACGCATCAGCATTAACAGCTTCAATTTTACCTTGGTTCAACGTTTATTTGATAAGCGCTGTCCACTACACATTATGACATAAAGCGAAACAAAATAAAGCCTTTGTTTGGTCTACATGCAAAAGTAGGTGAACTATTCAAAACCTCTCCGTTCGCTCAGCTGTCGCTCTGTACGTGTATTGTATGTGTTTAGCGGTAAATCAACTCGAGATAGCTGAATTTACACAAAGTTCACGTATACAAATGCTCACAAGGAAGCATATTGTATAATAGTATTTGTATGCAGTTAGAGAGTTAGCTAGCCAATCACTTTTTCGTTTGTTCCGTTTGGAGTGACTTTCCACCTCGAATGTTATGTTTTAAAAACGAATTTTCAGTTGATGTAGGTCAAAAGTAGACAATAACCATTTTGCACAGTGAATACTTAAAATATCACAATCCTATATTTAATTTATGTAATGCATTGTTCTGCGATCTATCGTTTATTTACTATATTATATTAATATTTCATGATTGTTTAATTCATAAATCAAATCTGATTTCATGCTTTGGCTGTATGCATGGATTTGTCCCACTGTACCAAGTGTGCCCTTTTGTAATTTATTTCTTAGCCACGACTCGCTTTAATTCCACCTTCTCGTCTCATCGCCTTCTCTTAGCCACCACGAGCATATCGTCAATTTTCTACTTCACTTGTGTTGTCGCCGTTCCCTCTGCTGTGGGCCCCCTATTCTGTTATGTATTGTGGGCTCCGCTGCCGGCGTCGCACTCAACACAATTATCACAATTTTGCTTACTCAGCTTCGTCAGCTGAGAAGCTATAGTTACGCCTCCGCGCCCGCTCCTACTATGCACGGCCCACAACTGTGAACCGGCAGTTACAATAACAGCAACACTAACACAACAACAGCATCATTTGCTACCGTCCTTTTGGATACGATAAGGTCTTAAATAAGCATTGACTTCCTCACTTAGACACTGTGAGCACGCTTCCACACGCTTCTTTTTCGTCATCAAAATAAAGTTTTGTATTTATTTAAACTAACGAAAACTCTTTCGCAATTTGCAGCCGAGTTGGAGAAGATAATCGCCGAGTGCATCATCGAGAGCGAACTGGAAACAGAGACGAAAGTTGTGAGGCGCTTAAAAAACATCTTAGATAAAGAAATACAAGAGATCTCAACGCTAAAGCGTAATGTGTCACGCACACTACAGGAATACACCTCACTGAAACGCAGCCATGAGGTAAGACATCATTCCGCTCCAGACAGCAGATAAATCGTTCACAATCTGCATAACAAATTGTGCTCAGTAAAAAACTACATTTTATATTAATTAAAAAACATGTTCCATTGATACATGATGGAAAGCAGACAAAAATATGAGCAAATGTTGCCAATCAAATTTATTCAAGAATTTTTTTTATTTCTTTGATAGAGATTAAGGTAACGTTAATCAAGTCTAAATTATAGGCAGCTGCTCAAAATTATTTCGAGATAATAATATAGCACTTATCCAAATTGTGGAATGCGTGTTGATTATGTGTAAAGAGTGCACGACTGCAGAGCACTGTAGAGTAAAGCAGTCAAAGTGCGACACTAACAAAACAACAAACAATCATCATATCAATAACAATGAGTATTTATACAACTTCTCAATTGTGTGGAGCGCAGACTTTACTGCACAGTGGTCTAATGTCTCGTTTGGCCTCGAATAGCAAAGTTCTCATATAAATATATATATATATTGTAAATAGAAACTGAATATTGTATACCTTTAGCTATAGGGATATTGGAAGTAGATCTTCCAGGTAATAACGAGAGCTTCTCATTTTAATGAAAAATGATTTCATAATATTTCTTTTCAATTTGATTATATTGACAAATATTAGTGCTTATTCCCTTATGATGGCTCTAAATACTTTGGCTATTTGTTCTCCTCTCTAACTGGCAAACATCCTCTACAATTTGCACAGTTTTTCAATTGACTTTTAGGCACTGTGCACGACCGGATGGCAAGCGCCGGCCAAGAAAGCAATCAATTCTTTATTCTTTTTCTCTCTTTATAATTTCAGTTTATTTCTTTCTTTATCTGACAATAGAATTGTTGTTTGTTGTTGTTGTCATTCGATTCTATACGTTGCTCGGTGTCGCTTGTCTTTATTATATGGACACAGGATTGTTTGACTTCTTAACGGTTCTTGTTCCAATTTCTCTAGTAACTGGCAAGAGTTGTTGGTGGTACAGTAAACTACCTGTTGACGAGCAGCTGCTGCAAAGCTATTTCTAAAAATTCTACTGACAATTAAAAATGCCTAGCCGTAAATCTGCGCATAGTTAATTTTATTTTATTTTATTGAAACAATATTATAAAATTCTATTAAATTTGCAGGCAGGCATTCCACTCTTGGCAGAGTTTACTGTATACCCTTAAAATTTGACGATTACTTGACAGATTTCGTGACGATGTTGTCAAATTTTGTCACTTTTTATACCCTGAATCCATTGAAAATGGAAATTTCAGGGTATAATGTTTTTGTGCAAATGTATGTAACAGGCAGAAGGAGGCGTGCCACACCCCATAAAGTATATATATTCTTGATCAGCTCGACGAGCTGAGTTGAACTAGCCCTGTCCGTCTGTCCGTCCGTCCGTCCGTCCGTCCGTCCGTCCGTCCGTCCGTCCGTCCGTGTAAACACCTGGATTTCTGCAACCACAAAAGCTAGAGACTTCAAATAAAAAGCAAAATGCTCGATAATACCATACGCTGTACGAGTTTATTTTTTTTTTTCGATAACTCATCCCATTCCTTTTTTATCGATAACTATCGAAAATATCGCTTTGTTTTTGAGGTCTGGCGTGCACACCGTTAAAGATAGAATCGTGCACTAAGTTGTGTTTGATTTCTATATTGAATCCGCACATTTTGTCATTTTTGGATTTTTGATGCCACGCCCCTTTCGCCCACAATTCAACAAAAACGATAACTCACGTATATCAAATACTAGAGACTTGAAATTTGGCAAATAGGTACATTTGGATGTCATAATCATTCCCCGAAAATTTCATAAAGAACATAGGTCGAGAAAAAAAGTTATTAAACAATAAAGTTTCCATAGCACAGCCTCTTCTGCAGCCGCAAAACTGCGCAGTAAGCAGATTACGTGCATGCATATGTTTGTGTGTGTGTGTGTGTGTGTGCATGCATGTGTGCATGTGATGTTTACTATTAATGAATAAATGAAGCTCTTAATGATTGGTATTACAGCTCAATGGATTCAGGGTATCTCTTAGTCGAGCAGTCTCGACTAGAGTTTCGTTACTTGTTGCTTTTATTTTTTTGATTTCTTTTGGCATTGCGTTCCTTCTTACATGTCAAGACAACACGACGACTCGACGACACGCTTTATGCCTTATATGGAGAGTCGAGCAAATCAGTCGCCATATAATTGTGGCTGTTGTTGTTGTTGTGGTTGTTGTAGTTGTTGGGGTGCCGTTTTAGGTGTCGGAAGACGTTCATTGACTTTGCCGGACAGCTAAGTGACATCATAATTGAAAATTAAGCCAATGAGCATATGAACAAGTCTCAGGTCTCAATCTATTAATTGTCTGTCCACTCATTTCACATATTTTAGTCCCATTCCTTAGACGCACTACGTGTATATGCTTCATAATCTTATCGAAGCAATTGCGGGCAACCTTTTGGGAGGGCTCTAATTGAGCTCTATATGCGATATATATTCGACACAGTTACATACATCATTTATGGTGTAGCTTGCAAGTGCTAACTGTGGATGTCTGACATGTTTGTAACACAGTCCCGCATACCCACTTTCAACTCTAATGTAGGTCATAAGAGGTTATATATATATAAATGAAAACAAATATATATATAATATCTATTGTGAGTCACACGCTGACTGGCATTGGAATATGCTGTTTGGGCTTGAGTTTATAATTAGATGGTAGATGCCATTGTTAGCTCATTCCCCGTTGCAGATTGATTGACAGCAACATAGTGAAATAGGGAGAGCTTAAGAGAGATAGACCCCAAGAGAACGGCTAATTTGTCACGACTTTTCTTATTTTTAGCAAACTTACGAAGTTCACTCATTGATGAACAGTAGAGGGAGCAAAGTGTAAATAGCGATATGAATTGTATAAAAAAAAAAAAGATTATGCGTCTGATTAAATACTCTTTACACAGCTTATAAATCATTTTCATATATAAAAAAATTGTAGTGTAATATAGAAGGGTATATTTCTTTGGTGTATATATGGATATTTATTATTAATATCGCTTTAATGTTTATATTCGTATGAACTCTCCAACAGTAGTTAATTATTAAATATATATATATTATGTAGACCTACGCTACTTAGAGCGTTATCCATGTATACGAAGATTAATTTAACATCTTAGGCCAGAAGTCCCTTCAAATATTCGTAGAGCAAAGTCTCTTCTCATAAACATTGTAAGCTTCTCTATTTACGATTTGCTTATCAATTGCTTTAGACTTTAATCTCACTTGCAAATAGCCCAGTTATGAGTCACAGCTCGAGTGATGTGTCAATTACCTGCAAATATCGGTCAAATTGCACAAGCCCATTAAGTGTACGGTATTTAACTTGTAAAAGTTTCCATTGGCGCGTAAAACAAAGAAATTTATTCGAACAGGGTCTATTTATAGGGTACACTTAATGGGCCGCTAGTTGAGAGTGCAACAAACATAACAACAGCATCAGATACAGACACTTGTCGCGCAACAGATGCCAGTTGTAGGTGGGTAAACACTACAGCAGGGGTATTCAGTGTGGAGAAGCGTGTGAAAATGACGTGAAGCACAAACAGAAGAGAGACAAGTGACAGATTTCTTATCGCTGGAATGTTTGACTAAACTGATGAACGCCTCATTTTTCATTTTCAGGCTGCCATACGATTGGATGAGCCCGCGGCCAAGGTGAATCACATTAAGAGTCAGCAGGAAGAGTGTGAAGTGAAGCTGGAAAAGGAGCGTGATGCATGGGCGGCACAGATGCTGGAGCTAATTGCCAAAGAGGATGAGATTGTTAACTGCATTCGGGAGTATGTGCTCAACCAAAGAAACTATCATGAGCGTGCGCTGCAGCATGTCAATGCATCGCTGTCGCGCATCCAGGACACCATACAGGGCACTGAGAAGTCGCGATTTGGCACCTCGCTCAAGGAACATTTGCAGTCGACGCATCGCGAGATCTCCTACATTGTGGAGCTCTGCTGTTGCTGCCTGCTGGAGCATGGCCTTGAAGAAGAGGGCCTGCTGCGTGTGGGCTGTGCCAGCACCAAGCTAAGGCGCATGAAACATGCGCTGGAGGCGCAGCATGTGAAGACACCCCTGCCGTTGGAGTATCAGGATCCGCATGTCATCGGCTCCATACTGAAGCTGTATCTGCGCGAACTGCCCGAGCCGTTGCTCACCTATGGCTTATACAAGGACTTTATACGCATTGCGGAGCGGCACACCGAGACTGAGCGCAAGACGGAGATTAAGGCTATTTTGGGCAAGTTGCCTAAGGAGAACTATGCCAATCTGCGGTACCTCACACGCTTTCTGGCCCTGATGCAACAGCGGGCCGTGCACAACAAAATGAGCTCTCAGAATTTGGCCATTGTCATGTCACCGAACATGCTCTGGCCGCGCGTCGACAAGAGCAGCAACGCAGCTGCCGACTATATTGGCCAAGTGAACAGCTCCTCTGCCGCTAACATCATTGTGGAGCTCTTGATCAGTCAATGGGATTACTTTTTTGATGGCGACGTCGAGTTCTATGTGACGTTGCAGCGGCAAAAGCTTTTTGTCGAAGGCAAAGCCAAATCGAATTCCTCTAATGAAAATTTGGATAAGCATGAAAATGGTAAGTATTGAGGATTTTTGAAGTTTTAAGCATCTAAATAAATCTTTATCGTGCCTCTTAGAAGTCATGGAGAGTCCGCGCTATGGTACACTGCGTCGTCAGAAGGCCAATGCTCCCTCGCCTCCCACTAAAATTGAGTCGAACAGTAATGGCGTTGGTTCCAATCATCGGCCGCATGCTAAGGAGCTCTTCCCGCAGCAGGATGACAAGCCGGAGAAGCAGGAGAAACAAGAGAAGCCGGCAAAGCCTCCGCTGCCGAATCTGCCGTCATTCCAGCAGCCTGCTACAGTCAACCAGCCAACGCACACTCAGCTGGAAGCAATGGCGCCGCCACCATTGACGCCCGCCAAGCCGGTTCCCATGACGCGTACACAGTTCTTTGGTTTGGACAATCTGCCTTCGCCCACAGCAGATCGCAGGAGCATCGATAGCATTGGCAGCTTTCGTTTAAAGCCTGATTTGCCACAAAAGCCGCAACTGCCCAAGCGGCCTGTAGCATTGGGAGGTCTGGGGAGCGGAGGCGGTGGTGGTTTAAAATACGAAAGTAAAAGCGATGATGAGGTAATAACGCCCACGCAGGCAATAATTGACAATGGCAATGTACGCTTCACCACAGAGAAGTTCATAGAGAAGCTACGGCACGAAAATTGTGATACAAATGGCATGCGGGACGACGCAGCAACTGGAACAACAACAAACACAACAGCAACAACAACTATGACTGGTTCAACAGGCACAGAACACAATCATAATCATGAGCATCAGCAGTCAACAGGAGAGAAGGAGCATCACAATTTGCCTACCACACCCATATCGCCCAATTCATTTCAAACGCCCAAAAGGCCAACGGTGCCAGCGCCGCCGCCGCCAACAATACGCAAGCAGTCGGAATAGTTTAGTCAATAGCTAATCCTTAGTTAACCGGTGGCGCTTTCTATATGTTAACCGTAAGACTTGAACGCACAGTAATATAGTTTAAAATCAAACAAAAGCCTTTCAATAAGTTGCATTAAATTATATAACTATATATACATATGATAGCGTGAAAGCAACTTAATATTCTGTATTCAGCATTTGTATTCTTTGCAATTTAAACGATATGTGTTTTATTTTAGCCATATGTGAAAAGATATACATTTATATATATGAAAGATATATTATGTATTAGTCTATAGTAGGCATTCATGAATTAACTCAATTTTTGTCGAAATTTACGCAATTTTTTAATTATTATTGTTATCCTTATTTAAAAGGTTGTGATACACAGAAAAAGAAGAGAGAAAAAAAAACAACAACAAGAATGTTTGAGTTTCCTTAATTTTACTTTGCTCTGTTCCCTACTTTCAGAAAGACAATTGCAAGTGTGATTTAAAATTTGAAAAATTTGTTGCCTTCGTTTTTAAATTTGTTACGCTTTGTACTAACCAAAATAGAGCTTTCTTCGAAATTCTTCGACAAGAAGATTATGAGGCAACGCCCGAGCGTTTTTCTATGTACATAGTATTTATATTTTATTAAAAGTCTTATCAATTTTAATTTGATGTACCCTGTATTTTTGCTTTATTAATTTGTAATGCGACTATTAATATTATTTTTTATCTATATTAAACCGATGTATGAATATTTGTTGTGTATATAAAATATACATTAAAAGTCATTTATGATTTCAAAAAGAATTTTTTATATAATTTTTTTCTTTTGCATATTTATAATGGACGTGAATTAATTTAAGTGCAAGTTGCAATCGTGAATATAATAAATAGATTTAAGTGTTTATTCAGGGCAGAAAGTTATTAAATATAATTCAATGAAAATGTGAATTATATGTGTATTAAAAAAATCAAAAATTGTATGATCTTAAGCTAGTTGATTACACTTGAGTATATATCGCTTTATATTGCTAACTTAATACAGATATTATGAACAGTTCGCTGTAGCGATCTACAGAATCGTGTTTATATAATTGCTATACTGATTTTTGACTCGCTTCGGGTATAAACTATATCTTATTCTAACTCTATGACGTTCACTTCTTTCTTGAACTATTTTTTTTTTATAAAATCTTTTTTAACTATTTTGTTTTTATTTTTCTAGTTCTTTTATAAGCTGAACTAGTTAAGAACCAGGCACAACTAAACATAAGCTATAGACTCAAAAAAGTTTCATAATATTTCCATTTCTTAATAATCAAACAAGCTGATGGATAAATCGTAATATTTGTGCCATAATTGAATTGAATACCTGATTGAACATCTTTAAGAAAAAAATATAATTAAATAAATCCAAGAATTTTCAACTAACATCATAAATCATATCTACACACTAAAACGAAAAAGAAAAAACAAATTATATAAACACGAAAGTGTGTATGAATTATGAAATTAATATGAAAGTCAGACCAAGATAAAATACGTCTAAGGAACATCATATTTACCACATATATAAAAATATATACATATAGAATTTATAGCTGAAAAGTCAGATAATGTTGAAAAATTTGGAAATATATATTCTGCTACAATTTAAATAAAAAATGCTCGAAACATTTGCGGCACAAGCGGTTGTTGTATTCCTTAGAAAATTATCAGACACAAATTACACACAATATAATCTATATAAGTAAATAATAATAGTTCCATCTGATATCGTATATAAAACTAGCTTATGGAATTGTCTGCAGCAGTGCAAAGATCAGGCAGACCATAGACGCCGGTGATGTAGAGGAAATAGATTAGCTTTTGGGATTGTTCCACATCTGGTTTGATATAACTTTTTGCAAAGATCGGGACTGTCTGCTTTGTCGTTGACTGTTCTTTAGTTTCCAGCTCACGCACATAGTCCATAAAATTATCCACATTTAGTGGCTTCTCCTCGACGGCCTTTGGCTCGTTTACTGTTTGAAGTTTTCGTTGGAATTCACTGCGATAATAATCATTAATCATGGACATCATGCTCTTCGAATACCTGTCAATCAGATAATGTATGAAACATATGTAAATTATAAGTACTCCAGAGCCTTACCAATAGATAATGCCTATTAGCAATATGCCCTGCATGAATGGGCCCACCATCGTGACTGCTAAATAGGTTAACTCAGGTATTTCTTTAGGTCTATTGTTTCTGTTGCTGCTCACGGAAGCTTTCCCACCATTGGTTTAGCATAAAGAACTGTTCCTTAATATTTGGCCAGGCCATGGTCACAATCAACATCACCGTATTGGCAAAAACAAACAGTTTCATCATCTCAAATGCTGGTAAGGAAGAGCAAAAGGCTTAGAAGCCATACTATAATAAATAGTTCGTTCTTACAGACCCTCCGGCGTGCGCAGATAGTCCCCAAAGCCAGAGTTTAAATCCTTATCATCCTCACTTTTTTGCTCAGGCTGCTGCTGCTGCTGGTCCTTGCTCTGCTTGTCCTTGCCCTCGGCCTTGTCCTTGCTGTGGCCGTGTCCTCTGCCGTGTGCACTATGCTTGTGCCTGCCGTAGCCCGTTGATGAATTGGCAAAGGCCGATTTCTTCGATTTCATTGCATCCAGTGGGAGCCGAGTTAACAGCTGCTTCTGCTGCTGCTACACCTGGTCGTGAGCCACCACGGTGCACGTCCTAACGCTGCCAAAGCTGTGCCAACAATGACATGTCGCCACAATTTGTGACCAATTGCCGAGTCTCTGCGCAATTTTATGGTTTCGTTTTTATTGATTTGCACTTCTTACTGTTAGTCGCACACGGCACACGGCACACGGCATTCCCAGGGGGCGAGCAGGTGAGTTGACGAGCTGGTACAAGTAGCCAGTAGAGCAATGCGCTTAAAATATCTATGCCTATTATATTTGCTAGTGCGAATCGAAGAGCGCATAGAGGGCACCTGATTGAGTGCCCGACTGTGTTAACTAGCTTCTGAATAGATCTATTTAGGTTATATACATATTAAGCTAGTATTTGTCAAATATAATTTAAATTTAATTTGCAACATTTTCAACTTATAATAACAATGGGGAAATATTGATTTAAAATATTTAATATCTAAGTATAATATTTAGAATATTTTACTTTGGTATTCTGAGATTTGTCTAGTCAATTAAATCATGCAATTATTATAAAATTGTTTACAAATTATATTGACTTAATAAAGTAATGGAGATCGACATAAGTTTAAATTTTCCTAAAATTGTATAATAAATTAATTACTTATTATAAATTTATTTTCTTGAAAAGATTAGCCAACAGATCTGTCAAGTGAAATACTAAATTCAAATATTTATATTTTTTCTATGCAATATTTTTATTAAGCTATAAACTAATTTGAAGATCTAATTTTCATAAAAGCTCAGCATAATTGAGCTACTAATTTAACCTGTCTTTTGAAGACATCGAAAATAATTCTAAATACAATATTTAACTACCAGTTAAAGGTAACTTAATTATCATGAATTATAGGTGAGTGCTGTAGCAGTCATATTCCTTATGGTGCTCTTTTTGTTCACTCTTCTGCCCAGCTTGGGGCGTACACAAGCAGCAGGTGCAAAAGCCGCCCAGTATAACGAGCACACAGAAGGTGGACAGAGAGAGGGCAATGTTGAGCTGCTTGAGCAACGTCAGAAACGAGGCGGAGAGCAGCCAGACGCGCGCCCAAGTGACCACCGAGAAGGTAAATGGAGCACGCTTCTCCGCCGGCAAAGACTCGCCCATGCAGGCAATGAGCAGGGACTGAGCGCAGGAGACGCCCACCTTGGGCAGAACGGTAAAGCACATCCACAGCAGAGTCTCATAGTGTTGTGACACTGAAAGCGCAAATGTATAAATCATTTTTGGAACGGCCAAGTATGCGTATGACACTTACTCTCCACGTCGTGCATGAACCAGCACAGACAGCCAACGAAGCCGCCCACAACACAAAAGCCACCCGCCCACTGCCACTTGTGGGCGTTGTGCTTGTGGCATAGGTAGACGGCGAGCAGGCAGCCAAGAATCTCTGCCAGGCCACTCAGCAGAGTATTGGCCGTCAGATAGTCGCGACCGAAGGTGCGTATGTTTAGCAGCAGCCCAATGTGACTGATGAGAAAGGTGGCCAGAGCCATGTGTGTGGCCAGCATGTGAAGCTTGGCACGCGGATGGCCATGCCACAGCTCCAACCAGCGAGCGGCTGGTGGCTGCGAGCGTAGCTCTTCGCCCAGCAGTTCCAGCTGCAGGTAGAGATCATCAGGAAGCTTGGAGCAGCGCTCATTAATGCGAGCTGCCTGCAGCAATAGCTGTTGCACTTGCTCCACAGCGGCCGTCGGCTCTGCACGCTGCAGCAGCCAACGTGGCGACTCCGGCAGCCAGGGTAGCAGCAGCACAATGCCAAAGGGCAGCGAGGTGATGCCCACATATACCTGCCGCCAGCTCTGAGCAAAGGCAGCAATGGCGGGCAGCAATATGATGCCAAGCGACCAGAAGGCGTCATAGAGCAGAAGCACGCCCTTCCTGTACTTGCCCGCCGTAATATCACAAACTGGAACGGACAAGAGAAACAAATACGTCAATGAGCTGTCGAGGTTTCAGGATAGACAACTCAAGGGATCTGCAACGCACATATAACTTGTCCGGCTGTCATCATGAAGCAGCAGCAGACTCCGGATAGGCAGCGGAAGGAGCAATGCAAGCTGAAATCATTGACCAGACCAGTGGCCGTGCCACAGCAGAGTAGACCCCAGATGCCCACGATGTATACGCGGCGTGGACTGAGCACGCGCATCAGACGAGCGGCCACCACGCCGCCGACGAACATGCCAAAGAGATGCCAATACTGGGACCAGGCCACAAAGATGTCGCACAGGCAGACCAAATTGAATTCCATGATTAGTGAGCGAAAGGCGTGGGCATAGTTGAATTGCAGGCACTGGCGCATCGCATAGTTGGACTCTCCATATGCGACCAGGACATAGCACTGATCCTGCGAGACAGTCGTGTTCTCGGCGCCGCCATAGGCACTCGTGTCACACCAATATTCCTCGTTGGGGTAAAGCTCGGGAGCTGTAAATATGATGAGAGCCATAAACCAGGCCGCTGGCAGTTTGCACAAAAAGATGATCAGCACGGAGCGTAGCTGCCAAATGCCAAATTCACCCAGCACATGTGAGATGACATCTGAAGCTGAAGCCTCTGGCAACTCTTCCTGCTGCTGCTGCTGCTCCGCATCCTGACCGCTGTATATATAGTTCAAGCGGGCATGTGCCTCTGGCGTGGGCGTTGGACGACGCACTTTCCACTTGGTCTCAGTGGGATGGCAGCTGTTGTGCATTCTCACATGTATAGAATCGAGTAACCACGTCTTACGGGCTTCGAACCTCCAGCATAACTGCGACTACGCTCAAGCTTAGCGCCGCCATCAGACAGTCTCAACAATTGCGGAACAGGGCCCACAGCTGGTGCTAGGCGACGACATCGTCGCTAATCAAATTGTCACTGACAGATGTCCGACGATTGCAAATATTGAAGTCGGCCTAAACGATTATGTCAATAGGAGATTCTATTTTGTATTTTTCTTCGGTAAGATTTTCCATTGTGGCTAATAAGTAAAGCGCATACAAACTCTTGACAGGCACTCATTAGCACCTAATGAACAGATCAAATTCACATGACGTCCTTTGACTAAAATTCAACGTGCGAAGTGGAATGTATGCAACAACCAGGCAACGCGTTGATCACGTCTTGTTATCCATTAAGGATATATACATTTATATAAATATAAATATGAAAGACTCTAAAGTTCATAAGTGAAGAATTTAATTAGTGTATATTTAAGGATAACATATAAATAACGCTTAAATTATTATTGTTGAAGGCAGCGCAAAAGTTATTTACCATGCTCGTCACATTTAGTCAAGACTCAAACCCACTATAATATACCGCGCCATCTATTGGCTTAGCAGATGCGTAAGAGCTAATTGGAGCTCAGTAACAGTTTTTAATCTGAATTTAAATTGTGAAATTAATATTAACAATTGTGAAATCAAATAAGAAACTTAAAGTAGATCAGTTATTATATTAAAAATATTATTGACTAAAACATTTTAATATGTTTATTAATGCTTCAAGTTAAGTAAGTTTGGAAAAGTTTTGTAAAGTAAAATACAAAATTAAATTAAATAAATTATTTATATAATTAATATATCTACGTATCTTATGGGACGATCATTTTAAGTTAAATCAAAACTAGGTTAAGATAAGAATTGATTAGTGAGCTTAACTTGGGTGATCTTTGAGAGCTTATCTCAAAGAAGCGACCACGCTGTGGACCATTCAAAATGAAACTTATGTAAGCCTCGGCTAAAAAGTTACGTGAGTGTTGCTTGCGATGCAAAATTGAAGCCAATCGAAGTCGAAACTTCGTTTAAGAGTTTGCGAAAAACTTGTTTTCGTAGGACTGCCAGTTGGTGCAAAGCTTTTCACTTTCATTGCAGCAGCAACAATTAGCGAAGCTGATCAAACGCAGTTGCAACCGGAGAGAGCAACGGCAATGGCAATGGCAACATTAACAGCAAACAGTCGCAGTCGCGCCACCAGAGTGGCCACAACGGAATGGATATCTACAAAGACGCAGTCGTCTTCATAACGGGCAAGTGTGGACACTTGAATTATTTAGTCATGTGCCGTTTCTATTTGCCCAAGTCACGTCTACGCTACGATAGGTGCCACTGGCTTCGTGGGCAAGGCACTGCTGGAGAAGCTGCTCTGGAGTTTTCCCCAAATCAAACGCATCTACATGCTCATCCGCTCTAAAGCTGGTGTCTCGCCCGAGCAGCGCTTCCAGCATTTCCTGCAGAATGCAATTTTCCAGCGCTTGCGCGCCTCGTTTCCAGAGCGCCTCAAGAAAATCACATTTTTTGCGGGCAACATCGAGGATGATTATTTTGGTAAAACACAAGTGGCCCGAGTGAAAATATTGAAAGAAAGAAAAACTGCCTTAAAAGCTTTGCTGTTTTCTTTTTAATTTCAACAGGTTTGAATCCGCGCGACAGAGACGAGCTTTGCGCCGAGGTTAATATTATATTTCACAGCGCCGCGACAGTAAGTTCCAGTTCGATATAGTCTTTTCGTATACCTATGTCTATATATGTTTTCTGTATTTATTATATCTTTTCTCGCAGGTGCGTTTCAATGAGTGCCTCAACGTGGCAGCCCGCGCCAACTCCCTGGCCACCTACAATTTGCTGGAGATGTGCACACAAATGAGCCAACTGCAGGTAGGTGGCCTAAAATTCTTAGAGGCTTAAATGAGAAAGATGAATATTGAATCTTATAAGTGTTTTTCAAGTTTAAAGTTTATTTTTGTCTGTTCCCTAAAAATCGTCTAATTTTTTACAATCGATTTCAGCCTAACTTTAATATGATTTAAAAGATCTTAGCTTATTTTGACACACAATCAATTTATTTAATTAATTTTTATAGTTTATATTTTTATTTAGTATTATAGTATTTATATTTATTTATGTTTATTTATATTTGTTTATATTCATTCATATTTATTTATATTCATTTATATTTATTTATATTCAATCATATTTATTTATATTCATTCATATTTATTTATATTTCTCTTCTTTATTTTTTCTTTATTAAATTCTATTTATTTTTATTTATTTATATTTATTTATGTTTATCTAAATTTATTTTTATTCAATTTTGCAGCGTTTTCTTTACGTTTCCACTGCATACTGCAATCCGGGCCGCAAATATGTGGACGAGTGCATTTATGCCACAATGCCGCCTGTGGATTGGCGGCAGTTTCTTGGTGCCGTCAAAAAAATACCCGCGGAGTATCTGAATCGGCTGGCCGACTACATAAAGGGGCCGCACGTGAACACGTACACGTTTACCAAGTCCATAGCTGAGCAGATTGTCAACTCGTACAGGCACCTCATACCCATTGTCATAGTGCGACCCTCGATTGTGACGGCTGCCTATCGGGAGCCATATCCGGGCTGGATCGACAACATACAGGCGATCAGTGGCATCATGATGGAGATTGGCAAGGGGGGCATTAGCAGCATTTTGGGGGATAAGAATCTGATTTGTGATATTATCCCAGTGGATTTTGTGGTCAATGCGATGATCATGATGGTGCACAAGGCGGAGCTGGGCAGGTGAGTAGATTGAAGGGAGTTCTTGGAGATCCTCAAAGACTAATTTAAGCTTTTGCACTGGCAGCATCAGCATTTGCAATGCCACCTCAGGCGCAACGAATCCCATTAGCTGGCAGCGATTGGGCGAACTGACCATGAAGTGGTCCCGCATATATCCCACCAAGCGCATGATAATGTTTCCAAACTTCAAATATCGTCGCGGCGCCTTGAGGCACGAGCTGGCCGTGTGGATGCTGCACTTTGTGCCCGCTCTGCTGATGGATCTGCGCACTTTGGTGCTGGGCTCCAAGCAGCGCTATGTCACACCCATAGCCAAAAAGTTTAGGCAGGCCTGTCTGGCGGGTAACTAATATAATAAATATATAAATATAAAGATCATTCCAAAATATCTCTGCTCGCTTCCAGGCAGTTTCTTTTCGTTGAATGAATGGATTTTTAAGAATCGCAGTCGATTCTATTTTAAGCAGCTGATCGAAAACGGCACCTTTGCCGACCTCTATTGGAATTTGGACGAGCTTGACTATGACGACTATGTCAGACGTCACATGATAGGCATTAATAAATATCTACATCGGGAAAAGTTCACGGTGGATGCCAACAAGATGCAGGTGACCAGGTGAGTTTCATGTGCTGCCTGCGGCGGAGATGGCATTGCAGAATCTATTTCCGTTTCATTGCAGAATCTATTGGCTCTGGGTATTTGCGCATCTCTGCTTCTACATGCTGCTGGTATATATAATGCTCTAATCAACCAACAAATAAAGTCTCTCGCTCTTAACTAATCACAGAGAATCGAGTTTTATTTAAGCTTAATCCATAAAATAAAGAGAAATCATGTGGAGTGGAAATAGGCCTTAGGTAGAGCTTTATAAGCGCGTATTGTGCACATCCGACTCGATGGTCCAAACGGCCGCATTCAAGGGCGACTGCTCCTTCTTGTCCAGCTGCTCTTCTTGTTCCAGCTGCGGCACCACTGGCGCTGTGCTGATGCGCGGCGTCAGCAGCAGACAGGTGCAGATGCCGCCGAGAATGCTGAAGATGCAGTAGGAGGTCAGCGACAGCGCCGTATCGATTCGCTTGAGCACATTGAAGAAGGGCGCGGAGAGCAGCCAGACACGTGCCCAGGTGACCACCGAGAAGACGAACAGCTGTTTCTTGTTCGCCGGCACCAGCTCGTTCATGCACGCCAAGAGCATGGATTGGGCACACGACACAGCTGCTTTGGGTATCGTCGCGATGATCATCCATAGCGACACCTTCAGCTCAGCGTCCACTGTTGAGAATGGAGAAGAATTAACTTAGGAGAGGGAGCGCTATTTAATGCAGCACTCACTGGAGTCGGCGCCCGTAAACAGCCAGCCCATGCAGCCCAGCATGCCAGCGAGTATATTGAAGGTGCCAGCGCATTGCCATTTCCATTTGTTGTGCTTCAGCGTAAAGTGCAGAGCCAAGAAGCAGCCAATGATCTCCGAGAAACCTACAGACAAAACGTCAATAAAAATGCGGAGCTTGAGTTTGATGCCATTGGCAGTCTTACCCATGGCTATGGTGTTGGGCACCAGATAGTCGCGGCCAAAGGATCTTATGTTCAGCAGCATGCCCATGAAGTTGATGACGAAGAATGCCAATGCCAGGTGGGCAGCGACCATGTGCGTCTTGGCCCGTTTGCCCTGCCAGAGCTGTGTCCAGGGTGCGGGCGCCGGCGCTGTCTTCAGCGTTTCGCTTAGCTGCTCCAGCTGTTGCCGGAAATTTGGTGGTATTTTAAAGCAGCGATCGTTTATCTCAGCGCCTTCGCGCACTATCTGCTCCACATTATCGATTGAGTGGCGATCCACGGCGTGGCGCAGCAGCCAACGCGGCGAATCGGGTGTCCAGTACAGCAGGACGATCAGCATTACGGTGGGAAATGTTATGCCCACGTAGATGAGGGACCAGCTGTTGAAGAAGGACGACAGCGTGGGCAGCAGGATGACGCCAATGGACCAGAATGTATCATAGAGTATAATGGCGCCAATACGATGCATGCCAGCCGTAATGTCCGCAACTGTAGGTAGGTGAGAGGAGGATGAGTAAATTGATGAGGGAATTTGTAAAAGAATAGAGTAATTAAAAGTAACAAGTAACTAAACTCTAGTCGAGACTGCTCGACTAAGAGATACCCTGAATCCATTGAGCTGTAATACCAATCATAAAAAGTTTCATTTATTCATTAATAGTAACCAACACATGCACACACACACACACACAAACATATACATGCACGTAATATGCTCACTGCGCAGTATTGCGGCTGCAGAAGAGGCTGTGCTATGCAAACTTTATTGTTTAATAACTTTTTTTCTAGACCTATGTTCTTAATGAAATTTTCGGGGAATGATTATGACATCTAAATGTACCTATGTGCCAAATTTCAAGTCTCTAGTATTTGATATACGTGAGTTATCGTTTTTGTTGAATTGTGGGCGGAAGGGGCGTGGCATCAAAAATCCAAAAATGACAAAATGTGCGGATTCAATATAGCAACCAAACACAACTTAGTGCACGATTCTATCTTTAACGGTGTGCACGCCAGACCTCAAAAACAAAGCGATATTTTCGATAGTTATCGATAAAAAAGAAATGGGACGAGTTATCGAAAAAAAAAAATAAACTCGTACAGCGTATGGTATTATCGAGCATTTTGCTTTTTATTTGAAGTCTCTAGCTTTTGTGGTTGCAGAAATCCAGGTGTTTACACGGACGGACGGACGGACGGACGGACGGACGGACGGACGGACGGACAGACGGACAGGGCTAGTTCAACTCAGCTCGTCGAGCTGATCAAGAATATATATACTTTATGGGGTGTGGCACGCCTCCTTCTGCCTGTTACATACATTTGCACAAAAACATTATACCCTGAAATTTCCATTTTCAATGGATTCAGGGTATAAAAAGTAAAGGTAAATTTTAAACTAAATTCTAAATTCTTGAAAAGTGAAGGATATTTTTAATGTGCTTAAAACACCTTAGATAAACGTGGGAATTTAATGGAGAAGGGAAATTCAATTAAAATTCCCATTTAAGCTTCTTGAATTCATTAGCAATCGAATTCAGTAAATTAAATCGAGTAAAATAAATCATTGTGATCAAGTGTGAAAGACACTCAGCTTGTGCAAATTATAGCTGTATAGTGGGAACGGGCATTTCACTTACATATCGCCTGTCCAGCGGTAAACATAATGGCACAGCAGACGGCCGAAAGGCAGCGGAATGCGCAGTGCAGGCTAAAGTCTCGCGCATAGCCAGTGACAACGCCGCACAGAATTTGGGCAACGGCACCCACACAGTAGGTGCTCCGCGGACTGATGCCCAGCATCATCTTGGTGCCCATGACGCCGCCAACGAGCACGCCAAACAGATGCCAATACTGAGTCCAGGCGATGAAGATGTCACGCAGGCAGACCAGATTGAATTGCATAATCAGCGAGTCGAATCTGGAGACGTAGCTGAAGTGCTCGCACTCGGTGCGAGTACCCGTGCTATCGTCCAGCACGTAGCACTGGTTATCGGAGATGCTGTAATTGGAGCTGGAGCTGGAGCTGGAGCTGCTGTTCAGGTAGCTAGTGTCGCAGCTGAATTCCGTGCGTGGATACAGCTCTGGCGCTGTGAAAATGATGCAGGCCATGAACCACGCGGCGGGTATTTTGCACAGAAAGATGATGAGTATGGTGCGCAGCTGCCAGATGCCAAAGTTGCCAACCACATCGGTAATGATGTCACCGCCGGCAGCTGCAGCTGGAGCGGCGGGTATTCGAGGATTTTCATCCTTTGGGCTGGCGTGTGAGATGTGTCGGTGCGACAGCTGCGGACTGGGCATGGGCGAGCGACCGCCGACAGTCTGAATTGTGGATGCCTGATTGACCATTTCCGCGCAGCTCAGTTCGGTCTAGCACATTTTCCGCTTTGACCACGTCCACGGGAGCTCTGTGAATGTCAAATCGAATGGCGACCATCAGTTTTCCATCAGTTGCTGTGCGTGACACATTGTTTTCAATTATTTATTTTATTTATGGATAAATATTAACATACGATACACTATAAAAACATTTGTACAGCCCGCCCCCAAACCAAGCAGCGCTCAATTGAAATCAATTGAAAGCGGTTACAGCTGAAATCAGTTGCCTTTCCACGACTGCCGGCATTGAATAACATGCCAAATTCATCAAATGCTTCAGCCTCGAAATTTGATCCCTTCAAGCGGCAAATTTGTGCATTTACTCGACTTCGATAGAATAAAAATTAAATTATATATATACCAAATATTTGAAAAGTTCAAAAATAAAAATTAATAAAATAATATTGCTTCATTTAAATAAAAACTTTAAAAAGCTTTGCTTATATCAATCCGTAATATTTTAGCGTTTAGCTGGATCTACCGCTTTCTGAAAAAGCTTAGCAACCTTTGCTTGATTTACTCCATTTTAATTTTATTATTTTATTTTGTATTTCTTTGGATTTCTTATCAAAATGTAAAAAAAAAATAATAAAACAAAAACGACTTTATCGCGATTTTTATTGTTATCTGTATCATAAGGTTTATCTGCGGCATATATATGTCAAATATAAACCAGATACGATGTGATCCAATGGGTCCTACCAACTAAGAAGTCTGTTGGGTTAACTAAAATCGTATATATATATACTCTTGATATTTGTTCGCTAATAGAGATAGACCCTTTGCTTGATGTCTACGTAAATTCACCAATTTACAAGTATTGTCTTTTCGGAGGTGCTAATTCCGACGATGATCCAAGAGCAGAAGTGGCCCATAGTCAAGTGGAGCACATGCCCTCGTGGCTCAGACATCTGTCAGCTGTCGCCGTTGGGCGTGCAAATATTTTAATTTCGAATTCAAGCGTTAGTGTTAATTGCAGTGGGCAATCGGCGACGGCTATACAAAACTGGTTCCCCAATATTTCATATATGAATTTTCTATATAAATTCCAATTGGCACTTTTCTACCCAGCCATCGACGGTCGAGAAAATGGGGCGTGCGGCAGGGGTTTTTCTTTAGTTGAATTACTCGTTGTGCAAATGCAAATTAATTAATACCGATCTAAAGGGGGACTGACTGTCAGGTGGATTGGGTTGCAATTTATTATTGCTTTGTTGAATATTTAATCTTAAATTAATTAGCTGAGTGGATTCAAGTTTTTAATTTCCTTAAGTGGAGCAAGGCATATAGGGAACTAAAAAAATGCTAAAGCCAATGCAAATGCTATTGAAAAACTAGATAACATATAATATAAAAAAAAATGTAGGAATGAAGCTCTTATATTAATATTTGAACTAGTTGCTTTAATTTATTATTTATTATTTTATTTTATGTTATGAAAAAAAAAAAAAACTGATAATTAAATTTATATATCATTTGAAGATTATTTCATATTTTTTATTATGAAATTAAAACTATCTGTCGGATATAAATATTTAAATATTATATAGAAAAATGTATAAGAAAATATTCCAGTTAGTTATGTAATATTAGATAGATCTTTAAATGAGTTGAAGGTTTTCCTTTTTTTTTTAGAATATTTGTTTAAGTTATTTGCATATTTTACTATCGTAGCTCACTTTTTATTCAAACTTATGTCAATTAACACCAAGACTTTGTCAATTTATATATATCACTAAATTCTCAACAGCTTTATATGGCAGTCACTTGTGTTTGTATACAAATTAATAACAACTTATTGAACGCGAATAAACAATTTTGTATGTTCAATCGGATCGTTTATAAATTGTTCTTTAATTTGTGCGTTGCCCGTTTTATTTTTTTGAGTCGCGCGAACGTCTCAGTCGTTTGACAAACGGAATCGAACTGAAGCAAGTGCCACACGAGTCGCCATATCGAAGACGTCGTCAATGTCGGCCCGATTGTCACAGCCCCAATCGGCGCGTTAATTTTCTTAATGAATTTGTGCAAATAATTAAATGGCTGGGTATACCTTAACTGAAACACTTCCGTTTAAACTGGGCGTATCAGTTGTCTTCTAGGCTGCAAGCAGCCCTCCTGTTGTAACAGGATTTAATAACAAGTTATGTATTGTCTAAGCGTCTCCATAATTTCCGCACTTAATCCATAAATTCTAGTTTCATTATTAATGCACTTGACACGATTACTATTGCTGTCTTGTCCGCTTATCTATAGTCAATGGATCAGAAGGCGGCTATTGCATCTGCCACTCTACTATAGCTAGTTGATAAAAGCACTTTTCTAATTGCATTGCTATCTACTGCTATGGCGGGTTTTCTATTTTAATCTTTATGGTAGGTACCTGCCGCAATTAGCAATTGTTTAAGCCAAATGACACAGTCGCGTTTATTTTCGATTTGCTGACATAGAATATTCTTTTCTTTCTTTATAAATAAGTCCTACTTTTCGAATAGTTGTATAAATAAACAATAAAAATTGGCTAAAAAAACTGCTGAATATGCAAAAAAATTCACAAAAATGGAGCAAAAAAATGCCAGCTTAGTAAAGAAATTGTCAGGTTTTTATATGGTATAAGAAATATGAAAAGAATGGTGAACAAATATTTTTTAAAAAATATTTTAATTTTACATATATAATATTTTTTTATTATTTAATTAATAATTAATTTTTAGTAATTTATGGCTTAGATATAAAAAAATAATGGTTTGAAAATAGTTTTTGATCCATAATATATTTATTCTTGATATAACTGAATTTTATTTATATTAATAAATTTCATAGTTGTATATTTTTCACTTAAATTAAGGTCATCCTACTCTAATATTTTTTGCCAGTAAAATGTAACCAAGTAATAAATCCTAAATAATCAGAGATATATATTAAATAATACAGAAAATATGATATTTGTTTAATATTTAAATACTTTAATATTAACGTAAATATTTTCTTACTCATTAAAGCAATTGCTTTAAGACTTCAAAACTTGTTCAATATTAAAAACAACTTTAAATAATTATTATATCAAATTAATTATTATGAGTATCTACTTTTTAACTGGTCAATAATATATATATGTTATGATTCAATAACGACAATAGATCAAGATGCACTTAACTGTTGTTTACTAAGTTATTTAAAACATTGCCTATCTTCGTTTGCAAAGACAACTGTTGAGAATTCGATTATCACGATATTTGATTAGTTTATAATACTAATTGACTTCATATATCGCACATTAGTTTAATAATAATGAAATATAATGAAAGTAACTCTCCTTAATTTAATTATCATTGAATTGACGCAATATTCGATGCATAGCTAGACAGACAGAAAACCGCAATTTCAATCCACTGACCCGAATGAAATGTGTGTGAGAAGCTCGTGTAAAGGGGGCGCTTGAATATATTTATTGCTAAATAAATATAAGTATATATCTATATCTATTGTATAGAATCTAAAACTTATGTGCGTATTATATTTTATGGCATAAATTATTGTTATGGAACATTTTGCATGCTTTTAGGCGTTGCATTAAAATTCAAATTGTGTGCATGCTCTGTGATTTGCTTGCCTCGTCGCTGACTTCGTTGAGGCTATCGCATTCATATATCGTATTGAAGTTGATGTGCCACAGGTCGGCAATACTGACGGCGACTGTTTGCTCAAAATTGTGGAGCAGCTCGTTGCTGTAGTTGCTCACCTCGGAGCTAGCGGTGCTGCAGCGTCGCATGATGACCGCAGAGTTTCGGCGATAGGTATTTGGCGTTGGCACCTGACCCACCTGCAGCTGTTTTGAATTCCAATAGTAACGATTGAGCAGTCGCATAAAGACGCCATACACCCAACCCACAGTCGCAATGATGGTAATGGGTAGCAGGCGATGCACCACAGTCAGTGTGCTCAGCAGCGGCGAGAACACCAAGCAGAGCCGACCGAAACTAACCACTGAGAGCATGAGCAGCACTCGCTTCTCTGGCGAGACCATTTCACCCGTGCACGTGGTCAGCACAGCTATTGAGGCAGCATTGGCAAACTTCAGCAGCATCCAAAATATTAGCTCCAAGCCCACACGCCGTGAATTGCGATCTAAAGAATCCAATTTTATAGATAACTGATGGATCGATGAGTGTATATATTTGCATGCCCACCTGTCTCTGGCAGCATCCAAACCAGATAGGTGCACAATCCCGCGAAGATCATCAGATTGCCCGCCCAGCGCCAATACCGACGCGTATAGAGTATAAAGTAGAGGCCGACAAAGACGCCCACCATTTCGGCAAAGCCCAGGGCGGCGGTGTTCACATGCACCTGCGCCTCGCCCAGGCTGCGAATCATGAGCAATATGATGTTGTATAGCACCTGAGCACAGCCCCAGATCAGGTGTATGTAAAACAGTTGACGACGTTTGGTCTCCTTGTCCCAGATCTGGCAATAGCCGACGCGCTGCTTATCTTTCAATTCGCTAGCATAAATGGTCAGCTTGACGTCCAGTGTGAGGGGCACCATGCGGTTGTTGTGTGTGGCCGACTCCAAGAGCAAACGTAGCGCTGGCTCTACACGCTGGTGGCGCAGCAGCCAGCGCGGCGCATCCGAGATCCAGCGATGCAGCCAGACGAGCACAATCAACGATGAGGATATGGCCACATAGAGATGACTCCAGTCATCGAAATATATGGATATGGCGGGCAGCAGCACCAAGCCGATTGACCAAAACAGTTCCGATAAAGTAACAACCAAGATGCGTGCCTTGCCCGACGTAATATCCATTACTGTTTAAGCGAAGAGCTGAGCAAGTTTGTATCTTAAGTCTTTTGTTTTTGCTTACGTATGAAATGTCCGGCTGAATACATGAGCGTGCAGCACACGGATGTGAGGCAACGGAAGTAGATGTGCAACTGATAGGTGTCCACCAGACCCGTTAGATTGCCACAAAAAATCTGGCCTAGCATGCCGAGCAGCATCAGGCGACGCGGACTAATACTGCAAGTGGAAACTTTGTAGATTACACAAAAGTTTTATGTGGGAGACTGCCTGTCACTCACTGTCGGAGCGCCTGATATGCAAGTAGACCGCCAATGAGGGCCCCGAGCGCATGAAAGGATTGGGTGACTGCCACCAGCACTCGACGCGAGCAAATCAAATCGAAGTCAACGATCAACGACTTGTACTCCGCATGATGCTCAACATGCTCGCAGGGCATCTGCTGCTGCGTGCCGTTCCAGTTTTTTCCGTAACGTTCCACAAATTTATGGGACAAGGTCTGCGCATAGGCATTGCACACCTGCACGCTGAACAGTCGATCCGTATTTCGGCTCTCGCTGGGCAGCGATTCGCTGGCATTCCAACTGGCTGTGCGACAGACCAGCTCCCCGCGCTGTGGATAGGGCGCTGTGTAAATGATGCAGGCCATGAACCAGGCCGTGGGTATTTTGCATAGAAAGATAAGGAGTATCGTGCGCAGTTGCCAGCGTCCAAAGTTCCCATTAATGTGTTGCACAATGTCAACGCCAGGTGGCGGTGCTGAGGATCGGCGCCGCTTATAGATCGCATCGATCGATGTCATCGTCTTCAGTGGCCGAAAGTAACACGCGCACTGAGCTCTCAGACCTCATTTCCATCGATGAGGAAAAAAACTGGAGTTTGTTTTTGCTATTAGCTCAACGGCAGCGACAAATTGGGTGCAAATTAGTTGCCGAAATGATACGAAAATCTGCTGCATCAATTGGAAAATAACTGTATTTATTTGTATACCCTGTTTGCATAGTGAAATGCATTAGCGATTTTTAACAAACTCAGAGTTCGTATATGGGTATCTTAATTATGAAAACGAAATTTCAGCAAAGCTTTTCCCGCCATTGAGTTATTTTGCAGTGTATTGCGCAGTCATATAGACCCGTTAAGATTTTTTCGCTGACTGCTTTGTTTTGTTAAGACGGCAACTACGTAAAGCCTTAAGCAAATATCACTGGCTAAATAAAGAATTTGCTTTAATAATTAAATTAATTTATTATTTTCTATTTACAGAAAAGTTGTAATAAAAACTGGAACACAATAGAGTAGAGACAAACGTGATAATTGAAATGCTATTTACATCAGATACGTAGAATAGGAAATTTTTCGATAAGGCTGTGTGGTCCATTAAGAGGAATTTCATTTAGATCAATCATAAATAGATTGAAGCATAATAGCTATAATAATAAAGATCACAAGGTCAGTTTATTTAATAAGCTGAGGTTGAACAAAGTATTAAAACACAATATATTGTATTATTATTATGTATTGAATTTATTCATTTCGAACATGTGTATATATAACATATATATCTTCTGTCTCATTCCCAAAAAGCTGTCCCGCTCTATTTGTTTGTCTCGCTTAGGAAATCGTGAAACTTCCTAAAGTTGAGATAAACATTTGCTTACTTATTTCGTTATTTGTTTATTATTTTATTTCAATTTGGTTTATTTTCTAGAATTTATGTGTGTTGCTATAAAATGGCACAAATCAGCTGTCGCTTTACTGTATATATTATATATGTATATGCCGTTAATATTTGAGCCGATTTCTTTTATATATATTGGTTCATATTCATTGATTTTTTGGGCTTTCAATTTATATATATTTTTATTCATAATTCGTTGGTTTTGCGTTAAACGAGGTTTTCTTTTTTTTTTCAAATTTGTTGCAAATTCAATAATTATTTTTTTTTCTCAATCAATTATTGTCTTAAACAATTATGCCAGCCAACAATATTTTGACGCTTGAAAATCAAATTCTTTGTAAAAAAATTTATTCAAAATGAGAAGGTTTTAATATGTGTTATGGTATTTACATGTTGTGCTAAATAATTAAATAAAATAAATGCATTTTTGGATCGAAATCAATTTGTGTTTTGTTTTTGATCAGAGCTATGCACTAAATGTAGATTTGGCTTTACGTAACAAGACTTATTATTAACAAAAAATAATTATTTATAATGTATTAATTAATTACTAAATTATGGCGTGTAGTTTATGCGCTGAGTGTATTCAAATAATAATATGATTATTTTATTTGTTAGATGCTTAGCTCTATTTACAATATATGAGAGTGTATGTGTGTGATGGAGGGGTACAACTTATCAGCAAGGAGTGCAGTTAGTTTTTATGCAAGTAGGATGGCTACCAGCTGTCTAAGTCTACAATCTTAGCTTGCGCGCATGCGCACAGAGATTTTCGTTTTATGTATGAGAGCTGCTAATATTTTCGCTGCATTTATAATTGGATTTGCATTTTGATTGAGTTTTTGTGTATTTGTGTGTATCTATATAGTAATTCGATCATTTCTTTCTGTTTATTTATTAACATTATGCTTAGACACTAGTTTAAAGTCCTTTGTTTTGTTTAACGTTTTTCTACTGCATCATTTTTGCTTTTCATTCACTTCGCTCCATTGGTTGAAAGGAATTTGCTTATTTTCTTATTAACTAAATGCTAGACATTAATTTTTGGTTTTGAAGATCTGTTCAATGATCCGTGCTTTGCGCATCCTCGATATTGCTATCCCAATTGAATTCCGTAACGCCCTGCTTGTAAAATATATTACCCAGATTAGCAAAACGCTGCGCAAAGTTAGCATCTTTCGCTTTCAAGTGTTCGAAACTGAAATAAGGAAACAAAAACAGAATTTTTTTGAATAAAGATTGTGTTATATGTATATTTATATATATACTTATATACTTATTATTTATATTATAAGATTATTTCTGAATTTTTCTGAGCTGCTCTTAGTTTTAAGCTGTTCAGCCTGCAATGGACAATTGCTTTTCATCTAAAATCCTTTGCAAGGAATTCTATTATGTGCAGCGTGAACTACCTGCTTATGTAGATATTCAGCTAAATACCTAATCCGTGCCGGCTGGCAAAGTGGGTGAGCCTCAAGACAATTTCAATGTAACTTAAAAAGTTTTGTTAAGGAAAAATTTAAGAAAAAACTATAAATGTTTTATAGCACTAAAAGGAGTGAACCAGAAACTGAAAGAAATATAGCCGACTTCTAGAATATTCGCAGTTGGGCACTTTTCTTACATACTGTACCTCAGTTCCAAAAGTTTAAAGTACCCAAGTCGATTTTCCCGTTCTTACACTCAAAGTCTACGTTCGAGTTACATAAAATCTAAAGGTATAAATACGATTCGCTGGGTTGGAGAACTTTCTTAGCCATTGCAACCCTCTGTCCCATGTTTAGCATTTATTTGTTTGGTCTTCAGTACAAGGTCTGCCTGGAGGTAAGTAAATCCTCAAGCCAAATCAAAACCCAATTGTTGCTGCAGCTGTGCTCAGTGCAGCTGTACAATTAGCAGAGAAGAAGAGAAGGAGAAGTGCACGCAATGTACCTTGGCATAGCCCAGGGCCATTGTTGCCGCATAATGTCAAAGGTCATCAGTGACGGCAATTGTACAATGCAGAACCTGAACACGAACCCGAGCAACGAGAAAACCCAAGACAAAAGGCGACAGGCAGCAGATTTTATAGCAGTGCCTTGAAGGAAAAACCCCTCGAGTTTGAGCTCTAGACTTTAGCTTGAGCTTGTTAAATGTTGTTGTTGCTGGTGAGTGCCCACCCTTAAGGCACGCATGCGCAGCTGCACAGCTGCTGCGCCTCGAGCCGCATCCGTTCCGCCTGAGAAAGTGGCAAGAAGGAAGTCGCAAGTCTGTGAAAAGTTCTCATTGACTGCGTCGTCAAATTTCTGGTTGCTTTTGCTTTTCAAAGAGGGTTGGAAAAACTTGCGACAGGAAATCAAAACGAGTTCTCTAATTGTTGTAGTTGCAGCAGAGCACATCATGTATTTCATATATAGTATATATGTATGTATGTGTATAGAGAGTGTTGGTTGTTTTCTTAACTAATTTATAATTTATTGTTTAAAAATTTAGCCTAAAGTTGGAATTTATGAGAAATTATCTCGACGCATTTGCCTACATATTTCGCGTCTTGAGCACCTGCTTCTGGGGCGGACTGGGCACGTTCTCTTTGCCGCTGGCAAAGATTAACGATTTCTTCGGTGTGCTGGCCGCCGAGCGAGGTGTGCGCGGCGTACGCGGGCTGTGAGGTGTGCGCGGTGTGCGAGCCTTGGGCGATTTGCAGGCAAGCAGCTCGCTGAGCTCATTGTTGTTGTCCTGACGGACACTCTTCTCGGAGGAGTTAAGCAGCCACGAGGTGATCTTGTCGCATTCGGCACGCAGCTCCGAATCGATCAATAGGTCCTCAATTTTCTCCAGATCTGTGGTATTCGGCTTGTTCGCCTTGCTGGGCGTCAGCATTGCCACCGTGGGCTGCTGCTTGGACTTCAGTGCAATATTCTCGAGTTTGAGCTGTTCGCACTCCTCGCGCACCTTGACCAGCAGCTGCTCTTTATTGTCCAGCTCCAGTTGGGCGAACTGCAGCACGGTGGCAAACTCATCGAGGGCCTTCTTCATGTCCGCCATGTACAGCTCGCGCGTCTCATCCTTGCGCTTCAGATCGCTGTACATGTCACAGTAGTGGGCCAGCTGTGCATCCCCGTCGATGCGCTCCTGGAATGAGTTAGCAATCTTATTGAATTTGGCCAGGGTATCCGATTCGCTGGCTAGCAGCTCGTGCAGCATGGACTCTTTCAACGATACCTCCTGCTGTAGCGTCAACGAGGAGCTGCGCACCGCTTCAAGCGCCGACTGCGAATCATTGAGCTGCTGGCGCAGCTGTGCCGTATCCGCTTGCAGCGTCAAATAGCTCTGCTCCAATGCACCCTTGGCCAACTGCACCGACTCCAGCTCCGCCTTGAATTGCTCAACGTCGGCATCGGACTTCTTGAGACGCTCCATCAGAATGTTGACCGTGGAGCGTGTGTTATTCAGGGTTAGCTGATAATTGTATTTTTCGGTGATGGTCTTGGCCATGTCTTGCTTGAGCTGCACCAGCTGCTGCTGCAGTGTATCGCTCAGCTGGATGTAGTAGTCGATGCCGTTGCGCAGCTGCTCTTCGCACTTTTGCAGCTTCTCGTCGCGTTGGCGCAGCATATCGTTGGTGGTCTCTAGCAGCACCATAACATCTTGTTTCTCCAGCTCGATCTTGATCAGCTCGTTCTCGGCCAGCTTCTGTCGTTTGTCCAGCTCGGCGCGCCAATAGCATTTCTCGCGCTCCACAGCACTCTCCAGCTCAGTCTCCACCTGCTGCTGGGCCTGCTGCTGTTCGGTGTGCTTGGCCTGCTCCTGGCACAGCTGGCGTATGGTGTCACAGTGCGCATCGATCTCGCACGACTTGTCCAGGAGCTCGTCCTGCAGCGAGCGTATCAGCGTGCACTTGTTGGCCAAATCGTTCTTCAGCGTGTTGCGCTCCACGCGCAGACACTCGAGCTCTGTTTGGCTGATCTTCGTCTCCTGGCCATAGGCCAAGGCATCCTGTTCAATCTGTTGCTTCAGCTGCTCCACATTTGCCAGCATCTCGGCGTTCTTCGCCTGCAAGCTCTCGATCAGCTTCAAGTGCTCTGTATTTTTCTGCTGCTCCGCAGTGCAGCTGTCACGCGCCTTGGTGACATCTTCTTGGAGGACTCCAAGCTGCTGCTCGAGCTGCTGCTGTGCCGTCTGTTGCTGCTCGCAGGTCTGCTGAAGCTGCTCGTTGGCCAGCTTGTAGGCCTCGTTCTCGGCCAGCAGGCGCTCCACTTGCTGTTCGTGCTGCTCCCGCTGCAACTGCATCTGCTGCTCCAGCTGAGCGTAACGTTCTAGCAGCTGCGACTGCTCTGCGCTCAGCTGATCGTTGCGCTGCTTGTGCGAGAGATTCTCGCTGCCCAGTGCCTGCAATAGCTGCTCCGTCTTGGCTGCTGCCTGCTCGTGCTCTTCGCGCATCTTCACCTCCGTCTCCTTCAGCTGATCGACATGGCGACGCACCACGTCCAGCTGGCTGAGATAGCTCTGGATCAGCTCGTTCTTGTTGCGTATTTCCTGCTGCAGTGCCTCCTTGCCCTTCAAGCGATTCGCCGACTTGGCCTCCTTCACGGGCGTCGTTGTCGCCGAGTGCAGGGGTGTGGAGGATGCTGTCGAGGCGCCGCTGCCCACCACCTGTTCCGCTGTGTGACTGGCCGCCGGACGGAAACGCAAGCGTTGCGGCAGCGAAGGTGTACGAAAGAGTCGCAAGCCCTTCGACTTCTTGTCCTCCTTGGGTATGGCAAACTCCTTGCCCTCCTTCGAGCTCGATGCGAAGCGCACTGCATCCTTGAAGAACTTTTCGATTTGCTCCTTACGCTCTGGCGGCGGCGGCGGCTGAGCCACTGCAGCAGCTGCTGTGGGCGTGGCGCAGCCCGTGGAGCCAGCCGAGCTGTTCGAATTGGACGACGGAGCTGGAGAGCCGCAAACAACGTCCACATCGTTGAAACGTTTCAATTTAGCCTTGGAAAATGACATGTTTTGTTGGTTTTTGGTTTACGCTTTGGTTTCTTTAACAATTTAACACGTTTTGCTTCTTAAATATTCTTTCTTTTTTTCTTGTTAACAAATTGCTTTTCAATAACAAAAACTCAATAAAACAATTTAAGTAATCAAACACAAAACATTAACGCTTATATAAAAGTTGTTAACAAATGTCCGCTTAATGCTGCGCTGTACTGTTTAGTCCGTTATTGTTGTTGTTGTTGTTGTTGTTTCTGTTTTTTCTTTTTTTCATGTAAATATCCCTTAACCCGCTTGCCCCTTGCTTGCAGCTGTCTCTGTAGCTGTGTTCCTACGCGTTCCGTTGTCAAAACCTAACTGAAGCGTTGCGAGCTGCGACGGCGCAAATGCAGCCGATCCCGACTCAAAGCAACCCTCACAACGGCAGCTAAAAGGTAGCCAGGGGTTGTCTTCTTTTGGTGGTGGTTCGTGCCACACACACACAAACATACTACCTTATCGCTATCTTATGTGAACTATAGAAATTTTACTTTTGGCGCGCGCAAATGTTGCAATTGTGAAGACAGCTAAGGCATACCTTAAGACACACACACACAGAGGTAATACTATGTGTGTGTGTTTGTGTACCTAGACAGCTGTGCCCAACAATCACTCGCAATACGTATATAACCGTTAGTGCCCCCCACTCCCAAAGCGAAAAAGGTGCCGCTGCTACAGCTGGCAGCCAGCATAAAGTTGACACTCGACCCGCATAATTAAAGGAAAACTCGTGGAAAACCAACTGAGCAAATGGAAATGCAAAGCGTTGCACGCCTGCGCCTTTTCATTAGATTGCATGGCAATTGGCTTGGCTAAATTAAATTGCGCCTTTAGCACATATTAATCGATTAATATCAACCATATACTAAGGGCAAATTAACAGCTGAGAAAAGAACTCAATCGAAGCTATGCTCTTGGGAATTTATTGATATTAGTGTAGAGTATATATGTGTATGTCTAGGATATTTTTAATTTAGTTTTTAGCAGTTTCAATTCAAGGCACGAACAACATAAACACAACTTCTTGAAGTAGTTCTAAATTCTACATACATACATACATATGTATTTATATAATGTGAAGTAAGTTCTTTAGTCAGCATTCTAAATACTCAAAAGGAAAAGACTAAAGAGTTCAACTTTACTACAATTATAATACTATTTCAATACTTTAAAGTATTTATTGCACTATTTAAATATATAAGTGATCAATATCAAGAATTAAACTTAATAGCTAACATAAGCTGCAGATGTGCCTCAATCTCAATGCTCACGCAAATTATTTCTGAGCTCTATATATGCATATTATTTAATATTTATAATCATATATATATATATATGTACATATATACACACAACACGCAGCGGGAATGCCGCAACTGCCAAAACTACTGAATTGTGCAGATGTCAAAGGAATTGCGTCTTAGAGCGGCGCAGAGGGGTTTCTTCGTTGCTTCCTTCCTTCCTAGATTCGCTGCATTACTTTACATTATGTACTCTGCTTATGCGTGAACCCTGTTTGTGTTGATAAAGCGGCGACTGCCAGCCTGGGCTGTACAAAGTAAATTGTTTACCTTATACCTTTACTGCAGCAGAGCCAAGTAATCACAGACGAGCAGCTGGCCTCTTTTTTATTTCGTGATAATTGCAACAGTTTCTATAACTTGCATAGCTCAAAGGGTAAAGTATCAGCAATTGTCTACTGGCTTCAATTACTTATGTGTGAAATACTTTGTAGAAACTCCGAAGAAGCTTCCATCTATGTATCTATCTATGCAAGTTTCTTTTGCTCGCATATTTTCTGTTTCATTTCCTTCCAGTTACTCTTCCTTTAGATCACATAATATTATCCTGTAGATCATTATCGAAGGCTCAACAAAAATATTTCATTCACCATCATTAAACATTGCCGACAATTTCCCATGCGTGATGAGGCATAACCAAATTCCATTAGCACCCAATGCGCCAAATATAACCCCACGAAATTATAATAGAAAGTGGCTACAGACGGCATTGTGTTGCCAAGTTGATGTCAATACAATGCGATCGCCAGACAAGAAAGGGTTTTTGCACCCTCAACACACGCACACAAAGAACTCACATTGAGTCATCGACCTTAGCAGAAACTGCGCGTTTCTATTCCGTTGATGAGCTGCACAATACGTGTACGTGGCAACCGCTGGGGACCCAAGGATCAGGATCAGGATCAGTATCCGGTTTCCACGTCCGTATAAACACTGTAGCAAATGCAACTGAGAATCCATTCACATTTAAGTGCAAACAATGCTTCTATCTGCACATAAGCCAATTATGCATCCATTAATAAACGATAAACCTAAAATTTTCATTGCGATGTTTATTCAAAGTGAGACGAAAAGTGCCAAGACATTTGAGTAGCAAATATTTAAATAGAAAATCTATATTCGCTATGCTATTTGTCTACGACTAATGAGATTTCTTGTTGAATGCGGGCTGTAATGTAGCGCAGATCACAGACAAATTTGTGAGCAGCAAGCAAATGCAACTTTATTGCATTGTAACGAATTTCATCATTTTAAATATATAATTGATAATAATTTCTTCGCAAAGAAATTTTTGAACCTATTTGCCATTGGTATATTTATTATTAGCTCTTGGGAAGTACTTACCGCTGAAATAGCAAATTCTTGGCAAATGCGTAGAGCTCAATGTCCAGGCTATTTAGCCTCTCGATGTGCCGCCGTTGATCGGGACGCAGATTCGTGACGGCCGTGGCCGAAATTGTGGCATTGTGCTGCTCAAAGGGTATGGCGAAGCGCAGGTTAAAGGTCTCCTCGAAGATATATTGGGACATCTGCATGGCAAGCGGATTTACTGATTAGTTTATATTAACTAATAGTTGAGGTTGACTTACCTTTTGATATTCCGTCAGTCCAAAGTAGGCCATTGCGGCCAGATTGCGTTTGGCGCTGGCCAACATGACTCGATCGCGCTCGTGCGCCGGCATCGAGGACTTGTTGTAGCAGCCCACAAGGGCGAGATCGGCCAGCATGCGAGTCTGCCGGTTGGCAGCCAGATTCGACTCGCAACCAGCAAACTGATCCAGATCGACATCGAGCCAATCTTTGCCTTTGTAGCAAGGCGGTAGCTCGATGGCCGTGGCCTGCCTGCCCAGGCACCAATGCCTCGAGCCCTTCCAAGTGGCGCCGCGTCTCACATGCCGATACTCGGACATATAGCGTGAGATTGGTTCGCGCAGAAGCGAGATATAGAAATAGCGACGCTTGGCCGTCTCGCCCTCGTTCTTGTCCAGCTCAACGTCCACGCAGCTGGTCAGCTCTGTCCAGTCGGCGTGCAGGCCGCACTTCCAGCCGGTCGAGTATCTGGAGAAGAGCCAGTTCTCATTGCGATGCGGACGAAAGCAATAGCAACGCTTGCGCTGACGCTGGCACTGACAAGGACGCTAAACGACAATAGCTAATTAGGACTTTCTCAAAATTTGTATAGCGATTGGAGCTCACCTTCAGGTCCAAGTCGCGTACCAAATGCCGTCCGAAGGATGTGCCGCCTGTTTTTTGTATGTGCAGAAACACCATCACATCGTGCCCGTCCATATCGAATTGAAAATCATCGTTCAGCACATCCTCATAGCTCAGCCCGGCATTGGCTATTATGTTCTGTGGCGCTGAGGCTTTCGACACAATTGCGGTGCTACCGCCCACATTGTTGTTGTTGTAGTTGTTGTTATTATTGTTGTTGGCCTGGAGCTCGTTGTAGGCCATCATGTCCGAGGACTGGAGTATTACGGCGCGTTTGGATAGTGCGCATACCTGTGGTTCGTGGGCAACAAGAGCAAATGTTAAGAGGCATTAAAAATGAGCAGGCAGAAAATTGTTAAATTTAATTTTATTCCTCCCACCATACAGCAGACAACAACAAAAATGGACATTAAGCACGCGGGGCTTGAAATTCAATTTATTGTCAGTAAAAATGACGTGAAAGTCCATGATGTGTGGGTGTTTATTTATCTTCAATATTAATGAAATGAACAGCAGGATTAAATGCCAATATCTGATATATCTTCAGGCATGTTAACGCTGCATACGGCGGCCCACTTGACCAGGCGGCTTTCTTATTTGCCCAATGAAATGTGCACTTTTTTATATTTATTTATTAATTTCACTCACTCAGTGGTTATTAAGAGCGCGCCTGCACTGCACACGAGCTATTTGACGCTTTTATTTACTCTTGCTTTACCTTCATGGAGGCGAAATTCATATTTTTTAAATTTCCATTGCATACTTTTGGGCGGCCATCTTAATTCGTCACAACATTGCTAATGGATTTCTGATGTGAATCCAATTGGAGTGTTGAATGGGATTAAACTCGCTGTGTTGTGTTCACCAGGCAAAAATAATTAATGCAAGCGAAACAGTATACTATTAATATGTCCATTGTTGAAAATGATGCTTGTAAGCCGTATAATAATTTAACCTATTTCATATATTTCTTTGAGTATTTTGTTGTCTTTAAAAATTCACTTAAAAATAACCATTAAAGCAAAACGAGCAGTTAAACTCAATAAAGTTTACCAAATAAATGTATGTCCTTGTTGCTATGATTATTTTTGTCCTTTCAAGTCAACAGAAGCTGGAGCCAAAAGTTTCTCGATTAAAATGCGCAACTTTTTGCGAAATAGTCTCTGTCTCGCTCTCTTATCTAACTGTTTCTGCTGCTTATGGCCAGCACATACAACTAGCCAAAACGTAAGCCGCAACAACTAACAAGTTGAGGCAATAGCAACAACCACAACAGCAAGTGGGCCAACTGCGCAGCTCATTAAACAATTGGCAATTGGGTTTGAACGGAATTTTCCGGTAAGAAACTAAGCAGGCTTTGAGGGGCCTGTGGCCGCCTTGTAGGCTTTATCTTAAAGTTCGGCACAAGCGCATGAGTGCGTGTTAACTTGCCCAAAAAGATGAGGCAGCAGTCAAGGGAATAAATAATCGAGCTGTATATATTTACAGCTGCATGTGGTAAAGGTTTAGCCTCCCGCACAGGTGCACAAAGTTTTGAATTTATTGTGCGGCAAGAACAAGAGAATTCGATTATCAGCCAACTGCTAGAAAAATGGCCAAAAGTTGTGAGTTGGCGCCCGTGGGAGTGCTGCGGTTTTGTATTTGTCAGGGCATTGTTCCATCAACAATTTATTTGCTTGCCAAATTTCTGTGGCTTCCATTTGCCAATTTAATTTACGTTCAGGCATTTATCAACTGAGCTTAAATAAAAAAATAAATAGAATACATTTATACGCATTTCGGGCCGAAAATGAGGCGCAAATCTACCACTAATGAGTAATTTAATTTTATTTCGCGCTACGCAACATTTTGTCTGTATGCAGTGTGTGTTAGATAGAGCTCGCACTTTGCTGGCCATTTAATTGCTTTTTATAGGCAGACATAAAAAAATTATGTGCACTATGGCCACATACCGTAAACCAACAGCCAACAGCCACCAACCATCACCCAACAACCACCGACCTACCGACTACATGTCCAGCTTCAGCCGCAATTTAGGCAATGGCCGCAGCGTTCCGTAATAATATAATAATAGTAATCATTTAGTGGGCAAATTGGTTCGCTGTTCACGCGCCCAACATATTCCCATATACACACCCACACACACACACAGACACACACATAAAATGGCATTTTGTTGGCGTCATGCAAGTGCGAGCATTTATGTAACGTTGTTAAATGCTTAGCACACTAACATAGAAATAATATTTCAGTTGGAGATGTGCACGTGACACGACAAGACATATATATAAATATATGTGTATTAATATATTTGTCAAGAGCGTATGTATTTGCATGGCATTGTTACTGCTAATACTATGCAGCTTAAATTTGATATTTTTTAATAAAAATCGGTTTTAATTTTAATTGCTGCCTTATTGATATTTGCAAATACTTAAATTGTATTAAGTTTTGGTTTGCTTTGGTTGTCAACAGACACAATTGCTTCTTGCTTTCGGTCACTTGGAATTCCAATTAGAATCGATTTATTATGCAGCTGACATGTTAACAATGACGTTCTTCTTTCAGGCACTTTAGTTACTTTATTAAATGTAGTTTTTGCTCTTAATATTAATATTTGTTATAACAGCCATTTAATATTTCAAACTGCCTTTCGAATGACACACAAATTGCATTTTGTAGCTGCATTGGCTTCGCTTACGCATTTTACACGATGAAAATTATTATTGCTATAGCTGCAACTAATGCAACTACAACAAAAGCGATATTTTCATTACTTTACCGCTGCTTGACATTTTCAATTAAATTAGGTGCGAAATATGCAGGCAATGCTTTCATGCCGCCGGTCCACAAGCAGCACTCAAAATCAGATTGGGGTGGGCGAAAGTCGGAAGTAAGATAAGCAATTTGGTTTATGCCCACGATAGTCGTAATATTTCTTATCTATGTGCAAAGCAGGCTACTAAAAGAGAACACAAAAGTCAAATAAAATCTCAAGTTTGAGTTAAGTAAATTAATATTTACGAGAGAGCGGCACACAGATTTAAGATTGTATGTACTATAAAGTACAAGGACTAACAAATGTTTCAGTGTGCACGACACACAAACACACATATGTCCACACACCCATACATACACACACACTCACATACATGTCTGCCAGCACTCGTAAATTTTCAGCACACCAAAAAGTAAACAATAAAACTTTTTGTTAAGAAATGAAAATGTTCTTGCTTAAGATTTGATGCTAGATGGCCATAAAAAAAAAGTAAACCGAAATAGAAAATCAAATGGATATTGTGGAAAATACGTAGTACTGGGCATATAAAATGTTACGCGAATGCAGAAAATAAATTGAGGAATCCACAAAAAATTCTAGACGCGCGCACAATTTCGTTTATTGCTTATTTTAGGAGACAACATCAGGGAAAAAAATCTAATTAATTTTCTATTAGAAACATATATTTATTTCTCCAGTGATATGGCGTACACAAACTAATAAAAGATTAAATATTAAATATAAATGATTATATTTAATTATTTAAGTTCAATAACTCACGAATTCTTGGCCTTATTTCGTGATGTTCCGCCATGATGTCAAACTGAGTCTCCTCCGGCGATTCCGGCGTGTCATTAATAATGGTCTGTGCATGCATGCCGAGACAAAGGCTTAAAATGAGCAGCACAAATATTTGTAACTGAGCTGCGTGCATGGCTAGAAAGGTTTGCCACATCTCTTACCTTAAAAACTAGCAAAAAGTTTTCGTTCAAGCGTCACGGTATAATTGGGTTAAGACATTTTATTTGCTGTTTGTAAATCGCACTCATACATGGACACACACCGATTGGTGGAATCATGGCGCACGTGGCCAGGCTTACAGCCACAACCCAGATGGCACATTTCGGTGCAGCTGTGGTCGAAGCTGTAAGGCATAGAGCAGGTCTCCTCGTAGCAGGGCAAACAGACAACACTCTCGTTCTCGCCACACGCTGCAAGAAAACTCTTACTTTCGCGCTTATACAGTTACACAGCTTATCCGCTCACATACGTTCGGTAAGTGGAGCTGCCAGCAAGCAGCTGAGCAGCGATGCAAATACAAACAACAACATGACGCAGCAGCACGCGGCAACAACCTGCGCCCCATAGCGCACTACGGCTAACAGTGCGCTCGTTCTTTGCTCTCTTTAAGCATTGCGAATTGTGTGTTATGGCAATTAGCCAAGTTAACATTTGCTCTGCTGCGACGCTTTAACCAAGCGTGCTTACAGGGTATACAAGTGGTAAAGACCGCCAAGCTTTCGGTTAACTGCACTCAGCGATTGCACACTTGAGGGAAAATAGTTAAGCGTAGCAGTATGCTACAAGCCTGGCTTATAGATACCCCGAGATGTCATTGCTGATGGCGACAAGTAAGTGCCTCAATATACGTACATATATATGTAGCATTATCGAGATTCTCTAGCTTTTGATTTAAGCTTGAAATTGATTTATTTTATCTGCATATTGCGAGGCCTTTTTATGCCATACATAATAACCAAGTCCATGTTGCTATTCAGCTCTACTACTAGAGTTTAAATATACAGTAAAGAGTTTGATGCTTTATCAGCAGCAATAAATATACACAGTGTGTGTATTTATTAAAAGTAAGAAAAACGAATAAATATAGCTAACTCTATGCATAATATATAATACGTATAGAAAATATTAAAACTCTGCTTTATTCATCTTAATGTCAACTTAAGTATACAAACTATAAACCAAGTTTTTATTAGGGCCTTGTAATCCATTACACTGGCTGCCCAAACTTATGAAAAGCTAAGCATAGTTAAATATTGTACTTAAGTGTTGCTTTGATTATACAAATTCCAACAATTCAGCAGATATAATGGCGTATATATGTGCATATATATGTGCATATATATGTGTATATATATGTATTTGTATTTAACGATCCACACAATGGAAATCTGGGCTCAACCCCAAAAGTGTGCTATCAAATATTTATATGCCGCCAGCTAATGGCGTGACTTTGGGTTTATTTTGGCAAGGCGAATGCTGAATGCCGAAAATAATTCACATTTGCCGTGTAATAATCGCATTGGCATGTTCAAATCGCATAAGCGGAGGCCGCTTTTATGCACAAAATTTACACCAAAATTTGCTGTCGAAATTTTGCTTCATATGCACAGCCCTTACAGGCAGTCCTCCAATTCACTCTGTGTGTGCGCTTTGTACATGTTCATGTATTTGTTTAAATGTTAATAAAATGCAGCACTCTAATGTCATTTATCACTCGAACCAACTATGTGTGTGTTAGTGAGTGTGTGTTTTGTGGCCAGTGTTGTATAATTTTTATATATGTTCCTTTTTCATGTCGGCCACATAGAGGGCATTGGGTTTTATTGTGCGATTGTGCGACTCCTGCCTACAGCTTTATTGTTCACCTGACATAAGCAGTGAGTGTGTGTGTGTGTGTGAACTCCTTTTGGTTGGTCATTTCGTTCGTCTGATTGTATGTTTATTGTGTTTTGGCCTGACCATTGGATTGCTAGCCACAAAAATGGTATATGACAGCATGAAAGCGGCTGCCCCTAAGAGCTCTTAACTTGACCAGATGCTGCGCTTATATTGCAAATAAATACATAGCTTGAGCCCAACAATTGTCATTGCCCTTCAGTTCAAGTATGAACGGAAATCGCAATTGGAATTGAGGTGATAGACGGTGAGTGTTTTATTTATATACTTCAATTTATTTGCATTCGATGTGTATTTTGTGGTCTTTATAAGCTGATTTTATTTAAAATACGCTTGAATTGAATTCGAAGCACTCACAGTTTATAAACTTCAAGAATTTGTATAGTAAAGATTAACAATGCTTAGCATTGATGTATTCATTTTTTTTTTTTTGCGCCAGCTGCGCGCATGTTTTGTGTGTGCGCGTGTGTTTGTCATTTCATTTATCAAATGGAAACTCAAACATTGTGGGTTGGCCTATGATTTGAGACCTTAAATCATTGATAGTCGTCAATGGCCTTAAAAGGGAGTAAAATGAACCGAAAAGGGATCTAGCCATGATGGGCATACATATATTATTTTTTAAAACACAACGCTGAAAGCTAATCTATTTTAAGTGTCTGTAACGCATTGAGCCAAAAAATGTCTGTCTGAGTGTGTGAACGTTAATGAAATGTAGCATAATATTTTTAGTTTAGACGTTGGCCGAGTTCACTGCGAGTGTGAGCTTAGTGTGTGTGTGTGGGTGTGTGATAAGCGCTGTGTAAATCCCCCAAATAAGCAAGGACGTAACATATACACGCACACATAATCAGACACAAGCGCACACATGTATACACACAAAGACCAATCCTCTACAAGAGCTGAATAGCTTTGGATAGTCCTCAGCTATCCGCTTGCTTTTGGTCACTGACCATAAATTCAACTAAAATATATTTTGACATTTTGCACGCAAAGCGCTTGTTGAGCAGAGACTGAGACTGATGAGAGTGAGAGAGGAGACAGAGTGATGCTAACTAAGCGTATTGGCCCTCTCACGTAGCAGGGTGCAAATGGGCCAAAAGGGAGGGCACACAGTTACATAAAGGTCATCGCAAGGACCAGGCCGCATTTCCTATGAAGTGTTAACATGCGATAACAGCCGAAGCCAGGTCCTCGCTCTCTTATACAACAAACACAATAAATGATACCAAACGCTGATGACGGCCCAAAGATTCTATATTGCCTTGAGAGATGAAAATCATGTGGAGCACTGTCAAAGCAAAGCACGAAGACACGCGACCTATTCACTTTGTTTTGATACCCTAAAAAAAGAAATCAGGTTTCAAATTAACAAATAAAGAGAAATACCAAAAATGTATTAAAGATATTAATAAAATATAATTATAAGTTTATATAATGTTAAGTTTACAAAGCTGTAGAACTGAGAAAAAAGTCGGAGTAATTGATTTTTTGATGAGATATCGTGTCACGCATTTCTTGCATCCAGCTCTATCATAGACAATCCTTAATATCACACTCCTCAAATTTATCATTTATTGCGCCGTCATTTGGCATTGTTTCGGCTTAACAGCAAGTGTCCACAGCAGCAAATGAAGTGCAATGGCTTGAAAACGAAGATAAAGCAAATCAATGGCGACACATGCCTCATGCCTATAAATGACTTCCAAATTTCTTTGTCGAGATGGGCGCAAAAGAGAAACTAAGTGAGTGTTGCATTATTTAAGAACTTTACTTAGTTTCTGTGGCATTTTTATGCATCCTCAACCTTTTTGCTGTGCGCTCGCCAGAGCATTTTAATTGCGCTTTTTAATAGCAAAAAATGCTTCTCCATGCTCGTAAACTGCTGTAAGAAATTGTTGTGGTCGGGCTTGGAGGGGACGGGTGAGAGCAGGCAATGGGAATTGTGGGGGAGTGCGACATAATTGGCGACCGCTGCGCTGTGTTAGCTGTTGGGTTTCTCAGCCAGCGCTGAGAATATATATATATATCATATATATGAACGGCCTTCGTTTGGAAGGACTTTTAAAACTTACGAGTTCGAGAGTTTTTTTCCGAGTATTTTTTAAGAAATTTAATTTTGTTGTTTAGTAAACTTTAAAAAAAAAAAATTGTTTTTATATATTTGTTGAGCTGCTCGAAAGTTTTATTTTTTATTGTACTCAACTTGGTACGTAAATTTAAATGAAATGTGATTTATTTTTGTCCTTGGGCAGCTTAAAGTTGCTCAAATTACTTTTTTCGTTTGTTAGTTAGTTGTGTGCTGTAAATCATAGCATGGTAATCCCGAAGCTTTGGCCGAGTCACTTAGTTCATGTGATGCCCAAGCTGAGGCACATTTGCCCAACTGTCATAACGCACAATGACAAGGGTATTTGAAAGAGCTTTGGAAATAATTTTTAGAAAATTGAAACCAATTCCAGATCTATGAGACTAGTTATACCCTGTAGTCAAAACAGTTTGCACGTTTCGTTTTACACCCCGGCTTAAGTGATAAGTAGCGACTTGGATTTTTCGTCAGTCCCTCTGTCGCTCTCTGGAATTGGTTAGGTAAATCCTTGTCAAAAGCAATACCATCGATAATCTTTAAGTGCAAATTTATAATTCAAATTATTTTCAGCCTTTTTAAAATTGGACAGTAAATTTTGTGTCTCAAATGTGGATTTTTGTCTTCATGTTTATTTTATTTATTTTTTTCCATTCTTTCATTTTGGGGTACGATTTAATTTTGCGTGCCATGGCCAGGAAAAATGGTCAAATGTTTTTCAACAATGTCATTTCCTTGATGTTTTCTTTTATGTTGTTAGCTACGAAAATTCGGTTGGAAATGGAGCGAAAAAGAAATAGACAAAAGAAAACCCTGCTAGGACGACTAACTGACTATGGTCATGATTTTTCGCTTTGCTTTTGTTTGATTTGGTTTATTTATCTTTTTTCGGTTAGACTTTTTTCTCCTTTGCCTGATTTGATTTGTTTTCGGGGCCTGCTTTTGTCTAGGATTCAGTTTCCTTCTTTCTATTTTTTTTTTTGTGTCTTGTAAATGTTCGCACTTTAATCAAATGCCGGCTAATCTTTTGAGCTGCGCTGATGCTGTTTGTTGGCCCTTTGGGATTTGTTTTCTTAGGCAGAGCAGCTAGCCGAAAGTCGTTTAACGCATTACGCATACGCCATGTTGTGTTTTGCGGTCTGGTTGCAACACTTGAAGTAAATTCCAAAAGTGTTGGCCAACTTAATTGAGCTTTGGCATCAAATTGCAGCTGCTGTCAGTGCTTAAATAATAATTTAATTAAATTCTGTGAAACCCTATGCATATTTATTATGCTGCCAGGGACAGTAGAAAATTCTTCGACACACACAAACAGAGACATCAGAGACAAAGTCCTGCAGTTGCTTTAGTTGCATGCCAGACACGTTCTCAGTTTGCAACTGTTGTTGCAGCTGCTTTACATGTGCAACAATATGCCACAACAATGAGCCGACTCGTGCAGCAAGTCCGTGCAACGAGGCGTATGAGTGTTGACTGCCGCCAGAGTGAGGGCATGTGTCTGTGGCTTATTATGCTATTGCATGCAAGGCCGCAACAAATCATGACGTAAAGACAGACACAAAAATATATATATATATAAAATATACATATATATATATATATATATATAAATGTACGAAAAATGAGAAAAACATGCATGCAATTGTCTTTACACGTGCTTTGTTTTTCCTGCTTTTAGTTGGTTAGCATTTGCTACGCACACTCACACCCACACCCACACATAGACAAGCACTCATACGCACGTGCTATTTGTTTAACTTGCCTCCGTTTGTCTGTTTATTTATTTACTCAGCTATGTGGCGCCTTTTTGTGATGCCTCATAATGTGTTTATGCCAAGTGTTTATCCAATAACTTTTGTTGTGTTCGTTTTGACCACAGTTTTGTTGTGTTATGCTAGGCTGTGTGTGTTGCCTGGAGGCTCGCTGTCAGCGTTTAAGTTCATAAATTGCGCATACGCAGTGGGGTCCCATGGCAACTATATGAAATGACATAGCACTTACAAATGCGCCGGCATCTGTAGCCAAGCTTTCAATTTCCCGTCGCTTTTGTTAAATGTTTTTCATGTTTTTTTTTACGCCTTTTATAGAAGTTGCGACATTGACGCATTGAATAAGGTTGTCAAAACAAGCAGGCAGACAATGAAATTTATAGATGTTTAAAATGTGCTTATCCATTAGCAAAAATAGCTAAGTATTCGAATAGATTTTGTTAACTTAATTAACGCATGGATGTCTACATTAGTCAAGATTCAGAATCTTACTACTCAATCACGAGAAATTGGAAATGTACATATATTATTTTTGGGTCAACATTTTAAACGATTTTTAAAATACTGTATTATATATGCAAACTTAATATAAACGTAACTCTCCGAAATAGCAATTCATAAAATAATCTTAGCATATCGAATACTTACGACTTACATAGTTAGCTATATTTATCTATACTATACTTACTTTCAATACAATTTCTGTTATTCTATTATTTGGTCAATTAGTAAATAATCAATTAGTAATAGTAGCTGTTTAAAGTTGAATAAATAAATAAATACCCTGCATAAGTGGAAGATATTTGAGAGAATCAAAATCAAGCATGATTTCATTTCTGTTCAGAGGCATTTTGCAATAAGTGCTTGATCGTAAGCCATTGATTATCATAATGGCTTGGTAGATATTTCAACAATGTAAATTAGGCTGTCTCGGTTTTAAGAATCAGTCTTAAAATTTTGTTAAACTGATCTTTTATATCACATTCATTTTATATTGAATGTTTTTTGAATATAAATAAATGTTCATAAAAAGCTCCACTTTTTCCAGTGTGTTTTATGCATTACATCAAATATTTAATCGACTTGGTAACTTCCCCATAAATATATGCATATGTTATCTAATTGTTTTGCAGGCCAAAGCAAATTGTGTCGAAAAATATAGAGAAAAATCACATTTTACTACGAGCCAGTTGTTTTTGTAGCTGGCCATAAAAAACAAACTGCAGTCGGATGAGTTTTCAGTTGCACAGCGTGAGTTAAATTGTCAACACCAAACAGGTAATAGGTACATAGCTAACAGGTAAAAAATGATGGCCAATATGACTCGCGCACTTATCATTATTGGCCTTTCCCTGCTGTTCACTGCGGCTGCAGCCAATCATGAGTGAGTAGCAAATGGTGAAGAATTTGCGAAACGATTTATAGTTTTTGCGTGTTTTCTTGACACAGTTTTAATTCAAGCCCAATGCTACGACTGTTCTATAATCCCACCTATGATCTGTGGTACTTCGTTCCAAAAGGCAGACCGAAAGAAGTAAGTGAAGCAGTCAAGGCTGCCTATAAACTAAACAAAGAAGGCGGCATTTGCTATCACCACCCAGATAAATGGATATTCTGCAGAACATTTGAGTTGATACACTAAACATTACATATTTAAATTTATATTGATATATTAAAAATGCAAATATTGCTGCAAATGGAAAATAATTTCAGTACTTTACAATATATGGTCTCTAGTAGCTCTGTCAAAGGCTAACTCTCTGTGTGGCTGAGCAGCAAAAATGTACGCGATATCAGATAACAATGTTAAAAAACTTAAATGCATTTATATAAGCGATAAAATTACGGTCGTGTTTTTTATCAACTGTAAATAAATATTATTTAAACAATTTGTAAATTTTTATACATAAAACATTTGTTAATTATGGCTTGCATGAAATTACCTTAAATATATTTTCAAAGAATTTTTAAAGAAAAAATCACAAATTGTATATACAAAATATATGCGAAAAACATATATATATATAACAGATGATGTTTTCGCCAGAGGAGTAAACCTATTAAATTCTCTTTCTTAGTCAACAAATATGCTCGAAATAATATATACTATTTCCCAGCTTAAGCTGTCTAAATGAAAGATATTCCGGGCCGAAGGAAATTGAAGTTTCAGTTGGCAATATTATATTTACATTCGACGCGCTGGGCTTTGAGTCGCTGCAACCGATTATACAAAAATAAACAATATCAACAAAGCTGCTAGACAGTTGGCATTCGAGTGGGAGCCACCCAAACCATTTCCATATACTATATATTATTACAGGACTATATATAACTATATTTTTGCTTCTCCTTTTTGTGGTATTATGGCACGCAAGGGAAATGAAATATGAAATAATTTATGAAATACGAAGGCTACGACCAAAACGTTAAGGTTGCGCAGTCAAAATTGATGTTTCTGCAACTAGATAGTCGTACGTCGGGCTGCGTGAAAGCCACTTTCTGATGGCTCACTTGTTGTTATTATTATTGTAAGCGTTAAGTTTTTGGCTTTATTAAAGTCAGAGCAAAAGTTGAGAACTGACAAGCTGAAGGCACCACACAGACTGAAAAGTACAACAAAACAAGCGGAAATTTACTCTCATTTGTAAGTCAAGAGTGTGAAGCTTTGAGATGCCCTGTAAATATCTATAACTTATCATGTAGGAGCTTACAAATTATTTGTATATTTGTTTTTTATTTTCTGGTGATACATTCTTTTTATGGTATGCAATTTTTGCTCTGTGATTTTATATCAGTTAGCATTGCTGAAAAAATGTACTAATATTTATGATTTACCATTCCCTCTTATATATCAGCTATTATTTGGTATTATTAGGCATTGCAAACACTCCATCATTAAAGCAAATGGATACTTGCAGGGTATATCTTGACTTGTCAGTCCCGTATAATATGCAACAAAAGCAGAGAAAAGACTGCCCTTGCAAAATGAAGTGTGTGAAGACGAGTCCATTTATTATTTTTTTTTTTGGGAAAAAAGGCCAGAGCAAGGAAAACAAGTCAAGTTTCCGACAGTCGTTGTCATCTGCTACAAATTCTCAGAAGCTCTGTCGGCTGGCAAACTAGCAAAACAGTGGAAAATGATGAGCGTTTTGAAATTAAAGAGCGAACTGGTTTCCCAAACGTAACACCCCCAAGCTATGCATGGCATATAAGGCATAAGCCATGTGGTCTGAATTGCTAAAGTGAATTCCAAAGAACTTTTGCTGCAGTCAAATCTTTATATTGAAATGAATGTCAAGTTTCGCCATACTTAAGGGACAAGCGAATGTTTCTAAGTAATATTGAGACATCTAATTGGCTTTTACGGCACTTTCGCAATTTATTTTAACTTCATATTAAATGATACAACATTTTTGACAACCCTGACATAAAAGTTTTTT